>OV277705.1:23181284-23781284 GCA_922987775.1 Agonopterix subpropinquella
ACTACTGACCACGCCCCCGCTGGGCTGCGTTCAGAACATAGATAAGCTACTATGTTCAGAACGTTTGGGTGCCGTTGTTTTTTCAACTCGCTCGCGGGAAAATATAATAGGTACCTGGTACAAATTAAAACGTTTTTTTTTTAAATATAGGTACTTAATGTCAATATAATTGGTCGCCTCTTCTTTATAAACTTTGCGTAAGCAAGTAGAATTTAACACAAAATAGAAAACCGGAGCCACGGACATTTGTCCGGTTTAGTCCCATATTTACCAAATACACCGATATTATAACCAAATAGGTACCTTAAGACGTGCATAAGACCCTTTTACCTAGGGACCAGCCTCGCGTTAGCATAAGTTACACGATCAATATGATAATGTGCATTTACATACAATTCTATACCTTATCTTATCAGTCAGGCAGTAGTTATAATTGGACGACCATAATTATTATGGTCTAAGGCTTAGACTCTAAGCTAAGCCAATACCAATAAAATACTAGTATTAGGAACCTACAGTGTTATCCCATCTAATCTTATCTTAAAGTGTATTAGAGCACATACGAGTATTTACAAAAATAAAATGCCTATACCTACAGAGTGTAAACTTAAATGCGTTACATACATAATTTTGGGGATGCTTCAGACCATCAAACTGAACAACTTTCACTATGAAGCCAACATCGAAATCGCGAAAAAGAAATCAGTAGTTCCATAGAAAATGTCACTAGCTACTTGACCAAAATGCATGACTCAGTCGATAATTTTTTTCTCGATTTCGATGCTGGCTCCATAAGTTGTTCAATTTGATACTCTGAAGCACCGTTCGATATGTAACACATTTAATTTTACATCCTGTTTACTTAGGTATCTACACCATTCCCATCTCACGCTGTTTTAACAATATTCGGATAAAAGACTGATACGATACAAACTGTCTGTCTGTCATTAGAGAAACTATCTGTTATAGGAGAAAAATTTGTGTTCAAGAAAGGGAGAAGAGAGAGAAATAGATATTTTATGGACGCGTATGGTAGCGAGCGAAACAGACATCCGGACACAGACCTACGTCGCATATTTTACACTCGAATGTTGGCCGTCTGGTACAACGTTTTTGTGCGCAGCAACGGCGCATGATATGACCTTTTGCGTCGCGTTTAATGATTAACGTCGGCCAATGGCGGTTCTGCGTGAAACGCGAATCCGGCGCAGAAAGGTCCGGCGTAGGAGCTGGGCGACGAGGTCTCGGGACAAGGTTCAAATGAGCATTGAGGATCTGCTCGACCAACTCAAGGCGGAAAACGAAGTGGTCAATGCGTTTGCCAATCGTAGCCTCACGGCAAATGCGCGAGTTCAGAATTGAACAGTTCAGGAGGCGCTTGAAGAGCTTCATGTCCCATTTTGCACACCTTTTTCTCTCCAGTTCGTAGCTATTGAGCATGCCGTTTTTTAAACCGACACCCCCTTTGCTCTTGTTACGGTCAAGAACGAGCTGTGGTTTCGAATTAGTAGGTCGGTGGGGTTTCGATTTCGAAGTAGGCTGGGCGACTTTCGTACCGTGATAAGTAGAAAGGAGGGCTATTTTCTTCTTATCAAAGAACGCCATAACCATCATGTCTCCTGAATGACGTGCTGCGAATTCGCCAGGTTTCAATGCGCAATGCGTGACCAATGGCGGCACATGCTGATGGTCAATTCTCAAGGTACCCACAACATCGGTTCTGTTCCTTTTCAGGTATCTGGCCAACAACGGGCTGTTTAACGAATGGTCTATGAAGAGAGTATATCCTTTGTTGAGGAGAGGACGAATGAGCCTAACTACTGCTGATGTGCTTTTTAGCAACGAACCTGGAAGAGATTGGTCGGGATTGGAGTTTTTACCGGTGTAAACGAAAAAGGACCAAAGGTACCCGGTTGCGGATTCGCAAAGTTCGTACGTTTTGATTCCGAACTTGGCAGCTGTATTACGTATGTATTGCCTTATTGGGAGATCGCCCTTCCACAGGGTCAGAGTGTCGTCTATACAAATTTCCTGGCGCGGAACGTAGGCGGCCTGGAACCGGGCGTTCAGGTGGGAAAGAATGGGTTCAATGGAAAATATTTGGGAGGATTGGGGGGTCTGGAGGGAATCATTATTAAAATGCAAGGCCGAGCACAAACGCTCGTACCTTTGGCGGCTGAACATAAGACGGAAACAGGTCGTGGAGAGAAGGAAATGCTCCGAGAAGCAGGACTTAATGGATGGCATGCGAATCCCAGATAACATTTAGCCGTCCTAATGACGTCTTTTTACAGTCTTGCTCGACCTAGGTGACGTACATTTTCGACGTCTGTAGGTCCGATAAAGGACGTACATTTGTCACAACCTAATGACGTCGGATCAAGACGTCCGTAGGCCGTTGTATCAAGACGTACGTAGGCCGTCGTATTAAGACGTCCGTAGGCCGTCGTATCAAGACGTCATTAGGTTGTGACAAATGTACGTCCTTTATCGGTCCTACAGACGTCTAAAATGTATGTCACCGAGGTACGAGACTAGACGTACTTAGGACGTCATATCAAGACCGATCCAGGGACCTTAGGGTGCGTCCACAGCTGACGAACGCTCCGCGAATGTGCAGCTCGCGAGCGGCTCGCGAGTTGCGCATTTGCGGCGCGTTCGCCAGATGTGGACGCACCCTTAGGCTGCCTGTCCATTGACGCGAGCTGGCTGGCGGAGCGGGGAAGCGGAGTTTTACTAACCAATCAGGATTGCATAAAACCTCGGCCGAGATTCGGCCGAGCTCCTGATTGGTTAATATTTTCCTCGCTACACCGCTCCGCCAGCCAGCTCGCGTCAATGGATAGGCAGCCTTAGACTGAGATTCAGAGACAAGATTTGAGTATAAGATCCTACTTCGATATGTCAAAATTTTATTGATTTTTACATATCAAAATAGAAACTAATACTCAAATTTCGTTTCTGAATGTCAGCCGTAGAATGACGTTCTTAGACTACGGTGGAGTGAACTAGGGTTGTAAATAAATAAATTAATGAACACCGAAATGTAAAATTTTATTTAAAGATTTTACTTTCAGTAAAAGATGTTCTGGAGCATGCTGTAGCCAGGTTTTGATGCTAACTTCGACGCCCTCTGCCGTTGCAGTTGCAGTTGTGCTAACAACGCCTTCTATAAAGAAACAAGAAAGATACAATTTATTAATTGTATAAAAATGGTCGTGGGAGTAGCACCCACGCACACAGGGCTCCGTATCTTTTTATTATTTGCCAAGATACCTAGATGCCACAACAACAAACTGAATATGTTATGAGGCTACCTCAGTAGGCCTTGCATACCACCTCCGAGAAAACGATAAAAATCGAGATGTGCCACCATCCTTATTAATTTACGTATGCCAGAAAGAGCGCGCATGACGTTTTTCTCGTTTAAACGCTTTGTCGTGGATGGCATGCTAGCCGTGCTGTTGTGGAGTTGTTTACAGTTGTTGAGATTATACCGCTGTGATATACTGAAAAACGGATGGACAGCATAGGCTTAATAATAGGGTCCCATTGACAACCTATGTGTACGGAACCCTAATAATAATTCATTAAAACTAATTATTTGAATTCCAAATAGTGCAAAGATATTGAATGGGGGATTGACGCAAACAATATTGAGATAGTATTGGAGAATTTCGGTAGGTACTTATGTACTCACCTACAATGCAGTCTCTGAGGCGTAGAGTGCAAAAAACTTTTTCGATTTTGGTTTTCGTTGCAGTTTTCATTCCATAGAAATTGTACTCTGCAACTAGCTTGTCGGAAATGTAGGACTTCATTGTACGTGGCACTTTACTGGAAACATCTCGACCTGACACCTGTAAAAAGGAATAAGTTAGTTAGGTACTTGTAAATCAAACCAAAATTATTTTCTTAGACAATATATAAATAACTAGTGGACCCGTCAGCGGCCCCTCCCCAATCACCGGCACCCCTCCCCTCCTGCTATACAATTCTATATCCAACCCTTTAATAATTCTCTGCGTTATTAAATAGAAGCGTCGTCGTAGTTAATTCATACAAGCATCCCGAGAAGCCAGGTTCCCCAAAACTGAAAACTGACTAGTGGGGCTAGTACACCAACCCACGATAGCGTCATATAGCTCTATCACGCTCTTTCTATTGGGGCGCGAACGAAAGAGATAAAAGACTAAATTTGGCAGATGAATGTGTTAAATGTCGCTATCGCCGGTTGGCGTACTAGCCCCAGAAGCCGTAGCATCATAGTGTAAAGAACTAATAGTGGTGAAGCTCAGCGGTCGCGGCAGGCCAATCGTGCGGGGCGTGCGGAGGCCGGGAGGAGTGCCTCCCGACCCACGTTGCCTGCGCGCGTATCTTAACAGCGAATTGAATTAGGGTACGCCCGTACCCCGCATGCCGCGCGGGCATAGACCCGACCGCTGAGCTTCATCACTATTATTTTATTTACACTATGGTAGCATGCTACACGTGATACGGCTGTATCACGTCTTTTATCTCGTTCGTTCGTGCGCAAATAGAAAAAGAGCGAATGTGTGATAGTGCTGTATCACGGTAGCATGCTACCCATGCAGGAAAGGGATAAAATACGTACCTACCAGTTTCGTAAAACACTTGCTGCACACCATAAAGTTTCAAATTTTCGCTGGGGGACGTGTTGAGATTGAGGATCAGCTCAAAAGCTTTGGGCCTTTTTATGACCGGCCAATACACTTCACACCATCGTGGCTTCAGCCACTCTGAATCCACAATAGAAATAGCACCGCCACCGCAAACAATAAACTGGATCACTGCGCACTTGGCTGGGCGGTCCTCGTCCATTACTAACACACTTTAGGTTCAATTTCTTTGAATAACACTAACTCAACAACAAAAAGGACTCCGCGACACGTCCGATGCGCATAGAAAAATGGCGCGACTGAGCTGAGAAAAAAGGAGGCAAGTCCGTCCGTCCGTCAGTATAACGTCCAACTTGCGTCCAACACAGGACGTATACTGGCTGACGGTAAAATGACGTTCCTAGTACCAACTAGTACGTACTTCTACGACCAACATCGGACTATTCGGACTGACTGTATAAGTACCTTAAAATGACGTCATTTTTAAGTCGCCGACCGTAAATGTTATCTGGGATGATGCCTAGCATCATCCAGAAAGCGAAAAGGATTAAGATCTCGTGTACGTTTGTATCGTACCAGTCTTTATAACCAAGAGTGACCGCATACCGGTTCGTTTCCGAAACGATATGCGTCAAAATGCTCTGATCCCAATATTGCGAAAACGCGTCATACGCGCTTCCGGATGCGGTAGTCGACCCCGTTTCTTTGGGAAGAAATGACTCTCTTTCACCTCGATAGGTGTCCATGGGACGCCAATCGAGGCGAAGGGCGTCCTCGTCTCCAGGAAACAGAGCCGCGTCTCCGTCACCCGCGTCCTCGTCGTGTTGTTTGCGTCTCGCGGCTCTCGTGTCGGCCAGCTTCTGTCGTGCTTCTCTCCTCCGATACACATCTATGATCGCGTCCCTCAGGTCGGCGGGCACGTCGTGGTCGTGCACATAGATCTCCCTGCTGCAGGTGGGGTTGTCTCTCGGCCGCGCGTGGAGGGCGCACGCGCGCGCGCCGGCGCGTCCCCCGCCGCGGCCGCCCCGCGCACGCCCCGCGCCCCTCCCTCGCCCGCGCCCGCCCCCGCCCCCGCCGCGTTCGCCCACGATCGCTACTGGCTCCACGCTGTAATTTAAACCAACAGATACCTTTTTCATTTATTTAAAACAATAAGAATGTGCATGACCTTGAAAAGTCATCGTCGGCTAGCTTTACTTGATTGAGTTTGAACAGCGAAATGTTTTTGTTAGTAGACTTTCGTCAGAAAATCAAGTGTTCTATTATAGAAAATTCTGTGCAATTTAAGATGCTGGTGGAGGCCTATGCGTCTCTAGATGCGCATAGTGAAGAAGAGAACTAATTTAAGAGTGTAACATTGCAACTAATATGTGTCTACAAAGGGCTAATAATAAAAAATTCTAGGAAACTCATCATCATCAGCCTATAAACGTTCTACTGTAGGGCACGATCCTACCCTCAAGGCGAGGCGGTTGTAAGGACTAATGTCCACCACCATACTGCACGTGCGCAGTCAGATTTCTTCATCAGCGAAGGTATGCTATGTGCGAAGTGGGAGTTGGGAACTGTCAAGTCGATCGCAGCGCACGCTGTGGCAGAAATTTGTACTATGGACGGGGAAGCTTTGTCAGATTTGATTTTTGATTTGATTCACTCAACACTCAAATATCCAAAAATACAAAAACTACTAACTTATTTGGGAGGAATGTTTTATTGTCGTGTGGGTGTTCACAAAAAAAAATATTTTTCGCAACTAAACACCCAACGGTGTGAAAACGGGGATGAAAGTTTGTATGAGAATTTCGTAACAAAGAATGGGAATTCAAGCTAGTTATTATAATATTTTTAATATCGACACTATTGTTCCTTTATTAAATTATATTTTTTATTTTAATATAAAATAACTAACTTTATCCTAACATTTTGGGTACAAATAATTCACGAGGCCGTATTGCGCTAGACGGCGCTAGTGTCGTGCACATTATAGGTTGTGGTATACCTATCTAAACTATTATAAAACTGTAACAGAAATGTGTCTGTACATTGAAGATATTTACAAAAAAAAAATTACGACATGGTTTTTATTTTTACCTTTGGATTTTTTGTCTGTTTGTTTGTTTGTTTGGGTGTTTGTTTGTTCAAGTATCACGCAAAAACTACTGAACCGATTTTGATAAAACTTTTTTTGTTTGATAGTTTATCATCTGACTTAAAATCTGATATACAATTTATGCGGACGTAGTCGCGGGTAAAAGGTCGTAGGTAATGAAAGGCCATTACGCTGTATTTTTTATGCAAACCATAGTCAAGTGAAATCTAGCCAACGCCCATTCAAGGGTAAAATACAATAGTCAAGTAGAAATTGCAGTTTAGTATGGAACAGTAGATTTTGTTACTATTTCAGGTGTCAATATTAGCTACGCTACGATGAGTCCATTAATCAGTGCATTGAAAAGCCTGCTGCGTGTGTGTGAGATACGCCCAGACCCATGGACACAGGTATAAAGCAATAAAAAAGTTTCCTAATGGATTTTGTTTTTAAAGCTGGTATACTGAAAGCTACGCGTGCCCATATAATTCAAATCACTGGGTTTCCGGAAATGAGGAAACTCAGGCGTTGGCTGTCCGCTGCAATATGCTGCCTCGCAGATTTGCGCGATGTACAAATAAGGTAAAGGTGATTAGGTGAAGCTTTTTAAGAAGGATTGGTAGAATGAAATGGCACGTGTAGACTACTTGTGCAGTCTATGGGTCAGTTATACGCATTGAGCATACAACGCGCTGCGGGTCCAATATAACAATAGTTTCAGAGTGCTCGGAGTGTTTTGGAGTGTGTCTGCTGTTCATCGTGGCTCGAACCGACGACGGGGTCTAAAGAACCAGTATGGTATGAACCAGTCAAAACAGCATTCTGCAAACTGTGCTTGAAGGTTGGGATACACTTTTCAAATGTTGGGACTTTTTTGAATGAACAATTCTGAACCCCGCACTACACTCTCGCCGAGACTCGGCGAGAACTTTCAAGGAAAATTACCTACTATGGCTTATGATGCCACGAGAACAATGAAGGGCATCCACACTTTCGTTCTCGGCCTGTCTCGCCCGTTCTCGGCGAGAATGAAGAGCCGCTAGCCGGCATAACAATAGGTTAAGTTTCACTGTTTGCTGACAACCCAGACATTTCTGTGATGCCGGCTTTTAATTATCGCCGAGAACGGGCGAGACAGGCCGAGAACGAGAGTGTGGATGCCCTTCATTGTTCTCGTGGCATCATAAGCCATAGTAATTTTCCTTGAAAGTTTTCGCCGAGGGTTCTCGAGGGCGAGAATTCTCGGCGAGAGCGAAGTGCGGGCTTTTGAAATAATCAAAATATAACGTACTGGTTGGGAGGCGGCTCGGAGGTGCTCGGTGACGGCGATCGAGAATGTTCAGGTGTAGAAGAGGGTGACCTTCTGTAAACAAGACTATCTATAAATACACACACCTATGGGGAAGAGAGAAAGAAAAATACTTGAAAATAGTACTATTTTAAAGCCCGACCAGAAAAATAAAAAACTTCGTCATGTTGCGGAAAATCATTGGAAACAATTTTTGTACTTGAAACATTGTCATTAAGTGCTATATTCGATTGTAGCGCCCCCAGATCAGGTTTTATATTTTTTCTGGATTTTCATTGTTTATTCAATGAAAGTCTTTTCCCGAACAAAAAGTTTGGATACGCGCTTGTAGCAACACAAACATTTCTATGTGAAATAATCAAAATACAACGTACTGGTACTGGTAAGGCTCGGCCATGTTCGGTGAAGGTGACGGTGAGCGGGAGGGCGGGTCAGGAGACTCCAGGCGAGGATTCTCAGGAGAGGAGCTGCAAACGAGTCTGTAATTAGTGCCACGCCACGCCACAGTACTCACAGTACGACAAGGAAAATAATTCCGCCAAAACTAAACCATCATCATCATATTATTTAAGAGCTACACTCTTCACCGATACCGACCGATTAAAACTAAATCGATTTTAATAATTCTTTCAAGAATAATATCAAAAACACTTTTTTAGTTTATATTCGTCTTTGTTTGCTGGATGTCTGAAAACGGGCGGTAAAGGTCATTTTGAAGGTCCCTAAATTAATTAATGCAAAAAAACAAAACATAGGGACACAGCAGAGGTTAGAAAGATTAGACGTCCACCCGTGCGAAGCCGGCACGGGCAGCTAGTTACTTCATACAGCGCGAGACGTATGCGTCTTGAGCAAGTGTCAGAATTCATACAAGCGCATCGCTTACGATGCGCCAAAGTATAGGTACTTATCGCGGTTCCTACGACCGAGTGACAGAGGCCTGGTATGGTTCCATAAGTGCGAGCGAGAGGTTCAATGACTTATGAGTTATGACCTAAACTCATTATAACTACAGGGTGAAATTGATATCATTAGCATCCTTTTAAACTGAGAGTCTACCCATCAAACTGAACAACTTTTACCATGGGAGCAAACCAAAAAAATGAAATCAGCTGTTGCATACATTTGAGGCGAGCAGGCATTGCAGTTTAGTATGGAACAGCTGATTTTATATTTGCTCCGATTGGTTTTCTCCCATAGTGAAAGTTGTTCAGTTTGATGGGTAGACTCTTAGTTTAAAAGGATGCTAATGATATCAATTTCTACCTGCATAGATAGTTACCATTCTTCTGACTTCAGCCATTTCATGGCCTCGTATGGGTCATCTTTTATGAAAACCTGGAAAAAAGATAAAAACAATGTACTTGTAAGTACGGACGGAACAATTATTTTTCAAGCTAATGCGTGACCGTCCCTTGTGTTGGGGAACAAAAAGGAAAGCGATCGCGCTGATTTAAAACATCCAAGTTCAATCCAATTTCAGTTCTAATCACATTGCAATCCAATTATTATTCAACTTGTTTAGTTCAGTATCGCGCTAAGCTTGACTTTGGCGCCCTCATCACATTAATAAAGATTTCTCAATAAAGAAAGCCTAAATTAAAACAGTGCTCAATTGCCAAACTACAAAAGGCTTCAAGCCATTGTTATACAATACTTTTATAGGTTCTAAACATTTCACTTTTAAACAGTTTTGAATAAAAACAAAAATGGCCGTTTTTTTTTCTTTTTTCAAAATGTGGATTAGTCCTAGTCGTTATGAAATCAAAGCTGCACTTTTAGATGGAAGCAAGCCGCTTTGCACAGTGATAGTAGGGACCAAAATAAGCGATTTGACCCGCAGCAGCGCAACTTTCATCCCTTAGGATAATAGATGGCGCCACTTCATTAAAAAAAACTTTGAAAAATTCTACAAGCCAAACGGCTTCACCGATTTCTATTATTAATGTGTCAATCGAAAGAATATTTATTAGTTTATGATAAAAAAAATAAAAATATCTATAATGGCTGCAAAAAGCCATGCATTTTTGTAAATTTTTTAAAGTTATTTTTCCGTTTTTTCTTAATAACATTAAAAAAATGTATGAATTGGGTATATTTTTAATTATTCACATTGTTAATAAATCAATAACAAGTTTAATAAAAAAAACTGCATGTCAATATCTTTAATAGTTAGGAAAATATTTAAGATTACATAAGCAGGTAAGGCGCGCCCCAGTCTTAGTAATTATGCAAAAATTACTCAATTTGGTACTGGAAGCAAGCCGCTTTGCACAGTGATAGAAGGGACTAAAATAAGCAATTTTAGCCGCAGCAGCGAAACATTAATCGTTTAGGATCACAGATGGCGCCACATATTTTAACAAACTTCAAAAAATTATAGAAACTAAACGGCTACACCGATTTTAATTATTTAGGTGTCAAACGGTTCGTCTTTTTATGTTTCAATTTAAAAAAATTAAATAGTCAATTATTTGTAGAAATTGAAAGTACAAAAATAATAAAATATATACAAAAAAATTTAAAATGTCATGTTTTCACTAAACTACGTTGAACAATGTATGAAGTGTGTATTTTTATTTTAGACAGATTTATTTCGAATCTAAAGATGAAAACTGCATCGAAATCGGTTTAGTAGTTTTGTAAATATTTCTAATTTCTGCTGATAAAAGTCCACAAATCAAGGATCGCCACAACAGGACCGGCCCTGTACTATCTTCATCCAATGAGTGCCCGCTACCTTCACCGGATCGTCGGTCCACCTTACGATACGCTTACGATTTATTACGATACGCTTACGATATACGCTTACGATTACGACTACCCACGATATGCTTTCCGGTACGCGACTGCGCGGTCGCCACTCGAGAACTCTTCAGCCCCATCGCCCATCCGTACGTTGAGCAATGTGCTAAGCCCACTCCTACTTTAGTTAGAAATTCTCCGGGTTGTGTCGGGCTGTCGGCTACCCTGGTTCTCTTGCGGACGGACCTCTTCATTTCTTAATCGATCTCGCAGGGACAATCTATATAGCCATCTCCATTGCCTTTGGGTGACTTACAATATTTTTACTTGGCTTTAATTTAGTGAGCGACCATGTAATAGCATAATTTATTATATTATATTTGTATATCATTTCAAATCATATCTATTTACTTACGTATGATTTCCACAGCCGCCCTTGCAGAATTTTTATTACACTGCAGAGGACAGGTTGCAAGCTAGGTCAACGTGTCGGCAACCACAGCGCATTGTGTCCGTCACAGCCTGATTTCTAAGCGAATTGGTTGAAGAATGTTTTCTGTTTAATAGTTCCCATCCCATGCCCATCTTTTTAGGGATGTAACAAGAGCTCCTAAGGTGGATGGACTTCACAGTAGTTAAAATATACAATGGTCAGTGCATTGTGCGCAGCCTGATTTACAAGCGTATTTAGTTAGTCGAAGAGGGATAATTCTGACAAATTGCAACTTTTGACCATTGTGGAGTCCATCTTACCTTAGGAGGTCTTGTTACATCATCATAAAAAGATAGGCATGGGATGGGAACTATTAAATTGAAAACATTCTCAAACCAATGTACTTATAAATGAGGCTGCGACGGACACAATACGCTGTAGTTGCCGACACGTCGACCAACCTTGCACCTTGCAGTGTAAAATATTCTGCAAAAGCGTCTGTGGGAATCAAACGTAAGTAAAGTACCTACCTATAAAATTTTGAAATGCTATAAATAAATATCTTGGACATTGTCACACAAATTATCTAGTACATTTAAAGTACCGGAATCTAAACTCATACACCACCACTACAATACCAATCACCAACTACAATACCTGGCTATACTAATATTATTATTATAATACTAAATGAAGGCATAGTTTGAAGGCTGCAAGTCAACCAAAGTGCAATGGGCTAGAGGGCTAAGCTAGGAGTTTCCTTTTCTAAATCAAATCAGAAATGTATTCGACACAACCCGAAGAATTGCTAACTAAAGTGGCAATGGGCTGGGCATATTGCTCGCAGAACAGCTGGCCGATGCTGATGGGGCAGAAAAGTTCTCGACCGGCGAGCGCGAGGTCGCGTACCGGAAAACGTACCGTGGGTAGGCCTCCACTAGGTGAACCGACGATCCGGTGATGATAGTGGGTACCTTTTGGATGAGAGTAGTGCAGAACCAGTTGTTTTGGCGATCCTTGAGGGGGCCTACGTCAACGTTTAGTGGACGTTTATCGGCAGAAATTAGAAATATCTACATAACTACTAAACCGATTTCGATGCAGTTTTCACTTTTAGATTCGAAATAGATCTGTCTAATTTTAGACAAAGAAAAAAACACACTTCATACATTGTTCAACGTAGTTTAGTGAAAACATGACATTTTTTATTTTTTTTATATATTTTATTATTTTTGCACTTTCTATTTCTACAAATAATTGATTATTATTTTTTTTTTAAATTTAAACATAAAAAGTCGAACCGTTTGACACCTAAATAATTAAAATCGGTGTAGCCGTTTAGTTTCTATAATTTTTTGAAGTTTGTTGAAATATGTGGCGCCATCTGTTATCCTAAACGATTAATGTTTCGCTGCTGCGGGTAAAATTGCTTATTTTAGTCCCTTCTATCACTGTGCAAAGCGGCTTGCTTCCAGTACCAAATTGAGTAATTTTTGCATAATTACTAAGACTGGGGCGCGCCTTACCTGCTTATGTAATCTTAAATATTTTCCTAACTATTAAAGATATTGACATGCAGTTTTTTTATTAAACTTGTTATTGATTTATTAACAATGTGAATAATTAAAAATATACCCAATTAATACATTTTTTTAATGTTATTAAGAAAAAACGGAAAAATAACTTTAAAAAATTTACAAAAATGCATGGCTTTTTGCAGCCATTATAGATATTTTTATTTTTTATTTTTTTTATCATAAACTAATAAATATTCTTTCGATTGACACATTAATAATAGAAATCGGTGAAGCCGTTTGGCTTGTAGAATTTTTCAAAGTTTTTTTTAATGAAGTGGCGCCATCTATTATCCTAAGGGATGAAAGTTGCGCTGCTGCGGGTCAAATCGCTTATTTTGGTCCCTACTATCACTGTGCAAAGCGGCTTGCTTCCATCCCAAAGTGCAGCTTTTCCTTAAAATATCTCCATAACGACTAGGACTAGATGTTTCGACCTTTAAATAAAAAAACCTATAAAAGTATTCTATGAAAATAGCTTGAATGCTTTTGTAGTTTGTCAACTGAGCGCTTTTTTAATTTAGGCTTTCTTTATTGAGAAATCTTTATTAATGTGGTGAGGGCGCCACTGGACTCCGATAGCCCTCTTAAGGGGCTATGTAAAAAAAATAGGATTTTTCAAAGCTCCATATATCATGAAGTACTTACTAACAGTAGGAGTATGATTTGCGGATATGAGTAATTTGAACATATAATTGAAGTTTTGATTAGAGCCAAAACACGATTAAGACAAATTTTCTCAATAGAAAAACAAGCCAAAGTAGCCTCCGTTTTTGTCTATAAACGCTTGTAACTGCTAAACTGTGAATAATAGAAACATGAGACTTGATTTAAAAAAAAGAGATTGCTATTATCTAAGTTTTGATTAGAGCAGAATTGAACATACATAAATAAAATAGTACAATCACAATTAAATAAAGTTTGTTTTTTCGCTTGATTTGTTCCAAGCGCACGCGCCACCCCATCTCTTTCTCTCGCATCTGGCAGTAATATAAGCTATCACACGCCCGTTTCGCTTAAGTTATTTTTCAACATAGGCTCTTAACAGATTTAGCAAGCGCAACGACAATATTGCACAAACCTCTGCCACATCCCACACATGCTCAATCTCTTCCCCTTCGTATAATAGGTCACTAAATGCGGAAGTCAACGCATTTTCTGAAGGGGACCACTCCATCTTTCTGAAAAATACGAAATAAATCATACGAAAATTTACCTATACAAATATTATGGAAGTACGAGATTTTTATAAACATTTTTCTTTTTTGTCCAAAAGACAGGTAATTCTAGGTGCCATGCCGATTTGAAGCGCTACCTCAGTGTCTCAGGTATTAAAATCAGCTGTTTCATAACTGTAATGGGATGTAAACATATTTTCTACTCGCAATTTTAAATTTCGGCCTTAGAGAAAGTTGTCAGGATACTAAAAAACTTTAAAATTTAACGGTTTTATTAGGACACGAATCAGGTTTTTTTTGGGACATTAGTCGCCTAATTGCTTTTAATTTTGTATTACTATTAACTAGATATAAGTTCCTATAACAAAACCTAACAAAACAAAAGTTCTGTTTCAAAGTTAGAACAAAAACAAAACAGCAAAAACATTGTATGAAATACAAATAGTACTTACAACTTGTGGGTTTCCCAGTTTCCCTTTACTATTAAGACGATATCACTTTGTTTTCCAATATAATAACAACTACACCTCTTTATAAAAAATAAAATAACATCATTGGCAGGGTTGGATTTAGGGACGTTGAAAGAGATAGTACAAAAAATTGAAAAGGATAGTATTTATAAAAAATTATAGTACACTTTATTTTTTTTGTAATTTAACATAATAGTCATTAGAATCAACACCATTCAAGGCAAAATTTACTCCTCTTCTACTAAGTTTATCAGTTCTTGAATATTACTATTAGTTCTATCATCATTTTTGGCATTTAATCTCATCAACATATCCTTAGTAGGAATAAAATCTGTTAAATTACCACTTTTGCTACCGCTTTTGATAGCGTCACAAGACAATAAAATGCCGTCTATGGATTGTTTTGCCAGTTTGTCTCGTATCTTAGTCTTGGTAAGGTTCACTTTACTGAATATTCGTTCGCACATGCACGGTCGAATATTCATAGGACGAAAACTGTTGTAATAAGAAACTATGCTCTATGAAAATATGTCTTTGTCTATTAATGTCATTGCAAGCTTGATTATAAACCCATCTTAATATTGGATTGTTTTATTTAATTTATTAAAATACAACATGGTGACAGCGGTGGGATACAAAAAACCAAAGAACGTAATAGAGGTTTGAAGACCGGAAAGCCATTTGGAAGAAAGCTAAGTTTTGGCCAAGTTGTTCGGCAGCCATGATGGAAGCCAGAGGCGGAGGCTTGCAGTCTTTGGATATGGAGGGTGATATGCTGGCGAACTGGAGCAGGTTCAGAAGACAATTGCTGTCGTATATAGATGCATACTACAACAAAGCTGAGGAGAAGCAGAAGATAGGAATTCTGTTACATCACGGCGGTGATTATTGTCAGGATGTTTTTGAGAATATAAATTTCAGTTCTAAACAGGACAAAGAGAAATTTGACGTTGTAATTGAAAAATTTAACGATCATTTCATACCCAAAAGGAATGTGACGTATGAAAGGTACTTATTTTTTACACGAAAACAGCTAGATGGTGAATCGTATGAACAGTACGGGACAGTATTGAAGAAGCTCAGCAAGTCTTGTGAGTTTGGATCGTTGAACGATGAATTAATAAGGGACCTGTTTATATGTGGAGTTAAAGACATCAATGTGAGAAAACAGCTGTTGACATGCTCCGGGGCAAGTTTGCAGGCTGTGCTTGATATTTGCAGAACACATGCTGCTGTAGGTGAACAGGTATTACAGATGGAAGGTGAAAAAATTAAAAGTCCTGTGAAACAGGAACCTGAGATTGATATGCTACAAAGGAAGAAAATGGATAATACAGGAAATAAAAAGGAATGCGATTACTGTGGTTTCTTGCATGCCAAAGGACGTTGTCCTGCATATGGAAAGATGTGTGCCATATGCAATAAGAAGAATCATTTTGCTAAGAAATGTCGGAATAAAAAGTCCGTCAATTTCTTGGATGGAAAGGATAGCGAAGAGGAGAGCGATGAAGAGTACAGGGTGTCAATTTTATCGCTAACTGGTAAGAATATAAATGAATCGTGGTATACTGCAGATTTGGAGGTGAATGGACAATCCATTAAACTTAAGGTGGACTCTGGAGCCCAGTGTAATGTTCTTGGCAAAGGCCAGTTTTTATCGCTGGGTTTAGGATTGAGTGATTTAAAATCCACCAAAGTTGTTATTACTTCTTTTACCAATGACAGAGTAGCGGTGATAGGTAAGTGCAAACTTAATTGTCGCTACAATTCACAATTGTATCCTATTGATTTTTTCGTTGTGGATGGCAAGTGTTGCAACATTCTGGGGCTGGCTAGTTCGGAAGCACTAGGATTGATAAAAAGGGTTGATGTGGTTGGAATGAATGGGTATACTATTCCTAGTAAATTCTCAGAATTATTTAATGGACAAGTAGGATGTGTCCCATATAAAGTAAAGTTGCAAGTTGATGAAAATGTGACACCAGTAGTGTCCCCTGCCCGAAGACTGCCTTATGCTTTACAGCCTAAAGTAAAAAAAGAACTGGATAACATGGTCAAAATGGGCATAATTGAGCCAGTGACCGAGCCAACAGACTGGGTAAGCCAGATGGTCGTTGTGCAAAAGAAAAATGGGTCGCTTAGAATATGCATTGATCCACGTCCCTTGAATAAAGCGTTGAAAAGAGCACATTTTCCGTTTCCCACAGTTGAAGATATAGCAGTGCGCATGGCTGGGGCTAAATATTTTTGCAAATTAGATGCTCAATCAGGTTTTTGGATGCTGCCATTAGATTATGAGAGCTCTAGGTTGTGTACATTTCAAACAGCATGGGGAAGGTATAGTTATTTACGCTTACCATTTGGTATAAGCCCGGCTCCAGAAATTTTTCATAAGGTGATATTCGAAATATTTCAAGGATTGGATAATGTTGCAACATTTCAAGATGATGTGATTTGTTGGGGAAATTCTAAAGAAGAACTACAAGAGGTGCTGCTTAAAGTATTGATGAAAGCTCAAAGTAAGAAAGTTAAGTTTAATCCAAACAAGTGCCAATTTTTCGTTGACCGTGTAACGTTTTTAGGACATGAGTTTGGACCAGGTGGAGTGAGCGTTGACAGTGAAAAGGTTAAGGCGATAACAGAACTACAGCCACCTAAAGATAAGAAAGCTTTGCAAAGGATACTTGGAATGTGCAATTATGTCTCCAAGTTCATTCCAAGTTATACTGAATTAACTGCACCGCTACGAGAGTTATTAAAAAATGATGTTGAATTCCAGTGGGGTGAAGTTCATGATGAATACTTTAATAGATTGAAACGTGCGATAACCAATGCACCGGTATTGATTTTTTATAATCCAAAAAAAGAACTTAAACTTAGTGTAGATGCCAGCTCGATAGGATTGGGAGCAGTCCTAATGCAGGAGGGTCGTCCGGTCGCCTATGCCTCAAGGGCTTTGACGGAGGTACAAACCAGATACTCACAAATCGAGAAAGAGCTGTTAGCTATTTGTTTTGGAGTAGAGAAATTCAAGCAATATGTTGTTGGACGAGACCAGGTTAAAGTAGAAACAGACCATAAACCTATTCTTGGTATATTTAATAAACCTCTGTGTAAGGTTCCCGTTAGACTGCAAAAAATGATGATGCGCTTGCAACCTTTCAGGTTGAATGTAGTTTACACCCCGGGAAAGTTTTTATACATGGCTGATACACTGTCACGGGACTTCTCAGAAGCTGGTTGTGATACAGAAACTGAATTTGATAGTGATTTGGAATTGCAGATTTCATTGTTATTGGAGAACTTACCAGTTACTCAGGAAGTCTGGAACCAGATTAGTCAGGCAGCAGATAAAGACCCTACAATGAGGAAACTTAAGGAAGCAGTACTGAATGGTTGGGACGATTACCAAGATGTGGATGACTCTATAAAACCATATTTTCAGTTCAAAGATGAGGTGGTAATAATGAGAAGTTTGTTATTCAAAGGAAATAGAATAATTATTCCACAAGGGTTACGGCGTGAAATG
Source organism: Agonopterix subpropinquella (assembly GCA_922987775.1). NCBI lineage: Eukaryota > Metazoa > Arthropoda > Insecta > Lepidoptera > Depressariidae > Agonopterix > Agonopterix subpropinquella. Next base: position 23,199,252 of record OV277705.1, read on the forward strand.
CTGACAAAGCTGCATACAGGCCATCCAGGAGTGTCTAGAATGACCAGTAGGGCTGAGATTACTATGTATTGGCCAGGAATAAATCAGGATATAAAGAGATTTGTTAAATCCTGTCAAGTTTGCTTAAAGTATCAGGATAACAAACAGAAAACTTTATTAAAGTACAAACAGGTTCCAATGCTTCCATGGCAGGAGGTTGGGTGTGATATTTTTGAGCTGGATCAAAAACGTTACTTAGTGGCTGTGGATGCTCTGTCAAACTACATTGAAGTGTGCAGCCTGAATGATTTGAGGAGTATCACAGTTATAGATAAATTGAAAGCAATATTTGCGCGCCATGGAATTCCGGTAGTTTTATATTCAGATGGTGGACTCTGTTTTGACTCGGATCTATTTAAGAAATTTGAGAAAGAATGGTGTTTTGTACACATTCGGTCTAGTCCTCACTACCCAAAATCAAATGGTTTGGCGGAAAGTGCGGTTAAAACAGTAAAAAAAATGTTTAAGAAATGCTCTGAAAGAAACGAAGACCCATTGTTGGCACTTCTTAGGCCGCCTACGCACTGGCGACCATGGTCGCCGCGACCTGGCCGCGGCGGCCAGTGAATTCTGGACTTTATATGGCAATCGCTAAAGCCCCTACGCACTTAGCGGCCAGCGACTATTGGCCTGACCACCACGGCCGCGGCGGCCTGGCCGCCTACCATGGTCGCCAGTGCGTAGGCGCCCTTAATCATAGGAATACTCCAAGGGCTAAAGTACATTCTCCGGCATCAAACCTAATGGGCCGTCAGCTTAGAACAAACGTACCTTGCTCGTTTAATACATTAGTGCCTAAGGTTACTTATAAGGAAGATATAGAGGTTCTTAAGAAGTTTAAAGAAGATACAAAGACCTGGTATGATAAAACGTCGAAGGAAAGGCAGGGTTTGGAGAAGGGGCAGCCTGTGTACTTCAAAAAAAATCCCAAAGAGCCAGTATGGGTGCCGGGAAAGGTTCTTCAGAAAACCGGACAACCTAGGTCATACACAGTGGAAACCGATGATGGTAGGAGCTATAGAAGGAACGAAATTTTTATTCATCCCACCGAAAGGTCAAGTCAAAGCCCACTCTTTCCTTTATTTCAACCACCATTAGCCACCACTCATGTTGACCCTACAGTTTCTGAACCGGTTACAGATGCTCCTAAAATGTTGCCAGAATCTAGCTCTCCTACAACCAGAATATATACTAGGTCGGGCCGCCTGATTAGGAAACCTGTCAGGTTTAATTAAATGCAGTATTTAATGTTTACTTAATTCATTTTAACTGATTGGTAGGAAGAAAAGTAGAATTGTTTTGTTTTTGTTCGATTAAACGTTTGTTAAGGGGAAGATGTTGTAATAAGAAACTATGCTCTATGAAAATATGTCTTTGTCTATTAATGTCATTGCAAGCTTGATTATAAACCCATCTTAATATTGGATTGTTTTATTTAATTTATTAAAATACATAAGCTTAAGCATTCGGGAGCAAACTTAAAATTATAGTATTTTAGCGTACTATCCTTAGTTGTGGATAGTATATAGTACAAAGAGCGAAATTATAGTATAAATACTATAATTATAGTACAAAATCCAACCCTGATCATTGGCGAATAGATCCGTAATTAATTAATTACCAAACAAAAACAAAACGATTATTTTGTTCTCTTGTTCCAATCTTGTTTGTTCCTGGCAGATTTTGGGTTGCCATATTTTAAATCCGAAATTGCAGTGTTTCTTTAAAAAAGGAAGGATATCATTTTTTTTTAATAATCAGCATGGGTAGCATGTAGCATGCCAAACCGCGATAGTTCGCGCGCAAACGAACGAGATAAAAGACGTGATATAGCCGTATCACGGCTATCGAGGGTTGGCATGCTATCCATGCTGATAGAAAAGTGAAGCAGAGACGAGTACTAGCATAGTGTAAAGAACTAATAGTGGTGAAGCTCAGAGGTCGCGGCAGGCCAATCGTGCAGGGCTGCGGGGGGAGTGCGTCCCGGCCCACGCTGCCTGCACGCGTACCCTAACAGCCACTTGATTTAGGGTACGCCCGTCCCCCGCCATACCCCGCACGCCGCGCGGGCATAGACCCGCCGCGACCGCTGAGCTGCATCACTTATTTTATTCACACTATGGTACTACCAAAGAGTAATACATAAGTATGGTACTACCCTACTGTACTATACTGTATTATTTTGAAAGTCGCACAAATAAACAATAAACCAATCATGTATCCAGACTTCTGTTTCAGGGGAGGGGGGGTTCATAGAAAAACAAGATTTAGGGGGGGATAAATACCACCAATCCCCCCCCCCCCACCCCTGATAAGCATAAGAAGTTGTAGCAGCGTGAGTGGGAAGAATAAGAATAAAGTATAAACAAACTAAAGTCATCAAGTTGTTTTTTTATTAAACAATCATGAGAAAAATCGCCAGAGAATGACATCGATAGTAGAGGGATATCACTATTTAAAAAATCTGCAGTACACCAAATTATAATGGACCCAAAAATGGACCCTAAGATGTTTTTATATGTAGATGCGTTGCCCGCGCTTCAAAATGGCAACAAAAAAGCAAGGTAATTGCCCGACTTTCTCATAGTCACGCGCCGTCTAGTGTACGGGCTACACACTTATACACCACTAGTTTTTAATTACTAACATAACTTTAAGGGTGTATTCAGACCATGAATCTAAACAACTTTCCCAAAGGAACATGGGTCGAAAAATGAGAAAAATTTTTGGACCTCCCATACAAAAGTGCGGATCGGCCGATCGATTTTGTATGGGAGGTCCAAAAAAAAATCTCGTTTTTCGACCCATGTTTCTTTGGGAAAGTTGTTTAGATTCATGGTCTGAATACACCCTTAAAGTTATGTTAGTAATTAAAAACTAGTGGTGTATTACTCTTTGGGCTACACGTCACTATATCGCGCCATTTTAAAGTGCAGTGATGTTAGCGTATAACGCATCTATTTGTAAAACGAAAACATCATTGAATGGACCGCTATAACTTTAATGGAATTAATAGTTAGACTGCTCATGACATGTCACTTTGACTATGACATTTTTGTTTGTTTACATTTACGATTCCGGATTCCATTTCAAAGTTTAGTTTGTTCCTTGGTCAAATATCCCTATTTTTTCATTCTGGAATTACCGTATACATACAACTACAAGTTCTTATACAGCGTTCGTTCTTAGCTCGACGACAGCAGTGCCAAAACGGACCTGTTGATAATTTTTCCCCAACTATGTCATGGCTCCAAAGTCCAAATTTTCTCCCAAAATCACGGTAAAAATAAACTCTCAAACTGGCAACATGGTCGAACCTAAATTTAAAAAATATCGTCTAACGGCTCTGGATACTGCACTGGTAGCATGCACACCCGCGATAGCCGTGATACGGCTTTATCACGTCTTTTATCTCGTTCTTTTGCGCGCGAACGAACGAGATAAAAGACGCGATAAAGCCGTATCACGGCTATCGCGGGTGTGCATGCTACCAGTGCTGATCTTTATGAGACATTCATTATTAAGGGGCCCATTCATTGCAGTCCGACGCCAATAATATCGGATTGTGTTTGTGAATGTTGTGAGGTCTACCCAATATCAAACTGTACAAAAACATGTATAGTCATTCCTTACAGTCGCACACAGATTGCCATAAGAGTGACAGAGCTAGATTAGACGTAAATCTGTTAAACAAATGTCACCACTTTTTAAGCAAATTCAAGCAAAATTCGTGCTTAACGTAAGGAAATAGCGGAGTCTTCCAGCTGGAGGTCAGGTGACAAAATGGTTCAAGACGGTATGTGTTTGCTATTGACATGTCACTTATTCTAATGGGCGGTTGTCATAATTGTACTTGTCATGGATGTCAAGTAGCGTTTCTATGTCTTGCTTTATATTATTTATCTACCCCTACCACCTTAAACATACAACCAGGGCAAATAAACTTGACACCTGGCTCGAACGACGTTTTTGTAAACAATAACAGCAAAAGAATAGATCACTACACTACAAAAATGTATAAAAAAAAATACAAAAAAAAATACAAAAATGTTTATTGTTCGAAAAAAAGATTTACAACTACAACTAGATGTATACCTACATATTTACAATAGTAGCATAGTAAGAAAATTGTGCATTTTTACGATATTTAGGTTAAGCTGCCTTTGTAATTTCTTAACAAATAAAAAAATAATAATAAAAAAAAATCGAAAATTTTAAAGCGAGGCGAGTAGCGATATCATCTCAGTTACCGTTGCACGTGTCCATGAGCTTTAGAATTTTCGAGTTATTCTTTTGCTGTTATTTGTTATTGTTTACAACACCAACGTCGTTCGAGCCAGGTGTCAAGTTAATTCGCCCGGGTTGTAAATTATACTGGTGTAGCTATCGGTTTGGGTTGGGGATTGGGAGAACTACAAAAGAAATAGTACATTACTGCAGCGGCCAGCAACAGAGGCATTGATGGACGAACGTGCAAATGTGGGCCGAGGCGAAGCCGAGGCACACTTACGTAAGTCCATCAATGCCTAGTTGTGGCCAAGGCTTGTATAGTACTTTTTCTCAAACATGCTTGGAAATGTGAGCATTATTTTGACAACCTTCTTCGAGATAAATCGAAATTGCTGTACTGGCCAAATACATGCGCGCAGCGGCCAGAAATGTTGTATGAAAATCCATATCTGTCGTGTTTTGCGGCCAAATAAATTACATAGTAAACTCATATCTGTCGTGTAATTTAAAAATGGAACGGTCTTTTTCTCCGAAACATGGCGACCAAGGAGGTAACTCATCAAAGGTTTTATTTAAATTTCGAACTGGCTTGCAAATAGCAAGCTGTTTATTGAAAAAAAAAAAATTTGTTCGTTGTTCGTCATTGATTTTGAAAAGAGTTTTAATTTCCGCGAATTATTTGAGAAAATTTACTGTTTTCATTTCCGCGCATTGTTTGAGAAAAGTACTATACAAGCCTTGGCCACAACTAGGCATTGATGGACTTACGTAAGTGTGCCTCGGCTTCGCCTCGGCCCACATTTACACGTTCGTCCATCAATGCCTCTGTTGCTGGCCGCTGCAGTAATGTACTATTCTCAAATAATGCGCGGAAATTAAAACACTAAATTTTCTCAAATAATTCGCGGAAATTAAAACTCTTTTCAAAATCAATGACGAACATCGAACAACAATTAGTTTTTTTTTTTAATAAACAGCTTTCTATTTGCAAGTCATTTCGAAATTTAAATAAAACCTTTGATGAAAAACCTCCTTGGTCGCCATGTTTCGGAGAAAAAGATCGTTCCATTTTTTAATTACACGACAGATATGAGTTTAGTATGTAATTTACTTGGCCGCTAAACACGACAGATATGGATTTTCATACAACATTGCCGGCCGCTGCGCGCATGTATTTGGCCAGTACTGCAATTTCGATTTATCTCGAAGAACGTTGTCAAAATAATGCTCACATTTCCAAGCATGTTTGAGAAATAGTACATTACTGCAGCGGCCAGCAACAGAGGCATTGATGGACGAACGTGTAAATGTGGGCCGAGGCGAAGCCGAGGCACACTTACGTAAGTCCATCAATGCCTAGTTGTGGCCAAGGCTTGTATAGTACTTTTCTCAAATAATGCGCGGAAATGAAAACAATAAATTTTCTCAAATAATTCGCGGAAATTAAAACTCTTTTCAAAATCAATGACGAACAACGAACAACAATTTGTTTTTTTTTTCAATAAACAGCTTTCGCAGCAAGCCAGTTCGAAATTTAAATAAAACCTTTGATGAGTTACCACCTCCTTGGTCGCCATGTTTCGGAGTAAAAGATCGTTCCATTTTTAAATTACACGACAGATATGAGTTTAGTATGTAATTTATTTGGCCGCTAAACACGACAGATATGGATTTTCATACAACATTGCCGGCCGCTGCGCGCATGTATTTGGCCAGTACAGCAATTTCGATTTATCTCGAAGAAGGTTGTCAAAATAATGCTCACATTTCCAAGCATGTTTGAGAAAACGTTTTTTCTTAAACAACTGAATAAAGTAAATTCGTAAAGCCCGACCAGAAAAATAAAACACCACGCCATGTTGCGGAAAATCATTGGAACTAACTTTAGTACTTGAAATATTGTCATTAATTGTTATAATTTATTGATCGTAGCGACTCCATGCAGGTTTTTTGATTTTTCTGGTTAGGCTTTACAACGGTAATGTGAACTTACATCACACACACCAAAGAAAGTATACATTTACAAGTATTGACACAAAAAAATAGAAAACCGGTGCCACGGTCAAATGTTCCAATATTTACCAATTACTGGCAAATAATTACAAAATACAAGTATTACAGTATGTTACAAGAACAACAACTACCATGTGATGGATAATATTTACAAAAATAATAAACCAAGCATTCAGCTTATTCATTCATACATACACCACTCCCTTCAAATACAGGGTGTAAGGAAAAGTATCATTAACCTTTAAACCACATACCCTACCCATTAAACTGAACAACTTTTACCATCGGATCGGAGTAAACCTGCCAGAACAAAAAAAAACTTCAATACCTACTCGATTCAAACATATGAGACGGCTGTTTTTTGTTTTTGTTCTGACAGGTTTGCTCCAATAGTAAAAGTTGTTTAGTTTGATGGGTAGAGTATGTTGTTTAAAGGTTAATGATACTTTTCCTTACACCTGTATACGCAGTTTCAACAATATTCGGATAAAAGACTGATACAATACAAACTGTCTGTTTGTCTAGTCTTGGTCTAGTCCATCTGTCTGTCACTAGAGAAACTAACTGTCGTTGAAGAAGAATTATTGCAATAAAAGGGAGAAAAGAAACAGAGAGATTTTAAGGACGAGTGTGGTGACGACCAAAACAGGTATCTGCACACAGCCCTAGGTCGCACAATTTACATTCAAATATTGTCTTTTTGTCGCAACTTTTTTCGCCGCAGCGACGGCGCCTGGTTTTACCATTTGCGTCGCGTTTTTTTATTGCCGTAGGCCAATGACGATTGTCCGTGAAACGGGAATCCGGCACTGACGGTTCTGGCTTAGGAGCCGGGCGACGAGGTCTCGGGACAAGGTTCAAATGAGTCTTGAGGATTTGCTCGACCAACTCAAGGCGGAAAACGAAGTGCTGAATGCGTTTGCCAATCGTAGCCTCACGGCAAATGCGTGAGTTCAGAATTGAACAGTTCAGGAGGCGCTTGAAGAGCTTCATGTCCCATTTTGCGCACCTTCTCTCCAGTAGGTAGCCATCGAGCATGCCGTTTTTTAGTTCGACACCCCCCATGCTCTTGTAATGGTCAAGAACGAGTTTCGGTTTCCAAGGAGTAGGCCGATGGGGTTTCGAAGTAGGCTGGGCGACCTTCGTACCGTGATAAGTAGAAAGGAAGCCAGTTTTCTTCTTATCACGGAAGGCCATAACCATCATGTCTCCTGAATGACGTGCTGCGAATTCGCCAGGTTTCAATACGCATTCGGTGACCAATGCGGGCACATGCTGATGGTCAATTCTCAAGGTACCCACAACATCGGTTCTGTTCCTTTTCAGGAATCTAGCCAACAACGGGCTGTTTAACGAATGGTCTATGAAGAGAGTATATCCTTTGTTGAGGAGAGGGCGAATGAGTTTAAGTACTGATGCCGTGCTTTTCTTCAACGATGCTGGGATAGTCACGTCGCGATACGAGTGTTTTCCGCTGTAAACGAAAAAGGACCAAAGGTACCCGGTTGCCGATTCGCAAAGTTCGAACGTCTGGATTCCGATCTTTGTAGTTTTTGTCGGTATGTATTTCTTTATTGGATGATTACCCTGCCACAGGGTCAGAGAATCGTCTATGCAAATTTCTTGGCGCGGAACGTAGGCGGCCTGGAACCGGGCGTTCAGGTGGGAAAGAATGGGGTCAATGGAAAAGGTTTGGGAGGATTGAGGGGTCTTGAGGGAATCATCATTAAAATGCAAGGCCGCGCACAAACACTCGTACCTTCTGATGTTGAACATAAGGCGGAAACAATTCGTAAAAAGAAGGAAATGCTCCGAGAAGCAAGATTTAATGGATGGCATGCGAATGATGCCCAACATCATCCAGAAAGCGAAAAGGACCAAGATCTCGTGTACGTTTGTATCGTACCAGTCTTTATAACCAAGAGTGACCGCATACCGGTTCGTTTCCGAAACGATATGCGTCAAAATGCTCTGATCCCAATATTGCGAAAACGCGTCATACGCGCTTCCGGATGCGGTAGTCGACCCCGTTTCTTTGGGAAGGAATGACTCTCTCTCACCTCGATAGGTGTCCATGGGACACCAATCGAGGTGAAGGGCGTCCTCGTCTCCAGGAAACAGAGCCGCGTCTCCGTCATCCGCGTCCTCATCATCTCGATTGCCTCTCGCAGTCCTCCAATCGGCCTTCTTCTGTCGGGCTTTTCTCCTCCGATACAAATCTATGATCGCGTCCCTCAGGTCGGCGGGCACGTCGTCATCATTCACGTAGATCTCCCTGATAGGGTCGCCTCGCCGCCAGGCGCCGGGGGCGGGGGGGCGCGTGGCGCGGCCGGCCTGCCCCCCGCCGCGGCCGCCCCCCCGCGCGCGCGCCCCCCCGCGCCCCCGCCCCCTGCGCCCCCCCCGCGCGGCGCCGCGCCCTCGCTCGGCGCGATCATCCACGATGACAACAGGCTCCACGCTGTAATCAACCGAATACGTGTATTTTTATTATTATTTGTGGTTGGGCTATTGCAAGCAAGGGTCGTAACACTGAGACCACCGCTGGTCCTTTGTATTCGCCCCAAGCTCATCCATTATAATAAGCATACCTCCAAACTTATGGTATTTTCTTTTCATTCTAGGGAATGCAGGTTACCACACGATGTTTTCCTTCACCGCCGAGCTAGTAAATGATAAATACCGGCTGTATTTATCATTTACTAGCTCGGCGGTGAAGGAAAACAACGTGAGGTAACCTGCATTCCCTAGAATGAATAAAATCCATAATGCATAAAATCCGAAGAACTTAGTGGTACAGGCCAGGAATTGAACCGCCGCCTTATGATTGAGGCGCCAGCTCTCTTCCGTATGGGCTTATCATCACTTATTACAACACGGGCGAATTAACTTGGCACCTGGCTCGCACGTGGCTCGGAATAAAAAACTCGGAAAGAATAACTCGAAAATGCAAAAGCGCAGGGACAGGTGCAACAGTAACTGAAATGCTATGCTACGGCCACGCACAGCGACGGCGGGGTCCCGCGGTGGTGTAGCAGGAGGGGTGTCAAATTCTGAGCCACGTGCGAGCCAGGTGCCAAGTTAATTCGCCTCGTTGTAAATGTATCTGTATGCACTTTTTAATATATCTGTGTGCATGACTTGGAAAAATCGTCGGCTATCTTTACTCGATTGAGCTTGATCTGCATGAAAAATTATTTTTAGTAGACTTTTTAGTTAGGTATTTAATTTAATTTCCGCCTCATCATCATCAGCCTATTTATTACTTTATTAGACAAAAATAAACGTCCCAATGGACCCTCAATTCAGTCCAGGCTGGAGGCTGGAGGCCCACGCTCAGTAACCTCGAGGAGGTTGTTTGGGCGTTAGTCCACGCGTGCCCGATGCGGATCCGTAGGCTTCACGTGTAAGAAAAGGCCTATGGTAAACACACTCATTTTTTTATGTAGATCATACTCAACCAAGTGTTTGCAAAGGCCCATCCGAGGATTTTCGAGTTATCCTTTTGCTGTTATTTGTTATTGTTTACACCAACGTCGTTCGAGCCAGGTGTCAAGTTAATTCGCCAATTACGTATGCCGCAGCCGGAGGACTCAGAGAAACGAAAGTTTTTCAAAAACTTATTTTAATTTAAAAATATGAAAATTACAAAAACTATTTCTAAATTTATAAATGGTGTAAAACTAAGGTGGTGACCCGACCGATGTTAGAATCAAAGTGCGGAGGGCACGGAGCTTCGAGGACTCGCTGCTTTGCGTTCACACGGTGCTAGGTACTTCAGCGTTTCCGGCGTCGCCTTCAGGAATTCGTGAACAATGGGCACTGTATTGGTGTTGACAGCTAATTGCTAACAGTGCGTTCTCTGTTCTCGTAACATCTCCCTCCCGAAGAGCAGCAACTATTTTTGACGTTGAGCAAAAATGTTGTTGGCAGGTTCTTGTGGGTGACCCTGCGATGTGGCACGTACTGGGGCGTCGCGGAAATAATTATTCTTTCAAATTCGGAGCAATTTGAGGCAATAGATTGTCTTGAATTTCACGTAGCTTATTGAGATTGATGGAGCCAATGGAGATTGAAGGCTCTTTTGCAGATGTCATCTCGGTGTTCCATATAATGTTAATTAAGTATCTTCGAAAGTCATGGTCATGTAGATTGTGAACTCTTTCGTATACAGTGAATAATGATGAGAGATTTTTGCTATAGGTAACTTTCATCCAGAGCTTGGTAGTAATAAGTGTCTGGATACATTCCTGTCCCATCCGCAGCTGCAGGTGGAGGTTCTCTTGGTAGAGATATAATAACGAGTCTTGTACTTCGGGCATTCTGCCTCTATGTACACGTAAGATTTTCCTTTTGTTGCTCGAGGAGATAAGGAGGGATAAGGATTTTCTTATTCCTATTAGGTAGTTATTATGGGTAATTTGTAAAGATCGGAGGTATAAGAATATGTCATTTTATTTTTAAAAGTTAATTACTATTTCGTTATCCGTATAACTAAACTTAAAAATAAAATTTGTGTTAACTAACTTATTTACAATCTAATTTTATCTATTATATTCCTAAGATTGAATAGTGCGTACACGATGTACGCGTAAAAGCTAATGTATCTTCTATTCTATTTTATGAAATATCTAATACGTATATCTATTCCTAACATAAAATGATATGTACTCGATGTACACGTAAAAACTAATGTGAAAGTTAACCTGAGAACCTATTTTCTTGGTTATCCATAAGGACTCGGATGGCATTGTTATATCTCGTAGTCATTGTAGTTTAGATATCCTGTAAAACGCAAACCGTTTACAAGACCTTGTTTTGCATTATGGAGTTCTGAGCTAGGTAGCTGGTAAGCTATACGTTATGTATCAGCTGTAGGTACTTAGGTTGAAGCTTAAATATATTTTATGTGTCCCAAAAATAATATTGGTGTCGTTAGGCGATTTAGCTTACTTTTAATCCTAGTATTAATTTTTCTAAACTAGATTAATATTATATTTTACGTTAGGTCGTCATTAAGACTTTCAAGTCTTATCTCTTGCGCCGGTGTCACTTTCATTGTCAGAGTCAGCAGCAGTCTGTATTAATTTAGCGCTCTTGGGTACACGTTTAAGCCTAGATTTAGCGATAGGGCCGCGTTTTTTGGAAGTATATATATGAATAGGTAGGTCAGCCAGCACGGTATCCTGTGTGTATCGTGGTGCTAGTTTCTGCCTACTGGCCATAGGGTTCGAGATAAATACTTGTTGTTGAGACTGGTATTGTACTTCAGGTTCGCGTGTCTTATTGCGGTTTTTAATAATGGCGGTTCGGTTAGTTAGGCTTGAGTCGTTAATTAGTTCATATACTGTCTGCACTCGATCCCTATGTGTCTGTATACAGGGTGTACAATAAAATGGGACAGCTACTTAAAGGGGTGCTTCAGACCATCAAACTGATCAACTTTCTCTATGGGACCAATATCGAAATCGCGAAATGTTGCATAAGATGTCCGGTCATATCAATGTCAGTTGGGTCTCTGGGGTCTAGATGTCCATTAATGATGTCATAAGGCTTACACTTGGTAAAACTATGCACTGAGCTGTTATAGGCAATGATAGCGTACGGCATTAAATGCACTACTGCTTCATTTTTGTGTTTGAGTCGTAGAATACGGAGGTGTTCCAGAATGGTTGAATGGAAACGTTCTATATTTCCATTGTCATTAGGGGAGTTTGCTAGGGTCTTATGGTGTTTTAGTTTGTGAACTCTTGTAAATTCTGCAAACATTTGATTGGTAAACTCTGTTCCTTGGTCAGTAATAATCGTAAGAGGTAACCCATGGTGACTAGAAAACTGAAGCAAAGCTTGAATAACACTTATGGCAGTACCGTCACGCAAATGGTAAGCTTGTCCATATTTGGAAAATACATCAATGAAGGTCACATACTTTTCTTTATGAGCGGTGAAAAGGTCCATATGGACAATCTCGAAAGGCTTTGTGGCTGGTGGAACAATATTAAATTGTTGGCGTATTGGATTACGATCATATTTCGCCTGGCCACAAATGGTACATTCACTTATAAATTTAGTAATATGTTCTTTCATTTTTGGCCAATAATACCTACGAGATAATGACAAATAGCATTCTGTTACACCTCTATGGTTGGTTTTTCCGTCATGGTAATTTCTTATAATGTCCTGTTGCCTCAAATATTCCTTAACGTTTTCTAGCTCAGTTTTGGCTAGGACGAGGTTCATTGCAGAGTTTTTAAATGTCTCTTGCAAAATTGGTATTATTTTGTACATGCCTAATGGGGGTGTGATTAAAAGCCCGGTCTTAACCTTGGGATTAACATATTCTTTTATTGCATTTATTAAATCCTCATCTATATTTGATTCTGATAATTGAACTGTGGTTCGCGTATGAGTGTCAAAAGGCTTAGTTGTTATCGGTCGTTTCTTAATGTCTCCTACTATAGTCAAACATAACTGTCTATGAAATTTATTTAAAGGGTCATCTGTTATAGGGATCTCAAGTATAGGGTTTTCTTGGTCCGTATGAACAGTGTTGGTGTCAGAGTTATCAAGTTCAGGTGGTTTTTCAGATGGGTTAACTATCAAAGAACTTGTCTCCTCATTATGTAGTTCTATTCTGGATAACGCATCGGCATTTGTATTGCACTTGCCCTTTTTGTATATTACTGTATAGCTATATTCACTTAATTTTAAACGCCATCGTGTGAGTCGAGAGTTAGGTTCTTTTAAATTCATTAACCACTGAAGTGGCTTGTGATCAGTGAGTACTTTGAACTTTCGTCCAAAGAGATAGGGTCTTAAGTACTTGGTTGCCCAAACTATGGCTAACAACTCTTTTTCAATTGTGCTGTAGTTAATTTCGCTCTCATTAAGGGTACGAGAAGCATATGAGATGGGCTTGTCTGAACCAATAGTGCCTTGAGATAAGACGGCACCAATAGCAAAGTTGGATGCGTCAGTCGTTAATATAAACTCACGCGTGAAGTCAGGATACTGCAATATAGGGTCGTTAGTTAGAAGTCGTTTGCACTTTTCAAAGCTATTGATGTAATTTGAATCAAATGTAATAGTTTTGTTCTTTTTAAGGCATTGTGTTAATGGTTTGGTTATTTTAGCAAAGTCCGGGATAAATTTTCTGTAGTAGCCAACAAGTCCAAGGAACTGTTTAATCTGTTTAGCAGTTTTTGGTAAGGGGTAGCTCTCTATGGCATTAATCTTGTCTGGATTTGGTTTTATGCCTTCTTTACCGATTACATGTCCGAGGTATGCAGTCTCTAAGTTTAAAAACTCCGATTTATCCATTTGGATTTTAAAGCTAATAAATAAATATCATAATAAATATCTTGGACAATGTCACACAAATTATCTAGCCACATTTAAAGTACCAGAATCTAGCCTGGACTTGTATTACGATGACTAGACAACGATATAGAATACATATATAGATACAAACATCCATGACTCGGGTACAAATATTCATATTCATCATACAAATATTTGTCCCTTACGGGATTCGAACCCGCGACCCTCGGCACAGCAGGCAGGTTCACTACCGACTGTGCTACCGGGCTGTCAAGAAAGCTAGATTCTCTAAGTCGTTGGAACACTTTTTCTAGGTTTAATATGTGCTCTTGAAGGCTGGTACTAAAGACAATTATGTCGTCTAAGTAAACAAGGCAAACAACGTTCTGCAGTCCTTTAAGGACATTGTCCATTACCCTCTGAAAGGTGGACGGTGAATTCTTAAGTCCCATAGGCATTCTTAAGAATTCAAAGTGTCCGTGTTCTACGTTGAAGGCAGTTTTGTGAATATCATTGGGATTCATTTCCACTTGATAAAAACCGCTTGCCAGGTCTAATGTCGTAAAGTACTGGCAGTTGCCTAACTTATCAAGGACGTCGGCTATGTTCGGAATGGGGTATTTGTCGTCTATAGTCTTTTCATTTAATTTCCTAAAATCAACAACCAAACGCCACTTTTTTCTACCAGAAGCGTCAGATTTTTTGGGTACAACCCAAATTGGGGCGCTCCATGCAGAGTCTGAAGGTCTAATAATTCCCTGCTCTAACATTTTAGATATTTGATCGCTTACTTCTTGCCTATGTACAAATGGATAACGATAGCTTTTTGTGTAAATTGGGATTTCGTCGACTGTTTTAATATCGTGTTTTATTCTATTAGTAAAAGTTAAAGGTTCTCCCTCAATATAAAATATATCGGAATATTTTGAACACAATCGCGTGAGATTAGCTTTTTCTTCGGGATTCAAGTGGTCCGTTCTAAGTCGAGAAATGACTTCGTCTGCGCGTGACGTATTCAACGGCGTAGTGCGCGTGCACTCGATATTGTACACTTCGGCTATCACGGGGTGTTCCAATGAGAATATGATATCGTTATTAGACTGGTTTTCTACTTCTATAATACCTTGATTGTTCATTACCGTAGTAATGCATTCATGAATAAAACAGTTGCATAAAACCTGTTCGTTTATAATTACCTCGCCGTTAGGCGCGTTAATCGGTACCCTGATAATTTTTGAAGAATTGGCTGGTATTATGTTTTCGTAAAGATTCACATTACGTGAGTAATACATATTAATTGGGTGTGTCGTAGTCTGTGTAATTAATTTCATGTCTTTTAAGTCTATTTTTGCTTCCCATTTGGTAAAGGTGGACTTCCGATGCCAGCGGCCGATGCGACTAACGCGCGCGTCTGACACGAGGTTCTGTCATATTTGACAGAACCTCGCGTCAGACGCGCGCGGCCGACGACAGACCTCACTTCCGAGGTCAGCGACTGACGCGTGCCTATTGTGCAGAGTGTTATCACTTTAGGGTGTTTTCCCCGAAATTTAGGGTACGTTTTTATGTTTTGGTGTTTAAACAAAAACATAAAAACACAAACAAAAAAAACCGATACATATTTTAATAAAGAATATTTGATTGATTGATAGATTGCTAGGTTTAGAGAATATATGAATGCGTTTTTTTTAACAGGATTTTGATAAAATACATTTTTGGTAGTAATTAGACAGGGATGCGTTGCGTCCCCATGGCTTTTTAGCCTGTACATGGATCGCTGTCTATCTAATAATTATGTAGACAAGAGGAATTTTCCGAAAAAAGAAAAAGTAGTTTCAAGTAGCTCGATAGATGGTGTTATCGCTACGTTGAGCGACCTTGCAGATAATAAAATACAAATAAAATAGTAAAAATTATGCAAATTTTCGGTAAAATCTTCGTAATATTTCAGGCAAACATTCTTGTTCTACGTGACGTCAGAGCATAGCCGCGCGCGGCCGCGGCCGATGCGACAGACATCGGCCGCGCGCGTCTGACGCGCGCGTCAGTCGCTGGCATCGGAAGCGGCGCCATACGTTTTCATAGTAACTAGTACTGTCGCATCGGCCGTCGGCCGCGAGCCGCGCGCGTCAGACGCGTCGGCCGCTAGCATCGGAAGTCCACCTTAAGCAAGTCAAGTCCTATAAGTCCGTCGAAGTACTCGTGAAATTTGTATACGAATAACTTTATTTTTTCGTCGTTACCGATCTCATTAAAGCAGGGCAATGTAATAGAGTTATTATTTCTGGTAGTACCGTGAATATTTGAAACTTCAAATGGATCATATTGCAGTGGAATGTGCTGATAATATTTATGTACTGCCTCAGGGCTCAAGAAAGACTGGTTGGCTCCGGTGTCAATAAGCAACTTAAGTGGTGGATGTAAAATTTCTAAATAAGGAAGTTGCCTTTGTGTTTGAAGATTAACTTCTATTTTAATTTTTTTGATGTTTTGCCCGTCTGAAAATCCTGACAGTCACTAGTGGAAGGCTGGGCTTGTTCTTGGTGAGGCTCATATGCTAACTCTAGTGGAGATGGTTCGTTTACATTTTCGTAATTAATATCGTAGTGTGAGTGTGAGTCGTCTGCACTGTAATAATAATCCTGATATTCGGGATAAAAATGATGTGAGTAATCGTCGTATGACGTACATTCATTAAAGTTTACGTCTCGCGATTTGAAGTAATTTGATGGAGGTGGGTTACCGTGTTTTGACCAATCGTGTGTAGTCGGTTGTAAAATTCGGGGCGTAAAATGGCTAACGCCACTCATAGGACTCGGGCCATTGTTAAATTTCGGCGCCATTCTAAATACATTGCTTTGTGGGTTGTACTGAGGAGGGCGAGCACCAAACGATTGTTGGTTTCGGTTTGGCATACGTGCTTGTGGATGAAACTGAGGTCTATAGGGGTTATTAAAGCCGAAGCGTGGTTGTGGTGGATAAGACCCTTGCATGTTGGTGAATTTAGGAAAGGTAAATGGCCTAGGCATTCCATAAGTATTTAACATTTGCGTTGGCATCTGTACTGGAGGTTTAGAATTTAAAACGTTATGTGCTTGCTTAGGTAAGCCATCGTTTCTCTGTTGAAGATATATTGTATTTAATTCCTGCTGTACATATTCCAGCGCTTTTTCAATAGTTTCAGGACGCATGCACCTTATACGAGAACCTAAGGGTTCTTTGAGTCCACGTACAAACGACTGCATTGTTAGTTTTTTATATAAGTCGCGTTTTGCATCAATTGTTGTTTGAATAGTCTCGTGTAAGGAGACATATGTCATAATAGTGGAAAATAAAGTTTGACATTTCTCATAAAACTCTTGAGGAGTATCGTTTTCTTGAGTTTGAATAGCAAAGTCATTGTAAAGGGTAGTTTCGTCCCTTTGGTCCGTGAAATTATTTATCAGAACACTTTTAATGCCAGCCCAGCTCTCAGGGATACCGTTAGAGTTGATTGTCCTCGCTGCGGGACCAGTGATCTTATTAAGGATCCCGTTTATTAAGCACATTCTACCTAAATCATTCCCTGCTTCCTCATAGGATTCTACTATTAGATCGCATAGATGAATAAAGCGCGTTAAAACGTTGGGATTTCCGTCGAAATCTGGCACCATTCGAAGGGCCTTATATATTACGTCTGGGTCGGTCGACATAGTGTCTTCGCTACTTAAACTATTACTACTACTTGTATCGAAACTAGAATTATTATCTAAATTCCTATTTCTATCTAATTCTCGTGCCCGACTAATCGAACAATTTGTCTTATAAATTCGTGGATTAATAATTTTGAAAGTTATAAGAAACTAGTCTAAGGAACACTACGTTATAGGAAAAGGAGAGCAACACTAGGAAAAAATCAGTGGTGCACTTACTTAAATATTTTTTCTTCTCGTTATCTCGTTGTCTCTCTGAGCAGCTATCGATGTCTGGATATACTCCGGCGCTGGCTTCGAGGTTGCAGGATACCCGGCGAAGACTTGATAGTCAGTTAGACACGGCGATATTTCGATATTAGAAAGTCTCTTCGCGAACTAACCCGGGGCCCTACCAGACTGCGCCAATTACGTATGCCGCAGCCGGAGGACTCAGAGAAACGAAAGTTTTTCAAAAACTTATTTTAATTTAAAAATATGAAAATTACAAAAACTATTTCTAAATTTATAAATGGTGTAAAACTAAGGTGGTGACCCGACCGATGTTAGAATCAAAGTGCGGAGGGCACGGAGCTTCGAGGACTCGCTGCTTTGCGTTCACACGGTGCTAGGTACTTCAGCGTTTCCGGCGTCGCCTTCAGGAATTCGGGAACAATGGGCACTGTATTGGTGTTGACAGCTAATTGCTAACAGTGCGTTCTCTGTTCTCGTAACACGCCCGGGTTGTACCGAGATGACAGACCAACACGGTCAGTTGCAGAAACGCTCATCAAAGTTAATGCTCCATTAAACCTCTTGCTGTAACTTTTTGTCTCTTGCCGTCAAGTCAACAGACGTAGTAAAAGCTAGCAGTTTTAATGGAGGATTAACTCTAATGAGCGTTTCTGGAACAGAGTGCAAGTGTGCTACTTTTTATGTACTAAGAGTGCTACTTGTGTGCTTTAACGCACTTTGAGCCTATCCATAAATTTTAATTTCATCTAAGCACGGCACAAGCAAAAACCTGTATAAATACTCAGTGGATAAAACATTTGTGTGTGAAATAATGAAAATGCAACGTACTGGTTGTGAGGTGCCTCGGGCGTGTTTGGTGACGGCGAGCGAGATGGTTCAGGAGACGTCACGAGAGGGGAAGTAGACCGCGGGCGAGGATCCTCAGGGGAGGAGCTGCAAACAAATCTATGTTAGTGACATGCAACAGTCTTAGACCATATAACTAGGGACCAGCAGTGCTAACATGATTACTCGCTTGACGCGCGCCTGCGGGTTTAAAAACAATACCCGCGCCTGTCATTTATCCCGCCATGCTGAGCATGATTTGACAGCGCGCCAGCCACTCTACCGAGAGACAGCAAAATCGCGGCGCGGGTTTGTTGGGTTACCATACGGTTAAAACTATCATTTTAATATATTGAAAAAACACCGAATCGGTAATGAGAGCCCGCGCACAATTGGCCTGTCGCGTAAAGCGCTCTCACTAATACTATTTACGCTATGACCGAACGGTGATCATGCTCGCATTTGTAGACTACAGTCTACGAATAACAGTTGAGCGCTCGCGTCATCGTAAGTCGCGGCCATCATGTTAGCTACTGTAGAGACAGAGGCGAAGGCGCGCTGATATTGACTTATGGTATAGAGAGACTCGAAGTCGCGGGGTATCGTGCTAGCACTGCAGGTGTGGTCTGAGTTACCTAATAATTTAAATTTTTAATTTTTTTTTTTTTTAAAATCTACAATATTACAAGTTTTATTTTGCGAATGGATAGTAACCATCGGTTACATTAACATGGCTTTCGATGTAAGACCACTAAAAAATCAGTGTGTAGTATGGAAGCAACTTTTTTAAATTAAGGTGAAGCGGGGCTATTCCGGCAGTGGGGCTATTCCGGCATTTGGCTATAACTTTTGTTCTATAAGCTTTTGGTTAGTCGCTACACCTGGTACAGATAGAGAAAAAGCATATTTCTTCGATAAAATATAGATGGGGCGGCTTTCGCGTGAATTGTTTGATTGGGAAGCCAATATGATGGGACACCATTTTTAACACTTGCGGTGACAAAAACGCTCCGCAAATTTATTTATTTTTTTAGTGGTTTTTGTGTTTTATTCGAAGATTATTCAAGTTAAGTAATATGAATAAGAACTGTAGATTCTTATCTGCTTATTTGTTTTGCCCTACGCTTATTTATTACTGTGTTATTGAGTCTGACATAATAACCCCCCAAAACTATGATGGAGGGGCAATTCCGGCAGAAAACACTGGCGTAATAGCCCCACTGTTTTTGTATGAAGTTGCAAAATGCTAGTGATGTCCACAGTATCGGCATAAACATCGATATTAATTTCAGTACTTTTGATCCTAACAGATCTCGCATGTATATTTTTAAGTCAAATCAAGACAAAACATGTTTTTTCCTGTTTAATATAATTAAATTATCATACGAGAATATATCTTGTATTATTATTATGATGTAAAATTTAAAGATTAAAAGAAAAAGCGTATTTAATCAGAAATCAAACTTCGAAATGCTGTTGAAGGCGTGAAAAATAACTGCATTGAGCGGCGCAGATATGCTGGATAGATACCCAGAATTACAATAAATACCTACACTAACCTTTATTAGAAATTTAGAAGATTTACTTTGAGAACTTGTTTTATTTAATTAAGCACTAATTATAGTTACTTTAATCACTCTCATCCAATTTTTAAGTAATTTTTGTTATGTTCCGCTTATCGACTTTCACGTGTCCCAGCCCTAGCATGTATGGAGAGCTGACAGAATAGCCCCACAATTTTTTAAAACTGTTTTTACTCAAAAATGAAGCGTCCCAGCTTGTCATAAAGTTCATTCTTGCATACGTCGTATCGTCAATATTGTATTGCTTTGAGTTTCAACGTCGTAGCTCCATAGATGGCGGAGATATTGGCGACTGCCGGAATTACCCCGCCGCGGGGTAATTATGGCCACATGGTATTTTTTCGAGAATTTCCTTAGACTAATTATATCCGGACCGGCCTTGCGGTAGCATTTCCCCTCTGCCACGGTATTAGATCAATTAATCTTGCGCATTTACACCCAATTTTATACCTTATCACTAAACGAGACAGCCTATAATAGCGAAACAATAATTTTGAACTTAGAACGTTTGGGGTTTACACGAGACTACTTTTCATGATTTTGAACATTCAAAATTAGAATCTAAAGTCATAGGGAATAAAATCCAAAGTTGCGGATAACATGTTACCTCGCCCCCCGCAAAAAGTGGCAGAAAGTTTGTTAGTAGAATGACACGTGGTTACGCGTCCCGATATAATTAGTCTAAGAGAATTTCGCATCTTTTGCCAGTGTAAATATGCGTTTTTAACACAAAAATTAAGGGGAAATCATGACACCAGATGAGATACAAACTATCCCGATCAAGAATCTACTGCGATTTCTGGCCGCAGTGGGGATTGGTAAGGAACTATAAAAAGGGCGATCACAAAGGACCAGCGATGGTCTACGTGGCACAGGCTTAGCAAGCCTGTCAAGGCCCAAAACCACAGATAATAATAATAAGGGGAAATCATAACAGATAAAATTCACTTTAATATGCATTAGTCAACTTTGCTGTAACTTTATAACAAAGGGAAATAATGAGGTTTAAACTTTTAGCTTTGATTTTTTGTGTCAGAATAGCCCCGCCTCACCTTATTTAATTTAAAAGAGTTTTTTTTTTTTGTAAAATAAATCCCGGGGTGCCAGGAAGTCCGGGAATGCATAACTACTCGGATGCATAGTATGAAAGCGACTTCTCAAAATTATAAAATTATACAAAAAAACATTATTTTTCTTTACAAAAGTGCACTCCATAATAGCCAACACCTCAACTTTAGGTAAATATGCATCTCCGATCTCTACTTATCACTAAACGAGACAACCTGTAGGTAATTGTGGAACAACAACTTCCAGAGTAACATTAATATCAGCCGGTGTTACATCCACTGAAGCGAAGGCGCTGCGCTGCGCTAGCGCCATAGGTCGATTGATCGCCTTTTACGTCATCAACCTGCGCGGAAGTCTCTTCTAAAAGGTCTTTTATTACGAGAGATAAGTGTACTTTTTGCAACCATAAGCAGCAAGGCTGATTCAGTGTTTATAGGGTGTAGAGCATCTCTGTGATGGGGTTGACGTCGGTCTGCCTGCATATCGTCAGTCGGTTTAGGAGATACAGCCGTTCAAAGGTGAGTTATGGGTGCAAAAAACGGCCGATCAGCAGCAAGGCTGATCGTATGATACTATTGTAATATGCACTGAGGCTATGTGAACAGTACAAAAACTGACGTGGTTCATCAGTCGGTTTAGGAGATACAGCCGTTCAAAGGTCAGTTATGGGTGCAAAAAACGGCCGATCAGCAGCAAGGCTGATCATAGGATACTATTGTAATATGCACTGTAGCTAAGTGAACAGTACAAAAACTGACATGATCCGTCAGTCGGTTTAGTAGGTACAGCCGTTCAAAGTTTCAAAAATTAATGGTAATAAAAAAAATAATGATCTCCCGAACGGATGATCATAGGATATTATTTTAATATGCATTGTAGTTATGTGAACAGTAAAAAAAACTGACATGATCCGTCACTCGGTTTAGTAGGTACAGCCGTTCAAAGTTGCCAAAATCAATGGTTACAAAAAAATAATGATCTCCCGAAAGGATGATTGTAGGATATTATTGTAATATGCACTGTAGTTATGTGAACAGTAAAAAAACTGACATGATCCGTCACTCGGTTTAGTAGGTACAGCCGTTCAAAGTTGCAAAAATTAATGGTTACAAAAAATAATGATCACCCGAAAGGATGATTTTAGGATATTATTGTAATATGCACTGTAGTTATGTGAACACGATAAAAATTGAGATAATCCGTCACTTGGTTTAGTAGGTACAGTCAGCAGCAATAAGTTGCATACACTTTTGTTCTACGCCGTAGTACTAAAGTGTATAGTAACTTATTGCTGCTGACTGTACAGCCGTTCAAAGTTGAACAAATTAATGTTTATAAAGATGTTATGACTACCGGAAAGCCTGATTATATGAAAGTATTGTCATATACGCAGTAGATATGTAGACACTATTAAAACTGACATCATTGTCTAACAATTTACCGGTTATAAACGCTAAAATGAAAAAAAAAACAACGATTTGCACTCCGGCATTGCCGGTAGAAGTGAAAAATTGAACACTAACGTTGTGCATTTTTGATATTTTGCAAAGGTTAGGGAATAATTTCGCGCAAATTGCTTTAATTATCAGTATGAAAGTATTTATGAGGTAAAATACAATATTCTTTTATTTGCGCTACCGTACACAAACATGACAATTTATGCCGCTTAAACGAAACAGCATGAACAGGTATACATTTTCGGGTTAGGTAACAACTCGCCAGTAAAAAATCAGTCGGTTTAGTAGGTACAGCCGTTCAAAGTTGCTAAAATTAATGGTTACAAAAAAATAATGATCTCTCGAAAGGATGATTATAGGATATTATTGTAATATGTACTGTAGTTATGTGAACAGTACCAAAACTGACATGATCCGTCAGTCGGTTTAGTAGGTACAGCCGTTCAAAGTTGCAAAAATTAATTTTTACAATAAAAAATAATGATCTCCCGAAAGGATGATCATAGGATATTATTTTAATACGCACTGTAGTTACTATAAATAAATAAATAACGCTCACAGGCACATACATTGTAATGATCCCAAGAAAGCACTATTTATAGGCTGTTTATTATGGAAACCATACAACAACGGCACAAACGTATAAACATCCATGACCGAACCGGGATTCGAACCCAGGACCCTGGTTTGGCAGTCCGGCGTGGTAACCATTACACCAACCGGGTCGTTATACACAGTAGCTATGTTAACACTATATTTATTATTAGAAGTAGTTTAGTGGTTATGAGTTTCGTTAGGTACTAGTATTGAAAAGTGAATGTTCAGAGTTTTATCTCTTTGATATCTTCCTGATTTTTATCTCTGACTATCCCCTCGGGGAATACAGTCATTAGCACTATGCTATGTTGTGCTTGTAATGAACATGATTCGTCAATCAGATTACATACAGTCGTTCAAAGCTCATGGTTGCAAAAGAATAACGATCTCCAATAAAAGACTGATTATGCGGTGTAGCTATGTAAGTACTGTTAAACTGACATGCTAATTATGTAAGTCCGTCAGTAGTTATCAAGGAACATACTACCTACTCGTAGTCAAAGAATAATTATATACATTTACTAACGTAAACCGTAGTCTTAATCACTGCTAGCAGAGAAAGGTGAGTTACGATTACGTTGAAAAAATCAAGGGGCACAACACAACCGAGGACTGTGCCGAAGGAAATTTTGGAGTGAAAACTTAGTCTATCCTTTTTGGTAGTTAGATATGATCCGAGCATACCTCGTAGGTAGTCAACAGTAGGTAGAATAACTTGGACAACATGAACAACTCGGTCGACTTGGACAACTCGGACAACTCGGACAACTTGGTCAAATGATTTGACTTGTTCAAGTTGTTCATGTAGTCCAATTAAGTACTTTCGACAGCAAAATATCTCGGACAACATGAAAAACTCGGTCAACTCTGACAACATTGTATAAGTTGACCAAATCGTTAGCCCAAGTTTTTCATGTTGTTCGAGTTGTTCATTTGAACACCACGACCACGATCAAGTTCTAATAGCGATATTTTAGCCATCTAGGGTCTTCGAAACGATCCTGGTATTGTTTCATAAAATAAATAAATTAAGACTTGTACACAAATTAATCATGTGAAAAGTGAAAAATGAAGTTAGGTATTTACCTAAACCGGAGATCGGATATTCGGATGCATATTTATGCATCCGAATATCCGCTCTACATGATCATACATGGTGATTTAAGGTTCCTTTACTTTAATTTTTCTGTGTTATGGATGAATCTGGTTTTTTTTTGGTACCTAGTTTGTATTTTTGTGTGGCTTATTGCCACATCAAAATCAAAATCAAAATCTCGGACAACATGAAAAACTCGGTCAACTCTGACAACATTGTATAAGTTGACCAAATCGTTAGCCCAAGTTTTTCATGTTGTTCGAGTTGTTCATTTGAACACCACGACCACGATCAAGTTCTAATAGCGATATTTTAGCCATCTAGGGTCTTCGAAACGATCCTGGTATTGTTTCATAAAATAAATAAATTAAGACTTGTACACAAATTAATCATGTGAAAAGTGAAAAATGAAGTTAGGTATTTACCTAAACCGGAGATCGGATATTCGGATGCATATTTATGCATCCGAATATCCGCTCTACATGATCATACATGGTGATTTAAGGTTCCTTTACTTTAATTTTTCTGTGTTATGGATGAATCTGGTTTTTTTTTGGTACCTAGTTTGTATTTTTGTGTGGCAATAAAAAGCATTTTATTTATTTATTTTTGTTTTAAAGGAGTGAAATAAAGCTAAACAGTGTAAATTTTACCATCTTTAATGTTTTTACACAGAATTTCCTCTCCATATTCAGGGTGTAACCAAACACCCTACTAATATTTTTAAAGGGGTGGTTAAGACCATCAAACTGGACAACCTTCAGTATGGAGACAACGTTAATAGTGAGAAACAGCTGATTTTCATTCTCAATGTTGGCTTTTTATATTAAATACTTACTCTGAAGTGTTCGGATTTCTTAAAAAAAATTGCCGGTTTTTTAACTGGTTATAGATACTGAACGAACTGACGTTTCATGTCAGTTTTAATATTATTTACATATCTGCAGCGCATATAACAATACCGTCTTATAACCAGCCTTAATGGCGGTAAAAAAAAATTTCATGACAGTTTTTATACTATTCACATAGCTAGAGTGCATACTACAATAATATAATATGATCAGCCTTGCTACTGATCGTTCCTTTTTTGCAACCATAACTGACCTTTGAACGGCTATACCCACTAAACCGACTGACGAATCACGTCAGTTTTTGTACTGTTCACATAGCTAGAGTGCATACTACAATAATATAATATGATCAGCCTTGCTACTGATCGTTCATTTTTTGCACCCATAACTGACCTTTGAACGGCTATACCTAATACCTAATAAACCGACTGACGTCTTGCGGGCAGACTTACTTCAACCTAATCACAGAGATGCCCTACACCCTATGAATACTGAATCAGCCTTGATGGCGATGGTTGCAAAAAGTACACTTATCTCTCGGAATAAAAGACCTTTTAGAAGAGACTTCCGCGCAGGTTGATGACGTAAAAGGCGATCAATCGACCTATGGCGCTAGCGCAGCGCAGCGCCTTCGCTTCAGTGGATGTAACACCGGCTGATATTAATGTTACTCTGGAAGTTGTTGTTCCACAATTACCTACAGGTTGTCTCGTTTAGTGATAAGTAGAGATCGGAGATGCATATTTACCTAAAATTGAGGTGTTGGCTATTATGGAGTGCACTTTTGTAAAGAAAAATAATGTTTTTTTGTATAATTTTATAATTTTGAGAAGTCGCTTTCATACATGCATGCATCCGAGTAGTTATGCATTCCCGGACTTCCTGGCACCCCGGGATTTATTTTACAAAAAAAAAAACTCTTTTAAATTAAATAAGGTGAGGCGGGGCTATTCTGACACAAAAAATCAACACCCGACATAACATCTACCTTTTTTCTGAACGGCCAACTCACCCTGTGTTGAAGGCCTCATGTCCCCTTCCTACTACTAAAGAGTGGCAATTTTTTACTGGCGAGTTGTTACCTAACCCGAAAATGTATACCTGTTCATGCTGTTTCGTTTAAGCGGCATAAATTGTCATGTTTGTGTACGGTAGCGCAAATAAAAGAATATTGTATTTTACCTCATAAATACTTTCATACTGATAATTAAAGCAATTTGCGCGAAATTATTCCCTAACCTTTGCAAAATATCAAAAATGCACAACGTTAGTGTTCAATTTTTCACTTCTACCGGCAATGCCGGAGTGCAAATCGTTGTTTTTTTTTTTTCATTTTAGCGTTTATAACCGGTAAATTGTTAGACAATGATGTCAGTTTTAATAGTGTCTACATATCTACTGCGTATATGACAATACTTTCATATAATCAGGCTTTCCGGTAGTCATAACATATTTATAAACATTAATTTGTTCAACTTTGAACGGCTGTACAGTCAGCAGCAATAAGTTACTATACACTTTAGTACTACGGCGTAGAACAAAAGTGTATGCAACTTATTGCTGCTGACTGTACCTACTAAACCAAGTGACGGATTATCTCAATTTTTATCGTGTTCACATAACTACAGTGCATATTACAATAATATCCTAAAATCATCCTTTCGGGAGATCATTATTTTTTGTAACCATTAATTTTTGCAACTTTGAACGGCTGTACCTACTAAACCGAGTGACGGATCATGTCAGTTTTTTTACTGTTCACATAACTACAGTGCATATTAAAATAATATCCTATGATCATCCGTTCGGGAGACCATTATTTTTTTTATTACCATTTATTTTTGAAACTTTGAACGGCTGTACCTACTAAACCGACTGACGGATCATGTCAGTTTTTGTACTGTTCACTTAGCTACAGTGCATATTACAATAGTATCATAGGATCAGCCTTGCTGCTGATCGGCCGTTTTTTGCACCCATAACTGACCTTTGAACGGCTGTATCTCCTAAACCGACTGATGAACCACGTCAGTTTTTGTACTGTTCACATAGCCTCAGTGCATATTACAATAGTATCATACGATCAGCCTTGCTGCTGATCGGCCGTTTTTTGCACCCATAACTCACCTTTGAACGGCTGTATCTCCTAAACCGACTGACGATATGCAGGCAGACCGACGTCAACCCCATCACAGAGATGCTCTACACCCTATAAACACTGAATCAGCCTTGCTGCTTATGGTTGCAAAAAGTACACTTATCTCTCGTAATAAAAGACCTTTTAGAAGAGACTTCCGCGCAGGTTGATGACGTAAAAGGCGATCAATCGACCTATGGCGCTAGCGCAGCGCAGCGCCTTCGCTTCAGTGGATGTAACACCGGCTGATATTAATGTTACTCTGGAAGTTGTTGTTCCACAATTACCTACAGGTTGTCTCGTTTAGTGATAAGTAGAGATCGGAGATGCATATTTACCTAAAGTTGAGGTGTTGGCTATTATGGAGTGCACTTTTGTAAAGAAAAATAATGTTTTTTTGTATAATTTTATAATTTTGAGAAGTCGCTTTCATACTATGCATCCGAGTAGTTATGCATTCCCGGACTTCCTGGCACCCCGGGATTTATTTTACAAAAAAAAAAAACTCTTTTAAATTAAATAAGGTGAGGCGGGGCTATTCTGACACAAACGGGCTATTTGCACCCATAACTCACCTTTGAACGGCTGTATCTCCTAAACCGACTGACGATATGCAGGCAGACCAACGTCAACCCCATCACAGAGATGCTCTACATCCTATAAACACTGAATCAGCCTTGCTGCTTATGGTTGCAAATAGTACACTTATCTCTTATACTATTTCAACGAGGACGGGTCCATGTTGAAATTAAATAAAACAAGCTGTCTGTGAGAATATTAAAAAAAATATTTTTTTATTTGAAAGGGCCATTTATGTCGATTTTTATATAATATGACATCGTTTAAATGTCCACCGCGGCTTCGAACGGTGGCACGGATCCGAGAGGTCCAATTTCGAAGAAGTACGGACCAATGACGCCGCCGGACCAAAATCCTCACCATATAGTAACTACTATTATAAAACTGTAACAGAAGCGTGTCTGTACATTAAAGATATTTACAAAAAAAAGATTACGATATGGTTTTTAGATGTCCCTGATTCCAAATCACCATCTTTTGGATTTTTTGTCTGTCTGTCTGTTTGTTTGTTTGTTTGTTTGTTTGGGTGTTTGTTTGTTCGAGTATCACGTAAAAACTACTGAACCGATTTTGATGAAACTTTTTTGTTTGATAGCTTATCATCTGACTTAAAATCTGGTATATAATTTATGCGGACGAAGTCGCGGGTTAAAGCTTGTAGTAACTATTTGTGGATGCATTACCACCTGGGCTGCGTTCAGAACCTACGCCCCAGGTGCACCCCGGGTGCAACTTTTCGCACTAAACGCCGTTCAGAGCCTCGGTGACAAACGTTCTACCATAGAGCGAGTTGAAAAATCAAATGCACCCAAAGATCGTGAACGCAGCCCTGGTGAACCTCATGTGGGTTGTGGTCGTCCCATATACAGCAATTTTGCTTATTAACAAAACCATTCTTCCAAAAATGCAAAATCAGATTCAGCCAGATCTAATGCAGTAGAGTAATTGAAAATTGGACCTCTCGGATCCATGCCACCGTTCGAAGCCGCTGTGGATATTTTTAACGATGTCATATTTCATAAAAATTGGCATAAATGGGGCTTTCAAATAAAACAAAATTTCTTTAATATCTCACATACAGCTTGTTTTATTTAATTTCAACATCGACCCGTCCCTGTTGAAAGACCCTTTAGTTTCCAGTTTCTAGCGCTCATTTTTCGTACTGCCACCAACACGTGGAGCAAAGGTACGAGGAGCGTTAAGGGGGCGTTTTTGATAACCAAATTATTACATTTAATATACAGGGTGAAATTGA
Organism: Agonopterix subpropinquella; assembly: GCA_922987775.1. Lineage (NCBI taxonomy): Eukaryota > Metazoa > Arthropoda > Insecta > Lepidoptera > Depressariidae > Agonopterix > Agonopterix subpropinquella. The sequence continues at coordinate 23,228,225 of OV277705.1, forward strand.
TATCATTGGCATCCTTTTAAACTAAGAGTCTACCCATCAAACTGAACAACTTTTACTATGGGAGCAAACCAATCGGAGCAAAAAAAAATCTGCTGTTGCATACATTTTAGTCGAATAGACATTGCAGTTTAGTGTGGGAGAGCTGATTTTTTAGTTGCTCCGATCGGTTTGCTCCCATAGTAAAAGTTGTTCAGTTTGATGGGTACTCTTAGTTTAAAAGGATGCTAATGATATCAATTTCACCCTGTATACAGGGTGAAACAAAACACCCTAGTAATACTTAAGGAGGTGCTTCAGACCATCAAACAGAACAACTTTCACTATGGAGCCAACATCGAGAAAAAAAAATCATCTGTCCCATCTGTAGTGCAGATGGGACAGATGATTTTTGCTCCATAGTGAAAGTTGTTCTGTTTGATGGTCTGAAGCACCTCCTTAAGTATTACTATTTACTTGTTTTGTTACACCTCTATAGTTCAAATAACAGTATAGATATGTTCTTTCTGCAGTGAATCTAACCGTTGAAAACACGATTCTATTAAATTTTTCTTGATGGAAAAGAGGACCAAAGTAAGTTCGATTTCAGATTTGTAACCAGGTTTACAAGAATCACCATACACCATTTCTTCTGAATATACCATCATATCATTTGAAAGGTGATTAATTATAGCAGCGATTCTACCCGATGGATTTTACCCCAAACACCCAAGAGAAAAGATATCAATGAAAAATATGTTTTCTTGCGATCTTGCTTTCAACTGAATCGGGATGGCTAATTGCAAACGTTTGCTTGTAAGAAAGAGACGCTTGCACTAGGGATACCTTACCTAGCCTTAAGTATCCTTTACACGGGCAATCGATTTTGTGCTTTCTGCCCAGATGCTCCTAGTTTTAGGACACAATTTGTTGTATCTTCCTATTGGTTTGTGAGTGAAATGCTTGCGAACCATAACCATGTAAATTTACGAGCCAGTCATCTTACCATTCTTCCCGCTCCAGCTCTTCCCCATCCTCGAACGACTCCATTGTTATTGACACCTAGGAAAAACAGAAAAACTGCTTAAGATTGGCACATAGGTCAATAAGTGTTCCATTTTTCCAATTTTGGTACGAAACACTAAAAACATAGGAATCTAAAAACAACAAACCTTATGATTCAAGTAAAAAAACAAATAACATTTTTCTGCATCTAAAACTATTCTCTTCTTTATAATTCAAAATATTCCTCTAGCTTAGGGTTGCCATTTGTCCCGATACGTCTCGACATGTCACCGTTATTAACAGTGGTGTCCCGACAAATTTAATCGAGCGTGCCACGCAGGCCGCGCAACCTCTTACATATAGATCATATTGCAGTCATCTCATTATATTGCAGTGAAATCTCGAACTCGCTTCGCTTGCTCTTGGTTTTAGATCGTATTGCAGTAATCTCATTATATTGCAATGAAATCTTGAGCTTGCTTCGCTCGCTCTAGGTTTTAAGACCGTATTGCAGATATTTCATTACATCTCAGTGAAATTATAATCTAAATCAGTTTTAGTTGTACATTGTTCATGTATATGAACTGAAACTCCCGCGCACCGACGAACACAGTAAATAGGAACTTAAAAAAGGGACCCCAAATCTTTCACAGCCACTAATTGTAAATGTTCCGACGGGGCCTCGGGGATTCATGGCAACCCTACTCTAGCTATGTAGAACTATATACTACACCTATCCTGTGCTAGAGCACAGTCATCTTAAGATGGTTTCAGTCCATACAAAAGTTTGATGCACAATACGCGTAGACGGAATTAATAAAAGTAATATTTTATGTATGGAAAAATTGTTTAGAAAATCTAGTTGCCGCGTCACAAATAACCTTGAAATCTGCTTTTAAAATTTTATATGAAAAATTTCAGAGCTTTATATCTTCGTAATTATTATATAAATTGCAAATGTTATTTGTGATGCGACATCTAGATTTTCTAAACTATTTGCCCATATATTCAAAGTAACTTATATTAATACCATCTACGCATATTGTGCGTCTAAAGTTTTGTATAAAATTGACCCCTCTGCAACCACCTTAAGCTGGAGCTTAAGACTGATGATAAATTGATACTGATATCTTACAAACCTCTGCCTCCTCCTCCTCGTCCTCATCGAACAGAATGGTGCGAAAGGAGGATGGCTTCGCATTCTCTGAAGAGAACTCCATCTTTCTGAAACGTATGAATCTGTTAGAAATCAAACGGTCATAGTGTCATCTTAGGCGCTGTCCTATTGCCATCGCTCGCGCGATCATGCGTTCGTCCGACGAAAATCATTGTGCCACTGTGCGTTTAAACATACTTATATCTGAATAGAAATATAACAATTCGATCGCATCTCATGATAGCACGACCTTCTATAAGATATTCCACAGATATAAGTAGGTTTAAACGCACAGTGGCACAATAATTTTCGTCGGATGAACGCATGATCGCGCGAGCGATGGCAATAGGACAGCGCCGAGCCATATTTATCGTAGGTAGACCATTACTTAGGAAAAAGTCCACCAGCTATTTTCAAGGTCATGCATATTGTTATTACTGATAGTGCATGAATTATACTTAAAATTTTATGAGTTTTGACAAGGGTTTCACTAGAATTTATCAGACTGATTTCTCAATAACATCTTCGGTAGCCTATGCTGTAGGTAGCCGGTAAATTACTCACTGGTTTATGGAAATAATATAGGTGATGTAGGTATAAATTATCAATGCAAATACACTACAGCCACTACAGAGTTTATTTATAACATGAAATGCTTTGATTTCTAATCAAAGATGGAATGTAATCGATCTTGTTTGTTTTCACAGAAAAAATGCAAAGCGTATTTTAAAATAAAACGCCGGTCGGTAAATAACAGTAAATAATTTTCTTTTTTGTCAGTGTTGCCACCTTACCTCCAGATCAAGTAGCTAAAACGTACCCAAAAAGTAGCTAGATACTGGAAATTTCACTGTCGCTAAAGTGGCTAAAAGTGGCTGAACAAAAAAATGTTAAAAAATACATAAATAATGCTAAGACGCAGTTTATTTGGATCAGTAACATTGATTTATAATCATTTATTCTATAAAATTGTGCTGTTTTATAATTTTTTGAATACGAATATGGAATTTTGAGTCAGTTTTTGTAATCCATTCTATTACTATGTTGATGTTTTACAATGCTCATCGTAGAAAAAAGCCATTTGACTTCTATGTTTAGGTAATCGGAACTCAAAAACAATAAAAAACGCTCTAAGAACCCGTTAAAATGATTAACTTTAGCTTAAAACATTGCTATTTATTAATAAATAAATAAACAAAAAAAGTGGCTAGAATAAGTAGCTAAAATACTTAGCCACCGAATATTTTTTTTGTAGCTGACAAGTTCAAAAATGTTGCTAGATCTAGCTAAGAAGTGGCTAAAGTGGCAACACTGCTTTTTGTGCAAGAATTTGTGTTGCCAACTGGATCTTGTCAAAAGTAACCAGAAATAACCTTTTCTCAAACATGCTTGGAAATGTGAGCATTATTTTGACAACCTTCTTCGAGATAAATCGAAATTGCAGTACTGGCCAAATACATGCGCGCAGCGGCCGGCAATGTTGTATGAAAATCCATATCTGTCGTGTTTAGCGACCAAATAAATTACATACTAAACTCATATCTGTCGTGTAATTTAAAAATGGAACGATCTTTTTCTCCGAAACATGGCGACCAAGGAGGTAACTTATCAAAGGTTTTATTTAAATTTCGAACTGGCTTGCAAATAGAAAGCTGTTTATTGAAAAAAAAAAATTGTTGTTCAATGTTCGACATTGATTTCGAAGAGAGTTTTAATTTCCGCGAATTATTTGAGAAAATTTACTGTTTTAATTTCCGCGCATTTTTTGAGAAAAGTACTATACAAGCCTTGGCCACAACTAGGCATTGATGGACTTACGTATGTGTGCCTCGGCTTCACCTCGGCCCACATTTACACGTTCGTCCATCAATGCCTCTGTTGCTGGCCGCTGCAGTAATGTACTATTAATATTGGAGTTTATGGCGGGATTTTGACTTTTTATTGTTTATAGTGAGTTTTGGTTCGTAAAATCGGTGTAGCATGCACACCCGCGATAGCCGTGATAAGGCTTTATCAAGTCTTTTATCTCGTTCGTTCGCGCCTAAAAGAACGAGATAAAAGAAGTGATAAAGCCGTATCACGGCTATCGCGGGTGTGCATGCTACCAGTGCAGTAATAAATAAGGTAGATATTAACAGTTGATAGACAGATGTTGGTTGTTGTTGTGGTGGTGTGGTTGGCAGGCGAGAGTATACAGGGTGTACAATAAAATGGGACAGCTACTCAAAGGGGTTCTTCAGACCATCAAACTGAACAACTTTCTCTATGGGACCAATATCGAAATCGCGAAAAAAAAAACCGCTCTCCCATACAAAACTGCAAACATAACTCGACTGAAATGTATGGGACAGCAGTTTTTTTTTTCGAGATTTCGATATTGGTCCCATAGAGAAAGTTGTTCAGTTTGATGGTCTGAAGCACCCCTTTAAGTAGCTGTCCCATTTTATTGTACACCCTGTATTGTATGAATGTATGATATTGGTTTCTGATTCTCAAGAAAATATATAACTTACCAAAAGAAACTCAGTAAAGTTAAATGCCGAATCTTTTTGAATTTTTCAAAGGTTTTCAGTAACATTCAAATTTTTCAAATCTGTCCAAAATTCTTATCGGGGGTCTAATCCTGCTGAAACCGCAGGATCCTACTAAATCTGGTCACACCGTAACACTACACCATTTTTTTCAAATATCTTTAACGACTCTGGATACTGGTCTTTTTGAACTTTTAAGGCAAATAGAATGGAACCTAACTGCACTGGTAGCATGCCAACCCGCGATAGCCGTGATACGGCTTTATCTGGTCTTTTATCTCGTTCGCTCGCGTGCAAAAGAACGAGATGAAAGACGTGATAAAGCCGTATCACGGTTATCGCGGGTGTGCATACTACCAGTGCAGCACTGGTAGCATGCACACCCGCGATAGCCGTGATACGGCCTTATCACGTCTTTTATCTCGTTCTTTCGCGCGCAAAAGAGCGAGATAAAAGACGTGATAAAGCCGTATCACGGCTATCGCGGGTTGGCATGCTACCAGTGCTGGTCTGTGTATCGGCATACTATTACCTATTGGACTAAGAGCTGGCTACGAGTTTTCAAAATGATAAGGTGCAAGGACAATTTTTATGTAGATACCTTCCTTACTAGCTGACAAGTACATTGCACTGACTGGCAGAAGTCTACCCCGGGGAGGGAAGCGGGGGCGGGCGGTCAAAGACGCCAATTCTTAATCAAAACAAAATCATTAGTGCAAGGCTGAAATTTTGCGTATTTATAGTTTTTAGTAGTAGAAATAGCGTAAAATTATTATATTAAGAAGGACCCTGTTACTATAGCAACTAGCAAAGTCTAGTTAATTAATTACTAGTTGAATTAGCTTTCTGGTTAGAGTTGCTAAATATTTTTCTCAGTGCAATTTGGCACCTGAGAAATGCACCAATATGTTCTTATCTCCCCCACTTGGCCCTTTGCATATAATTATAGCTGACTAATAGTATAAATAATAAAAAAATCAAATTGCCAGAAATAAAGCCAGAAATGCACTTTATTATTTTAATTTCAATTAATTGCTTTCCATTAAATAAACTTCTGGTGATATTTTCATTATTTGTATATGTAGACGGCCTCCTGGAAGTTTGCATTCAGTTTTTTAAGGCATAAGAATATAATAACAAAATTGCCGGAACTGCACCTTGTTCTTCACCAGCAAAATTTTTCAACAATTTTATCGACTTCTGGCAACGTTTACTTATACCACAATGATTTTGCGAAATTCTGAACACAAATATATGAGATGACATGCGCTCAGACTGTGGGGGTCGAAACTGTGACGTCATGAAGAGATGGCAGTAAAAAGAAGAAAACAATTCTCTTTGAAACATACCATGTGGGGTATCAAATGAAAGGGCTTTGTGAGTAGATTACAAATATGTAACATACTATAACATTTTCAATACTTGGTCGAACAAATTATAAGAAAATGTACAAAAATGCCACAATTAAAAGTCATTTTTTCGTATACTTGGCCACCATTTTGACTTCTGCCAATTTGTGTACAGCTATTTGAAGCCATCAATTATACAAAAACGAAATTGGCAGAAGTGCACCTTATCATTAAAATTTCAATAATTTTTGACAACTTCATCGACTTCTGCCGATGCTTTATCCCCGACCTGGACTTCTGCCAATAATATTACGCTATTTCTACTACTAAAAACTATAACTATGCAAAATTTCAGCCTTGTACTAATGATTTTATTTTGATTAAAAATTGGCGTCTTTGACCGCCCGCCCCCGCTTCCCTCCCCGGGGTAGACTTCTGCCAGTCAGTGCAATGTACTTGTCAGCTAGTAAGGAAGGTATCTACATAAAAATTGTCCTTGCACCTTATCATTTTGAAAACTCGTAGCCAGCTCTCCGTCTATATTCTGTGGTATCGGTATGCTTTGGGGATTGGGAGAACGACAAAATAAATAGTACTTACTTATAATGTAATGTTTATATAATTTTTTATACATGCGTGGTGTAATATTCACAACTATGAAATACAAGTTAATTCGTACAACTGTAAAGTACCTCTACCTACTTAATAATTTACTAATTGGTATTGAACTGACACAAAATCTAAAACCGGAGCCACGGGCAAATGCTCCAATATTTAATTACCAAATACTGGCAAATAACAATAAAATACAAGTATTACAGTGTATTACAACTACAACAATAATGTGATAATATTTACAAAAATAATAAAAAAAGCAGCATCCATCTTATTCATTCATACATACACCATTCCCATCAAATATACGCAGTTTCAAAAATATTCGGATAAAAGACTGATACGATACACACTGTCTGTCATATCATAACTCATTAGAGACAATCTGTAGGTAGTTGGAGAAAAATTTTTGCAACTAAAAGGGAGAAAGGAACGGAGAGATTTTAAGAAAGAGTGTGGTGACGAGCGAAACAGACCTCCACACACAGACCAACGTCGCACAATCTACATTCAAACGTTGTCTGTTTCGAGCAACTTTTTTCGCCGCAGCGACGGCGCATGGTTTTACCATTTGCGGCGCGTTTCATTATTGTTGAAGGCCAATGACGATTGTCCGTGAAACGGGAATCAGGCACTGATGCTTCTGGCTTACAAGCTTGGCGACGAGGTTTTGGGACAAAGTTCAAATGAGTATCGAGGATCTGCTCGACCAACTCAAGGCGGAAAACCAAGTGGTTAATGCGGTTGCCAGTCGTAGCCTCACGGCAAATACGCGAGTTCAGAATTGAACAGTTCAGGAGGCGCTTGAAGAGCTTCATTTCCCATTTTGCACACTTTTTCCTCTCCAGTAGGTAGCTATCGAGCGCGTCGTTTTTTAGATCAACACCCCCCTTGTTATTGTTATGGTCAAGAACGAGTTGTGGTTTCCAAGGAGTAGGCCGCAGGTGGGGTTTCGAAGGACGCTGGGCGACCTTCGTACCATGATAAGTAGAAAGGAGGGCAATTTTCTTCTTATCATGGAAAGCCATAACCATCATGTCTCCTGAATGACGTGCTGCGAATTCGCCAGGTTGCAATACGCAATGCGTGACCAATGGCGGCACATGCTGATGGCCAATTCTCAAGGTACCCACAACGTCGGTTCTGTTCCTTTTCAGGAATCTAGCCAACAACGGGCTGTTTAACGAATGGTCTATGAAGAGAGTATACCCTTTGTTGAGGAGGGGGCGAATGAGCCTAACTACTGCCGCCGTGCTTTCCAGCAACGGCGCTGGAAGAAATGGGTCGGGATTCGAGTTTTTTCCGGTGTAAACGAAAAAGGACCAAAGGTACCCGGTTGCGGATTCGCAAAGTTCGTACTTTTTGATTCCGAACTTGGCCTGTATGTATTGCTTTATTGGGAAATCGCCCATCCACTGAATCAGAGTGTCGTCTATGCAAATTTCCTGGCGCGGCACGTAGGCGGCCTGGAACCGGGCGTTCAGGTGGGAAAGGATGGGTTCAATGGCAAAGATTTGGGAGGATGTTGTGGTCTGGAGGGAATCATTATTAAAATGCAAGGCCGAGCACAAACGCTCGTACCTTTGCCTGTTGAACATAAGACGGAAACAAGACGTGGAGAGGAGGAAATGCTCCGAGAAGCAGGACCTAATGGATGGCATGCGAATGATGCCCAACATCATCCAGAAAGCGAAAAGGACTAAGATCTCGTGTACGTTTGTATCGTACCAGTCTTTATAACCAAGAGTGACCGCATACCGGTTCGTTTCCGAAACGATATGCGTCAAAATGTTCTGATCCCAATATTGCGAAAACGCCTCATACGCACTTCCGGATGCGGTAGTCGACCCAGTTTCTTTGGGAAGAAATGACTCTCTCTCACCGCGATAGGTGTCCATGGGACGCCAATCGAAGTGAAGGGCGTCCTCGTCTCCAGGAAACAGCGCCGCGTCACTTTCATCCGCGTCATCATCTCGGTTGGCTCCCGCAGTCCTCCAATCGGCCTTCTTTTGTCGTGCTTCTCTCTTCCGATACACATCTATGACCGCGTCCCTCAGGTCGGCGGGCACGTCGTCATCAGTCACGTAGATCTCCCTGATAGTGTGGGCTCCCTCCCGCTCGTCGGCGGTGTAGGCGCGTGCGGGGCGGCCGGCGCGCCCCCCGCCGCGGCCGCGTCCCCGGGGCCTCCCCCCGAGGCGCCCGCGCTCTCGCGCGACTGCGCTTTTCTTCACGGCGCGATCGTCCACGATCACAACTGGCTCGACGCTGTAATCAACCAAACACTTGTATTGTTTAAGACGCTCCCACTATGTTAGCACTGGGCTGGGCCATATTTTGCAAATAAAATTAATAACAAATACTGTCAAATACAAGGTGTTATAAAAATAAATACATTTACGGGTTGAACCTCATCAGGCAGCACCGCATCGTATTTTTCCGTCGCTCCATCCTTTTTTGTCACTCACGCGGCGGTGCTGCGGCGGTAAAATAATAAAGATGGAGGCACAACTCGATTTTTATCGTTTTCTCGAGGGTGGCATGCGAAGCGTACACTACGGCAGGCAAGGTTGCTCGCCACTGGACTGGAGCACAGGCTCACATTAGTGTGTGAAATAATAAAAATACAACATACTGGTCTGGCGGTCGCGACGTGCTCTTTGACGGCGACCGAGAGGGCGGTTCAGGAGACTTCAGGGGAGGGGGAGTACACATGTGGCGAGGATCCCCGGGGGAGGAGCTGTAAACAAGTCTATGTTATAGTGACACGCCAGTTTAGAGTGTAACAAAACACCCTAGTTATACTCAAGGGGGTGCTTCAGACCATCAAACTGAACAACTTTGTCTAATGAGCCAACATCGAAATCGCGAAAAAAAATCCGCTCTTTCATACAAAACTGCAGTACCGTCTCGACTCAAATGTATGAGACGGCTGATTTTTTTTTAAATTTTTCTCGACGTTGTTGGCTCCATAGTGAAAGTTGTTCATTTTGATGGTCTGAAGCACCCCCTTAAGTATTACTATGGTGTTTTATTACACCCTGTGTAGTTACGTGTTAATATAGGGTCCTTCTTAATATGCTGACACTTTTTTGAGGGGATGATCAGACCTTCAAACTTAACAACTTTATGGCACATCATAGAAAAAGTGAAAAAAAGAATCTACTGTTCCATACAAAAGTGCAAACCTACTCGAGCCAAATGTATGGGACAGCAGATTTTTTTGTCGCGATTTCGATTTTGGTCCCATATAGAAAGTTGTTCAGTTTGATGGTCTGATCAATGATAATCCTCTTAAAAAACAGCATATTAAGTTGGACACTGTTTATCCTACTAAGAAAGGATTTTTCGAAAATCAACCCCTGCACCGCGCTATTGAAGTTTTCAGAAATCCACACGAAGTCGCGGGTAAAAACTATAGGTAGGGTAAGGGGAGGTTATTCCGTGATACACCTAACAATTTTTGTTATAACTCAAATAAAGATTCACTGATTGATATGGGATATTGTTTAAAGTTTTGGGCATATATTTGATCTTAATTTATGAATACACACAGTTTGATACTAGTTCCTCATTCATAAATTTGTAACATTTGCTTGGTGATAAAGTGACATAGGTAAATTCGTGGTAAGGTATGGTAATTTCGTGACAGTGGATAGGTAATATCGTGATAGAAGAAACTCATAGAATTTCGAAATAATACATACTGAAATAGGTAATACCAAAAAATCCTTTTTAGGAACAGAACGTCATACGTTAATCCTAGAGTAAAACGCCTTTCTACAAATATTCTAAATAACCAGCTGCTTATGAATCCTATATTTCTGCACAGTCATAAGAGTCATAACATTTAATATAGTATAGGTCATCTTCATCAGGAGCAATTATTCAATGTCAGAATGTAATATGCTACTTCACAATGTACAGGGTGTTAGGGTAAACAGTTACACTACTTTGAGGGCTGATTGTACCCTTGATACTGAACTACTTTCCCAAAGAAACCTATAAGAAATTAACAAAAAAAATCGAGCTTCCATACTAAATGCAATCAGTTGATCGAAAGTTTGTATGAAAAGTTTTTTTTTTAAATTGCTATATGGTTCATAGGGAAAGTTGTTCAGTATCATGGGTACAATCACCCCTTAAAGTAATGCAACTGTTTACCCTAACACCCTGCATACAATAAATCGGATAGATCCAAACATTATCATTTTTTCTCAACTTCTTTCCCGTTTTTTTTTTTCTTTTTTCTTTTCTGGCTTTCTTCTCTTCTTCTGTATAGTTACTTCAACTTCCGGTTCTTTTGTTGGCTTAGATGGGTCAGTGAAGTTGGTAAATAGTTAGTGTCATGATAAAAAAAACTACGTCATTCACGCATAGCATAGACTAAAATACAAGATTAAAGATGTATATAAGACCATACAAGCAAAATAACCCCTAAAATTATACTTGAAGATGATTAAAATTAATTGACAAAATACCTCTATAAAATCACAAAAAAAAATTGCAAAATCACTTAAAATATTGCACACCTAACACAAGGATATTTGAATGAAAAATTCTTGAAATCCAATGCACAATTTATATCAATCTGTTCGTAAAACATTTAGCTATCAGTTTAATACCACATTCTTTAAATATATTACTTATTTACTAATTAAAACTTCATTTCATTGTCTACTGTCGTCATTTGTCACAGCTGATTGCGATTTCGCCCTTCGTTCTGAGAAAAAACTCATTGCAAGCTTGTTTCAAAAGCTACTGAGCTGAAAATCATACTACTATCTTAAGCACACTTTACTGCATGTACATACGCGGTTTTGCGTCAATTCCTTTACGGGTTAGGCCGCGGCAGACGTTTAAAAAATTATCACGAAATTACCTATATCGCGAAATAACCTCCCCTTACCCTAATCTAAACTATTATAAAACAGTAACAGAAGTGTGTCTGTAACTACATTGAAGATATTTACAAAAAAAAAATTACGACATGGTTTTTACCTGTCCCTGATTGCAAATCACCAATTTTTGGATTTTTTGTCTGTCTGTTTGTTTGTTTGTTTGGGTGTTTGTTTGTTCGAGTATCACGCAAAAACTACTGAACCGATTTTGATGAAACTTTTTTTGTTTGATAGCTTATCATCTGTAAAATATCGGTATATAATTTATGCGGACGAGGTCGCGGGTAAAAGCTTATTGTATAAAAAGGGCAATTAATTTCATAGGAAATTCATTTGGTCACATTTCCTGTTTTAATCGTAAATAAAATAATAAACAAAGACAATAAATAAAATAAATAAATATCATGGACAATGTCACACAAATTATCTAGTCACATTTAAAGTACCAGAATCTAGCCTGGACTTGTATTATGATGACTAGACAACGATATAGAATACATATTATAGATTAAAAACATCCATGACTCAGGTACAAATATGCATATTCATCATACAAAAAGTTTTGTCCCTTGTGGGATTTGAACCCGCGACCCTCGGTACAGCAGGCAGCAGGTTCACTAGCGGCTGAGCTACCGGGCCGTCAATGTAGTCTGTAATCATTATCTACGTCTACGAGTTTGGGTAATTATTTCAGGTTAAAAGATCATAATGTTGCGGCCGGCGGCCTAGCAACAATACGTGTGCAGAGAGATTACTAAAGAGTTACAGCACATGGGTGGAAGCAAAGGTAAAAGTTGCAAACCATGTGAATCTACGAACTGCTCATCTTACCGATCTTCCAACTCAGGCTCTTCTCCCTCCTCGAAGGACTCCATTATAACGGAAACCTAGAAAAAAAGAGATAATAGAAGACAAATTAAAACCTCTTCCCAAAAATTTTACGTCTTTAGTCTATTTGGGGGGGAAATTTACTTCAAGGCGGAGAGTATGAACATTGAAGTTATGTCGGTAAAGTTATTTTATGGCAAGCGCAGAAAATTGTTGAGATTGATGAATCCCGAAAACCATCAAGAAGGTACACAATTATCATTAACTTCCGCATCTGACTACTGTCCTCACAATTGTAGATGCGGTCTATACATGATTTGCCACACATTTCTATGGAGCTAGCGATGCAATGGACGTGCCATCTGTTCAGTTACACAGGGTGAAATTGATATCATTGGCATAATCCTTTTAAACTGAGAGCCTACACATCAAACTGAATAACTTTTCAACCGAACCAGACTAAACCGTTCGTAGTAAAAACATCTGCATCGATTCAGTCGCAAAGCAGCATCGATGCAAACATGATACAGCATTGATGCAAGTGAGATACAGCCAATCCATGTTTGTAAAGGGCCTACTTTGACTAGACAGATGACAGTTTGACACTGCCATGTAAAAATCTCGATTCTTGACTTTTTTTGTGCCATGAGAGGTAGACCTATTAAACTCTTAGTTTAATTAAAAGGATGCCAATGATATCAATTTCACCCTATAAGAATTCAATTTAAAAAAGAAATGAAATAGCCTCGTTATATCTTACAAGGCCTGTGCGCTGCAGTGGAACATTTATATAGGCTGATGATGATATCATACAAACCTCTGCATCCACCCATTCAAGCTCAACCTCGTCCTCGTCGAATAGAATGTTACGAAAGACGGATAGCTTCGTATTTTTTTCTGAAGAGGGCGACTCCATCTTTCTGAAAAAGAGGAAACTGTAAGAAATCAAACAAAAAAACGTGGAAGGGGAAAGATTTAGAATTGGGGCGCAGATTGGGGAGGGGGCGAAGGGGAAGGGGGCAAGGCAATATTCCCTGAGTTATGGAAGGTTGCGATAGTGAAACCAATACCTAAAACCAAAAATGTCGAGCAATTTAAGGACCTTAGACCGATAAGCATCCTCCCTGTGTTGTCAAAGGTGGTGGAAAGGGTTGTAGAGAAGCAGCTAAAAATGTTTTTAGAGAATAGTGGTGTTATTCCTTCAGTGCAGTCAGGGTTCAGATCAGGACATAGCACAACTACTGCACTTGCGAATGTTACTGATGATATTATATCGGCGTCAGACGAGGGAAAGACAACGGTTCTTGTGTTATTGGATTTCTCAAGGGCTTTCGATTGTCTGAATAGTGAACTGCTTCTCGCAAAACTATCATACTACGGAGTATCGCAAAAAAGTTGTGAGTGGTTTAAGTCATTCCTCACAAATCGGTACCAACAGGTAGTGACAGAGGATGGGGGAGGAAACAAATTGAAATCGAGCCTTAGGCATTTAACGCGGGGTGTTCCTCAGGGCTCCATTCTGAGTCCGTTGTTATTTGTAGCTTTCACAGCAGATATAGTTGGCATTTTAAGATATTGTAAAGTTCACCTCTATGCGGACGATACACAACTATACAAATCCTTTATAAATGACTCCACAAATCAAGCAGTATATGAGATAAATACTGACCTTGATGCTATACATGACTGGTCCCAAAAAAACACGCTCGTACTCAATGCAACAAAGACAAAGTATTTAATTCTGGGCACACCACATCAAATTGAAGGAGTGGCTGAGAGGAACGTCTCTATCTCAATTAATAATGAAATCATCGAAAGGGTGCTGATGGCAAGGAACTTGGGAGTTCTGATGGATGAGCAGCTGCTTTATGTCTCTCACGTTAACTCCAACATCAGGAATGCATTCTATAGACTCAAAGTTCTGTATGGAATACGACAGTTTCTCTCTGTTCGGGTCCGGATATTGCTGTCCGATGTTCTGGTGCTGTCACTCTTTAATTACTGTGACGTAGTATATGGACCAAGATTACGTAAAAAGACCGCAGGTGCAATTCAAAGAGTTCAAAACGCATGCGCAAGATTTTGTTTTGGCATACCAAAAAGATCACATATCTCACCTATCATAAATGATAATTTCAAATATTATTGATTTTGAACATGTTACAGCCATGTTGTGCTATTTCGAATCAAATTAAAGATTGAAAAATTCAGTCTCGGGCGGGACTTGAACCCGCACCCTTCCAAACCGGGGAAGTGCGTTATCCAATTTCTCTACCGAGCCCACTAGCCAGAGAACGAACCCGCGTCCCCTCAAGACGCAACAGATTGAAAAATTCGTTCTCTGGCTAGTGGGCTCGGTAGAGAAATTGGATAACGCACTTCCCCGGTTTGGAAGGGTGCGGGTTCAAGTCCCGCCCGAGACTGAATTTTTCAATCTTTAATTTGATTATAAATGATAATAATATGTTAAATATGCAATCGCGCAGGGACCTTCATCTGGCGTGTCTTACGCATCGAGTGGTGAAGGGACAAACACCGGGGTACCTTTCCGAGAAGCTGATTTTTTATAAGAGCTTGCACGATAGGAATACACGATCTACTGTGCAAAATGCTATGGTCATACCAAGACACAAATCTCACGGGTTTAAGGGGAGTTTTAAGTATGCCGCATCTAAAATATGGAACAATATACCGCCTCCTATCCGTAGCGCAAAGAGTACATACTGCATAAAAAGACATTTTAAATTGATATTGTTAGAAAATCAGAAAAAGATAATTAATGTGAAATATGTAAATAAAAATAAAACTAGGAAAAGAAACGAATTTAGGTAACGATAAATATAAGGAAATAAAAAGGTTCTCGGCATCTCCATTCACGGTCCATTACATAATTTTGATCAAAGTGAAAATTAAATGACAAGCTATCGAACGCGTTTATCAGCGGCTAGGGCATTGTGTGCAACCAATCTGCAATGTTTGTTTTTTGCGACAGTGTCGACACTATTTTTGCCGGTACGTGAAAAAGGGGTTATGCTGAAAAACAGCGCTGGTCAGTGTGTTTTACCACACTACCAGCAAAAGCTGAAGCCTAGTCCCTTTGTCATGGTATTTATAAATGTGTAATGTTAATGTTATATTTCATTTAATATGTTTAGATGAAATGATGTATAATTTTCTTTGCTGTGACAATAAATCTGTTTCAATTCAATTCAGTTTCAAGGGGGAGGGGAAAGAGGGGGGAGCTGTGTACCATTCCCCCCTCCCCTGTGGAGATGCATAGTTACTGAGAAATATTAATTAAAAAATTTGTAAAAATCTAACCTAACCAACGATATCAATGTACTGTACCAGTACTAGATACGGTGTTCAGTAAGAACTGCATGTTACTCTGCAATGCGGTGTTAAAACCGCATTGATGTTAGTTTACTCTATGCTAATGGGAATGACAAACCAATCTGAATACCAATCTGTCATTTTTTTCAATAATCATTTTAATTTTATATTGATGTATTTAAATTAGTTATCACTATAAAAACCGCCTGAAAGTTGTTTTACGGGATACTTTTATTCGAATATAAGGTAAGTATGTAAAATTATAAGGATATGTAATTATTAATTTAAATTTTAGAAAATAGGTAAGTCTATTAATTTCCTCAAGATTGGGTAAGTCCATTACTTTTTGTCTCGTTTCGGCACCCAAAAAGCGACATTTAAGGAAAAGAGACGGGTATTAATGATCATAGATGAATCAAGATACTTAAATCAGAGGGCACAAATAGGCATAATACATGCACAATATAATGAACTTAAGGCGGGTGCCAGACGAGGATTGAAATGGGGGATTTTCTAGAGAAAAAAAAAAGCTAGTTCATAATTTCTCGATAGATGGCGTTGAACAGAGAGGGGTCGATTAGGTACCTATGGTATATTTATGAATATTATTAATAAAAAGACGCAGTATAAACCCTTTGATATTATTGTCGGTTTATTATTAACAATCTCGGTGTTATTGTCTGTCAACAATGAATCAAGTATCGGACGTGGCTGTATGGGCTTTGTATCCATTTTGAATATAACGACAATAACAAACTACAAAAACCTAAAGCCGGGTCCGCTGCGCCATGTTTTCGTGTTTGCTAACATCGTAACACGAAAACATGGCGCAGCGGACCCGGCTTAACAGAAAAACACAAATAAACCGGGAAACTTGTAATCGCTACTTCATCAACAGCGGGGCTAGTACGCACGCCAACCCGCGATTGCGATATTTAACACATCCATCTGTCAAATCTTTTATCTTGTTCGTTCGTGTCGTGCGAAAATAGAAAAGCTAAGCAAAACCAAAATAAGGTTGTCGCGCGACGTTATACGTTATTCACCCTGCGCGCGGTCAGCTTATATTGATCATACTCAAAGATAAAATATAGGGGTAGATAAATAATATAAATCAAGACATAGAAACGCTACTTGACATCCATTCACACTTATGACAACCGCCCATTAGAATAAGTGAAATGTCAATAGTAAACAGCACTGGTAGCATGCACACCCGCGATAGCCGTGATACGGCTTTATCACGTCTTTTATCTCGTTCCTTTGCGCGCGAAAGAACGAGATAAAAGACGTGATAAAGCCGTATCGCGGGTGTGCATGCTACCAGTGCAGATACCATCTTGAACCATTTTGTCACCAGACCTTCAGCTGGAAGACTCCGCTATTTCCTTACGTTAAGAACGAATTTTGCTTGAATTTGCTTAAAAAGTGGTGACATTTGTTTAACAGATTTACGTCTAATCTAGCTCTGTCACTCTTGTGGCAATCTGTGTGCGACTGTAAGGAATGACTATACATGTTTTTGTACAGTTTGATATTGGGTAGACCAGCACTGGTAGCATGCCAACCCGAGATAGCCGTGTTACGGCTTTATCGCGTCTTTTATCTCGTTCGTTCGCGCTCAAAAGAACGATATAAAAGAAGTGATAAAGCCGTATTACGGCTATCGTGGGTTGGCATGCTACCAGTGCTGGTCATACCTAATCGACCCCTCTCTTGTCAACGCCATCTATCGAGTAATTTGGAACTAACTTTTTACTTTTTTTTTGCTTTTGGAAAATCCCTCATTGAAAATGATGCTAAGATCGTTCATACTTGAGATTATATTTTTATACTTGTTCATGGGAAAAAAATTAATGCGAAATCAATTATTTGATTTACCTTTTACCTCGAGATGAAAAAGATTTATTGACAGCTAAAGTCATCATCGCGACTTAGCGTTTTAAATGCTCATTGATCGCGACCGGGCACAGTGGATCCGTTCTGAAAAAAGACGGACTTAGGACTTAAAGTCGGAATTCGTGCTGATTTTTTTTTAAAGAATAGATAATAACTATCCTAGTAATTTTTATTCTTTCAGTAAAATCTATGGGATGCATGGTTTATGAGAAAAAAAATTAAACATTTTTTTTGTATGGAGAAGAACACCTTTTATTTTATTTCTTGACTTGGTTCAATTTGGGACGGGATTGGCTTGCGTTTTATGAAAGACCAAATAATACTGGACCAAAAAAATAATAACTGGTGCAGTCACTTGCAGGCTGCAGCGAAGCGAGAAATTAAGGGTCAAAAATTTCATTTTTTTTTCGCATATTTTGCAAAGAGTGCGCTTTTTTGACACTTAATTTCTCGCTTCGCTGCAAGTGACTGCACTAGTTATATATTTTTTGGGTGCAGTATTATTTGGTCTTTCATAAAACGTAAGCCAATCCCGTCCCAAATTGAACCAAGTCAAGAAATAAAATAAAAGGAGTTCTTCTCCATACAACAAAAAAATGTATAATTTTTTTGCTCATAAACCATGCATCCTATAGATTTTACTGAAAGAATAAAAGTTACTAGGATAAAAAAAACGTAAATAGTCATAACACAAACAAGTAAACACGGTGAACAACGATGAAAGTTGCGGTCAAGATAAATCAAGAATGAACTGTCTCTGGACAGCTGTCACTATGATAGTTGAAAACAGGTTGAAAAGTTTATGGTTGAAGTTGATAGGTTCTCTTTGATCGAAACGTTGCAAGGATAAGCATAAGCTCCTTGCCGATACTTATTTCCGCTTCCTTTGTTGAAGTTGTCGTAGTACATCCACTATAATGGCGCTGGCGCTACCGTCAATGCGCTTCGCTTCTTAAACTTGATGGAATGGTAGGTATGTGTCGAGTGGATGGATGGTAGCTTTTTTGCCTTTTTCCATATATCACCTATTCGCTGTTCTATCCGGTTTTCGTGAACTTTTGATGAACTCAGACGCAGCGGCGCGGCGGGTGCTTTACTGCCGATAGGAGTCAGGGCTGCGCGTCGTGTCTTGGGTCACCATTAAGGAGAATACGCAGGAACGCCCGGAGTAGGAGAGACGATGAATGATAGGATCGCTGTACTTTATATGCTGCTTTATTTATTCGGTCGAGCTACGAATACAATTCGATCACACTAGAAAACTCTAGCCTCGCGACTAGTCCGTTATGACGTCCTCCGCCAAGAGACCAGCGACAAACCCTCCAAGAGTTTTAACACCATCGACAATACAGTGGCGCGGATACTCGCCACAGTTATTATCTCTTCTTTAAAAAAAATCAGCACGAAATTCCGACCCTAGGTCCTAAGTCCGTCTTTTTTCAGAACGGATCCACTGTGCCGGGTGGCGGTTAACAACGAGATTAACATCTCCGTGGTCTCCTTACTATTTTTCTTTTCATTCGCATAGTATTATTTAATTTCTGTATCTTTTTTAACTGATTATCTTAATGTTTATTTCGTAGTAATATACTTACTCATAACTTTTGATTGTGTGAACTACACAATCAAAAGTTATGAGTAAGTATCTAATTCTAAAATTTCAGGTACGTATTTTAGTGGTCTGCACGTAAGTAGTCGAGGATGCCCAGATAGTAGGTATAATACCTAACATAAATATGAACTGTCGGATCTGTCTTGGCCAGTGATGCACTTTGACCAAATTATAGTAGTTTCTGTTTTATGTAAACTAGATGGCACTAATGTTCCCAAAGAGTTTTGGAACAACTTGTTTGTTTGAACGTGCTTGTCTATCGCTAGAGTTCATGTCTATGAACCTAACATTAAAATTGCAGGGGTGGAAACTGATTCCATGTCCAAAAATACTGATTTTACTGACTTAAACCCTCTAAAATACTGACCATTTACTGACCAAATCTCTATCTAATCTTATTAAATTATACCACAAAAGTGGGCAAAGTTTTTCTTCCGCTGCTGAATGATTGATGAAATAATGAATTAATCACCGAAACAATTAAAAGAACTGTGATCTTAATTAAAGGTAAGTTTAGGGACCTACCAAAAAGAAAAAGATATGTTAAGAGATTGTTAAGGGACTCCCACTCCAAAATGGCCTTTTTTTTCACCTCAATCTACTGAAACCAGTCCACTTTTGTGGGAACGTAGCACCTGATCCTCAAAATACTGACTTTACTGACCATTTTTCGAAAAAACTGACTTTTATTGACCTGAGCCAAAAAAAACTGACTCTTACTGACTGACCATTTTCCACCCGTGCAATTGGGACACAGGAATTCGGGATTCTGGGGGTTGAGTGGGAGGGGGAGGTAAGGGAAGGGGGGTGTTTTGAAGTTGGATACATGGAGTAGAGTGGCAAAGAAGTGTGACGGTCCGAGTCTCTTCCTGGATGGACTTTCAACAGGGCAGACATAGCATGTAAGTGGAAGCGTCAGAACTATCTCTTCATCTCCGACTTCAAAAAAGGAGGAGGTTTCTCAATTCAACCATATACAGGGTGAAATTGATATCATTAGCATCCTTTTAAACTAGGAGTCTATCCATCAAACTGAACAACTTTTACGATGGGAACAAACCGATTGGAGCAAATAAAAAACTTGCTGTTGCATACTAAACAGCAATGTTGATGCATGAGTTCGTGACTCAAATGTATGCAACAGGATCAGCTTTAGTATCCTGCGGCATGAATTTGGGGGGGGGGGGGGGGGATGGGTGGGGGTACCCCCCCTCCTCCCCCAAATTCGTGCCGCAGGTTACTAAAGCAACCCCATGCAACAGCCTTAGAAAATAGCAACAGCAGATTTTTTTTTTGCTCCGATCGGTTTGCTCCCATAGTAAAAGTTGTTCAGTTTGATGGGTAGACTCTTAGTTTAAAAGGATGCTAATGATATCAATTTCACCCTGTATATATTTTTTTTATGTTTTTTCGCAGATAACTTCATCATTAAATTTATGAACCGATTTTGATGACTCTTTTTTTGTTGGAAAAATTCTCTCTGATTTGGTTCCAGTACCAGACTTTAACCTAACCCAATGGTGTGGGGTGCGAGAGCTCTGAGTCTGACCCTTCCTACATTTCAAATGGGGCACATGTGAACCATACGTGCATTGATCAAGTCATAAAAACACATTCTTTTTACAGGTTTTTGACATTATTATGTCAATCGCATAAGTGAATACAACACGAATATAATCAAAATATAATAAGCAGAGTTCAAAATTGGTTCAAAAGGACTTGTTTACCTAGTGAAACAAAATTCGGCATGAAAGCGTCCGGTTCTTCGACCAAGTTTTCCGTACGCAATTAAAAACATAGAAACAGAACAAAATCACAAAGTAACTATACAATTGAATGAAATAGTACTTACAGTTTTATGGAATTTGACGAGGTTTTCACTAGTATTTTATTCACTTTATTCTTATTCTTGCTTCATTCCAATAATTCCAGTCCAGTGTTTCCGAAACAAAAAATTAGAATTCGGTACAGTGTTGCCAGATCCATACTTAAGAATTATCCTAGATTGACTGCAAAATTATCGTGTTTTTATCGCATCACAAATTCTAAAAATTGTCGTATTTTAGAACCTAAATGAGTGTCATATTGAGTCATTCTTACCTCTCTGTAGGGAAAAAATTTCAACCTTCTTGTTCTTACCTATACTATTATATTATGTGCCTATATTGCATGCCAGAATTTAATGTTACCTATTTATAGGTAGGAAAGTACGAAATTTTTAGGGAATTTTAGTAAAAACTCTTGATTGAAACGACACAGTGAAAAACAGAACAGTGAATGACAGAAAAACCGAGACATCAATATTTCCTATATTGATGTCTCGGTTTTTCTCATTAGAACTTCAATTTTAGTAATAGGTATTTGTAAACTGTTTTACGCGGTACTTAAAGGCTAATAATGATGCATCATTGGTATTTGATGGATAATATGGTTGAAAATAGTGATTTGATACACAGATTTCATTAGATTTAAAAATTATCGTGGATTATCGTGGAATTTTTGTGAATTATCGATATCGTGCGATACCTGACTTTTATTTTCTATCGCATGCCTCTCAAAAATATCGTGGATCTAGGATAATTATCGCACGTCTGGAAACACTGATTCGGTAGAAGTGTGGTAAAAAATCGGAAGAAATCGGGAGATTTTGAAAGTTGTAAATAATGGATGGTTTAGATTAGACGATGACAATTTCTAGGCGCCAATTCTGCGGCGCCTAAAATTAGCACCGTGTAAATACTTTAAGGCACGACAATTTTACGCCGTGCCTTAAAATTGTCGTGCCTTAAAGTGTTTACACGGTGCTAATCAAAGAGTAATATAAGTATATGTGCTAATTTTAGGCGCCGCAGAATTGGCGCCTAGAAATTGTCATCGTATAAACGGTCCATAAAGCTAATTTAAGGTTTTTTGTAAGAGTCATTAATAGTACATTACTGCAGCGGCCAGCAACAGAGGCATTGATGGACGAATGTGTAAATGTGGGCCGAGGCGAAGCCGAGGCACACATACTTAAGTCCATCAATGCCTAGTTGTGGCCAAGGCTTGTATAGTACTTTTCTCAAACAATGCGCGGAAATTAAAACAGTAAATTTTCTCAAATAATTCGCGTAAATTAAAACTCTTTTCAAAATCTATGACGAACATCGAATAACAATGAGTTTTTTTTTTTCAATAAACAGCTTTCTATTTGCAAGCCAGTTCGAAATTTAAATAAAACCTTTGATAAGTTACCTCCTTGGTCACCATGTTTCGGAGAAAAAGATCGTTCCGTTCGAATTTTTCTCAAACATGCTTGGAAATGTGACATTTCCAAGCATGTTTGAGAAAAATCTAATTTAAAAACTTTAAATCTTAATTTAAACATAATATTTTATTTTCTCAAACATGCTTGGAAATGTGAGCATTATTTTGACAACCTTCTTCGAGATAAATCGAAATTGCTGTACTGGCCAAATACATGCGCGCAGCGGCCGGCAATGTTTATATGAAAATCCATATCTGTCGTGTTTAGCGGCCAAATAAATTACATAGTAAACTCATATCTGTCGTGTAATTTAAAAATGGAACGATCTTTTTCTCCGAAACATGGCGACCAAGGAGGAAACTCATCAAAGGTTTTATTTAAATTTCGAACTGACTTGCAAATTAGAAAGCTGGTTTTGAAAAAAAAAAATGTTGTTCGTTGTTCGTCATTGATTTTGAAAAGAGTTTTAATTTCCGCGAATTATTTGAGAAAATTTACTGTTTTAAATTCCGCGCATTATTTGAGAAAAGTACTATACAAGCCTTGGCCACAACTAGGCATTGATGGACTTACGTATGTGTGCCTCGGCTTCGCCTCGGCCCACATTTACACGTTCGTCCATCAATGCCTCTGTTGCTGGCCGCTGCAGTAATGTACTATTTTTCATAGATCAAAAGGCATTTTCTTACAATTGGAACTGTTTTGTCTTCTTTCTTTGAAAACCTGTAATCCGTATTTATTTATTTATTTTATGTAACACTTTATTGTACACACGGAAATACAGATGAATACAGCGCAATAGACAAGTACAAAGGGCGATTAGTAGTTGTAGTAGAAGGATTTTAATTTCTCATTACCAGAAAAATACCTTAAGCTTTCTGACAGAAAACAACCTAAATGCAATAATGAAAACTTATTTAAAAATGCATTCATAATTAAAATATTTAGTAAAAAATTGGTTTTTATTATGAATTATTCAGAGAATCATAAAAATCGGGAGAAATTGACCATTTTACGGTAGATCGGGAGATGGGGTCGGAAATCGGTAGATCTCCCGTAAAATCGGGAGGTTCGGGAACACTATTTTTTCCAAAAGTGCTCAATTTCCATCAAATTCTGAACGATGCTAATAATTGTGTGCCCGTACCAATTACCTACGTACGTATTGACCAAAACCTGAAACTTGAGTGAAGTGACTTTTAGTAAAATTTTTGTAGTAGGTTTCGAAAAATATTGATTTCGAGGATTTCTTTACAGAGATTTAAAAAACATGAACTACCTATATTCCATTCTACAGGGTGTACAATAAAATGGAACAGCTACTTAATGGGGTGCTTCAGACCATCAAACTGAACAACTTTCTCTATGGGACCAATATCGAAATCGCGAAAAAAAAATCTGCTGTCCCATACATTTCAGTCGAGTTATGTTTGCAGTTTTGTATGGGAGAGCGGTTTTTTTTCGCGATTTCGATATTGGTCCCATAGAGAAAGTTGTTCAGTTTGATGGTCTGAAGCACCCCTTTGAGTAGCTGTCCCATTTTATTGTACACCCTGTATAACTGATAAAATTCAGTCCAAAAACTTTCAAATAAGACCAATAACTCTAATTTCTAATTATCTGCCACACAAAAAGGCAAAATATTTAAATATTTCGCTAAGACATCTTCTTTAAAATAAATCAGTAGATTACAACCTAAAATCGGTATATCGGTAGACAGTACCCGAAATCGGTAGATCTACCGATAAATCGGTAGCTTTTGCAACACTGACCACAGTTTAATAATTCCAAACACAGAAAACAACATATTATACTTCCGAGTAGACTGAGGCGGTGTCCTATTGCCATCGCACGCGCGATGGTGCGATGCGATCTCATCGCGCGATGAAACCGATCGCGCGATCAAAAAACGTGTGTCCTAATTTGGTGCGATGCGATCGATGCGATCGATCACCCTCCCTTGCTTCGTGTACCTGCACTCAGCGGGACCTTGTGTCCTAGAACGATGCGAGTATGTATGGGATTTAGTTCCGAATTTGTTCTATCGAATTCAATTAGAAATAAAAAAAAAACCGTCAAAATGGAAGAATTAGATCCAGAGCCACCAACGGTCTAGGGCCTAAACGTATTATAATTATAGGAAAGCTGGATTCAGTCTAGCTCGAAAATAGACGCCAAAGTACATCATTTAGCCTCGGTCTTATGACTCAAAGCGGTCACTGATTTTTTTTACAGCGGTAAGACAATCGCGAAAAAAGTGGGTCTGGGCCTAAATATATAGGAAACGAACTGGACGCATTTTAAGAAAGAGCCCTCTTAGGAGAACACCACAGCAGATTTAGTTATTCTCAAATCGGTCACCGTTCAAAATCAGACTGGGGTTGAAAATAAAAAAAAATAGGTCTTAGGCCTAAACATATAGGAAATGTGAAACCAACTTGGATCGAAAGAACACACTTTACCCATCACGAAAAACCCGGTCTTACATGGCGGATCGGTCACCTTTCCAGAATCAGACCACTTTTATAATATAACAAAAATGACAGATATCTCGACAATGGTAAGTGATAGAAAAAAATTTGTAATGAACAAAATTGTTGGAAATTTAATGGTCTTCACGCTTGTACAAACTTTGTTTACAATCCTATGCATAGGAGACGAGATATTTGTAAAAACTGAATAATTAAAATAGTAACAGACAGATATATCGACAACGGTTGATGATAGGAAAAGTTTTTGAAAAATAAAATTGTAGATAATGTAATATTCTACAAGTTTACAACTTTGTTCACGATTTGAAGCATACGAAAAGAGATATTTGCAAAACCGAATAAATTAAAATAGTAATAGACCGATATCTAAAAAACGGTTCATGATAGAAAAAGTTTATCTGAAAAACAATTATAGAAAATATTATGTTCTACAAGTTTTGTTCTAACTTTGTTCACGATTTAATGCATACGAAAAGAGATATTTGCAAAACCGAATAAATTAAAATAGTAATAGACCGATATCTAAAAAACGGTTCATGATAGAAAAAGTTTATCTGAAAAACAATTATAGAAAATGTTATGTTCTACAAGTTTTGTTCTAACTTTGTTCACGATTTAATGCATACGAAAAGAGATATTTGAAAAAACGAATTAATTAAATAGTAATAGACAGATATCTCGAAATTTTTTGATCATAGGAATAGTTTGTGTAGCATACAATTGTAGATAATATTATGTACTACAAGTTTTGTTATAACTTTGTTCACGATTTCATCCATACGAAACGAGATATTTGCAAAAAATTATTAATTAAAATAGTAATAGACAGATATCTCGACAACGGTTCATGATAGAAAAAGTTTCTTACAGATACAATCATAGAAAATATTATGTTCTACATGTTTTGCTTTAACTTTGTTCACGATTTGATGCATAAGAAAAGAGATATTTGCAAAAACGAATTAATTAAAATAGTAATAGACAGATATCTCGAAAATTGTTGATCATAGGAAAAGTTAGTTAAGCACAAAATTGTAGATAATGTTATTTTCTACAATTTTTGTAATAACTTTATTCACGATTTCAAGCATACGAAAAGAGATATTTGCAATAACGAATAAATTAAAATAGTAATAGACAGATATCTAGAAAATTGTTGATGATAGAAAAAGTTTCTTAAAAATACAATTATAGACAATGTTATGTTCTACAAGTTTTGTTCTAACTTTGTTCACGATTTGATGCATACGAAAAGAGATATTTGCAAAAACGAATTAATTAAATAGTAATAGACAGATATCTCGAAATTTTTTCATGATAGGAATAGTTTGTGTAGCATACAATTGTAGATAATGTTATGTACTACAAGTTTTGTTATAACTTTGTTCACGATTTCATCCATACGAAACGAGAAATTTGCAAAAAATAATTAATAAAAATAGTAATAGATAGATATCTCGACAACGGTTGATGATAGAAAAAGTTTCTTAAAGATACAATTATAGACAATGTTATGTTCTACATGTATTGTTTTAACTTTGTTCACGATTTGATGCACACGAAAAGAGATATTTGCAAAAACGAATTAATTAAATAGTAATAGACAGATATCTCGAAAATTGTTGATGATAGGAATAGTTTGTGTAGCATACAATTGTAGATAATGTTATGTACTACAAGTTTTGTTATAACTTTGTTCACGATTTCATCCATACGAAACGAGATATTTGCAAAAAATAATTAATTAAAATAGTAATAGACAGATATCTCGACAACGGTTCATGATAGAAAAAGTTTTTGAAAAATAAAATTGTAGATAATGTTATGTTCTACAAGTTTTGTAACAACTTTGTTCACGATTTGATGCATACGAAACGAGATATTTGCAAAAAATTATTAATTAAAATAGTAATAGACAGATATCTCGACAACGGTTCATGATAGAAAAAGTTTGTCTGAAAAACAATTGTAGACAATGTTATGTTTTACAAGTTTTGTAATAACTTTGTTCACGATTTGATGCATACGAAAAGAGATATTTGCAAAAACGATTTAATTAAAATAGTAATAGACAGATATCTCAACAACGGTTGATGATAGAAAAAGTTTCTTAAAGATACAATTATAGACAATATTATGTTCTACATGTTTTGTTTTAACTTTGTTCACGATTTGATGCATATGAAAAGAGATATTTGCAAAAACGAATTAATTAAATAGTAATAGACAAATATCTCGAAAATTTTTGGTGATAGGAATAGTTTGTGTAGCATACAATTGTAGATAATGTTATGTACTACAAGTTTTGTTATAACTTTGTTCACGATTTCATCCATACGAAACGAGATATTTGCAAAAAATAATTAATTAAAATAGTAATAGACAGATATCTCGACAACGGTTCATGATAGAAAAAGTTTTTGAAAAATAAAATTGTAGATAATGTTATGTTCTACAAGTTTTGTAACAACTTTGTTCACGATTTGATGCATACGAAACGAGATATTTGCAAAAAATTATTAATTAAAATAGTAATAGACAGATATCTCGACAACGGTTCATGATAGAAAAAGTTTGTCTGAAAAACAATTGTAGACAATGTTATGTTTTTTAAGTTTTGTAATAACTTTGTTCACGATTTGATGCATTCGAAAAGAGATATTTGCAAAAACGATTTAATTAAAATAGTAATAGACAGATATCTCGAAAATTATTGATAATAGGAATAGTATGTGTAGCATACAATTGTAGACAATGTTATGTACTACAAGTTTTGTTACAACTTTGCTCACGATTTGATGCATACGAAACAAGATATTTGCAAAAACGAATTAATTAAAATAGTAATAGACCGATATCTCAACAACGGTTGATGTTAGAAAAAGTTTCTTACAAATACAATTGTAGACAATGTTATGTTCTACAAGTTTTGTAATAACTTTATTCACGATTTGATGCATACGAAACGAGATATTTGCAAAAAAATATTAATTAAAATAGTAATAGACCGATATCTCGACAACGGTTGATGATAGAAAAAGTTTGTCCATGATACAATTGTAGAAAATGTTCTACTTATGTTCTTACTTGTACAACAGTGGTTGATTATTTTAATAAAACAACTTGAGTTTAATTATTAAGGCCAAAGGTTTTATTTCTCACCTTTATCAAACTTCGATAAATAAAAATATTAATTTTCTTATAGATTCGAACGTAAAAGTCAAACTGAAATATTATTTTTAACTTTTTTACTTTGAAGTCGGTTTTTATTTTTTTTTGTTATTGAAACTCGAATTCTAGTCGTAAAGACCAAAAAAAATCTTTGCCTATGCCATTCTCCCATTTTGACGGAACACATTTTATTTCTAATTGGATTCGATAGAACAAATTCTAATCAAATTAAAGATTGAAAAATTCAGTCTCGAGCGGGACTTGAACCCGCACCCTTCCAAACCGGAGAAGTGCGTTATCCAATGGCTGTAATATGTTTGAAATCAATAATATTTGAAATTAGAACAAATTCTATAGAACAAGTTCTAGGACACGGGGTCCCGCTGAGTGTAGGTACACCCTTGCCTCGTCGCGCTCCTCGGTCGCGCGATCGAAATTAGGACAGTCAATACTGATTCCTATGTTTGATCGCACGATCGCACGATCGTGCGTCGAAAATAGAACAATTCGATCGCATCGCATGATCGCGCGATCGAAATTAGGACAGTCAGTACTGATTCCTATGTTTGATCGCACGATCGCACGATCATTTTCATCGGACGGACGCATGATCGCGCGTGCGATGGCAATAGGACAGCGCCTGAGGAACTCCTCAATATCGCATCACCGAAACCGAAATGTCAATATGTGCGAAATTGATACGTGTGTGAGTTCTAGTGATGTGACATTGACGTATTCGCGATTATCGATATCAAAACCATCGATATCAGATTATCGACTACTTAGTAGTCGATGTGATTTTGATACCGATAATCGCGATTACGTCAATGTCACATCAATAATTATAGTAGTCACTACTACTATTATATTTTTATATTATGAAGTCTAAATCGGCTAGGCTACAATCTATCTACCTACACTGTTATAAAACTGAAACTTAAGGGGCCATAGGTTCAGACGAATATTTTCTATGAAAAACGCGATTGCCCAGCCCAGCCCAGCCCCACGAAAACTGCGTGCGTGTGCCGTTTTTTCGATTAAAAAGAATTAACAAAAGTACTTTTTAGAGATTTTTTTATGATTTCACTAGATAAACCAATGGTGAATATGTGAATATAAATACTAAAAACTGGAAACTATTTTAAGTTCTTCTAAAAGGAGAATTTAAAAAAAAAAAACGAGTTTATAGTATTATATATATAATATATATAGAGTTTATAGTATTATATATATATTATATATATAATTATATATATAGTTTATGTAATTTTTAAAGATTCAGTGTTCTGTTCAAATTATAATCAAAAAGATCTCGTCTGTTATTTTGTTAGTTCTTAAATAGAGTACGAATATAATTTACTTAACTTTGCTTTTTTATTTATTACATTATGTGGTCGTATTTACTCACTTTTTACTAAACAACGACAAGTGGACCTTTTTACTAAACTTTGTATCAATTCTTTGTTTAGATCGTAACTTTTTATTTTATAAAGTTTCACATATAATTATATGTGGATTTCATGCAGAATATCTTAATCTACATTAATAAATCAAAATCTATGTAACAAATAAGTAGAAGTGTTTTTTATCGAACTTTAAAAATGTTTTTTCTCAAAACAAGCTTTTTCAGAGTTTCAACTACAAATGTCAGATAAAAAAAAACTATGCCAGTTTTTGAAAATTTTATTAATCAATATTATCAATTGACTATTCTAGATTCCGAATCTAGTCTTAACTCTATACCCCACTACTGAACCCTTTATAATAATAAATGTATTTATTCAAATAACCATGATTCATTTTGTTAGTAACACACTTATGTAAACTATGTTAGTAGGTGCTTAATTAATTATTTAATTAAGCACCTACTAACATATTTTACTTATTATTACTATCGCTTATTTAATTTATGATTGGACGCCCACATATAACGAATAAACACCTACCAACACCGGGACAAATTCAGTAGGTATAGATCCTTTCTATTAAAGACGCCGATCGGTGATTTCGTGGCACGAAACAGTTTTCTTTGAAATGTCGACTGCATACCATATATTTGTTTTAGGCTCCTAGCGTATTCTATTTGACATTCGTACCCATTTTTTGTATCGTTATTGCATTTGCAGGAAATCTGGAAGTTACGAAGTTACCCAGTCAATAATATTAAGCATTACTTTGGCCCGGTCGCACAGTGCATAAGTGCGCAGTGTAATATCGGACCCTAAAATCAGACGTGGTCCATTTTTTGCTAGAAATATAGTTAATAACATTTTGAATACAAGATTGAAACTCCCGATTGTCTGCGATTTATAGTTTGAGAGACAAAAAAAATCTGAAAATCGCCTACTTTTTATGCCGGATATCAGAAAATAAAAAAAATTAAAATATCTAAACCTGTTACTGCTTTGCTGCATATACATGTCGAAAGATCTTTAATTTACACGTGTTTTAAGAATAGTTTGAGACTCGTGCAGGTCGTAGAAATTTAAATATTAATTATTTAATATTTTTCTTCTTTATTTTTTTCACTGAGGTCAACCATATCGGGTAAAAAAAACTAGCAACCAATTCCATGGACTCTCTAATATAATATTATAGATTTAAAGTTTGGGTTAGAGTTGTCACTTTTAATTCCTCAGAAAATATCCGGAAATCAGTAATATTTCTTAAAGGACTTTTCGCTTTTATTAAATTCGGATTTCCAATATGGAATCGGGAGTTTCACTATTGTGTTCAAATTGTATTTATTAACTATCTATTTCTGGCAAAAAATGGGCCACGTTCGATTTTAGGGTCCGATATTACACTGTGCAATGTAACAAAATATCGCTAAATTATTATACTTATTTTATGTGTCGAAAGAGAGGAATAATGATTTTTGATAAATCTGTCAATCTGTCAGTATGTATCATGGGTTATGGACATGCTAAATAGTAATGTTATAATGTCGCAATTAGTAAAACCATTCCATCAAAATCGGCGTGTAAGAATTTTTCGGACAGAGATTTTCTGGCAATATTTGGCCAGGCTAAATCCGCCTTTCAATAAGTTAAAAAAAATAACAGAAAATCTCACGTGACATGAACGGAGGGAGTTAGGTGGTCGATTAGAAAAATAAATTTCAAAACTATCGACATATCGATTAGATTTTGGACAATCTCTATGCGAAACGGTTTCTTTTTCACGTACACAATATTTTTTTATCTTACACATAATTATTTGAAATGATATATTATTTAGAAAATAGGACGTTTACTGCATATAATGAATGTATTACGAAATAATTTTAAGAATAAAATATATGAGAAAAAGTGTTGTGAAAGTAGTACTGTACTAATCCTATTTACCTTTGTAACGTCTCTTTATTTGGGTTTTTGGTGGAATTTACACTGCACTCCATTACAGAACATGATACCATAATGTTTTTTTTATATTCGTCTTATAAAACACAAAATGAATTTAAAGAAAATCAATAAAATAATGAGAGATAATTTGTTGACAGGATACCGACGGAGACCAGATTGTTTCAAAATGGTTTTATGGCAATTATATTATAATCTCTTTCGCACACGTAGCTTTTTTCATTATGATCGGAATCTCATTCACACACTTACTAGGTCTACTACGGAAGGTAGTATAATAATGTCTATGCAGAAAACAGAATCAAAAAGAAGGAATATTCCTACCAGCCAAGATGAATTTGAAGCTTCTTGCTACCAGCCTAGCTAGGACGCCAATTTGTTCCTCGTATTAGCTGCTCTTATCCTCTTTTTTTTGATTTAAACAACATAAAAATTTTATTTTTAACAATTTTTTTTTTTACTAGGTATATGAAAAATCCTAAATTTTATTGTGTTTTATACATAATTCTTTGTTTTTTCACACTTTAGTGTAAGTACGAGGTTTAACAGCCAAAGTACGAGATTTTTTTTTCTTGCCTTTTGTACGAGGAAAAATTGTCAACGTCTGGCAACCCTTGTGGCCAAAGAGTTTTTGGCCAGTGCTGCCAAGTTAGGCGATTTATCGCCTTTTAGGCTACATCAGCACTGGTAGCATGCCAACCCGCGATAGCCGTGATACGGCTTTATCACGTCTTTTATCTCGTTCGTTCGCGCGCAAAAGAACGAGATAAAAGACGTGATAAAGCCTCGCGGGTGTGCATGCTACCAGTGCAGGGGGTCTATCGGCGACCGAAAAATTCGATTGGCGACCGGTCGCCATTTAGGCTATATCCCAAATTAAAATAGGCGATTTTGGGCTATATTAAGAAAAACTGACTTTTTCGGGTTATTTTAGGCGATTTTAAGAAAAATCTGAAATATTATACTTACCTATTGTTTTGTAAGTTAAATTATATGATTTTTTATCGCAGACTGCATAAACTGTGCACTACAACACACTATGTACCAAATAACGTACGTGTATGTTATGCGGTACAGCTATTTTTAAATTGTGAGTAGAGATTGCAGTTGTAAAAAGAAAAAAATTCATTGACGAGCAGGCAATATATCATTTATTTTGGCCAATTTGCTGTATTTTTAGGCGACTTTAGGCTATATTACACGGGGAAAAAATTGGGCGACTTTAGGCTACTTGGCCCGAGATTTTTGGCGATTCAGACTGGCTGGGACTTGGCAACACTGTTTTTGGCGGGCATTCATTAGCTACGTTTGGAGTTCATATATTTTATCGAATTTTTATTGTTATATTTTGTTTTTTTTTTTGTATTATAGTGAGTTTTGGTTCGTAAGATTTGTTTTCGTAACTTTCCGGTATATTAAACTGTAGTCTTTGTTCGTAACAAAGTATCGTGCAAGTAAACAATATACAGTTCAGTGAAATATGATGGTGTACGGCAGGCGGAGGACATTTGCCTTTCGGTGGTTTTTCGGATTTAGTTTGCATAGAATGTGCTGCCATCTGTTAAATATATCTTTTACTATGAAAAAAAAAAAGATTATATTGTCTATGCCAATGTCAAATTGACAAAACAAAATGGCGACCTAGGTACAAATACAAATACAAATACAAAAACTTTATTTTCTCCACAAAAGGTTTACATGTACGTTGCACAATATATATAGGATTGAAGGTGGAGACTGGTGCTTGGTAAGTATGCATGTTTGCACACACATACCTGTACTTCAAGTCACCAGGTCTACCCACTCCCTCCAGTATAATATAAGGACATAGTTGTGTACAGAAGGACTTAGAATTACAATTACAATTTCTTACTTAATTAACTTATAGTTATAGGAAACAGAAAGTTAGATAGGTGCATGCCTGTGTGTGTGTGTGTGTGTGTGTGTGTGTGTGTGTGTGTGTGTGTGTGTGTGTGTGTGTGTGTGAGAATACCCTCTGTGAGTTAGTTTATACTCCAATCGGATATATCCATCCTCAGCAGGTTAGTCGTCGTGCGTCGTCTGTCAGTCAGTCAGTCAGTCACGGGACTATTTTATTTGAAGTCTCAGTAGGTAAATACATTAATCAGATAAGTCATGACAAAAATTTCACCAGGGAAAATTGTGGACTGAGTAAGTAACTACAAGGAAAAATATAATAATTAACTATTTAGATCCGTCAGCATGTGTCAAAGAGTGATTCGGTTTCGTTATAGTTTAGAGTTAATAACCAATCTCTTATCTTCCCCCTGCATTGGTACCTGGTCATTTTATGTATGTCATTATGTAAACTTGCCTTATTGTATAGAAAATTCCCTAAAAAACAGAAGTGTCTTTGAGCAAATGACGTCCGGAATAATTCAGGGGGGCACACTATATCAGTGCGTCTCCTATGGGAGATCAGGCTTCGGTCGTAGTGCATCAGACTATGTTTTCTTAAAATGACTTGGGCGATGAATATCTGTCTCACAGATAGGACCTTCCAATCCTCGTACAAACATTCCGTAGGGTATTGATATTTACGAAATGTTGCCACCTTCAAGACAGCTCTGTGCGCTCTCTCCAAATTCAGGAGTAGTCCCTTGCAGGATCCTCCCCAGGAAACCACGCAGTAACCTAGCAAAGAACTGCACAGGGCATGATAGATCATTTTGATCGTTCTGAAATCAGCAACATGTCTAATATTCTTGAATACTGGTATTAGTTTACGGATTCTTTTAGTAAGGTTAGAGATATGTGGCTTGAAGTTTAAGTGAAGGTCGAGAATAACACCTAGATATTTAATTTCTTTAACTCGTTCAAGTTTCGGGCAAGAGCAGCTTGTAATTGTTGTAGCAGATTTATTATTATTAGATAAGCAGGCCGAAGAGTGCGCTGACAAAATTTTTTCGACTGAAGGTTGTGTAGATTTTTGGATTGAGAATGCAATATATTTTGTTTTACCTTACCTACCTAGGGTACCTTGCGTAATGACGTAATGTGCGTGTTGTTTGTAGTTTTTGTTCAATTTTGTGCCGATTTAGTGATGTTCTGGAGTTTCAGTTGTTCTCTTACCAATGTACAGATTACAGGAATAGTAAGGATACTGGAATTTCACTCGATCGGTGCGGGATTGAACGAAAACTAGCATTCAAACAACGGTATGAGTATATAAGTATATATATAAGTAGGTATGTATAGTATAGGTAGAATTATTTTCAGAGAAACACAGATGGCGCTAGCTAGCCTTCAATTTGACATAAGGTGGATGCATAATGTTGCCACGAGTGGGTTCTCTTTTCTAATATACTTATATTACTCTTTGGTGTACGGGTCGTAAACAGGAAAAGTGTTCCGTCATTTTTCGCTGTCAGTTCATCTTTTTCCTGTGGACTTATACGTTTCCTGCTACTTTCGATTTTCTCAAAAAACTCAAAAGAAGCGTCAAAACGTTTAACACCAACGTTTCGAGGCTTAAACCATCAACATTAAGAATAATATGAAGAAATTAGCGTAGATATTGCTTTAAAGGACAAAGTATCCAGAGCCATTAAATAGATTATTAAAAAAAAAAATAGTTGCATTTGACACTTGCAAGTGCTGCCAAGTTAGGCGATTTATCGCCTTTTAGGATACATCAGGGGGTCTATCGGCGACCAATCTATATCCAAATTAAAATAGGTGATTTTGGGCTACATTAAGAAAAGCTGACTTTTTCGGGTTATTTTAGGCTATTTGAAGAAAAATCTGAAATATTATGCTTATTGTAAGTTTATATGATTTTTTTATCGCAGACTGCATAAACTGTACACAACACACTATGTACCACATAACGTACGTGTATGTTATGCGGTACAGCTATTTTTAAAATATTATGAGTATACAACGATATCAATGTACTGTACCAGTACTAGATACGGTGTTCAGTAGGAACTGCATGTTACTCTGCAATGCGGTGTACAAACCGCATTGATGTTAGTTTACTCTATGCTAATGGGAATGACAAACCAATCTGAATACCAATCTGTCATTTTTTTCAATAATCATTTTAATTTTATATTGATGTATTTAAATTAGTTATCACTATAAAAACCGTCTGAAAGTTGTTTTACGGGATAATTTTATTCGAATATAAGGTAAGTATGTAAAATTATAAGGATATGTAATTATAAATTAAAATTTTAGAAAATAGGTAAGTCTATTAATTTCCTCAAGATTGGGTAAGTCCATTACTTTTTGTCTCGTTTCGGCACCCAAAAAGCGACATTTAAGGAAAAGAGACGGGTATTAATGATCATAGATGAATCAAGAGACTTAAATCAGAGGGCACTCATAGATGAATCAAGAGACTTAAATCAGAGGGCACAAAACATGCACAATATAATGACCTTAAGGCGGGTGCCAGACGAGGATTGAAATTGAAAATGACGCTAAGATCGTTCATACTTGAGATCATATTTTTATACTTGTTCATGGGAAAAAAATTAATGCGAAAACAATTATTTGATTTACCTTTTACCTCGAGATGAAAAAGATTTATTGACAGCTAAAGTCATCATCGCAACTAAGCGTTTTAAATTCTCATTGATAGCGACCGGGCACAGTGGATCCGTTCTGAAAAAAGACGGACTTAGGACCTGAAGTCGGAATTTCGTGCAGATTTTTTTTTTAAAGAAGAGATAATAACTATCCTAGTAACTTTTATTCTTTCAGTAAAATCTATGGGATGCATGGTTTATGAGAAAAAAAAAAATTTTTTTTTGTATGGAGACCTTTTATATTATTTCTTGACTTGGTTCAATTTGGGACGGGATTGGCTTACGTTTTATGAAAGACCAAATAATACTGGACCCAAAAAAAATATATAACTAGTACCGTCACTTGCAGCGAAGCGAGAAATTAAGTGTCAAAAATTTCATTTTGTTTTCGCATATTTTGCAAAGAGTGCACGTTTTTGCCAAACTTTTTGTATATTTTCGTGTACCTGCTGCTAAATTAAAAATTTTAATGTCATTTTTTGGCAGAAATAATCAAGATGATAGGTACTTTCTTTTTTTACTTTGCCGATTTCATTTTTGTAATTAAAGAAAAGGGACTACTATCGGTCAAGGAGAAATAGATTAAGATGGGTGACCAATCCTGCCATCGCAAATTGAAACACATAGTTCTTCCTTTCACAGTCAAGTGACAGGATAAGAATGACTTTAAATTACGAAAGCTTTATTATTTTTCTCTCAGTATAAAGAATCCGGAAAAAAGGCAAAGAGTGTGTCGGACACGACGTGACTTTAAATTATTCATTGTGCTGTTAATATACCCAAATTAGGTATTCATTCTTATCCTGTCACTTGAATGTGAAAGGAAGGACTATGTGTTTCAATTTGCGATGGCAGGATTGGTCACCCAACTTAATCTTTTTCTCCACAAAAATGAAATCGGTAAAGTAAAAAAAAAAGTACCTGTCATCTTGATTATTTCTGCCTAAAAATGACATTAAAATTTTTAATTTAGCAGCAGGTACACGAAAATATTCAAAAAGTTTGGCAAAAACGTGCACTCTTTGCAAAATATGCGAAAAAAATGAAATTTTTGACACTTAATTTCTCGCTTCGCTGCAAGTGACTGCACTAGTTATATTTTTTTTGGGTCCAGTAGTATTTGGTCTTTCATAAAACGTAAGCCAATCCCGTCCCAAATTGAACCAAGTCAAGAAATAAAATAAAAGGTGTTCTTCTCCATACAAAAAAAAAATATAATTTTTTTTCTCATAAACCATGCATCCCATAGATTTTACTGAATAAATAAAAGTTACTAGGATAGTTATTATCTCTTCTTTAAAAAAAAATCAGCACGAAATTCCGACTTTAGGTCCTAAGTCCGTCTTTTTGCAGAACGGATCCACTGTGCCGGGTGGCGGTTAGCAACGAGATTTACATCTCCGTGGTCTCCTTACTATTTTTCTTTTCATTCGCATAGTATTATTTAATTTGTGTATCTTTTTCAACTGATTATCTTAATGTTTGTTTCGTAGTAATCTGTTCACAGTTCACACAATCAAAAGTTATGAGTAAGTATCTAATTCTAAAATTTCAGGTACGTATTTCAGTGGTCTGCACGTAAGTAGTCGAGGATGCCCAGATAGTAGGTATAATACCCAACATAAATATGAACTGTGGCATCTGTCTTGGCCGGTGATGCTCTTTGACCAAATTATAGTAGTTTCTGTTTTATGTAAACTAGATGGCACTAATGTTCCCAAAGAGTTTTGGAACAACTTGTTTGTTTGAACGTGCTTGTCTATCGCTAGAGTTCATGTCTATGTGAGTATAGATATTGCAGTTGTAAAAAAAATATTTTTCCTTCACGAGCAGCCAATATAGCATTTATTTTGGCCAGATTTGCTGTATTTTTAGACGAGTTTAGGCTATATCTGGGAAGTATGTAAGTTTGTGAAGAAACACCAGCAGTTTTTCAAATTCAAACGAAATGTTTCTAAAAGAGCTATAAGAGACCCCGAAAGGATTGTCTTTGACCACTGCCCCAATACTAGTCTGTACAGAAACAATTGTTACCATATGTTTATAAAAATTTATAATAAATTACCAAACACTATTAAAGCATACAATGGCAAGCAATTTTCAAATAAACTCAAAATATGGCTTACTTCCAAGTGCTACTAATAAGTTAAACGATTATTTTGATGAATAATACCCACATGTTATTAGTGCCTACCTACTATTATGTAAGTAATGTTTGAGATCAAAGTAGAAATACATTTTATTGTAATAGTATTGTTTATTAGTTGTTGACATTCAAATGTTTTATTTTGGTTTACAATCTAAGCCACCTAATATTGTACGTCCGTGCTGCGGACCAAACTGTTGATTCTGTCTTATTTTAACATCTTTTGTACACAGTTTGAACAATAAATATTCTTATTCTTATTCTTATATTATACGGGGAAAAAATTAGGCGACTTTATGCTACTTGGCCCGAGATTTTTGGCGATTCAGACTGGCTGGGACTTGGCAACACTGCACTTGACACTTCGATTCCTTTCCTTGGGTTGCGGTTGTTGGTCTAAAAACGTAAAAGTACAAGTACCTATTTTGCAGGTAAGAAAAGAACATTCATAGATCATTTAGTGATTTACCGTCAACAAGCTCTTTCAACAACTTGTGTTAAATAGTTACATTCCAAATCACTAACATTTTCAGATAAAATGTCGAATTTCCGAGCTGTGTGTGTTCTCAAAGGTGATGTTAGCGGCACCGTTTTCTTCGATCAAAAGGTTGGCCTATTTCTTATTTTATTCTTTTTTCTAATAATTCTGCCGTGACCTTGTAGAATCGTAACTAGGTAATTCATTTTATCGTATCATTGTATGTACTTGGGACTGAACACTGAAGTGTTTAGGTAAATGTTAATTTCTTATCGAGCCGGTAATTTCTTGAGTATTCTAGAATGTTTCTTGTATTGTGCCCGCCCCTCTACCCCTCTAGCTAGAGTGTTTGTTATTCTGAGCTAATAAGGTCAGGTTATACAAGTTACTTCAATATTCACTTATTCAAATAAGATGTCATACAAAGGTAGATGAATATTATTAGGGTTTTGGAATACCTGGGTATCTTCAACAGATTGAACCAAATCGTCTAGTTCCATGATCACACCCCGGACACTGCTTACAAAAAACATAAATTGACAAGATGACGTCAGCACATGCGAAACGGAGTCCAGGGCTGCAATAACTTTAGCTGCGTGCGGTACATGACTTTTTCTTATTCTTAAATAAATAATGCTCACAGGCACATATATTGTAATGATCCCAAGTAAGCCTCAGGCTTTTTGTTATGGGAACCACACAACAACGGCACAAACATATAACATCCATGACCGAACCGGGATTCGAACCCAGGACCCTGGTTTGGCAGTCCAGCGTGGCAACCATTACACCAACTGGGTCGTCAAACAAATAAAACGCTTTGACATCCAGTTCAGTTTAGTTCCGAAAACATAAATTCTAGCGTGTCAATTTATGCTGGTAACTGCAGGTAACTGCCGAGGTAATCAGAGGGCAATAGAGGGCATGAGTTAAAAAGGTGGGAGGCAGGGAGTGTCCATACTGTATGTAGAAATAGATACTCTTTCATATACTGTGCCTTGATCATATAGTGTCTTTCGTGCAATCTGTTGAAGATTCCCAGGTACCTGGGATTTTGAAAACCGTGATATACAGGTGTAAAGGTTTAGGTCATATTTGCCATCATGCCTGATTTACCTGTAAATACTCAAAGGCACTTTCGAGGCATATATTATCCATACATTATAGTACCCACTGTCCATTACAAGTGGCGACGGGCTCACTGCCCATCACACTGGAGAGAGTTTCGGTACTAGTGAAACGTGGATGTTCTGAGGTTTCAGAATATCTTTGACTACCCCCTCGAGGAATATAGTCATGAGTATATGCTTATGATTATGCTAATAACTCAGTCCTGCTTATTTTCATGATAGTATTTACCTAGATAGATATATCTAAAATTGATAAGTAATTGGTTATATACTTATAAGACTCTTACCTGATTAACAATGGTAAATATTATTTATCCTTGATGATGACATTGCAAATGTTTACGTACTTACATGGTAGGCAGCAATATAGCTATAGAGATAAAGCTGGGTTTGCACTGGAAGTTTTTGAAATTGAACAAAAATATGTACACAAAACTTTGTTTCTCTAAACACTCCGTTTACTGCTTTGTTAATGCTAGTTACATACACAAAACGTTTCTCCTAGTGATAGCAGAATCTGGTACATTTTTGCTACCGGTTTTAAACCAAAGATCGTCAATTTCAGTCAATAGAAAAACACTGACAAAAAGAAAAACTAAAATACAGACACACTAATTCTGTTACAGGATTTATAATCGTGTTATATAAAATACATTTCATAAGTGTAGTGTTATCTTTGATAAGAAGAATCAGAATAGTGCCAAGTAATACAAATCTCACTCATTTCAATGCCACTTATGATATCAATAAAATGCAATTTTACCGATTATTAATGTTATTATTATTTACCATTGTCCGCACTGGGCCTGGTTTGAATATGTGTCAAGCCAAGGTTATGCCTGCACGGTGGAGAAAGGCTCATTTCCTCACACTTATTCAAAAGAGGAGGCATTTGCTTTAAAGTGTGATCATACATGCGATAACATATTAAATGTTATTACTTATTATTCCTAGGTAGGTAAATTGTAGTCAAGCTTGAATGTATGTACGTAAAGTAGTCTATTTCTTAAGTTTCTTTGAATTGATTCATATTATTAAAAAAATAGAGACAAAAGTGTGTAAGGGCCTGTTTCACCACTTGTAGCTTTTATGTTCTCGTTAGCTTATCTGACAGCTCGGTTAACATATTTTGTGAAAGTGTTAGTAACAGAGAAACTTACCCTATTGTTAGTAAAACGGCTCATTTTTTTTTTATATGGGACTTTACCCAACATTGGGAAAATCTACAGGCTGGTTTTTTTTTTTTTTTTTTTTTTTTTTTTTTTTTTTAATATCTTGGACAATGTCACACAAATTATCTAGCCACATTTAAAGTACCAGAATCTAGCCTGGACTTGTATTACGATGACTAGACAACGATATAGAATACATATATAGATACAAACATCCATGACTCGGGTACAAATATTCATATTCATCATACAAATATTTGTCCCTTACGGGATTCGAACCCGCGACCCTCGGCACAGCAGGCAGGTTCACTACCGACTGTGCTACCGGGCTGTCAAAGTTTGCAGCTGCACCTACCGTTTCATTATGGGGCTATCCCAACTTTCAACAACAGTTTGCAGAATGCTGTTAAGTATCTATAGTTAAGTTATAATAATGCAAATTTGTCTTTAGAATCGATTGTGTATGCACCAATGCATGATATAGCATTGATACTTTTTTGGCAGTCATGTCATGAGATAAAACGATAATGTTATTGCTGACTAATGCTGTAATAATAT
Organism: Agonopterix subpropinquella; assembly: GCA_922987775.1. Taxonomy (NCBI): domain Eukaryota; kingdom Metazoa; phylum Arthropoda; class Insecta; order Lepidoptera; family Depressariidae; genus Agonopterix; species Agonopterix subpropinquella. The sequence continues at coordinate 23,269,739 of OV277705.1, forward strand.
TTTTCTAAGAGTTCATGACATGATCAGATATAGGATCCTACAGACTTAGGCTACATCTTAAGTTTTTAATACACTTTCAAATAAAATATTGTTCATTTTCAGGATGCTAATTCGCCAGTAGTACTTTCCGGGGAAGTTACTGGACTTGCCAAGGTAATGTTAGTCTTATTAATCTACCTATAGGGTCCTTCTTGATATGCTTACGGTTTTTAAGGGGATGATCAGAACATAAAACCGAACAACTTTCTCTATGGGACCAATGCCGAAATCGAAAAAAATATTTACTGTTCCATACAAAACTGCAATCCTACTCGACACTAATGTATGGGACAGCTGTTTTTTTTCGCGATTTCGATGTTGGTTCCATAGAGACAGTTGTTCAGTTTGATGGTCTGGAATGAAGGGCATAAGCCCTTAAAAAACCGTCAGCATATTAAGAAAATTTAATATACTTAGATTCTTCTAATTTCGTATAAATGTAATTTGAAATTCCAAGATATACTCAGTACATCCTTCATGAAGGATGAAGTCACGGTCAAAAGCTAGTATTAAAATACTGTAAACATACTATGGAAATTTTCTTCAGTGTGCATGCATCTAAAAACTATTGAACCTATTCCAATGAAGTTTTTATGAAATGGGGAATTGCTTCACAATAACCTAGTGACTCAATTACGTTTATACCTTACTTACCTACTGAAATGGAACTTTTTAAACTATGTAAATAAAATAAATGATGTGCCATGGTGACGGAGCGTAGTCGTCGCTAGGTCGCGATAATTGACCTCGCGACGCGTCGCGCCGATAGTAGGTAATGTTGTGTAACAGTCGATAAACGTACCTATATTATCAAAATTGTCTTATCTCATCATATTCTGTTCATTAATAATAATGCCTAGCTAGGTATTCTAGGTACATAAAACCACACTAGGTACAGATTACAATTATTTGTATGTGTGTGCTCTACAGGGTGTTAGGGTAAACAGTTGCATTACTTTAAGGGGTGATTTTAACCACGATACTGATAAACTTTCCCAAAGGAACCTATCGGAATTTCGCAAAAAAAAAAAACGTTTTACAAACATTAATTTGGTCAGCTGGTTGCATTGAGCATTGAGCATGAAAAGTAGATTTTTTTTTCACGAATTTCCTGTAGGTTTCTTTGGGAAAGTTGTTCAGTATCATGGGTACAATCACCCCTTAAGTAATGCAACTGTTTACCATAACACCCTGTATAAGTCTAATATACATAGGTAAGCCTTGTTTACTAATGTCATTGAGGTAAGCTAGCAAATGACGTTTTCACCTCACATGCTCGGAAAGATTCTGTTTGTCATTCAATCAAAAGTCATCAGAGTGCAAAAGTGCATTTTATCCGCTAGCGTTTGCTAGCGTGGAAAGAGTTTTTAAAATTCGAATCTTTCTATTCAATAAAGAAAAACAGCCTAAACATGTTTTTTTTCATGCTATTTTCGTGCTGGCCAGTGCGATTATTCTAAAAATGAGGTTGGCGCATTGAAGTTTTCCTCGCTGTAGTGAGGTGAAAAGTTGTGTGTTTCGCTCGGCAGCAAAGTTATTCTGCGTCTCGTACCTTTGAAACCCTCGCGACGCTCAGGATTCTATATTTGAACCAAAAAGTAACTTTGCAGCCTTGCATAACAAATAACTATTCTGAGTGACAGAAAAGGTTAGTATAGAGCGACAGAAAAAGGCGATGCGGTGCTGCCAGATGAGGTTCAACCCTTACCCTTCAACAATAAAAAGAAACATTTGTATTCTCGATCAAAAATGGTACCTACTTGTTCAAATTTAGATTTAAAAATCAAAATTCGAAAACAACTACAAATTATTATACCTATGCTCACATACTCTTTAAATCTGTATTACTATGTCTTCCAGGGCAAGCATGGTTTCCACGTGCACGAGTTCGGGGACAACACGAACGGGTGCACGTCAGCCGGCGCCCACTTCAACCCCTTCAAGGTCGAGCACGGCGCGCCCGAGGGCCCCGTGCGCCACGTGGGCGACCTCGGCAACATAGAGGCGTACACCGACAGGGGAACCACCAAGGTATGGGCAAATACCTCTAGGCCAGAACATCAATTCAGGGTGTCCATTTTTTGGAAGGCTAAAAGTCACAACATGATGTGGGAGGATAGATAGCTGCCCAAGATCGCAACCGGTGGAGAGCTATTATCCAAGCCCTATACATATGTAACAGGTAGAGAAGACTTTCTGGAAACTACCTCCGAGTAGGGTGTCACCAAGGTAATGCACATGTAGGTACATTATAATTATGCTGACTGTTTTAAGCGGATGATCCTACGGATGATCAGACCATCAAATTGAACAACTTTCTCTATGGGACCAACATCAAAATAGAAAAAAAATCTGCTGTTCCATACTAACTGCAAAATACTCAACCTAAATGTATGGGACAGCTGAAATTTTTTTAATCTCCATTCTGTGCCGAACTTTTAGATGTGACTAAAAATTTGTATATTTTTTCATGAAAATACATGTTACCTATTCAAAAATAAAGGATGCCGTTTTCTTTAAAAAATATGGCACTAATTGCCATATTTTTTAAAGAAAACAGTATATTCCGTCAGACTTCTGCAGTATCATTTCTCTCTTGGGCAACTTTGAGACTACACGCTGTATGAAAAATGTATGGCGCTAACTGCGCTAACATGGCAAATTTTCAAAATGGTATTACACTTGGCATTTCTGTTGAAAAAATATAATATTAGGATTTTTTTTTTTTTGCTAAACAACCCAATTAGAAATCAATAATTCCATTGTTTGTATTAATTAATCACCGTAGTTCGGGTGTTTTGCACATTTAGACATTTTTGTATGGAATTATTATTCCAGGTTGTAGGGTGAGAAAAAAAAATTATGACTACTTTTTGAAAAGTAGAAGTGCCAAGTGTAATACCAAGAAAACTTAATTAAACGTGCCAACTTTTGAAATGACTTGCCAGGTTAGTGCCATAAATTTTTTATACGGGGTGTAGTCTCAAAGTTGCTTAACTTACGTAACTAACAGACTGCTCATGGCCATATTTCTACAGGTATGCATCCAGGACAGTGAAATCTCATTATCTGGACCCAACAACATAATCGGACGCACACTGGTTGTACACGCAGACCCTGATGACCTCGGCGTTGGAGGCACCGAGCTCAGCAAGACAACCGGCAACGCTGGAGCCCGTATTGCTTGCGGAGTCATCGGTATCACCAAGGCATAAATCCATATCTCAGTGTATACTGCCTTGGTCCTCATAGGATAAGCATCGCTACGGTTACAGACATATAACTTAGTATAGTAGTTATTCATATGTTTAAATCATTCCCAGCGATTCGGTGAACAAATTTATTTTTTATAAAGTTTCGGGGAATTCGGATGTTGTAATATTTTAAGCAAGCTTGTTTTGTTTGAATAAACTTTTGAAATTTTTATTTTTGTGTTTGCTTTTGTTTTTTTTCTTTTTCTATTTCTATCTAACAACCAGTCAAAAGGTACTTCTGGGAATTAACCGATCTAACTAACATTTAAGTGACAATGTATATTGATATAATCAAATAGGTTAGAAATAAAATAACAAAATAAAGCTATGAATATTTTAATTGTCCTATAGAATACATTATTTGGCCGGTACGTGTAAAGAAAACATTGCAAGATGCGTCTTGAGCTTGGAACATTCTCGGACAGCTTGGACTCCACCGCCAGAGGCTATTTTCGTTACTCTGGACACTTAGAGCCGCCCAATAATTATCCAAATCCCGTGACAAAACGTAATCTGACATTTTTTTACAAATATTACCAATCATAGTTGGCATTATAAACCCTTTAGCTACCAGTAAGGATATTCTAGTTGATTTTATAGCTGCATCACTATCGGGTTGGCCGTATGTGCTTATGTATGTTTCTGTTGGGTGCAAATCTCCACCTAGAGCGAGCACTCCGATCCACTCGACCATTTCATCAGTTTCCACATCTTCTAAAACTGGTATTTCTTTTACTGTTGGCATTAATCGTTCAAGCTGAAGTGATTGTAGAGTTACGCTTATATCTCTATCGTAGAAATACTTGGCTATTGAAGATGGGCAAATATCATCACTATTTGGTTCCCAATGTATATAGAAATTAAATGTCTCCAACTTCTGTAGACTTTGTTTGAGTTTACTGAAGTGTTTTATGTTATTCAAGTCTATTTTGACTTCGTAATAATTGTGTGGTCGCTTCGTTCCTTCAAATCCTGTTGTTTGAAAGATATAGTCTAATAAGTGTAGTGTTAGTATGCCGTCGGGAGTTATTGCCGCGCAATTATGTACTATACAGTTTCTGTCGGCTGATAAACAATACAGGCGTCCGCTTTTCACATAGTTGGCTATAAAATTAGGTTCAACGAATTCGGTGAGAGAGCAGTCAGATATTTTGTAGTAATCACTGTCTTCTGTTAGTATTTCTTCGATAAAGCTCGGTGTCTGCAGTTCGTCCGGGCAGGTAATCATTATGCTTTTGTAGAAATTGTTTATTTTAATAGTGTCGACCACTGAATCCAAGTTTTCGTATTGTTTGCAGGACGATATCACTTTTGGTGGCGGAAAATTAGAAACTTCTGGGCAGAGCATTTTGTACTAAACGCACGGTGATCTTCTTACAGAAATAAAATAAATTTTATTTAAAATAATGAATCTTCGACGAAAACGACGATAAAAATATAACCTCAAAACAACACAAAAAACAAGCCACAGATTACTGATATGATATGTAGCAAGCTACAGATGCAACACTGCGACAGTGAATCTTTAACTTAGTTCCAATAGCTCCGTTGTGGCGCTGCAATCGTCAACCTAATTTGTTTATAACTTGTAGTTATAGGTACGCATGTAGAGATTCTAGAATGCAAAAATAGGGATATTTGACCAAGAAGCAAACCAAAGAGTAATATAAGTATATTAGAAAAGAGAACCCACTCGTGGCAACATTAAGCATCCACCTTATGTCAAATTGAAGGCTAGCTAGCGCCATCTGTGTTTCACTGAAAATAATTCTACCTATACTATACATACCTACTTATATATATACTTATATACTCATACCGTTGTTTGAATGCTAGTTTTCGTTCAATCCCGCACCGATCGAGTGAAATTCCAGTATCCTTACTATTCCTGTAATCTGTACATTGGTAAGAGAACAACTGAAACTCCAGAACATCACTAAATCGGCACAAAATTGAACAAAAACTACAATCAACACGCACATTAAGCAAGGTAGGTCGCCATTTTGTAAATTTGTCAATTTGACATTGGCATAGACAATATAATCTTTTTTTTCATAGTAAAAGATATATTTAACAGATGGCAGCACATTCTATGCAAACTAAATCGGAAAAACCACCAAAAGGCAAATGTCCTCCGCCTGAAGCAAACTAATCAACGATAGTATTACGTCATACAACGGAGAAGAATTTGGGCTCAACTCAAGTGAAAACACCAGGGAAAACACAAGATATAAGCGTCTGAAGCAACAAGTTCAATTTCAATATGGCGTCCTATCATCCGTCCGTGGTTCTAACTGATGCCGTTTCATGAGATAATGTGACTTCAGCGCCACAACGGAACTATCGGAACTAATGCTGTCATAGGTCTGACAAGCACCGCCCTGCCGCGTGACATTGACATTATTTTTTTTTTAAAATATATTTATCCTTTTGGAAAGGCAATGGTAACTAGCCCTTACAGCCGTTACCTTTAGTAATATTTTAAATCTATCCTAACTTTTGAAATGCGACTGGTTCATACATTCCAATGTTCAGGCGTTCAGGCACGGAATATTTAACAGCTCAAGGCAATTTTACGTGAGGATCAATCCGAATCAAACGGGAGCGCCTTTCTTTATTTCTCACTTTTATTATAATTTCACATTATTCCACCACATTAAACAATAATAGGTGCCTACGAGAAACTAATTTAGAAAATTAAGAAACAAAGTCTATCCTTTTCTTTTCATTTCCCGCGTAAAAACTTTGGTACCATTTTGCAAGTCCAATTCAAAACTTGAAAAAAATTACTAGGGGAGTAAATATACGAAAGATAAAAGCATACGAAGTCTTGTATGATGGTCTGAGATTATTATACATTTTGGTTCACCTCAAGAGCGCGCATGACGCATTTCCTTTAAATAAATAAAATAAAATAAATAAATATCTTGGACATTGTCACACAAATTATCTAGTCACATTTAAAGGCGTGATATAGCCTTATCGCGCGCGTTATACTACGGCCGCAGCGGGGCTAGTACGCCAACCCGCGATAGCGACATTTAATTTAACACATCCATCAGTCAAATTTAGTTTTTTATCTCGTTCTTTCGCGCGCAAATAGAAAGAGATCGGAAGCGTGATAGCGCTAACTATATCACGCTATCATGTACAGGGTGTACAATAAAATGGGACAGCTACTTAAAGGGGTGCTTCAGACCATCAAACAGAACAACTGATTTGATCTGTTGAATGACAGCGGATTTTTTTTTCGCGATTTCGATATTGGTCCCATAGAGAAAGTTGTTCAGTTTGATGGTCTGAAGCACCCCTTTGAGTAGCTGTCCCATTTTATTGTACACCCTGTATATTTTCTTTGACGCTACTGCGGGTTGGCGTACCTACCTACTAGCCCCGCTGTAATTAGTCCGTAAGTTTTCCTAAAATGAAAAAAATAAAATAAAAATAATAACCATAACATAAGTACCTAATTATTATTTATTTTCAGTTCCCTCTTAAAACAATAACATTACTACCTATTTACAATACAGGATGTTAGCGTACACATTTGCATAACTTTAATGGGTGATTGTAGGTACCTATGATACTGAATAACTTTCCCTAAGAAACCTATAGGAAATTCGCAAAGAAAAATTTCGACTCTTCATACAAAAGCTCGATCAGCTGATTGCATTTAGTATGGGAAGTCCAACATTTTTTTACGAATTTCCTATAAGTTTCTAAGGGAAAGTTGTTCAGTATCATGGGTACAATCACAACCGTTCACCCTAACACCCTGTACATCTTACAGCGGTATTTTGTGTGAAGTTTACAAAATGGCGAGTTGTTCGGCAGGCACGGCTTTGTAGAGAGCCTCGACCGCCTCCACGACGTTGGAGACGATGGCGCTGACGACCGGCGCCGCCAGCTCGTTCATTACCTCCCTCCAGTTGGAGTTCACGAACTGGTTCACAGGGTCAGCTGTTAAATAAAATTTCTATGTAATAAAATTGCCGCAGTTATCCATGTTTAGTCCGGTCAGTCTATGGAAGGATGATCGCATAACTCGAGTGCCTTGTGTAGATGTTCTGAGGTTTCTATATCTTTGACTACCCCCGTGGAGAATATAGTCGTGAGCATATGCTTATGCTTGTGCTTCGAAGTTAGCTCAGATATATACCGTTAGCGCGCTCCTTACAAATGATGTTTAATTATAAGTATTTTTGATATTTAACCAATTAAATTCAATGACATTTTTAAATAAAACACTATTTAGAAACGAATGTATGCCTGTTATGTATGAATGGTTTGTCCGAATTTCGTAAAATGTATCTATAGTTTTAAAGTTACAGTGGCTCAAAGATTTCCATTCAAATCTTAAATTGAAACTGTATATTTTAACACCATTGGCTTTTCGGTGAAGGAAAACATGGAGGTACTACTAGTGAAACGTGGATGTTCTGAGGTTTCAGAATATCTCTGTCTACCCCCTCGGGGAATATAGTCGTGAGCATATGCTATGCTATATTTTAACAGAAATCTAACAAACTACAGGCACAGCGATTAATATGTAGATCGTTTTAAAAAAACGCATTGACTTTAATTGTTTAATAGTATGGAAAATATGATCTAACTTCGTCTGTATACAGCGCGCTCGGGCGCTCTGCAAGGATCCTGTAAGCTGTTTGATCCCGTAGGTGTAGGTTTCCGTCAGATTACGTCAGAGGTGTTATAGGGAAAGGATCCGCATTTGAGGGTACCTATAATGCAAACATCTCACCCTTATTTCTTTTCCTTTACCCGACAGAAAGGTTTAATTTGACGTGAATATCACGCTGGAAACTAAAGCCCAGCATCCCCACAATTCGCGGCGACTCCACGGGCTGCGAAGCTCGCAGCTCAACGATTAGTTTATTTATAAAACCCTCCTAGCCATGTGAAAAGGGCGTCCTCACCTAGAATCTTGTTGCCATTGAAGAGGTTCTCCAACTTGAAGGTGGTGCTGGTCTGCACGTGGAAGGTGTGCCTCGTGTTGCTGATATGCCAGTGAGGCTTGCCGTCGTCTCCCGTGATCGTTCCTATGTCTGTCGATGTCTTTATCACTATGTCTTCTGCAAACATAAAGTCAGGACGTTAATATGGAAATAAAAGGTGAGGCAGCCTGTGTGTATGGAGAAGCTGGAAAAGCTGTGAATATCTTAAGTTAGTTTGTCACCAGGCGTGTGAAGAGAGATAAGTAAAGCGATACTTTGATATGGCGTGCTGCCATGCTTGCACCACAAAGAATGATGATTCTAAGTGCCAAACGAGCAAATGCTCATTCTATATAGCAACGTTCTTTTGGTGTAACAAATAAAAAGTATTCTTTTGTGCTCTATGTGTTCACAAGTGTAGACGAAAATGTTGGCGGACTTCTGGCTCGATTGATGTAAAAACAGAAAGAGCACAAGAGGGAGCGCCTCAGATTATTTCGCGTTCTAAGGCGCTGCCTCTTCGAGCTTCGAGGCTTCAAAGTATTCTAATGTTTATCTATACAACGTGTTAATGAATTAACGCAAAACTAGAAAGTAATTTGTTTAGAATCGAGAGCAGAATCGAATTATCATGGTTTCAACATAGGTAATTTTTTTCAAAATATTAAATAATTTGTTTGCAAAATTTTAAATTTTCTGAACCCGATGTCTACTTACTACCAAAACAAGATTATAATAAACAAAATTTTTATAAAAAATTTAAACCGCCTTCAAAAAAACTAAAAAGTTAAAAAATAATATTGCAGCCTATGACTTTTTCGTTCGTATCATAAGAACATTAATTTGTTTTATTGAAGTCGCTGTCAAGCCGGTACGATTCGCGACAGGGCTCGCATTTTTTGGCTTGGCTTGACACCGACTTCTATAAAACAAATTAATGTTCTTATGATACGAACGAAAAAGTCATAGGCTGCAATATTATTTTTTAACTTTTTAGTTTTTTTGAAGGCGGTTTTAATTTTTTGTAAAAATTTTGTTTATTTCACAATTTTTAGTGGTGAATTGATTAGTTCGATTTAATAGGAGTGCTTTAAATTAACAAAAGCACTAGTCGGCACTACGATTTTCGAAGGTTCCCCTCGATTTCTCTGGGATCCATCATCAGATTCTGATTTCCTTATCATGGGACCACCCTCGGAACATCTTCTTTCCAACAAAAAAAGAATCATCAAAATCGGTTCATAAACGACGAAGTTATCCGCGAACACACATAAAAAAAAAAATATATACGGTCGAACTGAGAAACCTCCTCCTTTTTTGAAGTCGGTTAAAAATGTATCCATGAGTACGTTAGCGCTTTCTTTCAGTGCTGAAATGATAACAAATCATTTTTGCCTCAAAACTTAAAATGTGAATAACTTTAAATTTTAACTATCAAAATGATGAAATTATTGTTGCAATCTAATTATTTTGTTATAAATCAGTTGGGGTGTATGAGGTTTTGCGCTAATTCATTAACACGTTGTATATGTATTCTATATCGTTGTCTAGTCTAGATCAGGCTAGATTCTGGTACTTTAAATGTGGCTAGATAATTGGTGTGACATTGTCAAAAAAAAAAAAAAAAAAAAAAAGATTACGAAATACCTAATGCTCTGTGGTTCCCGTATAGCTTTATCTTCGTTTGGTCTAAATTCTAAACCCACCATTAGCCATATCTAAGCTAGGTACTTACTGATCTTGATGGTGAAGGGGCCCTCCCCCTGGACCGGCAGGATGATGAGTTGTCCACTCAGCTTGTAGTCTCCCTTCAGCACCACGGAGCACCGGATCGTCATGTGCTGCTTGTTCTTCTTCAAGTCTTGTCTGCAAGAAGACATTTTCATTTAGGTACTTGAGTTCGTTTTTAGGCATAGGTAGGTTCGTACCTACCTATGCCTAAAAAGCGCACAAGGCGTTTTCTCGCTTTGTCATGGGTGGCATGCTAGCCTTGCTAGTTAAAACATCCTAGATTTGCTAGCGCTTGATTAATTATTTGAATTATCCCGTGTGTGCGTGTACCTACTTCCTACTACGTAGGTATTTGTAAGCAAAGAGTAAAGTATAGGTATTATATTAGGTATCTGTTCTTGTAATAGGCTTCATAGGGAAAGTTGTTCAGTTTGAGTTCAGTAACTCAGTCAGATCGAGTTCACCGTTTCAGTTATTTGCTAGGCTGTCACTTACACACTGTATACCTAGTTAAATAGGAACCTATCTAAAACTGATAAAAAAAAAACAATTCTTAACAGTCAGCCTAGCAACCAAACAAGATCTTACACACGGTGATTAGGTAAAACTGCAAAAAACTTACTAGACCACCACGTAACTACCTATTATGGAAATTAAAGATCTAGGCACCCACTGCTATTTTAGATTTAGAGGTCATTTCTAACATTTGAGTGTACCCAGTGGCGTAGCGTGGGTTTCCACCGCCCGGGGCAAAAACAGATTTTGCCGCCCCCTACCCAAAAAATTACTGAGCGAGCGAAGCGAGCTCGAAATTATTTTTACACATCGATTCGGGTTGTTGTCAGACATCTTTTGGTTTATCTATGCAAAAATAGAAACTTTTCTCCTCGGTACGAATCGGTTAAAGCCAGAGCTTTTTAAAAAAAAAAAAATTATTTCTCGACAAATTGTTACATACAAATAGACAAAGATACACAGAAAATACGAGCATTTTTATACAAAACAATTTGAAGGAGACTGGAGCCTCCAGGCACCCCCAACACCTACAAAACATGTACAAAGTAGCCTAAGTGAAAGCTAGGCATGGATCGAGCGAAACATGCTCGAAATTGAACAGCTCTTCAGATTACAAAAAAGATGTGTCAGGATTTTGGTAAATATAAATGAGCTTGAAAGCTGTAGGCCGCATTTTAAAGAACAAAAAATATTAACTCTTACTTCCATGTACATCCTTGAGATATGTAAATTTGTTAGGAAACAACAAAATCTATTTAGGCAACATACAAGACCGCAAAACCTGCGCGCATCAAAAACAGATTAGCTCTACCATTTACAACATTACACATTGTCAGCTCCGGCACATATCACATGGCTGTAAAAATTTATGATTAGTTACCAGACCATGTAAAAGCCATAGAAAAAGAATCGCACTTTGTGAACAAAGTTAAGGAAATGTTGATTTTAAATTGTTTTTACACTTTAGATGAATATTTTGAATAGACTTATGACATTTTATACTATGCCTATAATTTTATCACACGACATTTCTATTATGCTATTTATTACATAATTTGTTTAATTTAATATTCCCATAAAATAATTTGAATTCTAATTGATGTTTATGAATATCCAATAATAATTTTCATACTAATAATTTCATTATAATTGTAATTGTCTTTATTTTAATTATTATTGTAATAGTCTTTAAATTATAATTGTTGTATTTGTCATTGTGTTTGCCATGATTTATGATGATAATTGTAAAATGATTTTTGTGTTGTTCTTTGTTTTTTTTTTTTAATATAAATATGTTTTGTACCTAAAATAATTATGTTATGTTATGCATGAATAATCATATAACTGTTAAATTTTTGTTTCTTTCTTAGTTTTATAATATTTTACATTCAAATGTAAATTGCAGTGCCCTTACAGGGCTCATGTTGCGAACTGTTATTACTTATAAGATCTATGTACACCACATGAAGCAATAAATGATTATGAATTATGAATTATGAATTTTTAGCACCACGTCTTAGAGCTGTGGTCAGAATTCTTAAGGATTATGTGAAGGTAGAGTAATTAAAACAGAAACAGAGCAAGCTCGACTATTCTCTGCTCTACGAATTAGTTATAGACAGAGCTCAATCAATCTATATTTTTTCCCAATTTGCCGCCCCTAGTAAAGCGCCCCCTTTGACCCCCTGCCCCCTCGCTACGCTACTGAGTGTACCTACCTACTTCGTGCTACTTATCTTACAAAGTGCAAAATAAAGTAAATTGAATTTAGAACATCGTGCGTATTTACGATATGATATTACTAGGTACCTAGCCTGTAGAATGAGATAAGACATAAGTAATTATTATGCGACCCAGGTACTTTATCCTGGGGGCCTAGCATGCCACCCCCGAGAAAACGACAAAAACCGAGACGTGCCTCTGCTGTCTTTGTTATATTCGTATGCAAAAGAGAGCGCACAAGATGGTTTTATCGTTTTGTCGCTTGGTCGTTAGTGGCATTGGCATGCTGGCTGGCCCTACTCGAAAACATGTTTCAGGCTAAGCCTTTGATTAAATTAAACTTACGGCTAAGTTTAATTTAATCAAAGGCTAAACAATACACAATACACAAACTTAAAAACAATTTAATACTTACCTACTTAGGTATTAAATTGTTTGAAACTGAAACTGAAATATCTACAAGTAGATAAAAAACTTAAGTAGGTAAGTACCTTTAAATGAAGGAATATGCAATGCAATAAGGATTGTTTAGAGCAAAGTGTAGGTAATATTTGCATTCACCTATATTTATGAGTTTTATGACAGTTCTTAAGTTATTTATTGCTCTTCATTGTCTTCTAAACATGTCATATTTCTAGTTAAACCACATTTTGCATTAGCCATTCTCAATCTTTGAACAAAACTTGAGGAAAAACTTAGACAACACGGACGAAAAGCAATAAATTAATATTTTTTAACAAAATGATGACAGCAGGAAAATGTTCAACCGTATAATATAATGCATGCATACATTTCTCAAGCAGTAACGTTACTAAGACCCATAGATATAATAAAATAAAAACATAAACTAAACTAGAAATGAGAAAAATTTGTCCGCTCGTTAATCTTGTTCATTTAAAACATCGAAGTTCAATCCTTATCCAATTTCAGTTCTAATCACATTGTAATAAAATTACTATTTTACTGCGCTGAATTCTGATGCTGTATCGCGCTAAACTTGAGCGATCTGTCGGCACGGCCGGCCGTCGAATGATGAGCGCGATACCGAATTGTTAATATTTGTGATTCACACGCGGTCCAATCACGGTTCAGTGGAGATTTAATTAGCGCGATTTGTCTCCAGAGTCAGTCTCAGTCAAAACCCCAAGTCTTTTAGTAACTAAAAATCAATTATGCACGGACGGTAGTCAAAGGGTGCAAAATGGGGTGCTAATAAATCTTTGTAAGTCGAATAAACACCTTCTGCGTGTTTTTACGGTTAGCACAAGAAGATATACCTATCCTTCAGAGCGCCCGAGCGTGCTGCATGTATACAAACGAAGTTTGATCCTATTTTCAATATTAACCAAATTAAAGTCAACGTTACCGATTTGAACTAAGTAGTACTCTAGCTGCTAAACTATTGGTTAAAAGTCTAACATGTGTTACCTTACACTACTGCTTGATCATTGTATTGTGCGATTCTTTTCTGTATGTAGGTACATTTATTATACTTATTATAAGGTCTAGGGCAAAAGGCGACAGACAAAGCTATTATAACTTTTATACAAGGATAGGTCAGATCTAAAGGACCTAATAAGTAGGTAAAGTGGGGTAAGGTGGGGCACAACGATACAAAAAAATTATAATGCTCCCTGGCAAACAGTACTTATACAGGGTGTAAAAAAACACCCTAGTAATACTTAAGGGGGAGCTTCAGATTCAGTAGCGTATCGAGGGGAGGGCAGGGGGGGGGCAAATGCCCCGGGCGGCACTTTAACAGGGGCGGAAAATTCGGGAAAAATGGCGATTGATTGAGCTCTGTCTATAACCAATTCTTAGAGCAGAGAAAAGTCGAGCTCGCTTCGCTCACTCTAAGTTTCTAATTAAATTACTTTGCAATTTTATTACCATAATCCTAAAGAGTTCTGACCACATGTATGATGTGGTGCTAACAATTTCGAGCTTGCGTCGCTCAATCCATAGCTTTTACTTAGGTTATTTTGCACAAGTTTGTAGATACGTAAAAAGCTCTGTCTCCAACCGATTCGTATTGAGGAGAAAAAGTCGAGCTCGCTTCGCTTGCTATAAGTTTCTATTTTTACGTGGGTAAACCAAAAGATGTCTAATCACAACCTGGATAAATGGGCAAAAATATTTCGAGCTCGGTGCGCTCGCTCCTTTATTATTTGTGTAAGTCTTCGCAAAAAGATAAGGGGGCGGCAAAATCAGTTTTTGCCCCGCGCGGCAAAATCAGTTTTTGCCCCGGGCGGCAGAAACCCGCGCTACGCCACTGCTTCAGATCATCAATCTGAACAACTTTCTCTATGGAGCCAACATCGAGAAAAAATAAAAAAAATGTGCCGTCCCATACATTTGAGTAGAGACAGTACTGCAGTTTTGTATGAAGGAGCGGATTTTTTTTTCGCGATTTCGATGTTGGCTCCATAGTGAAAGTTGTTCAGTTGGTTGGTCTGAAGCACCCCCTTAAGTATTACTAGGGTATTTTGTTACACCCTGTATTTATTAAATTAGACTGCAATATGTATACATGTAAATGTAATCCTACATAATTAAAAACGTTTAAAAATTGCGTATTCGCAAGATCAAGTCGTTTGTCAAAATGAGTCGTCCCGCCCCCTTCGTCGTTGACTCTAGGAAGCAGCAATAGGAGAAGCTTGGCTAATATATAAGGTAACTCCAGGTCACGACAGGGTTCAGAACCCTGCTGCAAGAGCACCAATATGAGCAAAACGAAAATTTACAAAAAGATTCTGACGGTTCTCAATTTAGTATGAGAGAAAATGCTTATAGCGCGCTCCAACAAAAAAAACTTTAATTATACAACAGTCAATGTAATTTTTTAACACGATCTAGAAACTAATCTCTGTATTTCGGTTTGTCAAATTTTCTTTAAAACTAATAGTTACAAAGTTACTATGGCTCAAAGATTTACATACAAATATTTAATTAATCCTAGCCTTGCATTGAAACTGTATGATTTACCCGGAAATCTGACAAACTACAGGCGCAGAGAATTAATAACATACCTACATATTCTTTATTTGTACACCAAGAATAGACAAAATATACTTAGGTAAGTACCTACAATTTATAACAAGAATATGAAAAGGGTTTAAAAAGGGGGGAAGGAATGGTGATTGAATTTAATTGAATTGGTACAAAGGGCATTGTATCTAGATTGTGTTTGCAAAAATTAATTGACTTTACTTTGATTAGTATTGATAATAGTACGAAAATAGGTCTCACTAACTTCTTTTGTGAATAAAAAAAAACTTCTTTTGTGTAAGGACTATCGTAGTAAATTCTACTGTCCATTACAAGTGGCGACGGGCTCACTACCCGTCACACTGAACAGAGTATCGGTACTACTAGTGAAACGTGGATGTTCTGAGGTTTCAGAATATAGTCGGGGAATATAGTCGTGAGCGTATGCTTATGCTATCGTATTAAATCCAGTATCAACTTACTTGACAGCATCAACGGAGCAATCCTTCATGCCGGTGACGATGGTGTTTTTGAATATCATCAGCAGCGGGCCCTGGTCTCCCTTCACGTAGTCCAGGTGCATGGGGTCCAGCGACTTGATGCCGAGCTCCGGGATGCCCGGCGCGATGTACGGGAGCGCTGCCTGTGCAGCCGCGAGGATGCACGGGTTGTCACCCGGCTTGCATGGCGTGATGAACGGAGCTAAGAGACGTAATAATAAGTAAGTTAAGTTATTGAGAGTAACGCGGTTTTTTTTAAACCAACATTATCGGCAATTGAAATAAATTAAAAAGCGCGTTAACAACCCGTAAAAATGCTTTATTTTTCATCATATGGCCAATCTGCCTGAACGCTAAAAACTCGCACTCGTCAAAGGGTTGACACATTCGAAATGTGGTGCTGGCGCAAAAGGCTAATATCCTGGCCCTATAGAGTTGACATTGGAACGAAAACATTCACGCAATTACGAAGTTTGAATTTGCGGGTAGACCCACTGGAGTGAACAGCGCGGCGCACAAATGAGTCTATCCTCAATGAGTTTTTTTTAAATTAATGATGGGTTTGCTCTTGACCTCAATCCAGTCCTCAGGACGAAGATGGGGTCGAAGATGTAGCGAGCTTACCCAGAAGATGCCTATTCACTCGAACTTTAAAGGAATTCGTGTTGTAAGTGCTCGGAAATACTGACGCAGGCAAGGCATTCCCTGGCTGTGCGCATTATAAAAGACTCAGAAAGGCGCTCGGAGTCGAGACAATGAATCAAGACGAGGCTCTCCACCATCTGTATGCAACGAGTCCTTAAATTCATCAGCCTACGTCCTCTACTCTACCTCTCTTTCCCTCCATATGGCCGGTGATCATGATTTTTTCCGAACTATCTGATGTTGGGAAAAAATCATGATCACCGGCCATATGGAGGGAGAGAGAGGTAGAGGACGTATGCTTACTAGATGGACCGATGCGATGTGGTGAAAAAAATTACCATGATCTTTAGTGTTTTTATTGTCATTTTCGTAGGTAGACAAATGAGAAAGCGGGAAGCCCTAAAATAACATCCCAATGACATCCTAACAAATAGCATGGAACAGAGAAGTATAAAACGCGCGTAGTACAGTACAGATTTAATAGTTACTACCGGTACAGGTATAAGAGTTTAGAAGAGACATTTCCCCATCAGTGGCACGAAACAACTTTATTTTTATTATGGCCATAATTCGTTCTGTCTAGTTTTTTCTAAAGTCATGAAGTTAACAGCACAGTGTGAAAAGGTAATTGAATAGGTATTTAATGTCGCTCTGTTTGATTATTGGCACGGGCATGGACGGACCGCTGTCATGTGAGACATGAGTAAACATTGTCGTTTAATACACATCTAAACTATTATAAAACTGTAACAGAAGTGTGTCTGTACATTGAAGATATAAACAAAAAAAAAATTACGACATGGTTTTTACCTGTCCCTGATAACAAATCACAAATTTTTTGATTTTTTGTCTGTCTGTTTGTTTGTTTGGGTGTTTGTTTGTTCGAGTATCACGCAAAAACTACTGAACCGATTTTGATGAAACTTTTTTGTTTGACAGCTTATCATCTGATTTAAAATCTGGTATATAATTTATGCGGACGAAGTCGCGGGTAAAAGCTCGTTTTATAATAAAATTAAAGATTGAAAAAGTCGGGCGGCGAGCGGGATTCGAACCCACGACCGAAAACTTTAATTTGATTAAGCTAACATGGCATACATGTAAAATAAATAAATTAGACATTTTATAATGTATGTCGCTTGGGTAACTTTTAATTAATTTTATAGTAAAATTTTGTGAGAAATTAGACTTTATTGTAAATGTGTTACTAATATAAATAAACTTCTCGTACCTACTTGTAATACTTCTTTAGACATAAATACATAATCATCTTGTGGTTGGTTTGTCCAAGATAAACTCCCAATCACTGCCCTACAACTAAATAAAAAAATAAATAAAATAAATAACGCCACAGAATAGGTAATAGTAGGTATATAGTGATAACGCTCACAGGCACATACATTGTTATGATTCCAAGTTAAGCACTATAGGCTTTTTTAATATGGAAACCATACAAAAACGGCACGAACATATAACATCCATGACCGAACCGGGATTCAACCCAGGACCCAGGTTTGGCAGATGTGTGTTTCTGGTCGCATCTTCTCTACACCACCGGAACCCCTTCCAAAGCGGTGGTAGAGTCAAAAAAAGTCGGAAAGCTATTCACGTAAATTATAATTTTGAAAATAAAAGAGTTTTATGTTTTTTTGTGTTTTTCGAGCAGATTTTACTATATCCGAGATTTCGATGTTAGTCCTATGAAGAAAGTTGTTTAGTAGGATTTATGCACAGGATTTATGGTATGTGATCAACTGATCATAATCATCCCCTTTAAAAATTGTCAGCATATTAAAAAGGACCCAGATAACCGTAAAGGGATTCGAATTCTGGATTCAGCTTTACAATTAAAATTCCGACGTGGTAGCCCGGTTGATCGATTAAATATTCTAAACTTACCCGACGCCGATTTAACTCCTAAAATCACAGCAAAAAAGCAGAAGTAGCGAAACATCTTCAACAATTTTAAATTCAAAGTTCACTCAACAAGTATATTTGTCAAAATTTCGATCGTGTGTGACGAGGATAAGGCCGTGAGCAAACTTATATATGTAACTTTGCTATTGACGTCATCTTCTTGATAATATGACTCTATGTGAACTTTTAAGGAGCTGTTTACCTACGGTAATGTTTTGTTTTTATTAAGTGTTAATGTGTTGCTTTGCAATTTAAAAAACTAGTTTTTTAGAAAAAAATAGTTGTGCTCTGGGAATACTCTACTGCTGGTTTTTGAGGATAATTTCTGCGATGGCAAAGAAATTAGAGGAAAAACAACAATGGTACTAATAATATTGAATATGATCTTTCCCAATAGACTTTCACTGCTGCACCAGGTCTCCTCTAAAGGACCCCCTTCCTTAACCTCCCCAAGGGTTGATATTATCGTTATGGAGAAGTAGGTCATTTTCGATGTACGTCATTTTCCTGTCAAGTTATTTTTTCAAATACTACTACATGACTTTAATAAACTTTTTTATCATAGCATAAGCATATGCTCACTACTATATTCCCCGAGGGGGTAGTCAGAGATATTCTGAAACTTCAGAACATCCACGTTTCACTAGTAGTACCGATACTGTCCAGTGTGACGGGGAGTGAGCCCGTCGCCACTTCTAATGGACAGTAGGTACAATACATGCCTCGAAATTGAAGCATGCAGGTTTCCTCACGATGTTTTCCTTCACCGAAAAGCCAGTGGTGTTACAAATCGTACATAACTTCCGAAAAACTCATTGGTACGAGTCGGCCTGATGGGGATCGAACCTTCGCCTCCTGCACGGCAGGCAAGGTTACTCGCCACTGGACCACCACGGTTTTTTTTATGATCACAATAATTGACATTGGTAGGCTTCATATATGCATCAGAATTCCTCATTGGGCTCGCGTGGTGTGGTGGACAAACACCCAAACACTCCCTGAGGGTAGGCCTGTGCCATGCAGTGGGACGTCTACCTATAGGCTGATGATGATGATGATAATTGATAACACACATGCAATACAAACTCATGACCATAATCCCACCCTTCTTCCGTCGAGTCAATGTCAATTGTCATTGAATTTGATATGCCATTATTTTCTCTCACACCTTCCCCTACATCGTGTTAAAGAGATTAAGATTCCATTGGGGTGAACAGAAGATTTGTTACTACTAACAGCGGTGCAGTTGTAGCAAGGTTTCACACCTTAGGTTTATTTTATGGAATGGATGGATTTTGACATACAGGAGTTCGAACTAAGACTTAAAAATCGTTTCTGAATCTCGGCCTTAATCCCTAACCTAAGTATAATATCGAAAGCAATAAGATCTCCTTAAAACGACATGCATACGTATGCTCACCGCAGAAACCATTTGACTGTTTTTTTTATAAAACACTTTTCAGGAACAAATAAAATGGCGCATGAGAACTTATTTTGAAATTTTTTGTTGAATGTCTACGAAGATACGGAAGTATTTTTTGAATAAACCCGGCAGTTATGACCTGCGATCAAATAGTTATGACTGTAATTAAATATGAATAATTTAATCAAATCATCAAATTAAACTTTGCTTCTTACTCACTAGGTAGGTAAGTATTTTTTGAATAAACCCGGCAGTTATGACCAGTGGCGTCGCGTGGGTTTCTGGCGCCCGGGGCAAAGACCGATTTTGCCGAGCGAGAGAAGCGAGCTCGAATTTTTTTTGCACTGCCTTGTTTTGGCCAGACATATTTTAGTTTATTCATGCATAAATAGAAAGAAAGAGCGATATAAGCGTCCTCGACTTTTCTCCTCAAGAAGATTCCGCTGGAGCCGAGCTTTTTACATACAAATTATGTGCAAAGTAACCTAAGTAAAAGCTACGGTTTCAGCGAAACAAGTTTAGCACCATGTCTTAGCAGTGGTCAGAAGTCCTCTTTAGGATTATGTGCATGTACAGTAATAAAAAAAGATACTTAGAGGGAGCGAAGAGAGCTCAACTTTTCTCCGCCCTACGAATTGATTATAGACAGAGCTCAATCGATCAATATTTTTCCCGAATTTGCCACCCCTAGTAAAGTGCCGCCCCCCCCCCCCCCCCTGCCGCCCCCTCGCTACGCTACTGGTTATGTTATGACCTGCGATCAAATAGCTATTTATGACTGAGTAATTAAATATAATGAAATCAACAAATGTGTTAATCTTAACAATTAAACTTTGCTTCTTACTCACTAGGTAGGTATGTCTTACTTCATAGCTGTAGGCCTCGCATGCCACCCCCGAGAAAACGATAAAAATCGAGATGTGCCTCCATCTTTATTATTTTACGTATACCAGAAAGAGCGAGCATGACGTTTTTCTCGTTTAAAAGCTTTGTCGTGGATGGCATGATAACCGTGCTAGACTCGCTCGACCATTAGCTAAGCAAACCAGTTACAAAATGTGATTCCTACAATAAAAAATAAAAAAATATTAAGTATACTAACTCCCTCGATTATCCCTATGGGGAGAGACATAAGCGGCCGTATCTGGAGCTCTAAGGGGTGCATAGCACCCGAGCAGCACCCCTTGCACCCGGAGCCCTGAACCTGACTGACAAAGTCTGGATAAACCAGTCCTTGTCATTCGGAAAATACACAAGGATTTTTCATCGGATAAGATCTGATAGTGCAATAAGGTATCGGTTACTAGGGCTGGATTGTTATTGAACCAACGGTGGCTGCAAAAGAACCTGGATTCAATTTTGCATACAACCGACTTTAAGTTGCCCATCACCTGCCTAGCCCTGGTAGAGCCTGATTATACAGGATCCTTCTTACTATGCTGACGGTTTTTTAAGGAGATGATCAGATCAGACTATCAAACTGAATAACTTTCCCTATGGGACCAATAAATCGACAACGAAATCGAGAAAAAATCATCTGTCCCATACCTTTCATTTTTTCGTATTTTTTGCATGAATACGGAACCGCCTTTCACATTTTATAATAAATAAATAAATAATACCTATTATAAAGAGGAAAGATTTGTACCTATTTTTGTATGTTTGTATGTTTGTAATGAATAGGCTCAAAAAGTACTGGGCCGATTTAATAAATTCTTTCACCATTAGAAAGCTGCATTCACCCTGAGTAACATAGGCTATATTTATTGCTAGAAAAGATTAGAGGTCCACCCGTGCGAAGCCGGGACGGGCCGCTAGTAATAAATAAATATAGTAAAATTATTTATTATAAAATGTTTGATCGCATTGAATAAATCAAGTAATTTATGTATGTGTGCCTAAATAGTGTCAGACGAATTGATAGTGTACTTATTATACAGGGTGAAATTAACAAAAATAAAACTGCTGATGCATACATTTGAGTCTAGTAGCATTAAATACTAGTAGGCTTTGTAGTTTAGTATACTTACAGGGTATAAATGACAGCCTTAGCAAATACTGAAACGGTGAACCGAACCATCAAACTGAACAACTTTCACTATGGAGCCTACTTCAGGAAATGCGAAAAAAAATCTGCTGTCCCATACAAAACTGCTGTACCTACCCGAATAAAATGTATGGGACAGCTGATTTTTTTTTCGCGTTTCCTGAGGTAATAGTGAAAGTTGTTCAGTTTGATAGTCTGAGTTCACCGTTTCAGTATTTGCTAGGCTGTCACTTACATCGTATAACAGCTTTGCTCCGATTTGTTTTGCTCCGATCGGTTTGCTCCTATAGTAAAAGTTATTCAGTTTTTATTGGTAGATTCTAAGTTTAAAAGGATTCCAAATGTTATCAATTTCACCCTGTATAATAGATGCTTTAAGGATCTAGACATACTAGTTAAGAGTACAAGTTTTCTAACACGTCATAGTAAAATGATTATTTATTAGGTATACCTACATTATATAATAATTGCTGCACTGGATGTTATTAAGATATCCCTAGAATGGAAGACGCCTACTTACCTAAGCTACTGGTATTAACTTCGTAAGTAGATCTAACGTACGTCAGTTATATGAAGTTAATCAATATTTACGTTAATATTGTTACGTGGTTATAGGTGCGTGTATACAAGAAGGATCCTAATAACCTTTTTTAAATGTACATACCTACATATACACATACAGTATTACGTACCTACGTATTTTCATATGTATACGCAGTATTGCTTGTAACTTGTATTTAATTATTATTTATGTTTTCTCACAAAATAAAGAACATTTTGCTATAAGAAATCTACGTCAGAGACAATATCACCTTATACAGGGTGTAAGTGACAGCCTAGCAAATACCGAAACGGTGAACTCAGACCATCAAACTGAACAACTTTCACTACGACGCCTACCTCAGGAAACCCAAAAAAAAATACCCGACTAAAATGTGCTGATTTTTTTCGCGTTTCCTGAGGTAGGCTAAATAGTGAATGTTGTTCAGTTTGATGGTCTGAGTTCACTGTTTCAGTATTCCTAGGCTGTATAGGGTCTAGATGGGACAAAGGGCTAAATCTGCTATTTTATACAAAACTGCAATCCTACTCAACCCAAATCTAAGGGGGATTTTTTTTGTTCGCTATTTTAATGTTGGTTCTGTGGAGAAAGTTGTTCAGTTTGATGGTCTGACTGATCAGAATGCGGCAGTAGTATGAGTACCTACATAATAGGTACCTACTAACCAATTACAGTCAATGAACTTTTTCAGAAACAATCTAAAACTAATCTCTATGCTTGTTTGTTTACAGATTTTCGTTAAAATGTATAGTTTTCAAAGATTTCCTTACAAATCTTAAATTAATAGCATTGAAACCAGGACTTTTTTTGAATGTAGGTACTTATCGTGTTTTTCATTTTTGTATGTCCCTTCTTGTTCGTGTATATTGTTTGTTTGTATATTTTGGTATGCAAATAAAGAATATTTTATCTTATCTTATCTTATGTATTACCAGGTAGGTACATCATAAGTTTAATTTTATTAATTGTAGTGAGTAATCGATATTTTTTATTAAGTGTTATTATTACCTCTAAACCTACTCGTTGCCAGAGAGTCCTCCGACTGACTTTGGAGATCCTGTCTTAATAATTTTGTTGGGAAACGTGACTTGTAAACCATTAAAGGAATTTAACCTTTATTACTTAGCAAAAGCATGCATACGCACTTATTTTATTAGTTAATACATTCGTTTCCTGCCATAAATTTACCATTGACCTCTTTACATACCAGACAGAGATAGAAAACCATTATCAAAAGTAGTCACGTAGTAAAAATGTAAAATTTTCCATAGAACGAGAGCCGTGGGACGAAATGTTGGAAGTAGTTGAACTGGCAAGCCAAGCGTGTTAATATTTGTAAATGTTGTTCTCGGAAGTAACCATTATGTTAACTCATCTCACACAAACGCTACATGACGACAAACATAAACAAGTAGTTAGTATTCTATACCTACATAAAATGTTTGGGTATGAAAGGCCGGTACACCTTTTAAAAACCTTATTATGACAAGAAAAAAAATATCATATAACTTTGTAACGCTTTTATGTTATCTTTCATCATCCTGTCATAATCTACTGTCTACTGCTGAACATAGGCCTCTCTCAAAGCGCGCCACAAATCTCTAACTTCGTACTTCCTCATCCAGTAGAACACCGCTGCTGCCTGCTGGCTAGGCAACCAACAGTCTGAGACAGGCCAGGAGTATCAAATCGTCGGTCCAGCGCCGGAAGAGTCGCACACTACGCTTGACAGATCGTTCGTCGTCTGCATTATAGATCTCGGACTCCCCGTCCGATGTTTTGAGGTGGGGGAGTATACAGCTTGACAGACAGAACCGACGAAATTTTAAAGCTGGTTTCTTATAACCAGCTGTGTTAGGTAGAGGGTAGAGAGGCTGTCAGAAAGGAAAAATCCACCAACAGATAGCTTGGTCGCGTCATAAGGTTTAAGCTATTCTATTGGGTGATTTTTCCCGCTACCACGCACAGTTCTGGTGGAAAGCCAGCCTGTGGTTTCTTGTTTGACTAAACTATTGCTGTTAAAAATTTAAACTAAAGTACATACTTAATTATAAACTTTAAACTGCGATTCCATCGTTTTTACTTGCTATCATGTTTTCATATTAAACAAGTAATATTCCATAATGCAATTTATCGATGTCGACCAAGATCCGGTTTGTTGTTGTTTTTCATTAGGTGCCTACTAGTCTTCAGTTCAGAATAAAAAAGTGTAATGTTTACACTCGTTAGCAAGGTAGATAAATTGTAAGGTGGATTATTATATCATACGCTTACTCTAACCGTGTGGAAAGTTCCCCTTTCATACCATTCCACCGGGCATGAAAAGCAAAACTTATTGTTGTCAACAAAACCGATGTTTATGTAGGTAATTTTATAGATTTTTGAGAGGTTGTTGTGTATTGTGTGGTTCAAAACAGGCCCTGGAGATCCATCTTTAGGACAACACCATCCCAAATAGGTCCTATCGACATAGCGTCGTGGCCTATTGGGAACCCAAGACACTGTTGTTTAGGCAGAATTCAATGTCTCGCCCAGAATCTCTCCCAGAAGTCTTCAGTGAAGATGGCTTTCATACAATTGCGCGCTTGAAAACATATACTTAGTTGGTATAGTTGCTGATGAAGAAGAGTTTCTGACCACCTAAATGGGCAATACAGTCGTAAGTTTATGTATGTACTAGCGGCCCGTCCCGGCTTCGCACGGGTGGACGTCTAATCTTTTCTAGCAATAAATATAGCCTATGTTACTCAGGGTGAATGCAGCTTTCTAATGGTGAAAGAATTTTTTAAATCGGCCCAGTACTTTTTGAGCCTATTCATTACAAACATACAAACATACAAAAATAGGTACAAATCTTTCCTCTTTTATAATATTAGTGTAGATGTAGTGATGTCTAGTGCAAGGTAGGTTACATCATTATTTACTCTATCCTTGCAGTTTCTTTATTTGCACCGTGACATATCATTTGCTAAAACGTTGCATTGGGTACTGAAATGAAGGTCAAAGCTGTTGTTATGAAGCAATATATCATTATTTTTAACTGGTAACACGGCTCTTAACCTGGACCTTTGAATTGCCTAGTGTGGTTACTTAGAGTGAAACTGTGGGGACACAAGTACAAAAAGATGAGTTTTTGAGAAGATTTTTAGGTGGTTTTGCCAATGGCCCTCTTTGTTTTACACTTCTGTAGGGCTGTAAATTTCCGACTCAAAATCGCGAGACAAAAAATTAGTGTTCCATAGAATAGCCCAATCATTTTACGGAGTTTTGTTAGGAGGAGTGGGGAGTAATTATCAATGGGACTTTTAAACTGTAACCGGCACCATTTACAATTGACAAAAAGACTATCTGAAAACCAATTTTAAAAAAATCACTACGCAACATAGAAATCGAAATTGTATCTCCCAGTCTCCCAAAAGGCTTTTTCTCAAACATGCTTGGAAATGTGAGCATTATTTTGACAACCTTCTTCGAGATAAATCGAAATTGCAGTACTGGCCAAATACATGCGCGCAGCGGCCGGTAATGTTGTATGAAAATCCATATCTGTCGTGTTTAGCGACCAAATAAATTACATACTAAACTCATATCTGTCGTGTAATTTAAAAATGGAACGATCTTTTTCTCCGAAACATGGCGACCAAGGAGGTAACTTATCAAAGGGTTTATTTAAATTTCAAACTGGCTTGTAGATAGAAAGCTGTTTATTGAAAAAAAAAAACTAATTGTTGTTCGATGTTCGTTTGATGTTCGTCATTGATTTTGAAAAGAGTTTTAATTTCCGCGAATTATTTGAGAAAATTTACTGTTTTAATTTCCGCGCATTATTTGAGAAAAGTACTATACAAGCCTTGGCCACAACTAGGCATTGATGGACTTACGTATGTGTGCCTCGGCTTCGCCTCGGCCCACATTTGCACGTTCGTCCATCAATGCCTCTGTTGCTGGCCGCTGCAGTAATGTACTATAACAATATAAATTATTTTTGAGCAATAACATAGGCATTGCAATTTTAAAAATGAGGTACTCACCTATTCCTTAGAATTTAGATGATTAGAAAATACTAATGTATTTCTCAAAGCCTTCTAAGTAGACAAAAATATTAACACCATGTTTGAAGTATCTAAACTATTATAAAACTGTAACAGAAGTGTGTCTGTACATTGAAGATTTATACAAAAAAAAAATTACGACGTGGTTTTTACCTGTCCCTGATTCCAAATCACAAATTTTTGGATTTTTTGTCTGTCTGTTTGTTTGTTTGTATGTTTGTTTGTTTGTTTGTGTGTTTGTTTGTTCGAGTATCACGCAAAAACTACTGAACTGATTTTGATGAAACTTTTTTTGTTTGATAGCTTATCATCTGACTTAAAATCTGGTATATAATTTATGCGGACGAAGTCGCGGGTAAAAGCTCGTTTATAATAAAAAGCAAAGCAAAGCCATAAAAATATGCAAAAAAAAATATCTTCAGGTTTTTAAGAACGAGATAAATGCTAAATTTTAAATTAGGGGCTGTTGCTAAAGCAGTTTTTTTTTAATTTTGACGTTTCAAGCCTCAAATTGGCTCTTAAATACTATACCGAAAAAAAATATCAATTATTAATATCGAAAAAAATTTCAATTATTAATTAGTCCCGGCTCAAACCGTAAAATGACTGGGCTAAGAAAGCTGCAAGCCTAGACGTTCGCAGTTTTCTATAGAACTGGAACAGCCGATTTTTTTGCCCATATTTCGATGTTGGTCCCATAGAGAAATAAGTTGTTCAGTTATTTATGGTCTG
Source organism: Agonopterix subpropinquella (assembly GCA_922987775.1). Classification (NCBI taxonomy): domain Eukaryota; kingdom Metazoa; phylum Arthropoda; class Insecta; order Lepidoptera; family Depressariidae; genus Agonopterix; species Agonopterix subpropinquella. The sequence continues at coordinate 23,296,819 of OV277705.1, forward strand.
ATCATCACCGTATATCCTTCAGCTAAGTATATTTGTGTAAGTTATTGCGTAATAAGTTTTAGTAGATGTGCATTGAACCACAATGCCATTCATAGAGCACGAAGGTCGACAGACGTCATTTATCGCTAGCCGCAAGGTACCTACGTCAAGTTCAAGGTATCTTCTAACGTCGTCGTTACACTTGCTAACTTGAGGCATAAGATTAGTTATTCTATGCTTGTGGTATAAGAATTAATATGTTACTAGAATTTACCCACGACTTCGTCCGCCTGGATTACAAAAGTTGACACTCCATTTCATCCCCTTAGGATTGATTTTCGAAAAAGTCTTCCTTAGTATTGAGTGAAATAAATTATTTTTATTTTTTGTTTATTTTACATCCTCTAGAATAATTTACTTTACGGGGATGTAAATTTTTTTTTTGCTTTCTTTGAAATTCGACATTGGCCTCGATTCAGAGTGTACCACGACTAAACTAAACTAAATGTATTCCTGTCACTTTCTAAAATAAGATTAAGAAAAGAGACAGAAAACCAACAGCTGACTTTAGTGCTGTCAAAGTGACGTTCAACGCCCAAAAACGACTTAAATAAGATGGCGTACATTATGATGGCATCTTATTTTGCACATTTAACGTCACTTTGACAGCACTAAAGTCAGCTGTTGGTTTTCTGTCTCTTTTCTTAATCTTATTTTAGAAATTGACAGGAATACATTTAGTTTAGTTTAGTCGTGGTACACTCCGAATCGAGGCCATTGTTCCCCTAGAAAAATTTGTTCAGTTTTAAGGTCTGATCATTCAATTAAAATTGTTTCAACTAATTTTGTTAGACCTTATACAGTAGATATACCTATAGGTACCTACTGATTCTAGACTTTCATGGCGATTAACCAAAAGGCATTTTTTTGTTAAAAGCTTTTTATCTATTTTTCCGGTTCGTTAATATCTTTTGTATGCTAATAAAAATTAAACAAATATCGGTCTGAACAGATATTTAATTTTTTAGTTTCATAAAAAAGGTAATACCTAAAGAACGATACATAAGAAACACCAAAGAACAATGAACTATACGGTGATCGTTAACACGGATGACGATTTTTTCATACAAAAGACATCAACGAGCCCGAAAAAATGATAAAGCTTTGACCCGATATTTAGTGAGCGTCAGGATGTCTGAACCAAGCCAGCGATTCGATTTTTAACCTATGCACGTTTGAATACCTATTTAATACTATTTGGTACAGTCAAGAGCACGCCAAGCTTGACACTTTTAACTTTGTACCGTTTGTATTTAGTGCGTCATAAGTGTTACAATCGAACAGCAAGTGTGAAGCTCGATGTGCTCTTGACTGTACTTATCATCGAATATTTAGTACCTCACTGCAAACGGAGAAAAATAGAAAAACAGTGGTCCATCATCCTGACGATCAGGTTGTCTGGACCATTTTTTACCTAGTTGTAGTCATCCTACCTTTTTTATTTTTACACGATGATTTAGTACCTAATTAGTACAGGCACAAAAAAAAATCCAGATTCCTCAGACGTAAGTACCAAAAAAAAGTAGCATCTGAAAATCAAGGTCATGAGAGATATTTAACTTTAAACAATACCTACTAAGGTTTAGTACGTATTAGGTACTAAATCGTACTTCCCTTCAGATATTTAGTACCTCGCTGTAATCCGAGAAAAAGAATAAAAACAGTGGTCCAGTCATCCTGACGGTCAGGTTGTCTGGACTATTTCGTTTGACCAAGTTCTAGTCTTCCTACCTTTTTTATTTTTCCATGATGATTTAGTACCTACCTAATTAGTACAGGCACAAAAAACATTTCCAGAGTCCTTAGATGTACCAAAAAAAAGTAGCATCTGAAAACCATATGTACATAAAATATATGTACTTACCTGTATGTCATGGATGTTATATAGGGTTATAGAACATCCATGACCGAACCGGGATTCGAACCCAGGACCCTGGCTTGGCAGGCCGGCGTGTCGTCAATTTAATTACTATCGTCATCATCATCAGCCTATACAGGGTGTAAGGAAATGTATCATTAATTCATTAACTATAAACCACATACTCTACCCATCAAACTGAACAACTTTTACTATGGAAGCAAACCTGTCAGAACAAAGAAAAAATCTGCTGTCCCATGCGTTTAAATCGAGAATACTGTTAAAATGTGTCCAGCCGGTTATTTCTACACTAATATTATAAAGAGGAAAGATTTGTACCTATTTTTGTATGTTTGTAATGAATAGGCTCAAAAAGTACTGGGCCGATTTAAAAAATTCTTTCACCAATAGAAAGCTGCATTCACCCTGAGTAACATAGGCTATATTTATTGCTAGAAAAGATTAGACGTCCACCCGTGCGAAGCCGGGACGGGCCGCTAGTCGTCAATAATAGTCCAGTCGGCAGGTAAGAAAAAGTGTGGTTTGGTGGAAAAAGGTCGGAAGTTAATGAGACTTTGGGATGTTATTCAGCGATGGTTAATTCACATTTTCTCAAGTTTTGGACCTCGAGGACCCTGTGCAAAAAGGGGAGGGGGGGAAAAGCTGCAAAATTTTCGAGCTTTCTCCGGTTTTTCCATAATAACTTTTTTTCCTTACGTTCTATAGCAAAAGCATATTCTACTTTTATGTAGAGCGTTAAATTTCCTACAACTTTTATATATCAAATATGTTTGTATGTAAATTAGGTACCGAGATATGGCACTTCGAAAAAAATTTCAATTTTCAGAAATGCAAAATCCCACCGTATTTCTTGTCATACCCGAATTATGATAAAATCTTGTTATAATCTTGGTTCCTGGTAACAATCACGAACTTTGGAAACCCCCCACCCCACCCCCGCTTCCCCCTTCCCCCAACCAACCCCAATTCACAAAAGCTAATTTTCTACTCTGATGAGAGCCAACTTCATCATGTTCATATTTATCATGTATCATGTTGGTATTGATATTAGTTACTTTTCGGATTGATATATTAACATTTTGTCAAGTTCCAAAACTTGACAAAATGTTAATTAACTATCCCTGAATAACATCCCAAAGTTTCATTAACTTCCGACCTTTTTCTATCTGATACTACCTGTCGACCGAAAAATAAAGAGATATTGCAAAACTTTGAAGTGTTTTAGAATCTGCATCTTTTAATGCATACTTAAAGCTGACTTAAAGTGACAAATTTTAAGAAAAATCTTGTAAAGTTTTCTCTAATTTGTAGTTTTGCGGCTCTTATTTCTGCGGAGTTAAAATAAAGTCGTTGTCGCGTCTTAGGCTATGATATTAGCTAACTCCTCCTTAACCACGCAACGGGTTTTTATACGGTTTTCACTGACATTTAGAGAATTTCTTCCGGAATGTTGATAGGTATGTGTGTAGGTTTGTAGGTACTTATATTGTAGATCCTACCCGGACGAAGCTGGAGCGGGTCGCTAGTACATTTACATAAGTTTCTCAATAACTTTTAAATTGACGAAATAATCGGCTGGACCCTATAGATATAGCCTACTCGTGTATACTATACACTTAAAAATATCCTGCGTACCTGGAGTGCGATTTTTGAATCTCATTCGCTGAGTTCAGCAGTTGAAAATGTCAAAATTACTGTGGAGATAGGCATCTTTCTACTGCTGATTTGACTTTCAAAAATCATTCTTCATGATGAGATTTAAAAATCGCACTCCTGGCTGATTTATTTCATTAAATAGTGTCGGCTATGAAAATTTTAATGGCGATCTCCTCATAAACTATGGAACTGGGAAAGAGACAGATCCGGTATGTTGGCAATAACATAGTATCATCAATCATCATTAGCATATAACGCGACCTGTCGTCTCAACTCTTCAAAACATTAGCATATTTATAATGGTGCTCGCTCTGATCTTGACCCACGGGAAGACCCGAGATCGTCACACTATACCTACTTACTTACAATACAATATCATCAATTATACTAAGTTAAATGTATGTTAGAATATAGGGTCTTAGATGTCGCATGAATCATCGATTGTCATGTAACAGTAATCTTAGGACCTTTACTTTAACTGTATATTTTTTTATCGTTAGGTATTGAAGAGGTCTCGAGTGGCAACGGCGTATCGGAAAGCACAGTGTGGCTAGGCCAGACCAGGTGGACCACCGACCTGGTGAAGGCGACGGGAACCCGTTGGATGAGGGCAGCGCAGGACCGGTCGTTGTGGCGATCCTTGGGGGAGCCCTATGTCTAGCAGTGGACGTCCATCGGTAAATATGATGAGGTATTGGATATAATCACCGACCCATATATTATGTAGGTATTTATAGCAGTCTTTCTGTTACCCCTGTGAGAGGTATAGGGTTCGGTCTGTCTTCCGGTTGCGATTTTGGGCAATATAGGTTATTAATATCCTTCCAGGTCTTTTTAAGACTTTACAACCGTATAGGTACTATCATATACATTTGACTAAAATTTATTAACTCCTGTGTTACTTATGCGACTTCTAAGGCCATTTAGGCGATTTGTTTCACCCTGGTTTCACCGAACACGTTTCATCTAAATAACTGTTGTCCAAATTTTGTAACATCGAAGTATTTTACTGCTATGTAACATTATTTACATCAAATTTTCAAATTCATAGAGTTGGATGGTGTGGACTTAGGTGATATGATATCCTGCCACTAAAAAATCTCGCCAATACATATTTTAATAGAGATAAAAGACAAGTAGCAGGGTTAAGGCCATAACCCTTAATACTTAGGTCAGCTTGAGGAAGGAAAACGATTGAGGGACATAAGGTATTATAACTCGACCGCGGCGTAGAAAACCGTATTAATATAATTACATGAAGGTAGGTACACTAATGTAATTATTCCTAGTCTAGGATAGAAGAAACAGGGGTTTCATTATTAAAGTACCTAACCGATTCAATGGGTATTACCTACCACGTCAGAGGCCGTATAGTAAGGCGGTCTGAAAAAACACCAGGGCTCTGCTGTCACGGTAAGAAGAAGAATCGGTATTAAATCACCATGGTGTTTTTTGGCAGTTCTAAGGCTCAATTCCCACTGGCGCAGAGTCGAAGCGACGCGACGCGAAATAATTCGCCCCATTGAACCGTGAATGTTACCATTTCTGCGCGCGAACCCGAGCGACCCTTGCAGGCGAAGCCTTGCGCGCAGACTCGCATCGCTGAGCGTTTTCAAATTTTCGCAACACAAATTCGTAATAGAGAAATAGAGATGAATTTAGAACGGTTGAAAAACGTGACGCTTCACGCCGCGTCGCGACGCTTCGACTCTGCGCCAGTGGGAATGAGCCTGCGATTTTGCTTCTTAAGGCTGCGTCGAGCCTATTGTGCTGCACATCCTCCGGCCGGTTAATAGTCCTTCAGCCCTTTAGTTGCCTTTTACAACACCCACGGGATGGGCTGGGCAATATTCTTGGCCGGCACCACACGGCGCATTTATGTATATACAAAAACATACTTGAGGCATTACAAAATGCTGGAGCCACGTGCAAGCCGGGAAACACCCAATATGCGACCGCCCACTAACAGACCTCGAAGAAGTGATAGATACCAACTTCTGCAGATTATTCTGCAAGGGAAATTTTTGAGAGAGACAAATGCCTGGTAAAGGAAGGACTACCTGGCTTAAAAACCTACGTGAATGGTTCGATATGAACACCACCTCACTGTTCAGGGCTGCAGTTATTCCAGGGTCTGAATAGCTCTATTGATAGCTAGCCAACCTGCGATACGAGATGGCACCACAAGAAGAAATCACAAGACCTGACGATCATGACGATGACGACTGAAGCATCTAGGCCAGTTAAACGAGTTCTTACTGAAAAATACCTAGGTACTCCTTTAGCGGCTCACTAAGCACCTCATTACTTTTAGTTAATATAATTATTTTTTCTTTTGTCGATGTTTTGAAATAGGTACCAGCAAGTTTGAAATTGATACTTTTTGTAATGTAACTTTTGATTACCTACTTTTATTGATTCATTTGTATTCTTGATACAACGTCCCTGGTATTTTCACACAAGTATAAACACAACAACATAACAACTGTGGAAACTTGTATTTGGCCATGTTGTTTTATAAAAATGTTGATGCCCTATCTTGTAATTAGTCCGTAACTTTTCCTAAAATGAACAAAATAAAATAAAAATAAAATTAGTCTTCTGTTACGACAATACCCGTCTTTTTTTTTAATACCCCTCTAGGTCAGTGGTACCTACTTGAAGTAAAAATTAAACAAAACATATCAAAATTAATCTCTTTTATTATAATGCCTGCCCAAACGTTTTTTTCCTTAACACTAAAATAAAAACAACATAGGAAAAGTTAACAGAACTTAAGGTTATTGACTCTGCTCAAATCATTATCTATTGTTTTGTTACCTTCCGGGTTTTACCGAAACTTAGACATACCTATTCAGTTATTCACTATCTACATATACATTAAATATGCATGGCAATAACCTGTAGACAAAGTACCTACACTACATCTACGGAAAAGATTGTTATAAAGTTATAATACCTGGCATACCTACATTCCTATACTAACTTAATGTATGAAATTCACAGATACTTTTAAGAGCGTTCACAACGCTCAGTGGCGCCCTCAACAGAAAATTGTAATCAAGAAATCCAAAAATAAAAAAGTTATGAACTTTCTACCTCAACCTAACAAAGCTATTTTTTTAAACAAAACTTTTTAGGTTCAAAACATTCCACTTTTAAGAATCATCATCATCATCATCTCAGCCGATGGACGTCCACTGCTGGACATAGGCCTCCCCTAAGGATCGCCATAACGACCGGTCCTGCGCTGCCCTCATCCAACGTTTTCCCGCCGCCTTCACCAGGTCGTCGGTCCACCGTGTGAGGGGCCTACCCACGCTGCGCTTTCCGGTACGCGGTCGCCACTCGAGAACTTTTTGGCCCCACCGGCCATCGGTTCTGCGAGCAATGTGCCCCGCCCACTGCCACTTAAGTTTAGCAACTCTTTGGGCTATGTCAGTTACCCTGGTTCTTCTGCGGATCTCTTCATTTCTGATTCGATCTCGCAGGGAAACTCCGAGCATAGCATCTAATAGTAATAGCTCAGACTAGCTCAGAGTACTATGTAATAGGTAGGTACTTAAGCTGTTAGTTTCTTATATACTTCGATTTTGTATGTTTAAGTGTATGTAACGAAACCATTAAAAGCATTGTATAAAAAAAGGTGTTTGGCTTAGGTAGAGTAGATTTGTTGTGAACTTTTTATTTTATGTTTTCTTGATTCAATACCATAATTTTTTTTTGTGCGGGCACCTCGCGCTATAACTAAACTAAACTTAACGCTCTTAATTAAATAAAATGCTATTCGTGATTTATTAAAAAAAAATTATGATGACACATACATCACGAGTCTAGCAAAATAATACTCAAAGCAAAAAACACTGTAAAACTAACAATAACCTACTTGAGGTGGTAGTCACATAAACCTAGGCAGAAAATCTACGAGAAGAGATTGCTCACGCACTTTGGTAAGGAGATTTAGTTCATGGCTCGACGCGAGTGCAGAATTTTCTTCACGTACAGTCGTACGTCATTCTGATTATTGTCTAAATTAATAATATTAAATGGCCCTCGACCCTGAAATTGCACAACCTAAAAACTACTGTTTTATATTTGCACCACCTACACCACCGCCTGCAGCGATTTTTTTACGGGATATTAGCTATAATCTATTCTGTGACATTAGTATGTAACCTAGATACCCCTAGATACCTATAGGAACATTTAAAGTTTCTTTCTTCCTATAAATTCGAATGTCAATCTACATGGAAAGGTCGCCTTCCCACGTTTTTCGGCTACTCTGTATGATATTAGCATAGAGATAAGGGTGATATGATAAGCGAATTAGAGAATCAAGAAGCCGTAGCATGCTACACGTGATACAGCTGTATCACGTCTTTTATTTCGTTCGTTCGCGCGCAAATAGAAAGAGAGCGAAGGTGCGGTAACGCTGTATCACGATGGCATGCTACGCATGCTGAACGGGAGAACAACCTGTCCAGTGTCCATAAGGCCTTTTTGTGTGAAGAGACAAAAATATTGACATGTCAAAAATTTCCTAAGAATTTCACTAATTACCCGACTAAAGTATAAACTAGTCTTGAAAGATAAAGGACTAAAAATGTTCATTGAATTTGTAATATGTACGCACGGCGACAGATCAACCTACCCATAGTTCGACCTTATGTCCATGTGCATAGAGTTCGACTATGGGTAGGTTGATCTGTCGCCGTGTGTACCTACTTACTCACTTATGTTATTAAAAAAAAAGAGTATTTTACGAGCAGTGGCATAGCGTGGCTTTCTGTCGCCCGGGGACAGACTGATTTTACCGCCCCTTATAAAACACACAAAAAATAATTACGTAATTTTTTAGCATATCTACTGGGTCACACATTTTTAGGGTTCCGTACCCAAAGGGTGAAAACGGGACCCTATTACTAAGCCTACGTTGTCCGTCCGTCCGTCCGTCTGTCCGTCCGTCCGTCCGTCTGTCCTACCTATTTAGAGCTGTAACTTTTAAACCGTAATAGCTAGATAGTTGAATTCTCAGATTATGCATTATTACGGCGGATTTGTTAACAAATAATAAAAATGTCAAAAAGTTAAAAATTAAGGGGGGTTCTCTACAAGAAACTAGTTTTTATCAACATTTTTTCTTCACGCTCTATCGTAAAAACGGTAATACATACAAGCGTCAAACTTAATGTGATTATAGAGCATACTCTACAGAATAACAACAAATACTAAAAACCGGCCAAGTGTGAGTCGTTCTCGCGCTAAAGGCCCCGGACAAAAAAACGTTTTTTTTTCTAAGTTAATAATGTTGTGTTCTGTAGTAGTGTGGTACGGAACCCTCGGTGCGCGAGTAGCCCGACTCGCACTTGACCGCTTTTATTTGGTTTATCCATGCAAAAACAGAAACTTACCTACGTACAAAAAATGAGCAAAGTAACTTAAGTATAAAAGGTGAAATGGGTCAAGCGAATCAAGAATTTTAGCGCCACGTTTTAGCTATGGTCTGGCGTGGCGGTCTGTGGTGGCTGTAGGTACAGTAATTAAACCAGAGAGAGCGAGCGAAGTGGGCTCGACTTATCTCTGCTTTACGAATTGGTATATATATACCAATATATATAGACAGTAATATATAATATATATAGACAGTAATATATAATATATATAGACAGTAATATATAATATATATAGACAGAGCTCAATCGACCTTTATTTTTACCGAATTTACCGCTCCTAGTAAAGTGCCACTCGGGGCATTTGCTCCCCAACCCATTCCCCTCCCCCCCCCCCCCTTTCGCTACGCTACTGCTTACACGAGTTTCACCTATATATTCTGCACGGTCAAGGTTTTTACTAAGTTATTTGCCGGATATTATAGATTGTTTATTTTTATAAATTATGATATAAGAATATAATAATTTAGTAAAATAAACAATCTACCTATACTCTACACTACATCTTTCACCACGGGATATGTCCGCTCACTCACAAAAGCAATAGCACTAATCCAAGGCGAGCTCGTCGAGAGGCACCTTGCTGAAGAACTTGTTGATCTCGCCGACTACCTTGGCGACGATCGCCTTGATGATGGGGGGCGCCACCTCTTGGAAGATCTCGCGCCAGTTGCTGTTCGCGAACTGATGGATCGCGTCAGCTGTGAAAACAACATAGAATCTTATTAATCTCTACATTTCAAATTTTATAACTGTAGTTATGTATCCGCGCGCCCCTAATTGGTCCCCTATAGAAAGTTGTTCAGTTTGACAGTCTGATAAAAAAATCGTCAGCATATTAAGAAAAGCCCTATGACAGGGTATAAAAACACCCTAGTGTCGTGATTCTTTACTAAATTAAATGATATTTTGTTACTAAATCTTTATGTTGTACTAGCAATACGTTTAATATTCTATTACATTCAAATTACCTGTAAAATAACCAACGAATGGCTTAAAAACGACTTGTATCCAGAGCCGTTAAATATTTTACTAAGGATTCATTCATGTGGCAATACTGACTTTTATGATTGGTTGTCGCTGGAGCGCTGGACCAATCAAACGCCAGGCGCATTTGGTTGGCACAGTGACTCTGAAAGGGTGGGGAGGACGATCGATCACTCCTGGTCTCTGCCTACCCCACTGGGAAAGAGGCGTGACGTTATAGAGACAGATAGGTTGTTTTTTTACGACTTATACCCATAGAGTATACTCACAGAGCTGATGTTCCCGTTGAACAGGTTCTGGAACTGGAACTCTGCACCCGTCTTCACATCTGACGAGTACTTCCAGTTGTCTTTGTTCCAGTGCTTCTTGCCTTTCCTCGTCTTATAGAGAATACTCACAGAGCTGCTTGTTCCCGTTGAACAGGTTCTGGAACTGGAACTCTGCACCCGTCTTCACATCTGACGAGTACTTCCAGTTGTCTTTGTTCCAGTGCTTCTTGCCTTTCCTCGTCTTATAGAGAATACTCACAGAGCTGCTTGTTCCCGTTGAACAGGTTCTGGAACTGGAACTCTGCACCCGTCTTCACATCTGACGCGTACTTCCAGTTGTCTTTGTTCCAGTGCTTCTTGCCTTTCCTCGTCTTATAGAGAATACTCACAGAGCTGCTTGTTCCCGTTGAACAGGTTCTGGAACTGGAACTCTGCGCCCGTCTTCACATCTGACGAGTACTTCCAGTTGTCTTTGTTCCAGTGCTTCTTGCCTTTCCTCGTCTTATAGAGAATACTCACAGAGCTGCTTGTTCCCGTTGAACAGGTTCTGGAACTGGAACTCTGCACCCGTCTTCACATCTGACGAGTACTTCCAGTTGTCTTTGTTCCAGTGCTTCTTGCCTTTCCTCGTCTTATAGAGAATACTCACAGAGCTGCTTGTTCCCGTTGAACAGGTTCTGGAACTGGAACTCTGCACCCGTCTTCACATCTGACGAGTACTTCCAGTTGTCTTTGTTCCAGTGCTTCTTGCCTTTCCTCGTCTTATAGAGAATACTCACAGAGCTGCTTGTTCCCGTTGAACAGGTTCTGGAACTGGAACTCTGCGCCCGTCTTCACATCCGACGAGTATTTCCAGGTGTCAATATTCCAGTGTTTCTTGCCTTTCGTTGTCTTCTCGCTTGTCTCGTACTGCACCTTCACTACGATGTCCTCTGCAATTTTGATACTGTATTAGAGTACCTATCTGATTGTTACTCGCGGGTTCGAATCCTGGAGTGTATATTTTGTGGGACAGATACGAATATTAGAATTCAAGTCAAAATCATTAATGTTAGCACAAAATACTAAATCCTATACAGGGTGAAACGGTGTAAGAGACAGCCCTCCGCAGACTACCGACTGAAACGGTGAACTCAGACCATCAAACTGAACAACTTTCACTATGGAGCCTACCTCAGGAAACGCGATAAAAAAATCTGCTGTCCGATACAAAACTCATACCCGACTCAAATGTATGGGACAGCGTATTTTTTTCGCGTTTCCTGAGGTAGGCTTCATAGTGAAAGTTGTTCAGTTTGATGGTCTGAATTTATCGTTTCAGTTTACGGAGGGCCGTCCCTTACGCTTGTGCTTACATCCTGTATACCCACTCGTTTTTAGGGTTCCATCAATCAAACATTAAAAAACTTTCGTCCATTCTATCTGTCTGTATGCCCCCATCCCCAATTACTCCCTCATTTTAGAACCTAATTGACGCAAAATTTTGCACGAATCGACGGATAATACGGGGATCGAACCATCGCCTCCTACACGGCAGGCACGGTTACTTCAATAGACCACCACGACTTCGTCGATAAATACGAGGGTATCAGATAATACAGTTAAGATGTAAAGTACTAACGTATCTTGATCGAGTATTTGCCGTCTCCTTCGATGGGTAGCACCAACAATCTGCCCCCGATGGTGTAGTTTCCGATCAGAGTGCCGGAGCACTTCAATTCCACGGTCTGCTTATTTCCCTTTCGCCTGAAACAAGTCATGTCCGTAAGCATAAGCATTTGATCACGACTATGTTCTCCGAGCGGGTAGTCAGAGATAACAAAAACACAAGGTAGAGCAAGTTTTACTTCTACTGCTCAAATGGGAAATCTTTTGTTCTACAACTTTATGTAAGTAATTTCATGATTTAATTGTTTCAAACCAACTAGTTACATAGGTAGTATTTTCAATCAATCAATTTATTCAACGAAACACGGTGTAACACCTTGTGTGTTAGGGTAAACAGAAATGAAGAGATCCGCAGAAGAACCAGAGTAACTGACATAGCCCAAAGAATTGCTAAACTTAAGTGGCAGTGGGCGGGGCACATTGCTCGCAGAACCGATGGCCGGTGGGGCCGAAAAGTTCTCGAGTGGCGACCGCGTACCGGAAAGCGCAGCGTGGGTAGGCCCCTCACACGGTGGACCGACGACCTGGTGAAGGCGGCGGAAAAACGTTGGATGAGGGCAGCGCAGGACCGGTCATTATGGCGATCCTTTGGGGAGGCCTATGTCCAGCAGTGGACGTCCATCGGCTGAGATGATGATAATGATGATGATATTCACCCTCGCAATATTTAAAGACAGTTCAGTTCAGACCATCAAACTGAACAAATTTCACTATGGAGACAAAATCGAAAAAAAAGGACTGTCACGTACTTACCTACATTTGAGTTGAGAGGGTACTGCAGTTTTGTATGAAACACATGAGTTTTTTTCTTGGTGATTGGTTCCATAGTGAATATTGTTCAGTTTGATGGTCCAAACTTCCTCTTAAATAATACTAGGGTATTTTGTTACACCCTGTATAAGTTCCAATTAATTACTATTGGACCAAACAATCTCCAGGCATGATATCTCGCCAAAGAACTTGGTACACTTTTCAAAAAAGTAATTAAAAATTAATACTCACTTCACAGACAAAACTTCGCAGTTCTTCAGTCCCTTCACAGCCGTCTTCCTGAACTCGAGCTTCAAGCCCGCCTGGTCGGTCTTCACCAGGGCGATCTCCATAGGGTCCAGGGGCGCCATCCCGAGCTCCGGGACCCCGGCGGCGAGGAACGGGACCGCCTTCTGGGCTGAAGTCTTCATGCAGGTGGAGTCCGAGGATTTGCATGGCGTGATGAATTCCACTGTTTGGGCTGAAACTGAAGAAATGAAGGTTAAAATGTTGTATTTAATAGAACGCTTCTAGAATTAATTGCGTTACTGAAAACTACGAATAGTTTCCGAGCGAATTACATTAGAGCTCTTTCTTTTGAAAGCAATTTAAAAAGCTGAAAAAAATCACAAGAAACTTTAACCGAATGTAATATTTAGGTACGTATAAAGTTAAAATAATAATAGAACCGATGTATGCGACGACGGTATTTTTCATAGCAAATACCTAACGATAACATTTTAGGGGCTATGGCTATTGGGCACCGAGGAATTAGTTCACTTAGCCGACACAATTGAGAGCCATGTTTCTAGAAATACTTAAACATACATAATCTTACGGCCGTATTACCTTTTGAAGCAATTAGAAAGGACATCCGGCACATAATACCAAAAAATGTATAACCGTACTTCTATTTTTATTATTATGGACTATGGAACACTAGAAACTAACTGTAGGCTTTAGTTTATTTTATACAGATTTATTAGTTTTTATCATTTTTATATAAAAAAAACATTGTGCTTGCATCACCTCCTACTAAACAACGTACGTTACCAGGCCATTAACTTTAAAAAAAAAACATTGACAGCCATTTTGGGGTTGCTGTTTTTCTATAATTTATTTATAATAAACGACTAAATAACTCGGTAAATAAAAATAAATGATACTAACTGAGTAGTTTTTATAAAACTCCATAATTTATTACACATTTGACTTCAGTCAAAGCTTCTAGACATTTTAAGGTATTTTTTTAAGGGAGAGCGGCGGTTGTCCTTTCAACCATCTTTATGTGTAAGCAAAGTTCACACTTCACAAAAAATGTGTTGTGAATTGAAAGCCCGACCACCAGAGGCTGTATAGTATAACTGCATAATAATCGTGTGCTCACATGCCCACTATCTGCTGCGAAGATCTTCACAAAGAAAATTGGTTACGTTAGCCACAAGCATGGCAGCTAATCAACGCCAACAACGGAGTTGAAGCAGTGGCCGAAATCTCTAGCCTAGCTGAAGACCTGGAGCACATTATTACTGTGAATACCAAAATTTATTCGCGTTGCACGGTCCAGTAGTTCAAGGTGAACGATGATTAAAACCAATGATTGAATCAATCAACAATGAATACCTATAATAACATGATGTTGATTTTCCTCTTTACCTCTGTTTCCAACTGAATTTCTTGCTCAAAAGGATAATATCAAAAGAATTGCTAACTACTTATGAGAAGGATAAGTATCTACTATTGTAATTATAGCAATCATGTAACTAGGTGGTGATTAAACAAACCAAGTCATAGGATATAATCATCATCATAGCCGATTGCGGGGGAGGCGATGCACGATCATCTATTTATTAATAACTCTATTGACTTAGAGATTTCCTTAACTGCAATAGTTTGCAATAACGTTTTCCTGATGATCCGATTGATTGTAAGATCAATCTGACCGGTGGAAAGTTTCAGGTGGAGGTAAGTTGGTGGACCTGTTATCGGAGTATTTTTAAGTCGCCTCAACCAACCTCAAACCTCTGGCGAAGGCATATTCACTGCTTTACGGATCTTTGGAATGAAAATGTGGGACACGACCTACTACGCTGGTGGTGCGAGCCCCTAACCTAATTACGTGTACTTCATTTAGTTATGGTAATAATTTAGATCACAGTGATGACATGGAACAGAGACGTGGTCACTCACTCAAGGCCTCATAAAAAAGCTGAAAATCACCCAAAGGCAATGGAGAGGGCTATGCTCGGAGTTTCCCTGCGAGATCGAATCAGAAATGAAGAGATCCGCAGAAGAACCAGAGTAGCTAACATAGCCCAAAGAATTGTTAAACTAAAGTGGCAGTGGGCGGGACACATTGCTCGCAGAACCGATGGCCGATGGGGCTGAAAAGTTCTCGAGTGGCGACCGCGTACCGGAAAGCGCAGCGTGGGTAGGCCCCGACACGGTGGACGGACGACTTAATGAAGGCGGCGGGAATCCGTTCGATGAGGGCAGCGCAGGGCCGGTCGTTATAGCGATCCTTGGGGAAGGCCCAGTAGTGGACTTTCATCGGGTTAGATGATGACGATGAATCATTATGAACTAAGGTTCATATGTCGGGAACCGAATAGCTCGCTTAAAGTGGCGGTCGGCAGGAAAATGTGCAAACCGAAGTGATGGCGGGTGGAGCAAAGTGTTGGTCCAGATTAGGAAAAAGAGGAGTTGGTTATCCGGCAGCCAGGAAGGTTGACGAAATCTGGAACAGTATCGGTAAGACCTGGATGCGATTAGCACAGGACCGAGAAGGTTGGCAAAATGGGGAGGAGGCTTAGGTATGCCCTGCAGTGGGAGATGGCGGGCTGATTATTATGGTAATAAGTTCAGTTCAAAAAACAACACCAACAAACAGATGCTAAAAGACGGACCCACAGTTTACTTATACAATTTAAGCTTCTTCGATCAAAGTAAAATGAGACATGACAACATAAGTAACATGTAATTTTCTATTATCTTCCCCATCTCTCGGCCGTTAATTGATGTAGGTACACCTATACCTAATATGACTGTTATACCTACTAATCGATGTAAGATTTATTATCAATTCATACAGAATGGTCATTGTAATAAAAGGAAACGTTTTTTGCACATATTTCGTGACTGAAACGATTTGCGGAGAAAACGAATGGGAACCAATTATAAGTATACTTATTACATGTCATTTTGTCACTGCGCCTGCGTATTGCTGTCAGGCTTTGGAGGAAGAATTATCTTTGAACAATGACCCATTATTGCAGAGCGGATGCAGAACGTATCTACCGAGCGTTTGTGTGCTAATCGTTGCAATCTGACCATTTTCCTTGAAGAAGGATATTATATGGCGTACAAAACACTTGACAGTATAATTAGGCAATTACTATATTATAATATAACAAAAGAATATCTGCCTATCTGCTTATTTGATAGGTGATTTAATTTATCTACGAACTGCTACGACATTGCGCAATGTATCTCCGTTCTGAAACGGAGTATTCTGGGTCTAGCGTACCAGATACTCTTTCTTATACTGTGGTCTAGCTCTAGATTGCTATTTTTCACGCTTCGTATTAGAAAAGTGATCTGTCCCTATACATACTCGTACAGTTTGAGTAGGTTTGCAATCTTGTATGGACAAGCAAATATCAAATATCTGGTCCGATCCTGTATCACCTGTATGGAGTACTGCTGCCACCTGCGGGATGGCTCAGCCAAGTATCAACTTGCCGCACTCGACTCGGTTGAACGCAGAGCCAGGAGGCTCATTGGCGACAGTAAGCTGGTGGAGACTAAGCTTCATGTCGATCTTCTACAGATTGTACTTCGGTGAGTGTGCCCAAGAGCTACATGAGCTCATCCCACCTTTCCCTTTCTACTATCGGACTTCCAGATGCACCGCGGGATATCACGCCCTTTCTTGGTTGACATCCCACTTATCCGCACCAAGCGCCTTTCTGAATCTTTTATAATGCGCACAGCCAGGGAGTGGAATGCCTTGCCTGCGTCAGTATTTCCGAGAACTTACAACCCGAATTCCTGTAAAATTCGAGTGAATAGGCATCTTCTGGGTAAGCTTGCTACATCTTCGACCCCATCTTCATCTTTTGGACTGGATTGAGGTCGAGAGCAAATACATAATTTAAAAAAAAAAAAATTTGTGATTTCGTCACTGATCCCTAAGAGAAAGTCTGATCACCCCTTTAAAATAGTTTCAGCTAATTTTGTTGGACCTTATTACTATGTATTATACTTGATTTGGACTTTGTCACGACCGTGGAGAGAATAAATGAGAACAGATTAAAGGTTTACAAGGAGATTGATATAGAGTGTACTTGCGCTAACCAAGTGAGCGATGTACTTGAAAGGGTAAAGTAAAATGTATTCAAAAACAGCGAGCCTGTATTAAGATATCAACCTTCATTTTATAAAACTTTGGAATCCGTTCACCACGTTGTTTTGCTAACTGCATTCGCTTTCGAGATAATAACTGTGAGATTCAATATTAACGTATCAGGTTTCGTTTAATAGCAAACTAGTAAAGATGCCCGTAATAAATATATGCAAGACTTAATTAAGAGGATAGACCAGTACGGTTTACTCCATACAAACGTGATCCCCTGTTTTCTCCCTTACCTGGACACTAGAGCAAATATTTTTTTACCATTCTATCTACTACCCGTTTGCTTGTAGGTGGCCGTCGATGACCGTTACAAAATTTCGTCACAGGCACATTAACTAGTCTCGTCGACAAAAAATAATGCAACAAGCAAATAAAAATTTAAAATTAAAAGCGATATTAGTGATCGGGACGGACGTGCCGTACGTGGTTGCGTTGCTAAAGGTTATAAAATTGCGTTTAATAGGGTCTCTTAGGGGTGCGGTACGGTGAAGCGGGAAGGGAGGGAGCGGCCAACTCGAAGCAAATGACTAGTATGTCACCTCTGCCATGTCCCTATGTTTTGCTTATTTGCATTAATTAATTACTGTAAGAACTAGGGACCTTCGAAAATTACCAATTTTACCGCCCGTTTTCAGACATCCAGTACGAATATAAACAAAAAAGCAAAACATACGGACATAGCCAAAGTCGTTCTCATATTATTTTTGAAAGAATTATTAAAATCGTTTTAGTTTTGGAGGAGGAAACAGGGGAATACGAAATGCTGATTTCGTCGATTTTTTGTATTATATAATCGGTCCGAGCTGCAGTTGTCTCTTTTGCACTCTAGTCGGCAGGGTGTATTGGCGGGGCGGAGCTGATAAATACGTACCTATACAGGCGGAAAAGTGACATATTCTCCAAATTAGCATTTAACATAACATAACATAAATATTCTTTATTTGCACACCAAAAAATACAGCAACAAAAAAACATTTCAGCCCGCCTATGCCCTTAAGTCGATTGCAAAGCTAGCTATCTCCATACAAAAAAAGGGAAAAAGTTTTGCCCCACTAAAACCTGACAGAAGTCTATTTTGGACTATACATATCAGACTTTTTGAGGAGACGGTCAGACCATCAAATTAAACTTTATGGGACCAACGACGAAATCGTAAAAAAACAGTTGTTTCCTTTTTGATTGAAGATCACTAGTTTCACAATCCTCTTAAATAGCGATCGAGTAATAAAGATGTCCGTACTAAATATAGGCGGTAGTTAATTAAACAAATAAAAGAAGCATTTCTTCACTCGAACCCGGAACCGACCGCTTCGCAGTCGACCTCCACGCTCTGAACCATCGACTTACCTACAAGATCATACTATTTATTTATTATACACGCAACATTCCTGTTGAACATTATTTTAATAACTTTTTAGTAGTAAATAAAAAACGTTTAGTTTTCTTTTCAATCTTTTCAAAATAAATTAAATATTTTGAATAGATACCTAATTTTTTTTTTTTTTTTTTTTTTTCTAATTGAAATATACGAGACATTTTGATCTCATATTTTGGTATAATATCATTGGGTTCCAGCTAAGAATAAAATAGCTCATTTCGTAAATGATTAGAAGTTTAGTTACTAAAGTTTTAGTTTATTTACTAGTTGTTGCCCGCGACCCCGTCTGTGTGGACCTTAAAAAAGTATCCTATGTATTAATCCAGAACTTGTCCCGAACATAATATTATATCTGCGCGTCTTTCATCCAATCTTTGACATTATTATTAGATTTATTTTCACAAAAAACGTACATTAACGTTTTTAGGGTTCAGTACCCAAAGGGTGAAAACGGGACCCTATTACTAAGCCTACGTTGTCCGTCCGTCCGTCCGTCCGTCTGTCTGTCCGTCCGTCTGTCCGTCCGTCTGTCCGTCCGTCTGTCCGTCCGTCTGTCCGTCCGTCTGTCCGTCCGTCCGTCCGTCTGTCCGACCTATTTAGGGCTGTAACTTTTGAACCGTAAAAGTTAGATAGTTGAAATTTTCACAGAATGTGCGTTCTTACGGCGGATTTGTTAAGAAATAATAAAAAAGTCAAAAAGTTAAAAATTAAGGGGGGTTCTCAACAAGAAACTAGTTTTTATCAACGTTTTTTCTTCACGCTCTATAGTAAAAACGGTAATTCATACAAGCGTCAAACTTAGTGTGATTAGATTATAGACCAAACTCTACAAAATAACAACAAATACTAAAAACCGGCCAAGTGTGAGTCGGTCTCGCGCTAAAGGTCCCGGACAAAAACAGTTTTTTTTCTGAGTTAATAATGTTGTGTTCTGTGGTGGTGTGGTGCGGAACCCTCGTTGCGCGAGTAGCCCGACTCGCACTTGACCGGTTTTATTCTAATTTATGTACTGTAACACCGACTGCTCTCAAACGATGAAGGAACATCGTAAGGAAACCTGTATACGCTGAAGAAGAAATTCCGATGCGTATGTGAATGTGAAGTCTATCGATCCGCATTGGTCACGCATGGTGAACTAACGCTCATACACCCTCCCTGAGGGTAGCCCTGTGCCCTGCAGTGGGACGTATACAGGGTGAAATTGATATCATTGGCATCCTTTTAAACTAAGAGTCTACCCATCAAACTGAACAACTTTTACTATGGGAGCAATACGATTGGAGCAAAAAAAAAAATCTGCTGTTGCATACATTTGAGTCGAGTACGCATTGCAGTTTAGTATGGAACAGCAGATTTTTTTTTGCTCAGATTTGTTTGCTCCCACAGTAAAAGTTGTTCAGTTTGATGGGTAGACTCTTAATTTAAAAGGATGCCAATGATATCAATTTCACCCTGTATAGGCTGATGATCATGATGACGGACAGCACATTATAATTATACGGATACATACTTAATTAGCTGTTGATTACATTTAGGTACAAAAAGATCTGGATTTGTCAGTTTTGGAAGACTGCATAGGGCACAACCTTCCTCTGGCAAACGAAATATAGGACTAAGCTATAGTACGGGTAGATTTATTCTGTGGCTATAGGTAGAGTCTAGATAGCGTCTAGCTGCTGGTGCTAGACCATTCACCACTAAGGCAAAGAAAATATACACTTGACTAAGGTACGCAGGTTGAGCGCTGTTGTGGTGGAGGTAATTTAGTGGCCAGCTGGTGTCAAATTCGTTGTTTTTTTTTGGTGGAATCGCGTCTCGAGCTAAATATACAAAACGTATTTCGGTAAAAAGTAAAATGTAAGTAAAGTAAACAAAGAGGTAAAGCGATAGCATTCCACTGTACTTTAGGGCAAATGCCTCGTATCGTCAATGAGCCTAGAGGAGTTCCATATTCTTCAGAATGACACCAGGCTGTCAAGTGAGATTTGACAAAGCAAGAATAATCACGTCAAGTCCCAGAGATTTAAAAGCAAAAGTCCCGAAAGGAAACTACAGTACCTCGGTCACATTATGAGGAGTGAAAAACATCAACTTCCCCAGATTACTTTGCAGGAGAAATAATGCCTGGTAGAAGAAGCACTTCCTGACTTATTAAGAACATGGTGTGTGATAAGTTCGATATTAACACCAACAGAATGTTCAGGGCTGAAGCCTCCAGGATCCGAATTATATTAGTCCTAACGATAGCCCACCTTCGATAGAAGAGACACAAATTACTGAATATTGATTATAGAGGGTTCTTCTTAATATGCTGACGGTTTTTAAGGGGATGATCAGACCATCAAACTGAACAACTTTTTCTATGGGACCAATATCGAAATCGCGAAAAAAAATTCTGCTGTCCCAAACATTTGGCACGAGTAGTTTGTATGGAAGAGTTGATTTTTTTTTCGCGATTTCGATGTTGGTGCCATAGAGAAAGTTGTTCAGTTTGACGGTCTGATCATCCCCTTTTAAAAGTGTCAGCATATTAAGAAGGACCCTATATACAAGATACAAGAAGGCCCCGCCCCGGTTTGACAGATTGCGGGTTCCAGTCCCGTCGAACACAACACTTTTCAATCTTTAGCTAGGTAATAAATAATAAATAAATATCTTGGACAATGTCACACAAATTATCTAGCCACATTTAAAGTACCAGAATCTAGCCTGGACTTGTATTATGATGACTAAACAACGATATAGAATACATATATAGATACAAACATCCATGACTCGGGTACAAATATTCATATTCATCATACAAATATTTGTCCCTTACGGGATTCGAACCCGCGACCCTCGGCACAGCAGGCAGGTTCACTACCAACTGTGCTACCGGGCCGTCAAAAGGTAAGAATAATGGTTGTACGTAGGTACTTAATACCTAATAAGATATAGATACTACGACCTAAGCTGACCAGCACATAACAACCTAGCTTAGACCGGGCTAGGCCTAGTAGGCCAAGGCAGAAACTAATCGCTATACTATAACATAACATAACCAGTTACAGTAAAACTAGCTTTTATTTTAACTTTATTTATGGCATTTTAGTATCAGTGAAAATATAATAACAAAAATGTTGAAAAAAGTTTGTTTCGGTTCGGAGACGTAACAAGTTATTTTTTTTCTTTCATATATTTAATGCATACAGGAGCTCTATTAAATTTGTAGTATAGTTTAAAATTATACTAGATAAAAAGATTGATAATCATAATATCTACCTGAAAAACCTGTCTTTTATTCATCTAAGAACTACATACACATACAATTTTGCGAAAGTACACTAAAACTTATTGCTTATTAGTAGAAATTATGTTGAATTTATTTGTCATAGACATAATAAACCTAATATGCTTACGCTTAATATGGAAAAGCAGAACCTAAAACTAATTATGCAAGTGAAAATTGCTGCAAACAGAAGTTTCTCGACAAGGTTTTAAGTTTATATAGGTAAAAACCAATTTTAAACGAACATTAAATAATTCCTTTTAGCCTCAACTGTCCCACTGCTGGACCAAGATCCTTCTCTATTAAAAAAACAATTTCACAAAATCACTTACCCACACCACCGAAACCTGTCAAGCACAACACAAACACAACCGAACCAAAGAACACCCTCATCTTGTCCAATCTCCAACACAACCTCCCCACACTAAATGCACCGATGCATCGATACAGATGCATTTTATACTTGGCTGCAAGTGCTGGCCAGACAACATTAATTATACTGTTAAACATCGCAATTTACAATCTTACAGTTAAGTAACAAGGTTGGTGATACTCGCAAAGTGAAGCTGAGATATAAATCTGCTATTATAATTATAGTGATCGAAACGATGATTTCTTTATTGCGGATGGTTTAAGCCTGTAATTAATTTGTAAATAATACAAGATACTTTATATATTAACGACCATCATCTCTTGCGGGGTAGTCAGAAGCTTTGTTACAATTATTAAGATCTAGCAAGGTTAACAACTTGGTAGCAAGGCTCACTTTTGGCATATTGAAGGCTTCAGGTAGGAATTAAGTGTCAAGTGGTGATAGGTCACTAGCCTTTCACACAACTCTGTTATAAATTGTAGATGGAATTGGCTCACTAATAATGCTTTTCCTATGGCTGTCTCCCGTTTGCAATGAAGAGAACTCGCCAGGTCGCCGCTTATTGTTCCTGGTTTACAGGAGGTACAGTAGTGGAAATGTGTGGTGGGCCTATATCAAGGCATCCAAATCTTCGGTCCTAGGAGGCCTCTAAATCTCGAGAAGATTTTTAATCAAATCCAAAACAAGGCAGAAATGTATTCAGTATGTATGCAAGGCAGCTTGGAGTTAGCCTCCGGTCCTAGGACTGCAGTTTGAAGTTGGAGACCCCGTACGTCAGGCATGTCAAACATGCGGCCTTCACTGCACTTTCTTGCGGCCCGATCCAAATTTAAGAAACAGCTTCCTGATGCAGCCTGAAAGCGTTCAGACTGTTACAAGTACTTAGGTTCCCATGTTATGTAGTAATACCACCGTTTTTAAACATGATGACTTATGATGATGTGGAAAATTTCGAGCTCGCTTCGCTCGCTCACTTTTTTAAGATGATAATATGCAGAGTAGAGACAAGGTATTGAGTATTGAAGGTCTAGTCTTTCCATGCCCTATTTTTTTTTTTTTATTTCTGCACATAGTATTACCCCTAAGCCCCTAACCCGAATAAACGTTCCTGGGAAGGGAAGAGATTGCATTTTTTTTCTACAATTAAATAAACGATTAACGCACGAAAAAAGAAATTCTATGACCGATACTATTTCTCTAAGTTCGTTGCGGCCCGCTGATTGTACTGTAATTATGAATTTAGCCCGCCAACTACTTTGAGTTTGGCATGCCTGCCGTACGTAGTCAAAGAAAGTAAGAAATAGAGTGGAAATATTTTGCGAATAGTAAAAATATCGTAAAGTCATCTGCAGCCAGCGACAGTTTGTTGTTGTTTACATACATACCTGCCTAGCTACGCTACGAGTCTAAACGCACACGTTTCTGCTACACTTACCGAGTCAGCGTTTGTTTACATATCGCTTGCATTCACGTATTTGTTTCACAGAATATGTCTTATTAACCGATAGCATTCAAGTTTTGTGTAAGCAAAGATTTTCGAAGACCAAAAAAAAATCTTTGTGTTTGTTTATAGATGTGCTATTGAAATGAAAACTTCTTTAGCGGCGTTGTTGGTATGGGTAAAACATTTTCAACTCGCGTCAGGACCGTGACGTCACTCTGAACTGATCGAAAATTGGTCAGACATATCCCCCTCTCTTTCTACCGCGCGGCGAAAATGTATGCCTGTTCCTGCTGTTTCGTTTAAGCGGCATAAATTGTCATGTTTGTGTACGATAGCGCAATAAATGAATATTGGATTATGTTCAAGTTTTCACTTCTGCTGGCATTCCCGGAGTGCAACCCGTTGTTTTTAATTTATAAAGCGAAAGGTGCGCCCCCATGACATATCTACTTATTTTACAAAACCTGGTCAGGTGTCAAGACTTTTCATAAATCAGAAAGACTAATTTAACATTCTTGCATCTTGGCACGGATATGGGTTCATAGGCCCGAGTGAGTCAATACACGGAATACTAATTATGCCCTCGCAAACAAAGCTGCAGGCGGTTCCTTCAGTTTATAGAGATTTCAAGGTCTTAGAGGAATCCAAAGAGGGAAGATGCGGTTGCACCACTCCAATGGATGGATTTTTAAGATTGTAACGCCATTTTTCCAGTGTCATGAAAAACATTTTAAAATGAAATCGCCTTATTAAAAGAATATAAGTGTGCCTTCACGAAGAAAAATATACAGGGTGTATGAAAAAGTATAATTTTACCTTCAAACCACGTACTCCACCCATCAAACTGAACAACTTTGACTATGGGAGCAAACCTATCAGAGTAAAATAAAAATAACTGGCCAAGTGCATGTCGGACCACGCGCAGGATATGGTTCCGTAGTTGCCCGTCACAATATAATATGGACTTAGAAAGAGGCTTTAAAGGCTTTTTGCTTTATACTACGGTTTAAGGGCTAATAAAGTCTAAAAAGTACATTTTATAAGTTGATGGACTATTACTCGTAAACTTGTAAAGCCTACTTAGCGGTGATAGTTTTCCTTTTAAATTCGTTATATATATGCTATTGCCATGAATTTTTTCACATCTCCAACTACAACCGTTGAGCTGGGAGAGGGGGGGACACTTGACTCGAACCAAAATTTTCGCTTTAAAGCTTAATATTTCGCTAACGGATCCCTAAATCGAAAAATATTTTTAAAAGACCTATCCATCGATACCCAACAACACGGGATAGACGAGAAAAAAAAATGTCATCCCCAATTCGCGTGTAGGGGAGGTGCGCGAAAATTTTTTTTTTTCAAGATTTTATTTTACCACTTTGTCGGCGTGATTAATGTGTATACCCATGCCAAATTATAGCTTTCCAGTACTAAGCGTCTCTGAGCTAAGCCGCGGACAGACGGACGGACGGACACACGAACGGACATGGCGAAACTATAAGGGTTCCTTGTTGACTTCGGAACCCTAAAAATCAGCTGCTCCATACTAAATACACGACTCAAATGTATGAGACAGCTGATTTTTTTTGTTCTGACATGTTTGCGCCCATATTAAAAGTTGTTCAATATGATGGGCAGAGTATGTGGTTTAAAGGTTAATGACTTAATGATACTTTTCCTTACACCCTGTATAGTAAGTACCTATGTGACTGCATAATTTAATTATGTATATGTGACACTATTTATATATAGTAGACTGTACTAGATACTTATTCTCTAGTAGAGAATAACAGATTAGATTTGTAGTTATACATTGAATTCAGGTAGATTTTCCTAATAAGTACCGATTTTCTAGTACAATAATTGTGACTTAAACTACCTACTAGATATTTTTCTCGGTGTTCGCTGTTTCCCACGACGCGACGCGACAGTCCCAAGTTCAGAAAACCATTGGCTTTCAATTTTAATTAGCACTCTACGTTTGTATTTAAATCGGTCCACGATCTAAAAATAAAAACAAGCCGATATGTCTATGGATCCCAAGATTACGCCTGTAATGTAAAGCACGGCTAGATATGTATTTTTAGGGTCCCGTTCCGTGTCCGCTCTGTTTCTTTTTTTGCATGGATAAACCAAAAGATATCTGACCACAACCCGAGTTTATGTGCAAAAAAATTTCGAACTCGCTTCGCTCGCTCCATTATTTTTGGTGTAGGTAAGATAAGGGGGCGGCAAAATCAGTCTGTGCCCCGGGCGGCAGAAATCCACGCTACGCCACTGTCCGTACACAAAGGGTGAAAACGGGACCATATTCATAAGCCTACGCTGTCCGTCCGTCCGTCCTACCTATGTAACTTTTGAACCATAATGTGGTAATAGCTAGCTAGACAGTTGGAATTTTCACAAAATGTGCTTTATTATGGCGGATTTGCTAACAAATAATAAAAATGACGTTTAAAATTTTGGGGTATACAAGAAACTAGTCTACTCTGTGGTAGAGTTTCTGACCGCATTTTCTCTACAGCCTCTTAGTGGAACACCTTCCGTCGCGGTGGTAGAGTCAGAAATCAGAATTTCAGTTGAGTTGAAGATAGGGTTAGTTAGGAAAACAGTGCATTGCCCCGGAATGTTAACCTTCTGATACACGTGCCGTTAAACTATTAGTTTTATTATACCTAACATTTATAACTATGGAGGAAGTTAGATTAATGAATTCTCATTATCATTATATACTCGCGCCTACGTGACCGCATGGAGGTGATCGTACAATAATAATAATTGTAATAGTTGCTATTAGAGTATAATTGTATCTAATTCGCTAAGTGACTGATCTTGTATACTATAAATATAAATAACTATATTAGTTTCTCGGAAACAACTCTAACGATTTGGATGAAATTTTGTACCAGGTAACATGGACATTTTTGGGTATTTGACTACATTAAATATATTTTATTTTTATCTACTCAATAAAAAAAGGGTTAGAAAATAACGCTAAACTCCCATTTTCATTGAGATTTTAGCTTGAATACTATTTTTAATAACAAGATAAACTATAAAAAGTAATGAAAATGTTGATGACGTCACAACTCATTATTTAGTACAAATCTTCATACAAAGCGCATGTTTTGACGTCCGATAAAGAGTAGCTGATTTGACTAGTTGTCAAGTAGCCAAATTAGATGGCGCGCCATGGCGTAGGAAAAAAATAGATTATATTTTTGGGTGTGAAAATAGATTTTCTCAGGGACGAATTTTACCTATAGATTATACCCTTGGATTAACTCGGAAGACGCCGAGCAAAGCACGATTGCCAAGGTACTTAAAGAAGATATCATTACGGAAAAAAGTTTACATTTTGGGTAATAACAGTTTTGTATGAAACAGCAATTTTTTTTATCGCTATTTGGATGTTGGTGGCATAGAGAAAGTTGTTCAGTTTGACGGTCTGATCACCCGCATATTTTCTTAATATGCGGTTGATCAGACCGTATCGGACCTATATCCCTATATATTGTTGCGTACCAACTGAGACGTAGCTAGATGCCCTAGGGATAACGTATACCCACCTTTGAGAAGCTCTGATCAGTCCGTTAATGATTGACTGATGTAACAAAAGCAGATCGTACTTTTATTAGTACCTAGTCGTGCCATCGTTATCGATTATGTAACCTAACACGTGTCGCTTAGCAAATAATAGCAATTACATTCTATAAGAATATACTACTTGATAATGATAATAGACCGAGCTCATTAATATGTAGCTTTGTCATTATAAAACGTACTTTTTCACTAAAGGATGTACTGTTTTAGAAAATACAATAGGCCGGTACATGCATACATAAACTAACGACAGTATATTCTCTTCCTATCCTGAGTGGTTAGATACCCTGCTACAACTATCACAACCATCTTTCAAAGCAAAGTTCACTTTTAAAATCGAATAAAGTGTAAGGATGGTGATGATGATCTTCTTATCGTGTGCGAGCTCTATTGTCAGAGTTTTTTCAGACCGCCTTACGACCTCTGAAGTGGTTTATATGTAACGACTACTACCACCAGAGATAGTAGCCGGGACGAACGGCTTAACGTGCCATCCGAAGCACGGAATTATCTTTCTTTTCAGACAGTCGGGTGATGCAGCCTGCAATGTCCTAACCAACTGGGGAAAAACGCACATAGTTACATATCACTAAGTGCCCCCCGTGGGAATCGAACCCACGACCTCTTAGACCACGGAGGCAGATACACATGATATGATGATAATGATGGATTCCTAGTGATTTTCGACTCCGGCGACTGTTAATCTTTATAGAAAAGTAGTCAGGTAGGCAGGATATTTTGAAGTGCATAAATGTTCGCGCTAAACACAGATGCACTCTCTCGTTCTTACCCTCTTATGTCTGGTGGAACGGGAGACCGATACGAGCAGAGGTACACGGTTTCGGCGTCGAAGATGTGTGAGACGCCTGAAGGAATTAGTCAACTCTTACGACACCCGACTGGGTTGGTGCTATTCGAAGCCGGACGGTTAAGATTGGTATTTTGGAGATGCTCTCGTGCGGAGCGTGAAGGATGCTTAGGTGGCTAGGGCAGAGAGTAGTGAGACGATTTGAGTATCAGTGCGTACTAGTTTATTATCTTACTTGCTGGTGAACCACCGACTAAAATGTAAAATATGGGTACCCCACAGGTATGATCAAATAGAAATATAAATCTTTAGTTAAGAAAACATAGTATCTACATAAGATATAATGGATCCCACACTCGGTATGCCAGAATCTCCGAAATCCTTTACGATTACCAAAAGACAAACTTTATAATATGGAGTGAGCGAAATTACAATGCGCAATATTTAAAATTAAAAAGGATTTTCGTAGGGAAAAAATTTGCTGGAAAACCACTGATGTCTTATATACTATACAGGGTCCTTTTTAATATGCTGACGGTTTTTAATGGGATGATCATACATCATACTGAACAATGTTATCTATGGGACTAAAGTCAACATCGCGAAAGCTTTTTGGTAATACCAAATGTATCCAACAGCAGTTAACAGCATCCAACAGCATGCCATACTTGATTATTTTTGTGTCAATTCGGACAAAAATTTGCTAAGATTTTTATGAGACTGGGGGTCTAGTCTAGTATAAGAGGTCAATGTGGAAAACAATAAAAAGGAATAGTTTTCCTGCTGCATTCGTAGGAATAAAGTATACATGATACAATAGATACTCTTTCTTACACTGGGAATGGGAACTTAAATCCAGGGAAAACGACAATTGTGCCGTTCACGAGGATGAGAAACCTGACAAGACTCAGGAATCCATTCCTCTATAATAAGGAGTTAACATGGTCCACAGAGGTAAAATATCTGGGGATGATCCTAGATAAAGAACTGACGTGGAAATCACATGCTGAAATGGTTACAAGGAAGGCCGCAAGGGCTTTCAATATGTGCAGGTCAGCATACGGAAAAACCTGGGGCTTAAACCCCAAGGTTGTATACTGGATCTACACAACTATGGTTAGACCAATACTTTCTTACGGCAGCATAGTTTGGTGGACGAGAACCAAAATGCGAACATGTGAGAAAGAGCTTGGGAAACTGCAACGTATGGCCTGTATGGCTATGACTGGTGCATTTAGGTCGACACCCACCGCGGCACTAGACATAATACTGGACCTTAGACCGCTTCATATATTCATACAAGCTGAAGCGGCGAAGGCTCTTTACAGAATGAAGATGAGCCAAACCTGGCATAGTGATATGCCTAAGATAAGGCACACTGCTCTGAAACTGAACAGTGAGCTTGAAAGAGGGTTCAACATGATCGGTGACACAATGCCGAGCATACGAATCTTCAAGAGAAAATATAAAATACATGTCCCTACAAGGGATGAATGGAAGCGTGGGCTGCGTACCCCGGACGCGAACACTCTTGTTTGGTACACTGATGGTTCAAAAACCGAGTCGGGTACGGGAGCAGGCATACACTCCAAAGACTACAACGAGAGTATCAGTCTAGGAGAGTTTGCAACTGTTTTTCAAACAGAGGCGTATGCTATCATAGCTTGCGCGCAGGAGAATATATATAGGAATGTGACCAACAAGACTATTTATATCCTTAGCGATAGCCAAGCAGCTCTCAAAGCCTTGGACTCCTATTATGTGGGCTCCAAGCTAATCCTAAATGGAGTGAAGACCCTCAACAAGCTTGGTCTTCACAATACCGTAAGATTAGTTTGGGTTCCGGGACATACCGGCGTCCGGGGTAATGAGAATGCTGATGAGTTGGCGAGGGCTGGGTCAGAGCGAAAAATGGTTGGCCCAGAACCAAGTGTGGGAATCCCGGCATGCAGTATAAGAATGGCCATTAGGGAGTGGGCTGATAAAACACACAAGCTGGAGTGGTATAGCCTTACAGGTCTACAACACTCCAAGAAATTTATCAGCAATGCGACAGCTCGTGTCTCAAAGTTCATACTGAACAACAGCAGGAGCAAGGCTCGTGCCATCGTCGGAGCCCTCACTGGTCACTACGCCACAGGCACGATGATGCACAAGATGAAACTCACCCTGGATCCCAGCTGCCGAGCGTGCGGAGAGGATGAGGAGACCATGGAGCATATCCTGTGTGACTGTGATGTCTTGGCGGCAAAGCGCATGTGCCTCCTCGGTGATGGATACCCAAAACCGGGAGATCTAAGGCTTCTTCCCCTCAATGGTATTGCCTCCTTCATTGACCATGTATTTGAAGGGTGAAGTAAGCAAAAAGTATTGGGGCTAACACAAAAGATCCCACTGGGTCGAAGTGTTGCTGGCTTGCCAGCCCCCACAACAAGATAAGATAAGATAAGATACACTGTGATACAAGTAAGGAATATTTTTAAGGAAGTATATGCATGCGCTGCGTCATGCACTAACCACTAGCGCATTTCTTTGAAGAGCCCATACCTATTCTAGTATTCTAGGTTGACTTGACATTGACAATGTACTACGTGAGTGCCATTTATAGTCTGTCTGTGGTATCGACATAATTTTGATTATAATAGTAGGGAAATATTTATTTAGGACATTTAGGATCGCTTATGAAACGAGGAAGATATTTCAGTAATTTATTTCCTCTATGGTTCATTTATACAGGGTCCAACTTCACTAAGCTCAGGCTCAAACTGACCTAGTTTCTCTATGGGAAATCGCGAAAAAAGAATCTGCTGTCCCATACAATTGGTTCGAGTATGGTTGCAGTTTTGTATGGAACAGCTGATTTTTATTTCGCGATTTCGACTTTGGTCCCATAGAGAAAGTTGTTTAATTCGATGGTCTGATCATCCCCTTAAAAACCGTCAGCATATTTAAAAGGACCCTTAGGTATTTAGTTATAACTAGTTTTTGCCCGCGACTTCGTACGCGTGTACATTTTATTTTTTCGTTAATTTTCCAATGTTTTTAATAGTTATTCTGTTATTCGGGACGGAGACAAATACAACAAACCAAAAATCATGAAAATCGGTCCAGCCGTTCTCGAGTTATAAGTGTTCGAACAAACCCGACTTTCTTTTATATATATACTAGCTGTTGCCCGCGACTTCGTACGCGTGGACATTTTATTTTTTCGTCAATTTTCCAATGTTTTTAATAGTTATTCTGCTATTCGGGACAGAGAAAAATACAACAAATCAAAAATCATGAAAATCGGTCCAGCCGTTCTCGAGTTATAAGTGTTCGAACAAACCCGACTTTCTTTTATATATATAGATATTATATAGATTATAACAAATAAGCGGAATTTTAAACGACCCAAAGATTTCCATACAAATCTCAAAGTAATCCTAGCGTTGAAACTGTAATTTTAACGAAAATCTCACAAACCTTGACTTTAATAGTTTATAGTTATTGGCTTTCTGATTTATACTCATGTAACTACTGTATTATATTGCTGTTGGTTTTCCAATAAAAAAAAATAAAATAAAAAAATAAAAAAAATAGTTTTGAAACTAACATCTAACTTCGATTGTGTGAAGCGCTGCAAGGGCTATTCTCTTAAAAAGCTTCGCTATTCCATACAAAACTACTTCCATAGGTACTCCGCCAAAATAATTTATTTTTATTTATTTATTTTATTTTCGGGTGATTTACAGCATTACAATTTTGTTAAATCTTCTTATCTAGACGCCAATTAAAAATCTCCACATTTAAATATTTTTCTCGGTAGTTGTATAATTATTCCACAAAGTCTCGCCTCACTTTACGCACTAGGGAGATAAACTAACGAAGACAAAGAGATAGATGCAATAAAAAGAGGACCTCTAGCTCATTATATATTCCAATGACGTTCAGAGTCATACAAAAATAAAGAATATTAATCAGGGATCAATGCGCCGGCGCACTCGTTGATGTCTTATGTTCCCAAACATATTGGATGGCTGAACCATGTTCACGAAGTTCGAACGACGCGACGCATTTTGTTGACACTAAACTTGTATGTAGGTATGCACCTATGCACACATGCAGCTACCGGTTATAGACACTGCATCTGACCCCACCTCTCTTTTCGTAGCGGCTTGCCGGTCGGTGCAGTGGTCAGTGGTCAATTGCGGTGAATAAATCGCAACTGAACCATGATTAGACCGCGTGCGAACCACAACTTTTAATACATCCGGTATTGCGCTTTTTATTTGACAGCCGTTAGAGTCGTTTTGACAGATCGCTCAGACGTTAAGGCTGTCAGTCACATAGTCAATAAGTCAAGTTAATTAGGAATTAACACACAAGTTGAATAGTAATTGGATTGCAATGAGATTAGAACTGAAATTGGATTATGATTGAATTTGAATGTTTTAATTGATGATTCTTATTATTTTGGATGATTAGCGCGA
The DNA here is from genome assembly GCA_922987775.1 of Agonopterix subpropinquella. Lineage (NCBI taxonomy): Eukaryota > Metazoa > Arthropoda > Insecta > Lepidoptera > Depressariidae > Agonopterix > Agonopterix subpropinquella. The sequence continues at coordinate 23,329,280 of OV277705.1, forward strand.
TAGAGTACCCTGTTTTTATCTCTCATGCAATATCCTGTAGTCGAATTCGCGCACAATAAAGTTCCAAAAATCCAAAATGAACTTCTTTCCCACACTTTAGTGGGATCACACACGATGACGCATTGACGGAGCTTCAGTCATTTGTGAAGCAAGGAGTTGTATGAAACGTAGAAGCACACACGGTGCGTCAATCCGTCACCGTGTGTTCTTCTACGTGCGGTTTCTTACAACTCCTTGCTTTACAAATGACGAACTGATGTCTGCCGCTCTGTCAATGTGTCATCGTGTGTGATCCCACTTAGTTGTCTCCTGCAACACCCATGGGAGAAGAAGAATGGGTAATAATTTTTGAGAGTTACACGGTTATTTGCTGAAATCAATGCTGCTGATCCCGTGATCATTGCAGTTGTAACACTGCCACAATATCAGGAACAGAACCCGTTAAAATTAATAATTTCAGCTTACTAATTTGTTTCCATCTCATATTTCTATATCATAATAATCAGTTAAGTAAAATCATAAACCAAAAAAAAAAAAAAAACCATTATTTAAAAACAGTTAATTTAAAAATAGCACTTATCATTCACCTCTTTAGTAGGTAATAAAATATTCCAAAAACGTAACATTTGTTTGTATGAAGTTATGAGGAACTATTGATTACAATGGTGTTCCCGAAACTTCACCGTGTCAGTAGGCTTGTGAACGCTTTACGACATCTACGATAGTTCAACTTGATCCTCATAGAATAATCTTGAGAAATGCAGAAGCGGCACGATTTTTTAACAGTGTTTTCTTGGGACACGAATACGAATAAAATTTAAAAAAATATTTAAAAGAAACCGACAGGTACTAGACTAATAAAAACATGCATATTAGGTACATAACAAATATCTCGTCATGGCTTGTTGTTACCATCAATATGCGCTATTCAGTTTTTCTTTGGAACGACTTTCATTTTCACCGAAGACAAACCTACTGGCCACATCTCTTTAACTGATGACCATTATGGAGTGGAGACCACGTTTGGACAGACTTAACAAAGAGTGACCTTTTGCTAGATGACACGACGATAACTGCAAGGGAATGCAAGAAACACAGGGCCGAGCGCAGTGGTGAGTTTTGAGAGAGGTCTGTTTCCAGCAATCGATTATTACAGGCTGATGATGATAATGAAAAGGACAACTCACTTCAATAATGTTAAGTGAAGTTAGCTTTTAGAGGGCACAAAACAAACTTGAATGTAAAAACATTTCAAAGGCCTTCACGCAGAAAATTCAAAGAATTGTCTGAACTGCGACTGTAAGATTATAATCTTTGCTTCGTATGTTACCTAAGCGCCCAGTAAACACAGTGTCATTATACCCATTTGACCTCCATATTGTCTCATTGTATGTAAGCAAGTTAGCGCCTCGTTTCTACCAAGTTTTTCGTTATTGAACACAACCTTTTACCGTATGGTATGCCACCAACATTTCAAAGTAGATTAGAACTAAGAACCAACTTTTTTTGTCATTTTATGTGGTAGGGACGCAGATAGACATGTTTTAAAATCAGATCAGATTTTTCCTCAACATGAATGATGTTGGGGAGAATCCGACTAAAATAAACGTTTATTTAAAAGAAATTTAGTTTATAACCTGAGAGAGAGAGAGAGAAAACGAAACGATTGATCCAGTTCTGTCCAATCCAGGGACAATCATCATCATCTCAGACGATAGACTTCCACTGCTGGAATATACCGGGATGAAAACATATAGCAGTTTCCGAGTTAATCCATAATTATGCTTTTGAACAGTGAATAGACGGCTGGCTTACTCGTCCCGCTTCACGTAACAAATGATATACAGGGTGTAACAAAACACCCTAGTAATACTTCAGACCATCAAACTGAACAACTTTCACTATAGAGCCAACATCGAAATCACGAAAAAAAAAACCGCTCTTTCATACAAAACTGCAGTAGGCGTTACTGTCTCGGCTCAAATGTATGGAACGGCATATTTTAATTATTTTTTCTCGACGTTGGCTCCATAGTGAAAGTTGTTCAGATTGATGGTCTGAAGCTCCCCCTTAAGTATTACTAGGGTGTTTTGTTACACCCTGTAAAACGACAAAAAATTAAGTTTTAACTCATCATAATGTATGAACACATTGTAAGGAAACCTGCATACGCTGAAGAAGACATTCTGATGCGTATGTGAAGTCTACCAGCACACGTGGTGGACTAACGCCCAAGCCCCCTCCCTGAGGATAAGTCTGTAGATTCCTACTACAGGAAGGATTCTACTACACGCGTCGCCTTAGAGTGACCTCGGGAAAGAAATTTTGGTATTTTTTTTATTAAATATTACGTTTCTGGAAAGAAAATCTCACAAACCATGTCCTGATTTCAATAAAAAAATAATCGAATACTCGTAATGCCATCTATAGCGTGTAATAAGAACCTCGCAAATACTCCCGAACTTACATAAAAGTTATAGGACGCAGTTTTTTCTTCCTCCGGAAAAATTATTTCTTTTGCACTTACGAGTTCTTCACTCTAAGGTCTAAGGCGTTGTAGGCAGGGAAAATAATGCCTCTTATAACGAAAAAGAGTAAGAAGTAGTCGTTGGACAAACAAATAAAAAATTGAATGTTGACTTCGGCGACGCCCTGGAGAGCGATTTTTGAATCTCATTCGCTAAGTTCAGCAGCTGAAAATGTCAAAATTACTACGGAGTAACGCATCTTTCTACTGCTGATTTGACTTTAAAAAATCATACTTCAGGAGTGCAATTTTTGAAAGTCAAATCAGCAGTAGAAAGATGCATATCTCCATAGTAGGTAATTTCGACATTTTCAACTGCTGAACTCAGCGAATGAGATTCAAAAATCGCACTCCTGATATCTTAAGTCACAATTTTCCTGAATATAAAATTACAGACGTAGACCTTCCACAGTTTTGTAACTTATAGTGGAGAATGATTACCGTAGATAATCTATCGACGATATTATCCAAATGACCCTGCTTCCGTCAGCAGCGTGGTACCGTTGAGTGCAACACCACGCTCCGAAGGTTCTAAATGAATAAATTTGATGTAATAGTAAACCAAAGGTACTATAAACACGACGTAAACACGACTGCGGTCACGTAACAACTTTGTAACTACTGCTGTGGAAGTTCATGGTTGAAAATATTTCTTGAATGACTGTTTGTTGCTATAGCAGGATTATAAATCGGCTGGCAGCCCTATGATTCTTGTCTGCGTTGATTTTATGATGAGGCGATATAGTTATAAAAAAGCCTTCGTATCGGAATGACCTACAAGCAAAAAAAAAAAGTCTGCGACACTGGTTGGATGGATTGCGTTCTATTCGAGAATGGACTACAGTTACAGTGTAGGTGTAGATAATACATAACATAAAATATAAAAAAATCTGCTGTTGGCATTGCCCATTATGAGGTCTTCTATGAGGGGGTGAGGTAAAAATTGGTTGTGGGCAGGGAGTGTCCGTACCTACTGTCCAGGAGTGCGATTTTTGAATCTCATTCGCTGAGTTCAGCAGTTGAAAATGTCAAAATTACTGTGGAGATACGCATCTTTCTACTGCTGATTTGACATTAAAAAATCATACTCCAGGAGTGCGATTTTTGAAAGTCAAATCAGCAGTAGAAAGATGCGTATCTCCATACATTTTTAACTGCTGAGTTCACCGTATGAGATTCAAAAATCGCTCTCCTGGTTGGACATCAAACTGAACAACTTTCACTATGGAGACAAAGTCGAAAAGAAAATCACCTGTCCCATACATTTGAGTCGTGTAGGTTAGGTAGGTTAGCAATATTTACTCCATAGCGAAAGTTGTTCAGTTTGATCGTCAAAACCACCCCATTAAATATTACTAGGGTGTAACACCCTGTATAGACAATGATATGATGCTGATGTTACTAAATTACGTTTTACGGTAATAAATATTAAATAATCTGTGGTTTTACGTAATATGATGAACGAACCTATAATGACGAAAATTCGTTTAATTAAGGATTTTTCTGCAGTTTTTATTTTTGAATATTCGTTCCGCTATGTTCCGCTAAGTTGCGCTCTACGCGATGTTGATCAAGAATGTAAGAAATATTTATATAGCTTCTACTTATAATTACCGTCGCTATTACTGATTGACTAAAATATTATTATTTATAAACTCAAGAGTTAATTTTCATTAGACTAGTTAGTAGGTAGGGACTCAATAATTTATGGATAGGGATCCATAAGCTGATAAATAAATAATGCATTGAGATTGCCCACGTTTAATCAAATATTAATAAGCACTCGGAGAGTAAGCAGAATAATTAACTATGTCCAGCAAATATAAATAGCAAAAAAGTCCGAGTTAGTTCCGGGACAGACTTTAACCTAACCCAATGAAATTAGATGCTCTAATCAGTTCCGTCCGGAACAGAGTTTAACCGAATCTAACCCAATGAAGTGCACCCACGGGTGCTCTGGCCCTGTACCCGGACTTTAGATGTTCGATATATCGCCACTATTTCGGTCCGTACCTCATTGTAATAGAGTTGACATTGGAACGAAAACGTTCACGTAATTGCGAAGTTCGAAAGTGCGGGTAGAGACCCTGATTCCGTTCCGAGCAGTGTGCTCTCGCCAGAACTCTCATTTCGTCGGCCTTCGCTGTATTCGCATGCGAGACCTCTATTCATCGAGCTCCACTCGCTCAGCTACAGCCTCGCACGTTCGCTACCTTCAGTAGATACCTCCTCGTGAGCTTCTGGCTCTGCTTTTTTGGAATACACTCTATAGGGGTAGTACAGACAAGAGTGCGTGGAAGTGGGATGCTCTGAGTCGGTTCTGGGACAAACTTTAACCACAGTTTAAGAAAGAATATCTATTACTTCATACTTTAACCTAACCTAGCCCAGTGAAGTCGGGTACCCTGAGTCGGTTCCGGGACAGACTTTAACCTCTAAACCATAATATGCATACCCATGAGATAAACTGCTTGTAGGCATGTTTTCTCTGCAGACCAATTGCTTGCCAAGACCAAGTAATTGGTTTGCATTGTGACCGTTTCTTACACGCAATAATATTACAAGCTGCATGCATATTGGTTAAATTGTTGTCAATTTTTTAAATTGTTTGCAGATCAAGAATTGCAGCCAGATTTTTATTTATTGCACGCAAAATCTTTGTATGCTGTCCAAATGATTCAAAGGCTGATTTTTTATGCTAAGCAAATTTAATAACGGCAAACCATTTAATTGTTTCTCATATTTTAAAATACTTCTCATATTTTACAGCATTCATTGCATGAGATGGTAAACATAAAAGCTACACAAACAAAACAAACAAGCAAACAAGTACCTAGTATAGAGGGAAGAGGCCTACATATAGGGTCCTTCTTAATATGCTGACACTTTTTTAAGGGGATGATCAAACCGTCAAACTGAACAACTTCCTCTATGAGACCAACATCGAAATCGCGAAAAAAAATCATCACTTCCATACAAAACTGCAAACCTACTCGGAGCCAAACGTATGGGACAACTGTTTTTTTTTTCGCGATTTCGATGTTGATTCCGTAGAGAAAGTTGTTTTTTTTTTTTTTTTTTTTTTTATGTGTGATAGGTAAGCATTTGACCCCATTTGTTCAGTTTAATAGTCTGGTCATCGCCTTAAAAAAGTGTCAGCATATTAAGAAGGACCCTGTATATATTCGACATGCGCCACACCATTTCTTTCCGTCTTTACAAGGCGACTAAGGGATGAGGATTCTCGTGCTTCGGAAATGTTATCCTCGTATCACTGACATAATCTCGACATATCATCCTGAAACCTTATAATAAAGCCACGTAAGCCTAGCCACAAACAAGCACACAACTGCATTGGTAGAAAGATATTTGGTAGTTATAGCAATTTTCTAACCACCCCGAGGGGGATTTTGGTCGTGAGTTTATGGATGTAGTTTGTAGGTGTGAGTTGGATAATCTTTAAAAAAACGGTCCTCAATTTTCATGCTTGGTTTATTGTAGGTCCCGTTGATGTCTTTCGTATGACCAAACAATACATAATGTCAAAAAAACTTCGAATTTTCTAAATATAAGATTTTAATGCTTGAACAAAATCGTCAAAAGTTAATGAGCTCTAAAAATATGTGTCCTTCAAATTCAATTGACGACAATGTCCTGCTCTTGAACTTAAAAAAAAAAGTATTTATTTTTCTCAAAAACAATGTCAACAAACGAAACGAGTTAGAGGGCTTCCACGACATTTCTCGCCACTCAAGCTTGACCTCCGTTACTAGTATTGAAAATAAAATTTGAAACAATATCGGAGTTCATTTTAAAATGGCCCTTGGTCACCCATAGATGAATCAGAGGTGCGCTTGCGTTTACGTAAGATATATAAAGCTATGGCGGCTCAGTATTGTCACAGTTGAAAGCTTACGCTTGGGGGAAAGACGTTTTTAATTAATTTTCGATAGTAACTAAGCAAATTTTTCAAAATGCGTGTGTCTCTGTGCTTGCTGGTAGTAGCGTGCTGTGCGACGCGGACCTGGGCTGGCGCTCTGCGTAAGTTTTTGAAAATTATTTTAGTACATAAGAAAAAAAAAATGTTTTGTATACAGGGTTCAACTAAATATGCTGAGGTTTTTAAGTTTGATGGTCTGGAAAAACATACAGGTGCGATTTTCGTATCTCATTCGCTGAGTTCAGCAGTTGAAAATGTCAAAATTACTGTGGAGATATGCATCTTCCTACTGCTGATTTGACTTTCAAAAATCGAACTCTCGAGGTATGATTTTCGAAAGTCAAATCAGCAGTAGAAAGATGCATATCTCCATACTAATTTTGACATTTTCAACTGCTGAACTCAGCGAATGAGATTCAAAAATCGTACTCCTGATCAGCCCTTTGAAAACCGTCTGCATAGAGGACCCTATATATTTATTTTATCCCTCAAAATTGATAGACAAAAATAATTTTAAACCATTGCATAAGAAATTAATCAAACATCTATTCGAAAAAGATAAAAAATTGTTATTATTCTCGCACCGAATATATTATTATATTTTTATTTATTCTAACACCATATTTACCAAATATATCTACTTCAATGTGCAGTATCTTAAAATGTGCAGTTTAAGATAGACATCGACATCCCTGACTATCCCCTTGGGGAATATAGTCGTGAGAATATACAGGGTCCAACTTAATATGCTGACGGCTTTTTAAATGATGATCAGACCATGAAACTGAACAACTTTCTCTATGGCACCAACATATACATCGCAAAAAAAAAAAAAATCTGTCCCATATTTGGGTCGAGTAGAATGTAGGAATATTATGATTTATTTTTCGCGATTATGTTGTTGGTTCCAGAAAGAAAGTTGTTCAGTTTGATGGTGTGATCATCCTCTTAAAAAACCGTCAGCATATTATTAAGAAGGACCATAATATTTATACTTCATCATCATCATCTTCAGCCTATAAACGTCTCACTGCAGATCACAGGCCTACCCTCAGGGAGGGTGTATGGGCAGTAGCCCACCGTGCATTAGACTTCACATACACATCAGAATTTCTACTTCATTAATACTTCATTAATAAAAACTTGAACGTCTGCTAAATCAGAATTATGATTGGATTTGATGCCTCCGTAATTCCTAACGGAATTCTGGAGGGGGCAAATCCATGCGAAATCGTAAGGCGCTGTCCTATTGCCATCGCTCGCGCGATCATGCGTTCGTCCGACGAAAATCATTTTGCCACTGTGTATTTAAACATACTTATATCTGAATAGAAATATAACAATTCGATCTTATCTCATGATAGCACAACCTTCTATAGGATATTCCGCAGATATAACAGTTTCCATACAGTTTTAGACTTCTAATGGGCTGTACTCTTTCCCCTTTAAGCCATACAGACCTATTAAAAATCACCCTATATAATGTCAAACATAACATTCCGAATTTCCGACGCGACGGGGCGCGGCGTTATGCAACGAGAGGCATGTTTTGTAAAACATTTGTAAATAAATAAGTAAACACTAATATAAACAAACACGAGAGGTCGTTAGCTAACCATCTGGTTTAGGCGTGCCACTGCCAATGTCAAGCCCTTTGCCGTCAGACCATCTATTTATACGAGTATGGTACCTAGTCTAATATAACTTTATATCACAAAAGGTTCATTTGTCCCAGACTTCGTCTACACCGGCTCCTGTCATCGCACTGGGATAAAACAAAAACCAGTTTTTAAGTCTAATCATAAAGCTTTTAAACACAAAAAGCTTCATCAAAATCAGTCCAGTAGTTTTTGCGTGATGCTCGAGCAAACAAACAGACAACGAAAAATTAAAAATCTGTAATTTGGAGTCAGGGACACCCAATACCATAAATTGTAACCTTTTTTTGGGAATAAGATCGATGTACACACAGACACACACACACACTTCTGTTACAGTTTGATAATACCCATATACAGGGTGAAATTGATATCATTGGCATCCTTTTAAACTAAGAGTCTACCCATCAAACTAAACAACTTTTACTATGGGAGCAAACCGATTGGAGCAAAAAAAAAATCTGCTGTTGCATGCATTTGAGTCGAGTAGGCATTGCAGTTTAGTATGGGACAGCTGATTTTTTTGTTGCTCCAATCGGTTTGCTCCCATAGTAAAAGTTGTTCAGTTTGATGGGTAGATTCTTCGTTTAAAAGGGTGCTAATGATATCAATTTCACCCTGTAGTGTAGGATTAGGTAGGTACTATCTATTTATTTATCTATATATAACGTCACACCTCTTTCCCAGTGGGTAAGGCGGAGACCAAGGCGCACCACTTACTACGATCCTTACATACCTCTTTTGCCTCATGCACATCCACACATTACTTCATACATGCCCTTCGGTTTCAAGTACTCCGCACCTCCCTTTTTGTAGGACGCAACAGAATTGATCAGAATACGTTCTATGAGGGCGCCCTCTGCCGACACTTCCACTCACATAATATTATTAGCAACATATATCTCTTGAGTATACATCTGCACACATGTCACATGTAATCCTGTCACTCATCTTCTCCACATGACCAAACCAACGAAGCATATCTTGCTCTATTCTCGTCACAACATCTTCTTTCAATTTACATCGATCTCTAATCACACAATTTTTCACTCTATCACTCAGCGTGACACCACAACACATACTTCGCAAGGAACGCATTTCAACAGCATTTAATTTTACTTTCATGCATCTTCTGCCATACCCAGCACCACTGCCATACATAAGTGTAGGCACCAACACACCACTGTGTATAGCAAGTCGCGCCTTTTTGGACACCAACTGGCTGGCCACAAATGGCCACAAGGCCACAAATGGCCACAATAGGATGCAATAGCACCCGTTCACTTTGTTTCCCACTTCTGTCACTCGCCTATGTACATTTCCCGAATACAGGGTGAAATTGATATCATTAACATCCTTTTAAACTAAAAGTCTACTCATCAAACTAAACAACTTTTACTACGAGAGCAAACTTGTCAGATAAAAAAAAACTGCTGTTTCATACTAAACTGCAATGCCTACTCGACTCAAACGTATGAAACAGCTCTTTTTTTTTGCTCTGACAGGTTTTAGGATCCAACTTCGTTTGTATGCAGCGCGCTCGATCGCTCTGAAGGGTACATAAAACGCCTCTTAAAGTGGCCAGGCCACTTGTAGCTAGCAGAAGTGGCTCGTGTGCTGCGAACCAGGAACTACATGGCAACAGACTTTTATTACACATAGTAAACTGTCAATTGTGATTTTTTGACCGGCGTATATGGAATCAATCAGTCCAGTTCCCATAATAATAGCATATCTTACTCTATTTAAAGCAAAAACCTTCAACTACCTGCCATTGTGTACCCTAAAACACAAGTAAATAAAGTATACATTAACTAATAGCGTGGGAAAATGAAAAACGATAGTCTATTACATACATATTGTCACATACTTAGCCCACAATACATTTCGTAATTCTGTCATTCATACCTCAATGTGTTTCATTAATAATGTATTGTTTTGTTTCTTTGTGGTTTTAACTCATGTTTACTTGATAAGGCTTAAAACATTACCGTATTATGCGTCCTTCTTACTTTGAACGTAAATATATAGGGTCCTTCTTAATATGCTGACACTTTTTTAAGGGGATGATCAGACCGTCAAACTGAACAACTTCCTCTATGCGACCAACATCGAAATCGCGAAAAAAAAATCATCACTTCCATACAAAACTGCAAACCTACACGGAGCCAAACGTATGGGACAACTGTTTTTTTTTCACGATTTCGATGTTGATTCCATAGAGAAAGTTGTTCAGTTTCATAGTCTGTTCATCGCCTTAAAAAAGTGTCAGCATATTAAGAAGGACCCTGTAGGTATAGATATCTCTAGGTAAAAAGAGGCAAATGACTTGGTCCCAAATAATATTCTGTTTCGTTTTGTTTTACAAAATGTAACAAAATGCCCCAGTAATATTTAGAGGGGTGGTTTAGTTTAGATCATCAAACTGGACAACTCTGATCATCAAACTGGACAAACAGCCAATGAGAGAAAACAAATTCTGTTGTTTCATACAAAACTGCAGTACAAGCGTACCAGATTTGTATGCTGACAAAAATAGCGAGCGAAATTATATATATTGACCAGTCAGGATGTGCCACCTTCAATACCTTACCGCTATTGGCTAATTGTTTTCGCTGCTATTCGACTTTGCACCCTGATTGATTATTAAACGAGTTCGGGTTTTGAGTTTTGTCGAGGGACTCTGCTCAAAGGAAGATTGACATTGACAAGGTTAATTATTTTTCTGGTCGTACTCGTACTGTACCCAACTACTAAATGTATGGGCCAACAGATTTAAAAAAAAAACGGTGTTTTGTCCACCTTTTCTTTTACTCTACCCCTTTTCCTACTAGGGTGTTATGTTACACCCTGTATACGACCTATTTATTTGACGACAATTGAGGAAGGGGTAGGTAGGTTGGAGGTATGGGGTAGACTACAAAATTTTTAAATAACTTTAAAAAATGCAACTAGGTTACTAAAAACAATTGAAAATCTGTTCATCAACATTTTATGTTTAGGTACTGTACCTCTACCGAAGGTCCGAAATAAGTAAATAGAGCCACAATAATAAATATTTACGCATTTCGTACGCAATACATAATACATACCGATGCACTTGCACAAAAAATACTGGTTTTTTATAAGTTTGGTACATTTATTCCGAAATATGCACTTAATTCGGTAAAGATAGTTGTTGCTCTTGAATTGTTTCCAAAATTAAAAACCATTATTTCGCCATTTCGTTTAATAGTTGTCGTAAATATTGAAAAACTTACAATGCATTGACTCGATCCATCACAGAAAGTGGTTATGAGGCGGTGACACCACCTAATGTTTTACAGCACACATTACACAAAAACATAGAACAAAAATGGCTTCATCCGATACAATTTAATTTTTAAAAAGATCGCGGTCGACCAAAAGTGAAACTATGTTTTGTTTTCTTCATAAAAAAACATTAGCAAGAGTCACGCCCTTATACAGGGTGTAAAATTAAATGGGACACTAACTTAAACGGGTGCTTCAGGCCATCAAACTGAACAACTTTTACTATGAGAAGAAGACTATGGGACCAACGTTGAAATCGCGAAAAAAAACCGCTATGAAAACCGCTAGAAAACTGCAAACATAACTCAACTGAAATGTATGGGACAGCAGATTATTTTTTCCCGATTTCGATATTGGTCTCATAGACAAAGTTGTTCAGTTTGATGGTCTGAAGCACCCCTTTAATTAAGTAAGTGTCCCATTTAATTTTACACCATTTAAACCCGAGCCCCGCAATATTATTTTAGTAAACCTTCAAAACTACTAAAACTGTTTAAGAGTTTTTCTAGCTTATGTACGTAATACCAACTGCTCTTAAACAGTGAAGGAAAACATCGTGAGGAAACCTGCATAAGCTGAAGAAGAAATTCTGATGCGTATGTGAAGTCTACCAATCCGCATTGGGCACGCGTGGTGGACTAACGCCTATACACCCCCTCATCACTACATCCTTGAGGGTAGGCCCGTCTGTGCCCTACAGTGGGACGTATATTGGCTGATGATGAACGCTACGTAAACCTAAAATGTACTTGTATCTTTATGCGCCCTTAAACTCTTCCTTTTTTTTAAATTGAACATAAAAGCTGAAGTATTTATTTAGAAAAACGTAAAAGTTAACATGGAGTAGCAATTCAATTCTTATCAGCAGATATACAGGGTCGCACATAATATGCTGAAGGTCTTTTAAGAGGATGATCAGACCATCAAACTGAAAAACTTTCTCTGTAGGAACAACATCAAAATCGTGAAAAAATCTGCTATCCCATACATTTGTGTCGAGAATTATTGCAGTTTTGCATGGAATACCAGATTCTTTTCTTCGCGATTTCGACTTTTTGGTCCAATAGGGAAAGTCGGTCAGTTTGAAGGTCTGATCATCCCTTTAAAAAACCGTCAGCATATTAAGTTGGTCCCTGCATATTATGCTAATTTCAAATATTTAAAAATACGTCATCAGTAGGTATACCTACTGATACCCCTGATGTTGGTATACCAACATATTCAGAGTGGTCAGCGCGTACGAAGTCGCGCGCACAGCTAGTTATAAATAAACATGTGTGTAATACACGTTTATTAATTTTAATTACGTCAAACGAGATTGTCCGACATTGACCTACAGTGCCGAGTGCTTGCTTGTTACCACCCCACAACCACTTGTACCTTAGTTATTTACTCTGTTCACACAAAACTATAAAAGTTAATGGATCCTCATTGCCGATTTCGACTATTTATAGCGACTATTTACTTACACAAGTAGTATAGGTAGGTAGGTACACTTTTTTTTTTAACTGACGGGACCACACCTGTGCCTCACAACTACATCCGTGGTCTAATGGTTAAGAACATTGTGCTCTCGACACGGAGGTCGCGGGTTCGATTCCCACGGGGGACACCTAGTTATATGTCACTTTGGGATTTTTTCCCCAGTTCGTTTTCGTTAGGACATTGCAGGCTGAATCACCTAATTGTCTGAAAAGAAAGTTGATTCCGCTTCGGATAGCACGTTAAGCCGTTGCTCCCGGCTACTATCACTGGTGGTAGTAGTCGTTACATAAAAACTACATCACAGGCCGTAAGGCGGTCTGCAAAAGCTATGACACCAGGGCTTGCTGCCCACACGATAAGAGACTAGTGCCTACGAAGCACCGTCCCATCTCACTTCCTATTGAAAGGATTGGATCGGATACAATAAACCGTTTTTGATATCTTTATACCACCTACATCTAACCTTTTATACAACATGTTAATGAATTAACGCAAAACTAGAAAGTAGTTTGTTTAGAATCGAGAGCAGAGTCGAATTATCATGGTTTCAACATAGGTTTTTTTTTTAAATATTATATAATTTGTATGCAAAATTTTAAATCTACTGAATCTGATGTGAACCCACCGCACAGGTACACTCACCCTACTTACTACCAAAACAAGATTATAAAAATGTATCTATGAGTACGTTCGCTTTTTTCAGTGCTGAAATGATAACAAATCATTTTTGCCTCAAAACTTTAAATGCGAATAACTTTAAATTTTAACTATCGAAATATTGAAATTTTTGTTTCAATCTAATTATTTTGTTATAAATCAGTTGGGGTGTATTTGCGCTAATTCATTAACACGTTGTATATCCCGCTATTTCTTTCCCCAGCATCCTTCATATCGGCATGTTCAGCATCAGACCCCAAGCTGAACCAGTGCATTGAGAAGGTGATCGAAGTAGCCGGCCCCAAGTTCGCGGACGGTATCCCAGAGCTGGGCATCGCCCCCCTGGACCCTGTGCAGCTGGGCACGATTGATGTCAACAGCAACGCGCTCAATTTGAAGTTTACTGACACCGTTGTGACTGGGCTGAGGGGCTTCAGGGTCAACGCTTTTAAGTAAGTTTAGAAACAGTTCGGAAATAATACGATGATTCAACTGGCCCCTTGCATATTTTACAGGTATCCCTAAATCTAAGGCAAAAAATAAGGCAATCTTAATATTACTAAAAAGCTGCAAAATAAAAAAAACTGAAGTGAAAACTGAAGTTTCTTTCAGAAGTGCGATTTTTGAAAATCATACGAGCGACTTGGCAGTAGAAAGATGCATAATCTCCATAGTAATTTTCACATTTTCTACTGCCAAGTCGCTCGTATGATTTTCAAAAATAGCACTTTAGACCCATTTTTCGTCTACCACCCTAAGGTTAAAATTTGTCCGATATTTATTTTTGATGCTTTGTTTTTAATTTGATTATTTGAATCAGAACAATTCCAATCTCAACCTAAGCGATATTTTTATTTTACCTACCTAGGAAGTTTTGTAAAAAATTGATATACCACTTTCTTGGCCGACCAAACATAAAGTAAATCTACACACTATACAACAGTCCCTGCCCTAGTTTTTGATATACCTATCCTGTGTTTTAACCAAATCTCTTGTACGCAGGATAAACAACGAGAAAGGCAAAGCGTCCATAGACTTCACAGCCAACGTGACTCTGAAGGCTCACTACGACATGGACGGCCAGATCCTCATCCTACCCATCAGGGGAAACGGGGCTGCTAAGATTAAAATCAGTAAGTAACTAAGTACCATAGACATACCGTGACCACAGTAGGTACCTATAAGAAAGATTATCTAGTACCACATACAGTTCAGACACTCCCTGACCCCCGACAATTTTTACCTCACCCCCGCTTGGTAGAAAGCGTCGAGGAAAAGTAGGCGATGGCGTATTCCTGTCGCTCGCACTGACAGCTAAGTGTCCAACCAAGGTGTTCCGTGACTTACACTCAGTTGCAGAAACGCTCATTAGAGTTAATCCTCCATTAAATCTCTTGCTAGCTTTTACTACGTAAACAAGACAAAAAGTGACAGCAAGAGATTTAATGGAGGATTAACTCTAATGAGTGTTTCTGCAACTGAGTGTTAGGTACTGATATATTACACTTACTACCGAATAGATATCCTACCAGAAAGACAGGACCATACAAGCTTTTCTGGTAATATACAGGGTCCTTCTTAATATGCTGACACTTTTTTAAGGGGATGACCAGACCATCAAACTGAACAACTTTCTCTATGGGACTAACATTGAAATCGCGAAAAAAAAACAGTTGGCCCATACATTTGGCTCGATTAGGTTTGCAGTTTTGTATCGAAGAGCTGATTTTTTTTCACGATTTCGATGTTGGTGCCATGGAGAAAGTTGTTCAGTTTGACGCTCTGATCATCCCCTTAAAAAAAGTGTCAGAAAATTAAGAAGGTGTTACGGTAAACAGTTGCATTACTTTAAGGGGCGTCCGCCCGGTTTTGAGTAACTTTGTAACCATTTTATACATTAACTATGGCACTTTTTAAGCAGAAAACAAAACTGAACAATCTACAGGATATGAGAAGTGATGTGGTTTTTCTCGAAATCTATTTTAATTAATAAAACTGAAGAAAAACGACTCCAAAGTCACCTCTTTTTTTCCAATTGTAACCGTTTTACTCAAACATTGTTGATCAGAAGAATATGAAAATTTACAATATTCTTCACAAAACAATATAAAATGATGTGGTTTTCTTATTTTTTGAAAATTCATAAAGAATCATACAGGTTTTCAAAGAAAACGGAAAATTCTGACCGGAGCCGCGCAATTGAAGCGGGATGGCTAATTGCAAAAGTTTGCTTGCAAGAAAGAGAGCCTTGCAGATGGGAGGACTAGCCTTAAGGGGGGAATTGAACCCATGATACTGAACAACTTTCCCAAAGTAACCAATAGGAAATTTGCAAAAAAAAATTGAACTTTCCATACTAAATGCAATCAGCTGATCGAACATTTGTATGAAAGGTGATTTTTTTTTGCGAATTTCCTATTGGTTTCTTAGGGAAAGTTGTTCAGTATCATGGGTACAATCACCTCTTAAAGTACGCAACTGTTTAGCCTAACACCCTGTATATTCTGTGCTGTCCACGTCTAAAAATGTCACGGTCGCGCAAAGCACACGCATAGGGTGCCCTACTTAGAACGTCATTTAGAGGAAATTTATTTTATTACTTAGAGTTTATTTTGAGCGCCGAAAAAACACAAGAAGCTATATTTTTAACTCATAAATCTGCATAAATTTTACTACCGACTTCTTTATAAATTAGCATAACGTCCATTAAGAGATCAATTGATAACGTCGGATGATTAATTAAACGATGACACAATAAAAAACCTTGACTGTAAACTCCTCTTTGTTTAATGTCAACGCGGCCTCAGAAACTGTTGAGAAAAATCTAGAAAAATTGTCGAGATCGCCTACATCACTCATCCGGAAGAATTGATAACTATTTCATATAAAAACTAAGGAAAACAACCAATGTCATAGCTTCTTTGGTAAAGAAATACACTTCATACGCATCATCAGTAGAATTCTATTCGAAATTCCGTAGCTCAGCGTAGACATGGTGAACGACTGGACATTAGGCCTATGATTACCCCAAAACAGCTGAACATTGTACTAAAAAACGGTGACAAAGTTAGAATAGTCTCTCAACTCTTATCACCGGCTTTTTCTAGACCATGACCACTTTAGTCGAATTTATTGATTTTACATGTACGTCATGTTAGCTTAATCAAATTAAAGATTGAAAAAGTCGGGCGGCGAGCGGGATTCGAACACACGACCAGCTCTTTCCGGGGCATGCTCGCCGCCCGACTTTTTCAATCTTTAATTTCATGACCACTTTATTATGCGAAAACCTGTTTCCTATAAAGATAAGAAAGAATAAACCATATTCTTACTCCATCACGGCCCAGTAGTGCGATTTTTTAATCTTATTCGCTGAGTTCAGCAGTTGAAAATGACAAAATTACTGTGGAGATACGCATCTTTCTACTGCTGATTTTGACTTTCAAAAATCACACTCCTGAAGTATGATTCTTCAAAGTCAAATTAGCAGTAGAAAGATGCATATGTGCATAGTAATATTGAGATTTTCAAATGCTGAACTCAGCGAATGAGTTTCAAAAATCGCACTCCTGATGTGGATTGGTGGAAGTATAATTATGTCATGTCTGAGGAATTTCGAATAGCCTAAACAGGCTTCTAACTTAGCAAAGTCGCCAGTAGTCTACGATTCTGTACGATGCATAGACAAAATGCCGTAGTTACTTTGAAATTGTGTTTTTTGCAGCAAACCTGAACATCCTGATCAAGTACGACTACGAGACGAAGGAAGGCCACTGGGTGGTGACGAGCTACAGGGACAGCTACAAGATGGACCGCGCTCAATTCAAGTTCGGCAATCTCTTCGGAGGAAACAAGCAACTGGGTAAGACAACTTGGATACCTGGCAAAACGATCCTTTTGTTGGCAACCGCATTTTGTACAATACACGAACTATGAAAGCGCAAATTCGTCACGCCTGTCCCCCCTTGTCTACATATCCCATCTTAATTTTAATTCTATTGGATCACAAGACAAGACGACCTGAACACCTAAAACACTCTCAACAAGCGTAACTCAAGCACTTTGGTCTCCTATCACTAAGAAAAGGCAAAAGTATTATATACCCTTTGTAAATAGTCAATTTGCTATTTAGAATATTGTCAAGTCGTCAAAAAGGGTAGAACTTTAATTAGCATACATACAATACAACATAACTGTCTATCTCTAAAGATAAGAGAAAGACGCACATCTAAAACAACACCCAATTTCAGCCGCTACAACGAATAGGTTCACAAATGAGAACTGGAGTATTATAATGGACGAGATAGCACCACCAGCGATCAAGGCCATCATCGCGCACTGCGTGGACGTCGTCAAGAGCTTCTACAGCGCCGTGCCTGCTGCTGAGCTGATCAAACAATAAATGGTTTGAGTCATTTACGACTGGAGGGTTATTTTGGGCAACGGAAGTCAACAATATCATGGCTGCTTTTAAAATTTTCATTCATATTCATATCGTCTCATATGTTGGATTGCTTGGAGTAACACAGCATTTTATTTCGTTTTTACGTACATCAAATGGTTGGAATCCTTTCGAGCCAGGAACTCAAAAGGTGTCATGGGCTAAGGAAATCGGAGCAAAACATTTTCTGCATTTGGAATCATTGTTGTCATTGTTTGCTTTTGATATTATTAACGTCTTTTCATGTGTTTTCTTTTCTGCTTGTCGTAACGCATTTCATTTTCGTTCTTTCATTCATACATAAACAGCTTTGGGGTGGTCAAAGGGACATAAGCTTTGCTACAAAATCAATGTAAGTGAGGAGTAGCAATATTCATATTTCTTGCTTCTTCCTTTCTCATCTGATGTATCTTTGACATCAACAATGTCTTATTTTTCCAGGAAATATTTCCATTTTGCATTTAGGATACATCATCTAATAAAGACACTAATTCATTGTTTCTCGCTCCGCGAGCTCCGATGTCATTCTAGGCTTGTAATTTCATCATTGGATTTTCATCATCGTCATTATCTATCCTTACTTACTTAATTCTTTGTTTATGCTGAATACTAAAATATAAAATGCTACAAGAAATGTTATAGGTACTTAGCTCTAAATTTTAATACTTAACTTATATTTTGGAGACTGCCACCGTTCCACAGCATATTTCTTAATATCTAAAATATCGAGTAGAAAGCCATGTTTAGCTCTTAGAATATCAAATTCAAGATTGTTAAACTCTAAATTAATTAATTTCGCTGTGGGAAGTGGTCGCGATAACTCACAACTTCCCTTTGTCCACCTTCACGTGTGCATTTAAAAAACATCGCTCTTTAATTTCCAATTTACATTGACCGATTTCTGAGGAAATATGTAGAGTAAGTACATACTTCAATTGTCTACCCAAGTGGATCACAATGAGATGACGGTCTTAAGATAAGGATAGGTAGATTCAGTTCCCGATCGCCACCACAATCTTTTATTTCTAAACAAAACATACTGCTAACCACACTCTCTCTTAACTAGTCATCAACACACCCCTCATAAACTACAACTGGAGCTACAACTAATCTAAACAAATTCCTCCGCAGCTACAACCATAGAGCACGTAATAAACGAGCACTGGGAGCCAGTGATCCGCGACATAGCCCCCACCGCCTTCGAGCACATCATCCAGGCCTGCGTGAACGAGGCCAAGAAACTGTTCGCCGCCGTCCCGGCCGACCAGCTGCTTATACCTTAACTTATTTAGCTAGATACTACTTCTTGGCCAGTATTAGTATATTATCTGCTATTGATTTACCGCGCAATACGAATGCTGGCGTCAATAATGATTTGTAAAAAATCTGGACCCAAGTAAGTAACCATTGACCAGAAATCAAAATGAATCTGTATTTCATTTCAGACACTCAGCTACTATTACTGACCAGTAAAAGTTTCAAGTGTCATGATAAATGCCTGTATGAAACTGTATACCAGAGTGGGTACTCTATTGTATACTAGCTATGGTTGCGCGCGGTAGTTAAATAGTGGTAAGATCTAGACTAAAGTACAATGTCGGAAAAAAGAAAGAAAAATTTGGTTATTTTCAATATAAGGCTGCCTGTTCATTGACGCGAGCTAGCTGGCGGAGCGGGGAAACGGAGTTTTACTAAACAATCAGGATTGCACAAAATCTCGGTCGAGATTCGGAGCTTCTGATTGATTAATATTTCCTCGTTACTCCACTTCGCCAGCTCGCTCCGCGTCAATGGACAGGAACCCTAATAGCCGAAAAACATCTTGAGCAAGACCTTTATATTTCTGGACTGCGCAGTGCGCATAAAATTAGTAGGCGTACCCCTCACCCCCACCCATTTTTCAAGTTGTTTGCCGGGTACTGTACCTACTACGTTAAAAGCAACTATAAGGCAGCGACAAAGCTAGGTAAGTATTTTAAATTTTTTTCAAAAATTACTAATAAACACAATAGCGAAGATGTACCGAAAACGATAGTAAAATAATTATCAGTTTATAAAGTAGGTTTATGTCGTTTCTTTCTTTTTGCCGACATGCTAGATATTATAGTGACTATGGAACTAATGATTAGGAATATGTACTTTCCTAGGCTATTGCACCTAGATCATTAGATGCACGTTTTGTAAGACATGACAATGAACAAAAAATATGAAATTTTGCGCAGATAAAATTAATTTCTTTAGTAATCACTAATCAGTCAGAACCACAGTTCAGAAACTACCTGAATTAAAAAAATATGGAGGTACACAACACAAATCAAAAGGGTCGTTATGGCGGTACTTAAATATCTGTGCGTACGACGTTATTGTTTTAGTTAGTGTCATACAATACAGTGACGCCAAAAAACGTCAAATTCCAGCCCGCTTTTAGGTCCCTTTCAATTCGGAATTTTAATCACATGTTTAACATAATATCACTGTTGTAACTGTTCTAAGAACGTAGTAGTTAAATGTGTCTAAACAAAATTAACTGTAAAGTGTGTCAAAGCAATTCAAATTAACATTTAAAATGCTGTTTGTAGGCGTGGACAGATTATTCAATAGTATGTTTAAATATTTGTGTCAATGTGTATGAAAAAATTGAAAGGACCTTACCTAATTGTTTTACAGATCGTCGCTTACGTTTTTCGGCTCCTCTGTAAGAGATTAAAATAGTATTGTTTAATAGTACCTAGTATTAATTGTAATATCATCGTAAGCGACAATCGCCAGAAAGTACCTTTTCATGCAGTTGGGACATGTTTATACCGGCAAAGTCAATATTAAAAGTTGATGAACTTTTCTTATCTATATTTAAAGTGTTTATCAACTTTTGATACCGACTGAATTTTAAGAATCAAATTGTTTTGATGTTTATAGGAATGGATTTTACTTTATTATTTTCAGTTTGGGTATTGGCTTACAGTTTCATTCATACAGGGAATCTCTGTTCAAGAATTGGATGATTTTGTTTGAAGGCAGTACTTAATTATTATAAATAGGTAATTGTGATAATTAGTTATAAGGTAGATTTGATATTAGTTTTTAAATTATTAAAAAATAAATTCTATACCTCAAATAAATTCGTCTTTTTATTTTCAATTTAAAATCAGTTCTTATCTATATAAAAATCTTGGATCAACATTGAAAACCATTTTAAAACAAATTAACAATAAATGCATATCAAAATGTGTTATACAATAAAATGTAACATTACTCTTAAAATCTAGAAGAAAAAATAAAGGCACTCTTTTTATCAACGAAATTCTGGCACCGGCTTTAAAAACATTCCACCTTATCGTGGGCACATAGCATGGCGCCCACCGTCCACTGGAAGACTAGCCCCTGTAATATTACTGGCTAAGTCACTGGCAAGGAAGGCTATAGTAGCCGCAACCTCCTCCGGCCTCCCCGGACGACCTAACGCATGAGTCTCCTTACTCCTCTCCAGGAACGCTGCATACTGTTGCTCGTTCAACCCTCCTCTCCTCTGCAGCTCCGTTAGAATAACACCAGGGTTCACACAGTTGACTCTAACGCCTTTCGGCGCCAATTCCAACGCGACACACCTTGTGAACTGATCTACGGAAGCCTTAGAAACATTGTACGCTAACACTCCAGGGAAAGATCGGATGCCATTCACACTGGATACGTTAACAATGTTTCCTTTAGTTTGCAGCAAATGTGGGACGGCTAGCATAGTCAGATGATAGATTGAGCGCACATTTGTGTTCATGAGACGGTCATATTGGGCCAGGGATGTGTTTTCTATAGTACCGGTCTCGATTATACCGGCGTTGTTCACGAGCACATCCAGTTGGCCGTAATGATCTATAGTTTTTTTTACGATGTTCTCTACATCGCTTTCCTTGGTCAAATCGGCTGGAACGATGAATGTTGAAGATTTCTCGCAGTCGTTGCTGACCTTCTGGAGGTTGTCGACGTTTCGGCCGATGAGGGAGAGCTTGGCTCCCAATTTTGATAGAAATACAGCAGTTGCAGCGCCTATACCGGAACTGGCACCGGTTACAATCACTACTTTACCGGCGAAATTCATTTTCAATAAGGCTTACCGCTTGCTATTCGATGATGTAAGCTATGTTGAGTGTAGCAACAGAACAGAAAACTTCTCGAAATAATCTTATCGGAATATAAATAGAATGTAAGTGATAATATAACAAAAATTATACAAAAAACAACTTGTTTGCTCACATTTGATCAATGAGTTTTCTTTGCCAGTTACAAAATGTATGAAAATCAAATGAAAATTTTACTACGCCGTGATTGGCTTAAAAATATTTTTAAGAAAAATTTACGCATTTTTGACCAATCATACAGATGGATTCGAGAGTGGGGAATACACATGATGACGGAGTGCGAAGCGAAAACCTGCGAATATATAAACTCAAGAACATTGTATATAGTATCCTATTAAACTGTAGTCGCCTGCGAAAACAATGTTTTTAAAAACGTCAACTTGACAAACGTGACCTTGACAGCTAGTGCTGAGAACGAATCGTAAAATTGCGATAATCAAAAAGAAAATCCGTAGAAAATCTTTCAAAATAAAAATCTCTAAAAAAAACTCGCAATGTGAAAGCCGGTGAAAGCTAAATTCTTCGTCTATGGCTATGTCACATTTTGACATTATATTTGTAAATCAAGTTGTAAATAAACAAACATGAATTAGACAAATATTTAATTTTATACTTAATAAAACTTTTGGACATAACACCCAAAATTCTAGTACTTATTTAATTAAACTAAAACAACATAATGGCCATTGTGAGTTTAAAATAAAAAAACGTTCCGATTATGTCTTCTCTTCATTCTATAAAGCGTTACAAATATTCTTTCAGAAAGAAGTTATACATATCCACATCGGTCAATCAGGCGTTCAGATAGCGAATGCATGTTGGGAATTATATTGCCTCGAGCATGGGGTAAGACCCGATGGTCAAATGGTATTCGATGATAATGCGAGTACTCCCGGTACCTTCTTTCATGAAACAGGCGCTGGGAAAGTTGTGCCTAGAGTTGTTATGATCGACTTAGAACCCACTCCTATAGGTACCTACTTACCTAACTTGTGATCGAACTTACGTATACTATTCTATTACAAAATGCTCGTGTCTGTACAGTTATGATCAAAATTGTTTCTGCAGATGAAATACGAACAGGAACGTACCGCACGCTCTTCCATCCTACCTCGTTGCTAACTGGCAAAGAAGATGCTGCCAGTAACTTTGCTCGTGGTTACTTCGGTGTTGGCAGAGAAATGATAGACGTAGCTCTCAATCGAGTACGATTAGTAGCAGAGAACTGTCATCAGCTTCAGGGGTTTCTTGTATTCAGAGCATTTGGAGGGGGAACAGGGTCTGGATTCACTGCTCTCTTTCTTGAAGGCCTTGTACGAGATTATGGGAAAGTTTCCAAGATAGAATATGCGATTTATCCGTCTCCAAAAATATCTCCAATCATTGTTGAGCCATACAACGCAGTTCTGACTTCGCACGCATGCATGAATACCGAAGATGTTTGTTTTATTTTCGATAACGAAGCACTTTATGACATTTTGGCTAGATGTTTGGAAG
Source organism: Agonopterix subpropinquella (assembly GCA_922987775.1). Classification (NCBI taxonomy): domain Eukaryota; kingdom Metazoa; phylum Arthropoda; class Insecta; order Lepidoptera; family Depressariidae; genus Agonopterix; species Agonopterix subpropinquella. Next base: position 23,352,930 of record OV277705.1, read on the forward strand.
TGCCAAGGCCTACATACACTAACTTAAACAGACTTATTGCTCAGGTAAGTTTTTAAATAGGACTACTTATAGTTTACATTTTCTTCTAGTTTCTGTCCATCCCAAGAGGGAATACTGACTTGAGTAATTAAAGTAATTCTTCAATAAAAATTACGATTGCACGATTTGTAACACCACTGGCTTTTCGGTGAAGGTAAACATCGCGAGGAAACAGGTATGGAGGCATGTAGGTAGGTACTCGTAGTCCATTACTCCATTACCTATAAAAGTGGCGACAGGCTCACTCCCCATCACCCTGGAGGACAGAGTTTCGGTACTACTAGTGAAACGAAACGTTGATGTTCTGAGGTTTCAGTATATCTCTGACCCCCTCGAGGAATATAGTCGTGAGCATAAATGTTTATGCTTCAAAAATAAATTGTTTTTGTAGGTGGTGTCTTGTATGACGGCTTCGATGCGATTTGAAGGATCTCTAAATGTCGAACTAGTGGAATTTAGGACAAATCTAATCCCGTACCCGAGAATTCATTTCCCTTTGGTCACTTTCGCCCCATTTATATCTGCGTCACGAGCTTTCCACGAAAATTTGACCACGCAACAACTGATGATGGCATGTTTCGAACCAGCCAATCAAATGGTGAAATGTGATCCTAGACAAGGTAGCTACATGTCCTGCTGTATGCTGTTCCGAGGAGACGTAAACCCTAATGACATTAATACAGCGATTAATCAAATTAAAAGTATGAGAAGTATAAAATTCGTGACTTGGTCGCCTACTGGATTTAAAGTAAGTTTTACGAATAGGTACCTACTACTTAAATGTATAAGTACTTATTAAAATCAATCACAAAGACACAGCCCTATTGATATTTTGTTTTCTCTTGGACCAGATTGGATTAAATTTCATGCCACCAACGACAGTACCTTGCGGCGATTTAGCAGCTTTGCAAAGAGCTGTTGTTATGGTTTCCAACACCTCAGCAGTTCGAGTGGCGTGGGAACGTCTCTGCAAGAAATTCTCTCTTATGTACGCCAAACGAGCATTTGTTCATCATTACGTTGGTGAAGGTTTAGAAGAAGGAGAATTCAAAAGCTCCTTGTACAATATAAAAGCACTGTCTAACGATTATAAGGAAATGGAAGGTTGAAATAAACCAATGGATATTAAATATTGATAGTGTTTTACAAAATAAATTTGTTGGTTTCACAATGTGATTTTAGGTATACTGAAACCATTTAGTACTTTGTGTAACGTGGAATATGCTGATAAAGGTGGTAAATGTTGAAAATTGTATGAGACTTTCATTGTTAAAATCGGTAAGACTAAAAACCTGACATTATAAACTAAACAAGAACAGCTCTATTTAAAAAAAAGTAAAAAGTCAATGTCAAAATTGTCAAACAATGACATTGACATTTTTATTTTGTTTGATTGTGAAATCAAAATCAAATCGAATATTTCACAATATTTCAAAGTGCATTTATAAGCGTTTAAATTAAATTTCTACTTTCTACCTAATGAAAGATCATACTTGAAAAATACAACATCACACACGCTTAAAACATCAAACTTCATATAAAAGAGCAGTAAAAACAGGTAAATTGCATTGTTTACAACCTCTTACATTTGTAAAAGAACAAAAAGATCTTCATTTACTCATAAATTAACTCCAAGAATCTACATATAGTCACAAAAAATTCAAATCAACTAACCCAAATCAAAATAATTACCTGGTCCGTGCCTATAATATAAAGTACTAGTCATTCACTTCGAGTTGGCCGCTACCTCCCTTCCCGCTTCCCCACACCGCACCCCTAAGAGACCCTAATAAACGCAATTTTATAACCTTTAGCAACGCAACCACGTACGGCACATCCGTCCCGGTCACTAATATCGCTTTTAATTTTAAATTTTTATTTGCCTTTTATATTATTTTTTGTCGACGGGACCAATTAATGTGCCTGTGGGGAAATTGTGTAACGGTCATCGACGGCCAACTGGTCGTGAACGGGTAGTACTAGGGTCACATAACCTTACTAGTCTGGGAAATCTACGGATTTTTACCCGACTGCGCCAGAAGGAGGGTTATATATGGATGGAGTAGATTGCATCCCCGATTTAAATTTAATAATTACATTAAACTTAACTAAGATGACACTCTGACCTTAAGTATGAATAAAAATGGGAAAACTGGTGATTTTGGACAGGACGGCTTCGCTTAATACGTTTTACTTATAACAATAATAATCCCCAGTTAATAATATTTTGAGTAGATATTTATTATTTTGTAAGAATTCAAAGACTAACCTCAAAACTAAATAACTTACTATTCGTTTGTACACAAAAAATCTTTTGCTGGTATGCTGGAAGAAATATCTTTCGAAATTAGCTTGCCCATTGTACATTTATATTGATTTTAAGGTATTCCTATAATAACGACGAAATCTCGACAAAAGTTTTATAAACTAATAGTAATATAAGTTCAAACGCAATTAACTACACCCCTAAGAGGATACTCTGACCAATGCAATCTCAAACCATATTTTTCCTAGACTACACAGAAGCATTGATACAATATTGTAGTAGGGATGTGGAGCGTGGCTCACCTATGCCGCTGCCAGCCGCTGCGGGCCGCGCAGAGCTCGCTGCTCGCCGGTGCGCGGGGCGGCCTCGTCACCCGGCAGCTGGTCACCGCAAGGAACACTAATAAGTTGGCTTTCAGTAATTATAGGGGATTTAGGGTGAGTTTACTGATACATTTTTATTTTATTTGATGTACGCACTCAAACTCATAGCAAGAGCATCGGTGGTGATCTGCATAGATTACATGCCATATACCGGTGGTGGCCAAGACATCAAACGTGGTCTACCCAGTCATCTTTTATGGTAGTCTCGCAATCAGATTAATAACTAAATTAAAGACGAAAAAAAATTACAGTATGTCTATCAAAACCAAGCTATTCATACATTCATTTCTAAACCTGTTGCGATTGAAGATAGACTGCCAGGTATATCTAAAATTTTTATGTAGACTGCGCAATGTATGAAATTTGGCCACCCCTGCCATATACTAATGAGTTTTTCTAGCTTATGTATGTCTTAATGACTGCTCTTGTACTGTCAGGGAAAACATCATGAGGAACATACATACATACATATGCTAAAGCAGAAATTCTGTTACAATTAGAGCTCTTATAGATGAGCGACACTTTGTGATCGCCGTGGGTCGCAGAGGGTTGTAACCTTCTGCGACTGCAAAGAGTCGCTCGTCTGTAACAGTGGTTAGATTTGAGGTTTAAGGATGGTATGTCATTTCAAATGGTGGTAATATGGCTAACTTTTGGTCACTAAATCACAACAATATAAAACCTTTTACCACTAGTAGGGTACTTCACCACTTTTACACCACTACACTACTTCCATGGGGACTGACACCACATGGCTGTCTGGACAATGCATCAAATATCTAAATCTTCAGATGTACATAGGGACTACTGCAATTCATTATTATTATTGGGAGTTGGAGGATTTGACAGCAATGTGTCTGCTACTGTGACCATCGCTGGTCTTTCACCCTTTTTAGAACCAAACCACACAAGTGATTTTTGAGCGTAGACAATGCGACATCACCACAACACTGATTGATTTTGGAAATATCGCGACAATATTGTTCAGCCAGCGCCTATGCTGAATAATTGCTTTTGTGATATGGGCCTTATAGTTCCCTAGGAATCGCCACTGCAATTAGGAATCATAGTAGGTTTTCAACAGGGAGAGTTTGTATCTCATCTGATACAAAAACTTGTCTACCTAGATAAGTACTTCGTTTCTACATCAGTGGACCACATTCACATAATATGCAGGGGAGTTTCCATCTCCTCTTTGCAAAGTCCGCAATGCCTTAACCAATATACATGTTACTTCCAGCTAAGCACACTCATCAAATCAAATGCCCTCGCCGTCCGACTCTGCAGCACTGCACCGAAGCCCGCGACGTCCAAGGTGGTCGGGTACTGGCTGCTCGGATGCAGTGGCATGGTCTTCACGGCGGTCGTGCTAGGTATGGTCACCTATCTGGGCGTTTTATACTGTGTCTGTTACGTTGTTGATGTGGCTGTTAAGAGTAGTGTAGGGAAGTAAATAGGATTCGAGGGGTAGATTGTAAGAGAATATTTCTTGAGTGTTTCCCCATGTTCCTATTGAGTTCTACTACAAGAATTAGTATGTCCTCATGCTCAGGATATACTAATTCTTGTGCTCCTATTACTCAGTAGGGGTTCGAGGAACTCTCATTTTAAGTAACTATAACTATCTAGGTACCACCTTACTTCTTGTCTAAGTTCTTGTCTAAAAATTGTCTCATAGGATTATTGCAAGCGCTATCCCGCGCGTTGGGTATTTCGCCGTAGATGTTCGCGACGATAAATAAAAATCTAATGTCGACAGCGAAATAAAGTCGTGGAGCGGGCTGAAACGCCCCTCGGCCTGGCCACTGGAACGGGCGAACTGCGGCGCAGCAAGAGATTTTTTTCAATACACTGAGTATTGTGTCCCTACCTACTATTACGCAAGCACAGTTCGCACGTTCCCGTGGCCAGGCCATAACGTAAGGCGTGGTATAGCGCTAGCAGCAGTTACAGTATAATAAGATACCTATCTTACCATGTAAGTTAATTATAATCAGTGAATGTAATGATAGTATTTGTTGTTTTGACGTCTTTATTTTAAGAATCTGTTTCTATTTAATTTATAATATATTTGATAGACCTTATTAATTGTGATAATTAAGTATTAAGATTACTTTAAAATAAAAAATGTTCTAAAAAAGGATTTTTATTTATGCCTTCAAATATTTATCCACTTCAATAGCAAGTTACTATTAAGGCGTGCTGTTTTCCTTCACTGATTAAGTCAGTACCTATCCTAATAAATATTACGCCACCAAAATTATGGGAAAGTCTGTACTAAAATCCTGGAGTCAGATTGATTTGTAATTTCCGCAATTCTATAAAGACGGATGCATGTAATACCAACTACTCAATCGGTAAAGAAAAATATCGTGAGCACACCTGAAAAAGATTGCATTGGGCATGAGTAGTGGACTAACGCCTATGCACTTCTTGAGGGTAGGTCTGTGCCCTGCAGTGGGACATATGTAGGCTGATAATGGTTATAAAAGATGTTAGATGGATTTATTTCATTTAATTTAAAAGGTTTAGGCACAGAGAATATTGTTAATATCACTTACAGAACGTAATTAAGACTAATTAACATGACGCAGGTGGTGTGACGCGACTCACGGAGTCGGGGCTGTCGATGGTGACGTGGAAACTGTTAGGAGAGAAGCTGCCGAGGACCGAGGAGGAGTGGCAGACGGAGTTCGAGAAATACCAACAGTTTCCAGAGTTTAAATAGTATGTACATTCAAGTTTAACAGAATACAATAAAATTTATAGTTCATCCTATGGAAGAACCACTCTAATAAGATACGAGGGTCATTTGAAAAGTTCTTAGCCTAACATACTTAATGAAACCACACGATTTTGAGTTTATTTTTATTTTTCAACATACTCTCCTCCGAGCTCAAAACACTTTTTCTATCGACCCGGTAAGGCTTCGATACCAGTTTTAAAAAAATCTTCGTCTAACTCCTCAAAATAAGCGTCCACGGCGGCTATGACCTCTTCATTTGTAAAAAAATGTTTACCACCTAAAAATTTTTTCAACTTTGGGAACAGATAAAAGTCGGACGGTGCTAAATCCGGTGAATATGGGGGATGAGGTAACAATTCGAAGCCACATTGATGGATTTCTGCCATGGATTGCACAGAGGTGTGAACGCGCGCATTGTCCTGATGAAACAAGACTTTTCTTCTCAATAAACCTGGACGTTTTTCTTTGATTTCTTCCCTCAAACGACGCAACAGGTTGCAATAGTAATCGGAGTTTATTGTTTCACCCTTATTTAAATAATCCACGAGAATTATACCCTTTGCATCCCAAAAAACGGATGCCATGACTTTGCCCGCCGATAAAACCACCTTTGCCTTCTTTGGGGTGGGCGATCCTGCTCTTTTCCATTGTTTCGACTGTTCTTTTGTCTCGGGTGTATTGTGGTGAACCCAGGTTTCATCCATGGTTATAAATCTTTCAACAAATTCTATTGGGTCAGCTTCATATAACTCTAAACAGTCGCGAGAAGTTGTGAGTCGGTTGCGTTTTTGTTCCACTGAAAGCAGTCGCGGTACCCACCGCGCAGACACCTTAGAGAATCCAAGTTCAGTAGTAATTATATGATGTGTTCGCTCAGATGAGATGCCTACAGTCTTAGCTATCTCCTCGACAGTCAATCTTCGATCAGATAAAATTAAATCACAGATTTTTTCTTTGTTTTGATCAGTGGAAGCAGTCGAAGGCCGGCCACTACGGGGCTCATCTTGAATGGTCTCACGACCACGTTTAAACTCTGCCACCCAGTTTTTAACAGTCGCATACGAAGGGGCGGACTCACCCAAAGTAGCAGACATGTCTTCATGTATAGCTTTTGGAGTTAAACCTTTCAAATTCAGGTATTTTATCACTGCACGATGTTCAATTTTATCCATTTTCAAAAATAGCTCTGACTTGACTTACGGTATCACGTGTAAACGAACAATGAGTTACTGTGAATAAACTAAACTGTGCATACTTGTTGCTAAATAATGTAACTACAAAATGAGGGTAGTTATAAAAAAATACAATGACTTTAACCATGTTAGGCTAAGAACTTTTCAAATGACCCAGGTATAATCTACTTCTCACCCCTGCTCTACGTGCCTGTACTTTTAATTACTTTTTTTTTCAAAATCTTGAAAACGATTAAACTTAGAATTTTGTTTGTATTTCTCCCTGCACAGTTATAAATAAACTGGCTTATGTCCTGTTTTCGGCTTGACGTTGTGTTTTGGTTTGGGGACAACAATGCGTCCATACATGTATGGAAGAATATACAGGATGCTACATGTATGGGCGCATTGTGAACGATTGTGGGAACTATAAGCTCAAATGGAAGAGGATCGCGAATTTGTCCGTTGTTCGGCTATTATGTAGTGTACAATAAAAAAATCAAAGAATTTGTTAATCTGACATACAAGTAAACTAACACAGAGTACCTACTTATAAAAACTAATAACTTCCGCAGCAAGAACCAGAACATAACGCTGACAGAGTTCAAGTGGATCTGGTGGATGGAGTACGCTCACAGGACGTGGGGCCGGTGTATAGGCGCGGCGATGTTCCTGCCGGCCGCGTTCTTCTATGCGCGGGGCTACCTCGACAAGGGCATGAAGATACGCGTCGGCGTGTACTGCGCGCTAGTCGCTGCTCAGGTTTGTACTTCACACAGGACGTGGGGCCGGTGACGGTGTATAGGCGCGGCGATGTTCCTGCCGACCGTATTCTTCTACCTCAAGAAAGGCAACGAAATACGTGTCGGCGTCTACTGCGCCCTCGTCGCCGCTCATGTTTGTTCTTTATAAAGGACATGGGGTGATTTTTCTAGTGGCTGCGTTCTTTTGGACGCGCGGCGCAGCGGAAAGTTTTAATATTCTGAATATGGCATCTGCCTGTTTTTAATTTAGAGTACCGTTATGTAACGAATACTACCACCAGAGATAGTAGCTAGCTGGGACCAACGGCTTAGCGTGCCATCCGAGGCACGGAATCATCTTTCTTTTCAGACAATCAGGTGATTCAGCCTGCAATGTCCTAACCAACTAGGGAAAAAACGCACAAAGTGATATATCACTAGGTGTCTCCTGTGGAAATCGAACCCACGACCTCCGTGTCAAGAGCCCAATGCTGTTTGTGATCTGTATTTTTAATTACGCCTTACTTGGCGGCCTATGTCCAGCAGTGGAAGTCTATCGGCTGATATGATGATGATGATACGTGGGTGGATTGAAAAGTTCGCGGCCTAGTCAAGAAAACAGAATAAAATACATACAACAATATTCTTATTTCTCGACGTAGTCTCCATTTAGCTCTATGCACTTCTTCCACCTGCTTTCCAAAGCTTCCATGCCAGTTTAAAAAAAAAGAATCCTCAAGGTCTTCAAAATACAGGTTTACTGCGGCTTCAACCTCTTCATTCGATGAAAATTTCTGGCCACCGAGGTGTTTTTTTATTAGGTTTGGAAACAGATGAAATTCCGAAGGTGCCAAATCAGGAGAATAAGCCGGATGAGGCAGCAATTCGAAACCACAATCACGAATATGAGCCATAGACTTGACAGACGTGTGAACTCGAGCATTGTGCTGGTGAAACAACACTTTCTTTCTTAGTAATCCTGGGCGTTTCAGTTTAGTTTCTTCACGTAAACGGCGCAAAATGGTGCAATAGTACGCTGAGTTTATTGTTTCGCCTTTCGGAAGATAGTCCACCATAATGACACCCTTAGCATCCTAAAAAACCGACGCCATCACCTTGCCAGCTGACAGAATTGTCTTCGCTTTCTTTGGAGTTGGTTCACCTAATCTTTTCCATTGTTTGGATTGTTGTTTTGACTCTGGGGTATAGTAGTGAACCCAGGTTTCATCTATCGTCACGAATATTTCAAGACAACCTTGTGGATCAGCCTCAAACATCTCCAAACAGTCGCGAGAATTCGTGAGTTGAATTCGCTTTTGCTCGACTGAAAGCAATTTGGGGACCCATCTAGCGGAAACCTTAGAAAAGCAGAGTTCATTGACAATGATGTTTTGCGTTCGTTCATATGAGATGCCTATAGTGTCTGCAATTTCTCTGATAGTCAATCTACTGTCTTTCAATATGAGATCACACACTTGGTCGATGTTTTCTTCGGTGGTAGACGTCATTGGCCGGCCGGAGCAAGGATCATCTTCGATGTTTTCTCGTCCACGTTTAAATTCTGCTACCCATTTTTTCACAGGGGTATAAGACGGGGCAGATTCTCCTAATGTTGTTTGCATGTCATCATGGATCTCCTTTTGTGTTAATCTTTTTTTAAACAAATATTTAATTACAGCACGGTGTTCCAATTTCTCCATTATTGAAAATGTTCTACACACATATTTAAATCGTTCATGAAATTTTATTTAAACAGGATTAGAAATTGAAAATTAGCAGGCTGACAATTGAATAATGACAGTTCAAAATGGCGGCAGAAAAAATACTAACGCTTTCTTTTTAATGGCCAGGCCACGAACTTTTCAATCCGCCTAAGTACTTTACTTTTCCACCTTCCAGGGTCTAATGGGCTGGTACATGGTGAAGTCAGGTCTCGAGGATCGTTTCCAAGGTCCCTCTGACGTGCCCCGGGTGTCGCAGTACCGGCTAGCGGCGCACCTCAGCCTGGCGTTCATCCTGTACGCGGGGCTCCTCGGCGGCGCCCTGAAGGTGCTCCGCCCCTTCCCCGCGGCCGCCGCCTATCAGAGGATCAAGGGGTTGAAGGGGGTCACTGCGCTGGCGCATATTGTTAAGGCTATGGCGTTTTTTACTGCTATATCGGGTAAGTGCTATTTGCATAGCATATAACTGTATACAGGTGTAAACTTAAATTCGTTACAGTGCAGTGGGAGTAGTTCAGACCATTAAACTGAGTAACTTTCACTACGGGACCAGGTTCCGCCAAACAAGGTGTGATGTGATGCCTAGGGATGGGGACCATTCGAGTTCAGATTCACTATCAAATGAGCTATCACTCCTACCGTCAAATAAAAAAAGTGGTTTTTGTGTCCCCGATTCCAAATCAAAAATTTTTGGATTATTTGTCTGTGTTTGTTCGAGCACACGCGAAAACTACTGGACCGATTTCGATGAAAGTTTTTTTGTTTGAAAGCTATGATTTCATTTGAAATCTGGTATAGGTATTATTTATCTCGCTACGATGAGGGGAAACCATGCGGACGAAGTCGCGGGTAAATACTCTTAAATAAATAAATCTTTATCTCCAGGCGCCTTCGTAGCCGGCCTAGACGCCGGGCTGGTCTACAACTCATTCCCCAAGATGGGCGACCACTGGCTGCCCGACGACATCCTCTCCTTCAGCCCGGCGCTGCGCAACTTCACCGAGAACCCCACCACGGTGCAGTTCGACCACCGCGTGCTGGGCACCAGCACTCTAGTTGCGGCCACCTCGCTGTGGATGCTGGCGAGGGGCAAACCACTCTCCCCCGCTGCTAGGAGGGTCTGTAATGCCGTGGCGGCTGTCGCTTGGATGCAGGTGAGTGTTCCACTACACCGCGTGTGAACCAGCACCTTACTAGCGGCACCTCGCTGTGGATGCTGGCGAGGGGCAAACCACTCTCCCCCGCTGCTAGGAGGGTCTGTAATGCCGTGGCGGCTGTCGCTTGGATGCAGGTGAGTGTTCCACTACACCGCGTGTGAACCAGCACCTTACTAGCGGCACCTCGCTGTGGATGCTGGCGAGGGGCAAACCACTCTCCCCCGCTGCTAGGAGGGTCTGTAATGCCGTGGCGGCTGTCGCTTGGATGCAGGTGAGTGTTCCACTACACCGCGTGTGAACCAGCACCTTACTAGCGGCACCTCGCTGTGGATGCTGGCGAGGGGCAAACCACTCTCCCCCGCTGCTAGGAGGGTCTGTAATGCCGTGGCGGCTGTCGCTTGGATGCAGGTGAGTGTTCCACTACACCGCGTGTGAACCAGCACCTTACTAGCGGCACCTCGCTGTGGATGCTGGCGAGGGGCAAACCACTCTCCCCCGCTGCTAGGAGGGTCTGTAATGCCGTGGCGGCTGTCGCTTGGATGCAGGTGAGTGTTCCACTACACCGCGTGTGAACCAGCACCTTACTAGCGGCACCTCGCTGTGGATGCTGGCGAGGGGCAAACCACTCTCCCCCGCTGCTAGGAGGGTCTGTAATGCCGTGGCGGCTGTCGCTTGGATGCAGGTGAGTGTTCCACTACACCGCGTGTGAACCAGCACCTTACTAGCGGCACCTCGCTGTGGATGCTGGCGAGGGGCAAACCACTCTCCCCCGCTGCTAGGAGGGTCTGTAATGCCGTGGCGGCTGTCGCTTGGATGCAGGTGAGTGTTCCACTACACCGCGTGTGAACCAGCACCTTACTAGCGGCACCTCGCTGTGGATGCTGGCGAGGGGCAAACCACTCTCCCCCGCTGCTAGGAGGGTCTGTAATGCCGTGGCGGCTGTCGCTTGGATGCAGGTGAGTGTTCCACTACACCGCGTGTGAACCAGCACCTTACTAGCGGCACCTCGCTGTGGATGCTGGCGAGGGGCAAACCACTCTCCCCCGCTGCTAGGAGGGTCTGTAATGCCGTGGCGGCTGTCGCTTGGATGCAGGTGAGTGTTCCACTACACCGCGTGTGAACCAGCACCTTAGTAGCGGCACCTCGCTGTGGATGCTGGCGAGGGGCAAGCCACTCTCCCCCGCTGCTAGGAGGGTCTGTAATGCCGTGGCGGCTGTCGCTTGGATGCAGGTGAGTCCACTTCAAGCTTTCTGCATTTTTAGCACTTTGTCACAGAATACAGGGTATAAAAAGACTACTCCCGAAAACAGAAACTATGGATTCAGACCATGATACCTAACACTTTGGCACTGAAATTTTTTTTTTTTAATTTCACAAATTTAATTTTTTTTCGGGCCTTTATTTCTACAATTATGAACATTAAAGCCTACCAGTGACATAATGCAATACAATTTTAATTGTTAAACACAAGCATTTCGAAAATAGCAAAAATCCGCAATGTAAAACGCACTCATCAAACTCGTCGCCAAGCTACGGTCGCGCGCCACACAGCTGTAAGGTCACTGCCCGCTCACCCGAGCGAGCGGGCAGTGACCTAACAGCTGAGTGGCGCGCGACCGTGACTACCGCGCGCACCTTGGCGCGCTTCTTCTCTGCTACAGTTTGTACCTACATAACCGCAAACGGTCGTGTGACGTAGTGTTACGACAGCAGCGTGTTGTACGCTTTACATTGCGTGGCAAGAAAATGGAAAAATCACGAATAATTTTTTTAAATTTAAAAGGTTAGCTCCATTAATTTTTATATAGGTTCAGTGATATGTTCTTAAAGTTTTCGGGAGATGTCTTTTTACACGGTGTATACAGAGTACTTTATGGAGTGTTTCAGACCATTAAACTGAAAAGCTTTTACTATGGGAACAACTTTGAAATAGTGAAATAAAAATAAGCTGTTTCATGCATTTTGGTCAAGTAGCTGTTGTCATTTTCTAATGGAATAGCTAATATAAATTAAATGCGTTACATACTAAAGGCGCCGTGTGGTGCCGGCCAAGAATATTGCACCACCCGAGCCCGTCCCGTGGGTGTCGTAAAAGGAGACTAAAGGGATTAACCGGAGGATGGGCAGCAGTGTTCCTCCAAGACCTCCCTTTTGGGGGTGGCCTATGTCCAGCAGTGGACGTGTAAAAGGCTGAAATAATGATGATGACGACATATCAAACGGGGTGCTTCAGACCAACGGACTGAACAACTTTCACTATGGGGCAAACATCGAAATCGCGAAAAAAAAAACAGCTGTCCCATACATTTGGCTCGAGTATATTTGCAGAGTTTAGTATTGATTGAACTGCAGATTTTTTGTTTCGCGATTTCAATGTTCGTCCCATAGTGAAAATTGTTGAGTTTGATGGTCTGAAGCACCCCCTTTAATATGTAACGCATTTAAATTTACACCCTACAAATTAGTCTAGGATGTCCTTCTGCCGGCTGGACAGACGACCTAAAATAAAAGCGGTCAAGTGCGAGTCCAGCTACTCGCGCACCGAGAGGATGCCGTACCACACCACTACAGAACACAACATTATTAACTTTGAAATAAAAAAGCTTTTTTTGTCCGGTACCTTTAGCGCGAGACTGACTCACACTTGGCCGATTTTTAGTATTTGTTGTTATTCTGTAGAGTATGTTCTATAATCACACAAAGTTTGACGCTTGTATATATTACCGTTTTAACGATAGAGCGTGAAGAAAAAACGTTGATAAAAACTAGTTTCCTGTTGAGAACCCCCCTTAATTTTTAACTTTTTATTATTTGTTAACAAATCCGCCGCAATAACGCATAATCTGAGAAAATTTCAACTATGTAGCTATTACGGTTCAAAAGTTACAGCCCTAAATAGTGTTACGAGCTACGGGTTCCACTCTTAGCACTTTTCTCTTCACTAGTACTTTTCCACTTTTACTTTTCTTCCTTTTGTTTCGCACTGTTCACTGTTTAACCAAGGACTGCCGCCAGTCGAAATTCGCCGCCTTTTTATATCCCGCAGAACATTCCGGAATACCCTTTTTCCGATCTTCTTATCTTTACTCGATTGTTTTCCTCCAGATAGTTCTAACCCCGCGTTCCTTTTTCGAAACCGATCGAAGACACGCCCACTTTTCTGGTTCTTTTCAAATATTCGTAATTTCGCCTCCTTTCTCGAAGTTCCTAGACACGTTCACCTTTTTGTCCCTTTTTAAATATTCCTTCTCTCTCTTCCTTCTAGAACATTTCTAAAAACACTAAAATCTAGAAATATTTTTGGCGCGGACCGGGTTCGAACCGTCGCCCCCCAGCATGGGAGGCGGAACCTTAGACCGTAAGACCACGGCGATTGTTAATACACCCTCCGAATTTTTGAATGCCTTCTTACGTCTACCGTTTGGCACCGTGACATCTTTATGAAGCGCCTCCTGCATTGTGCGCATTTGGTCTTCCTGCCGGCGCGCCTGTTCCTCCTGCCGGCGAGCCTGTTCCTCCTGCCGGCGAGCCTGGTCCTCCATCATGCGCTGGATTTGATAGAGTAAATTTCCTGGGTTCTGCTCTGGAGTGCGCTGCACTTCACCCCCCTCAGGTCTTCTCTCCGGGGTTCGCTGCACCTCAGTAACCGGGGCCGCACCTTCCTGCCGCGCCTCCGACATGGCCCGGGTGGTGACACCCTTTAGCTCCTTTGGCACCAGCGGCATCTTACTCCAGTCCCACACTTCTGACACCAAATGTTACGAGCTACGGGTTCCGGGATTGGAGTGAAACGCTAAGTCCAATTTTACAGAGTTTATTTGGGATTCACTTACAAACGGTCCACCTCGCAGAGGTTCCCCTAAACGGTTCACTTCACCGGGTCCTCCTCGCAGGGATTCCCCGTGCACCACTTACTGTCACTGTTCACAGTCCACTACGTCACTACTGTGACGACACGACACACGTCACGGCTATGACGTCACGACGTACGACACTATGACGTCAAGACGTACGACACTATGACGTCACGCACTACACTGACACTATGACGTCACGCACTACACTGACACTATGACGTCACGCACTACACTGACACTAGTCTACTCACTGTTCCACTCTTAGCACTTTTCTCTTCACTAGTACTTTTCCACTTTTACTTTTCTTCCTTTTGTTTCGCACTGTTCACTGTTTAACCAAGGACTGCCGCCAGTCGAAATTCGCCGCCTTTTTATATCCCGCAGAACATTCCGGAATACCCTTTTTCCGATCTTCTTATCTTTACTCGATTGTTTTCCTCCAGATAGTTCTAACCCCGCGTTCCTTTTTCGAAACCGATCGAAGACACGCCCACTTTTCTGGTTCTTTTCAAATATTCGTAATTTCGCCTCCTTTCTCGAAGTTCCTAGACACGTTCACCTTTTTGTCCCTTTTTAAATATTCCTTCTCTCTCTTCCTTCTAGAACATTTCTAAAAACACTAAAATCTAGAAATATTTTTGGCGCGGACCGGGTTCGAACCGTCGCCCCCCAGCATGGGAGGCGGAACCTTAGACCGTAAGACCACGGCGATTGTTAATACACCCTCCGAATTTTTGAATGCCTTCTTACGTCTACCGTTTGGCACCGTTCGTGACAATAGGTAGGACAGACGGACGGACGGACAGACGGACAGCCAGACAGACGGACGGACGGACAACGTAGGATTAGTAATAGGGTCCCGTTTTCACCCTTTGGGTACGGAACCCTAAAAAGTAGCGGGGCGCGACTGGATGAGGAAGCCCAAGGACAGAGTTTTGTGGCGCGCCTTGGAGAGGCCTGTGTTCAGCAGTGGACGATGATAGGCTGATGATGATGATATTAATGTACCTGTAACTCTTGCGCAGGTGTCGCTGGGTATAGCGACGTTGCTCTGCTACGTGCCGACGCCGCTGGCCGCGAGCCACCAGTCCGGCTCGCTCGCGCTCCTCACACTCGCCATATGGCTCACGCACGAGATCAAACTCCTCAAGTACATACCCAAGTAGTCATACTATACCTACCTACTGTTACAACAAAAATAAATAATAGTCACAGTCACAGGCAGATACAAATGGTAATGATCCCAAGCTACTAGGCTTTTTATAAAACTAAAATATATTTTATGCAGTCAACTCTCCTATTATATCCGTGACCGAACCGGCATTCGAACCCAGTACCCTGTTTTAGTATCTCGACTGTAAAATTTTTGCTATGAAGAGAAAAAGTCACTGCAGAGAGACTCACCGTAAAGAGAATCACTGCAGAGAGACTCACCGCAGACAGAATCACTGCAGAGAGACTCACCGCAGAGAGAATCACTGCAGAGAGAATTCGATGCAGTAAGAAATCACTGCAAAGGTAACAACTCCCCGTTTCATGACATCTGCCTATGAAATGTGTGTGTCTGATTATATTGTCTATGAAAATTACAAAGATGGTGTTACTGCCTTTTAAAGTTCCTCCACGATATTTCAAGAAGTACGATTAATTCAGTATTTTAGTCAAAGCATAATAAATTATTAATTTAAGCTTAGTTTAAGAATTGTTTGTAAGTTTGTAATGAATTAGTCTACAGTAAAGTTGCAGACAGAAATACAAAATAGTTTTGTTATTTACAAAGTAGTTTTATTTAAAAAATTAATTACTACTATTGAGTATACTAAAAGCCTGGTTTATTTACAATATTTAACAGCCGTATGCTCACGATTTTTAACTTAAAGCATTAGGCTTATCTCCATTAAGATTTTTAATAACTTCTTAATTCAGCTGTTATAGGATTATCAACTCAAACATTCAAGTGTTATATACCTCTGCTTGAAATAATAAATACCTTAAGTCTAAATTCGTTTATAATGTGACCAAACTGCTAAACATATTATGTTAGGGTCAGCGCACACCCAGGGTAGAACTGCTCGAGCATGCGCGAGCAGTTTTCATTGATTCAATTGATAATGAACTCTATTCCCATAGAAATAAAGTTGAAAATAGCTTGCAAGGGATTAAATCCCTGTAGCGTCTGTTCGAGTATGCTCGCGTATGCTCCTCGCGGCGACGCGAGCAGTCGCGAGCATGCTCGAGCATGTTCGAGCATACGCCCGTGTCGATGCTTGCGATCCGTCGTAAGTGTTGCCGCCTCGGCCGGTTTCGGACTAAATCTAGCATAATTTTTAACTACTTTAGCCCGAAAAGGGCAATTTACTACAGATAACATTATATAATAATCGAACTCTTTTTGAAAATACAAAGAAAATCTGAAAGGTCGAAGCAGATTTAGTAGGTTTTCAAATTGTTCATATTCCATTTTATAGTTCCTAGCCATAAAATAACTGTCCCTAGAACTTTAAACCGTAACACAGCACAGGGCGTAGTATTTCCCAAATATAAGTACATCTTTCTTGCCTCTTTTCATCTTATTGATGTGCTCTTCTTGCTCCTCTTCCTTTGCTAGTAACCCAATAATTACCAAATCCCAGTCTACCATACTTTAAAATTGTTGTTATCGCACGTCTTTACTATAAAATATTGTAAACACAACGCAAAATTCACTACGTCAACTGTAGCAACACAGGAGCATCCGCGAGACTGTTCGAACACGCGCGAGCATGCTCCGCCGCTGCCGCCGGCGGATTTTGCCGCTAGGTGTGCGCGACTGCAAAGAACATGCTCGAGCATGCGCGAGCAGTTCTACGCTGGGTGTGCGCTGACCCTTAGGGTCAGCGCACACTCAGCGTAAATCTGCGCTGACCCTTAGGGTCAGCGCACACCCAGCGTAAATCTGCTCGCGCATGCTCGAGCATGTTCTTTGCAGTCGCGCACACCTAGCGGCAAAATCCGCCGGCGGCAGCGGCGGAGCATGCTCGCGCGTGTTCGAACAGTCTCGCGGATGCTCCTGTGTTGCTACAGTTGACGTAGTGAATTTTGCGTTGTGTTTACAATATTTTATAGTAAAGACGTGCGATAACAACAATTTTAAAGTATGGTAGACTGGGATTTGGTAATTATTGGGTTACTAGCAAAGGAAGAGGAGCAAGAAGAGCACATCAATAAGATGAAAAGAGGCAAGAAAGATGTACTTATATTTGGGAAATACTACGCCCTGTGCTGTGTTACGGTTTAAAGTTCTAGGGACAGTTATTTTATGGCTAGGAACTATAAAATGGAATATGAACAATTTGAAAACCTACTAAATCTGCTTCGACCTTTCAGATTTTCTTTGTATTTTCAAAAAGAGTTCGATTATTATATAATATTATCTGTAGTAAATTGCCCTTTTCGGGCTAAAGTAGTTAAAAATTATGCTAGATTTAGTCCGAAACCGGCCGAGGCGGCAACACTTACGACGGATCGCAAGCATCGACACGGGCGTATGCTCGAACATGCTCGAGCATGCGCGAGCATCCGCGCGCATGCTCGCGACTGCTCCCGTCGCCGCGAGGAGCATACGCGAGCATACTCGAACAGACGCTGAAGGGATTTAATCACTTGCAAGCTATTTTCAACTTTATTTCAATGGAAATAGAGTTCATTATCAATTGAATCAATGAAACCTGCTCGCGCATGCTCGAACAGTTTTACGCTGGGTGTGCGCTGACCCTAAGGGCTATAGCAGTCACACTATCTCCTCACCTAATATTATTTGATCTCAAATTGCTGCACCAATCATCGCCATTTACCTTACCTAGTTATTTCAAGACTATCAGTCCTATTTCAGTGTCAAACCAAATCTGAAGGTATTGACGACGAAAACGATGTAACGTTCGACGTTTTTCTGCGCCGGTATGATGATTAACACATCTGCTTGCGACATACACCCTCCTTAAAATTAAATCTGAAATATTAAAATGGAATTCAAAATATACAAAAATGTAGGTATTTAAATAATATTATATTTGCTTACGGTACACGCAGTGAATTTGTTACTTATTAATATCTATCTATCTACATATACTTAAATTTAACAATACAGTTATGATCCAAACATTTCGTGATTTTTATTTAAACTTGTTCAATATGTCTCAACTCATGGTCGATATTTGCATAAGCTTATTAGAACAAGATTCAAAAGTGTTCATCAAGTTGTGAAGCTGCAAATGTTGATGAACACTTCTGAACCTTATTCTCATATTGATAGAGATGGGAATTGTTCATCAACTGCTGGTGGTGCTACAATCCTTTGATGCCGCTGCAGCGAGCTTTAAACTTCTTTACAAAGTAGATACCTAGTATATCGTCAAAGATATATTGAACATCCTCGAAATAGATTCACTGGTTTTTACTGTAAATAAAATTTCTGGGCAGTTTTTTTTCTGTGACTGATAATTTTGTACCATAAATGTTAAAAATATGTTTTTAATTATTACACTTAACATGTGCTTAACGAATTATAAGCAAAACATACGCGATTTTCACTAAAATTGATACTTAATCAATACTTAGATATATTTTTTTTAATTCCTAATTTTATAACAATGATTGCAGTGTTTATTAATATTACAGATAGAAAGTTAAAGTTATGTATACAGGGTGTAAACTTAAATGCGTTACATATTTTAGGGGGTGCTTTTGATCATTAAATTGAACAACTTTCACTATGAAAACCGACGTTGAAATCGCTAAAAAAGTATACTTTTGGGATGAGCCAATTTTTTGGTGATTGCGATTTTGGCCCCATAGTGTAGGTTGTTCAGTTTGATGGTCTGAAGCACCCCCTAAAACATGTAACACATTTAAAGTTTCCATCCTATACAATTAAATTAGTAAGTGAGCATTGTTATCTAAAAGCAAAAATAGACAATTTTGGATTTTACCCGTATCTGTTAGTTAGAAAAAGAAGTAGAAAGATACAAACATCATAAGAAGTAGAGTTTTAGGGTTGAACCTCCTTTTCTGTCAAGCAGGAACGTCATTTGCTAGAGCAAATAAGATATGCGGCGTGCGAGTGCGTTCCGCCTATCTTATTTGCTCTAGCAAATGACGTTCCTGGGTGACAGAAAAGGATGGAGCGACAGAAAAAGGCGATGCGGTGCTGCCAGATGAGGTTCAACCCTTATTGTGTTCACAAGGTATACAGATCTACTAAAAGTAGATCACAAACTGAGGGGGGAATGGGTGGTTTCGCACCGATTGGTTGACGTAATGCTTCTAGTAATATGGGTTCCAATGAGGTTTATTAAACAGGATAAACTATTTTTAGGTAATTGATAGAACATTAAGACAGAACATTGTTATTATATCATTTTAGCACCATACTATAATTCCTTAGTCTGAAAAGATATAGATAATTTATCGTGGATAAAATATTTTTTTTTCTTTTAAGTATTTAGTTACTTAGATATGTTTTTTATCGTTCAATATTTATTATATTTCATTTTGCCTTACAAGGAAAATGTGTGCACGATTAGTTATAAGCTCGTCGGCGGCGGCGCGGAAGTTAGCTGCGAGCGCAACGGGTTTGAGAGAGACGTCGTATTATGTATTCGAGTATCTGAGTTGCCAATCCCCTAATGCTGACCTTCATGCGTTTAGTAACAATAATGGATGATCCGAGCTTTAGCCACAGTATAAGAAATTGTATCTATCACTACATACTTTAGCCATAGTGTAAAGAACTAATAGTGGTGAAGCTCAGCGGTCGCGGCAGCCAAATCGTACGGGGCGTGCGGGGGCCGGGAGGAGTGCGTCCCGGCCCACGCTGCCTGTGCGCGTACCCTCACAGCGAATTGAGTTAGGGTACGCCCGTCCCCCGCCATACCTCGCACGCCGTGCGGGCATAGACCTGCCGCAACCGCTGAGCTTCACTTATTTTATTTACACTATGCTTTAGCGTTGCGTTAGACACTTTTTCTATGTAAGACAATTATACTTTTGAGATCATGATTATCAGAGAGGTACATAAATAAAGATATTGGCCTCAAAGTAGATTTATTTAATGATAAATATATACAAGAGGCAAGGTCAGAGGTGTAGGTACAGTAATAAATAAACAGAAATTGTTATTGGAGGCATTAGTACGAAACAATATCAATTGACATTCTTTTATGATATTGAAATCTTTTGACACATTTATTGAGGCTTCCTTTATAGTATAAGAGATAAGAGGAATTTTGGTAACCATCAGCTGCAAGGCTGATTCAGTATTCATAGGCTGTAGAGCATCTCTGTGATGAAGATGTACCAGGTCTGCCTGCATAACTACAGTCGTTTTAGGAGTTACAGCCGTTCAAAGGTCTGTGTCAAATGAACGATCAGCTGCAAGGCTGATCATATGATATTATTGTAATATGCACTGTAGCTCACAAAAACTGTCATGTTCTGTCAGTCGGTTTAGGTTAGGAAATACAGCCATTCAAAGTTCCGACCTTTGAACGGCTGTAGTATCTCCTAAATCGACTGATAGACCATGTCAGTTTTTGTACTGTTCGTATAGCTATAGTGCTCATTACAATAATACCTGTATATACATTTTTCGCAACCATACCAGACCTTGTAAGGGCTGTAACTCCTAAACCGACTGGAGGTATGCAGGCAAATCTGGTCCATCCCCATCACAGACATGCTCTACACCCTATGAATACTGAATCAGCTATGCAGCTGATGGTTACCAAAATTCCTCTTATCTCTTAGACTATTAGTAATAATCTTAGTTGCGACATTGCACTCTATTCCGTAGCTGGTTAATATTCATATTAATTATGCATAAAGCAACAGCAACAATAAATATCCCTAGTAGGGATATAAAGCTTTCATCCAAGCGGCCGCAGTCGGTACACTCACACATAGCGCCCATTAGAGGACGTATGAACAGGTGCACACATACCCCGGCTGAGTGTGTGTAGGGATATTCATTCACGTGGCTGGCAGTTTACATTGCATAAATATGTTTCACCGAACCCTGCCTATATTAAGATTATGTAATTATGCAGCTTATTTGGCGACGAAAGTGGCTAAAAACGTGGAAATATAAATCAAATCAAAAAATGTATCAAAAGATTTAAATTCGGCGTCTATAAAAAAAGAGCCTCTTCCCACTAGAAATATGTGTTATAAATAGAGATCTAACCTATCCAGTTAGTACTAAATTAATTGAAACCTTATTTTATTACCAATATAATATGTTACAGCTATACCGTGTCGGTTATATTCATGGACATTACCATATTAGTGCATGGTGTGCAAGCGAGAAGATGGTATTTTATGGCACAAACACAAGTGCGAATGAGATACAAATTGATAATTGCAGACATGGCTCAAATGTTCAAAGGACTTGTTCAGACTTGGTTAAAGATTAACAATAATGTCAATGTAAATACTATATTTGTATGCAAATTTGACACTAATATAGAAATGTCTATAATTTTAATTACGGTATTATAAACTTTCAGAACAAATTATAGAACACTGCGAATAAGGCTGCATCCAGCCTATTGTGCTGCCCCCAAACGTTTTTTTTTTATTTCTTAACAATAAACAATATTTCCAAAAAACATGAATGTCACATTGTAGTCATTGCTGATTTTCAATTTATCGGGTCACTGCGGATTTGTTTTTATAATGTTTGTTGTTATTATCTTCAAAACCGCAAAAATTTACCACTTTTGGAGGGTTTTAACGATAACAGCTACAAGCATAAAACATAATAATCCTTAATATTTCGATAAATTGAAAGCCAATCGACTACAATGTGACATCCTTGTTTTTTGGAAATATTGTAAATTTTTTAAGAAATGAAAAAAATACGATTGAGGGCAGAGCAATAAGCTCGGTACCCTCCTAAAGAAAATCGTTAGGCCTACAAAATTTAACCTACATACGGCTGAATTATTTACAAACAAAAATCTTTATAATCTCAATAAGATACGGTTGGTAATTCTATGGCATTTATTTCCTATGGATGGCGCTTTTCACAATACAATTACTGTCGTATTAGTGTTAGGTAGGCACTATCTGATTGAAATAGTTGTTAGTTGGATCGATAGGGACGATATAGGTAATAGATTCCGATAACCGATTATGTTGTTAAAACGTGGTGCTTTATTACGTCACACAAAACCGTTCAGCTGTTTAAAGTGTGCTCTAGTTAGGTATGTGTCAGTTTTAATTAGCCAACACATGGCTAGACTATTAGACGGAGAGCTGGCTACGAGTTTTCAAAATGATAGGTGCAAGGACAATTTTTATGTAGATACCTTCCTTACTAGCTGACAAGTACATTGCACTGACTGGCAGAAGTCTACCCCGGGGAGGGAAGCGGGGGCGGGCGGTCAAAGACGCCAATTTTTAATCAAAATAAAATCATTAGTGCAAGGCTGAAATTTTGCGTAGTTATAGTTTTTAGTAGTAGAAATAGCGTAAAATTATTGGCAGAAGTCCAGGTCGGGGATAAAGCATCGGCAGAAGTCGATGAAGTTGTCAAAAATTATTGAAATTTTAATGATAAGGTGAATAGCTGTACACAAATTGGCAGAAGTCAAAATGGTGGCTAAGTATACGAAAAAATGACTTTTAATTGTGGCATTTTTGTACATTTTCTTATAATTTGTTCGACCAAGTATTGAACATGTTATAGTATTTTACATATTTGTAATCTGCTCACAAAGCCCTTTCATTTGATACCCCACATGGTATGTTTCAAAGAGAATTGTTTTCTTCTTTTTACTGCCATCTCTTCATGACGTCACAGTTTCGACCCCCACAGTCTGAGCGCACGTCATCTCATATATTTGTGTTCAGAATTTCGCAAAATCATTGTGGTATAAGTAAACGTTGCCAGAAGTCGATAAAATTGTTGAAAAATTTTGCTGGTGAAGAACAAGGTGCAGTTCCGGCAATTTTGTTATTATATTCTTATGCCTTAAAAAACTGAATGCAAACTTCCAGAAGGCCGTCTACATATACAAATAATGAAAATATCACCAGAAGTTTATTTAACGGAAAGCAATTAATAGAAATTAAAATAATAAGGTGCATTTCTGGCAATTAGATTTTTTTATTATTTATACTATTAGTCAGCTATAATTATATGCAAAGGCAAAGGGCCAAGTGGGGGAGATAAGAACATGTTGGTGCATTTCTCAGGTGCCAAATTACACTGAGAAAAATATTTAGCAACTATAACCAGAAATTTGCTAATTCAACTAGTAATTAATTCACTAGACTTTGCTAGTTGCTATTATAGCAACAGGGTCCTTCTTAATATGCTGACACTTTTTTAAGGGGATGATCAGACCATCAAACTGAAAACTTTCTCTATGAGACCAACAACGAAACCGCGAAAAAAAATCAGCTGTCCCATACATTTGGCTCGAGTAGGTTAGCAGTTTTGTATGGAGGAGAAGATTTTTTTTCGCGATTTCGTTGTTGGTCTCATAGAGAAAAATGTTCAGTTTGACGGTCTGATCATCCCCTTTAAAAAGTGTCAACATATTAAAGGACCCTATATTATACAGTTATATAGTTATACAGCAGTTAGTTATAGCCTGTATACAGGGTATAAAATTAAATGGGACAGATTCTTAAAGGTGTGCTTCAGACCATCAAACTGATCAACTTTTACTATGTGACCAACACTGAAATCGCGAAAAAATATTCTGCAGTACCATACAAAAATGCAAACATAACTGAACTGAAATGTATGGGACACCAGATTTTTGATTTCAATATTGGTCCCATAGAGAAAGTTGTTCAATTTAATGTAAGTGACTGTCTCATTTAATTTGACACCCTGTATAAAGTTGTGTATGTATACTCTTCCAGAACTATTGTTAATTTTACGGAAACTATCGGCGTTTTAATATTTATATATGTTCTCAGAGTAGGGAAACATACCTACCACTAAAGTTACAGACGAGCGACACTTTTGTCGCCTTGTTTCGCAGAGCGTCACGCTCATACACTTTATGGTCACGCGATAGTCGCGCGACCCTCCGTGACATACGGCGACCGCAAAGTGTTGCTCGTCTGTAAGCGCTCTAAGCGCTCTTATCGGATCATTATGGATATGTCGGTGTTTCGTTTTTATAATGTATGCCGACTTGAAGTTGTTGCGTTTTTATTATAATGTATACTAACTATCTTTAAAAACACCAAAAGTGGCCACTTTTGGCGGTTTTGCTATAGTAACAGCAAACAAACAACATAGCAGTCTGTAATGTTTGGATCAATCGAAAACCAACAATGACTGCAATGAAACATTCTTGTTTTTTGAAAATTTTGTTTAATTATCTAGAAAGTAAAAAAATAACATTGAGGGCAGCACTGGAGGCTCGGTGATCTCTTGACCAAAAACTGTACTTTACTTATACCACCACAGTAATTTTACGAGAACACAAATATATGAGATGACATGCGCTCAGACTGTGAGGGTCGAAACTGTGACGTCATGAAGAGATGGCAGTAAAAAGAAGAAAACAATTCTCTTTGAAACATACCATGTGGGGTATCAAATGAAAGGGCTTTGTGAGTAGATTACAAATATGTAACATACTATAACATTTTCAATACTTGGTCGAACAAATTATAAGAAAATGTACAAAAATGCCACTATTAAAAGTCATTTTTTCGTATACTTAGCCACCATTTTGACTTCTGCCAATTTGTGTACAGCTATTCACCTTATCATTAAAATTTCAATAATTTTTGACAACTTCATCGACTTCTGCCGATGCTTTATCCCCGACCTGGACTTCTGCCAATAATTTTACGCTATTTCTACTACTAAAAACTATAACTACGCAAAATTTCAGCCTTGCACTAATGAT
This sequence comes from Agonopterix subpropinquella, assembly GCA_922987775.1. Classification (NCBI taxonomy): domain Eukaryota; kingdom Metazoa; phylum Arthropoda; class Insecta; order Lepidoptera; family Depressariidae; genus Agonopterix; species Agonopterix subpropinquella. The sequence goes on from OV277705.1 coordinate 23,377,930, forward strand.
TTTATTTTGATTAAAAATTGGCGTCTTTGACCGCCCGCCCCCGCTTCCCTCCCCGGGGTAGACTTCTGCCAGTCAGTGCAATGTACTTGTCAGCTAGTAAGGAAGGTATCTACATAAAAATTGTCCTTGCACCTTATCATTTTGTAAACTCGTAGCCAGCTCTTAGTCCATATTTTCTAGTTGTGACATTTTCTCGGATCCTTAAGATCGTAGTTATACAGACAGGTGTTTACTTAAATCCGTTACATACAAGGTGTAAGTGACAGCCTAGCAAATACTGAAACGGTGAAATCAGACCATCAAACTGAACAACTTTCACTATGGAGCCTACCTCAGGAAACGCGAAAAAAAATCAGCTGTCCCATATATTTGGACCGCTGATTTTTTTCCGAGTTTCCTGAGGTAGGCTCCGTACTAAAGTTGTTCAGTTTGATGGTCTGAGTTCACCGTTTCAGTATTTGCTAGGCTTTCACTTACACCCTGTATAGAAATGGATGCTTTAAACCATCAAACTGAACAGCTTTTGAAATAGGGAAAAATAAATCAGTTGTTTCATACATTTTGGTCGAGTAGCTATTGCTATTTTCTTTGGAACAGCAGATTTTTTGTTTCGCGATTTCGATGTTGGCTCCATAGTCTAAGTTGTTCAGTTTCGTGGTCTAAGCACCCTGTTCGAAATGTAACAAATTATTTTACACCGTGTGGAATCCCTACATTGTTTTCAAACATTTAAACCCAAACTCGATGCGCCTATGTATTGGCCTACTTTAACAAAGGTCTATTCACATTTTTTTAAGTATGCAGATTTATAGAAATACAAACACCATAAAACCTGTGAAAAATATATTTAAATACGATAAAAAAAATTAAAAATTTCAATCTTTAGATTTAATCAATTTTTGTATTTTCAGTTACTTCAATATCGGTTTTTTTCGAACAGTTTTCACTTTTTAGTTTATTCATTCAGTTATCAACGAGTCCAAGTAGATCAGATATTTGAAAAATATATACAAAGTTATGTAAAGTTAGTCCACATCATTCCCGATCGATTCTCGCATTGTTTGCCTTACCTAAATGTAAATAATGATGAGCTTTCACTAACATTAACAAATCAATCTAAAATGACCTTTGTAGTAATGTATTAAGACGATTACGTAGTGGTAGAAGCTGAAATAAGTGAAAAAACGAGCGGTGAAACTACAAATTACAACAAACCAGTGATATAGTAGTTGATAGAGAATTATCACGATTCCCGAGGGCGTAAAATAAATCATAGATTATATCCTTATAGGTCAGTTGGTAGTAAAAAGAAATGCTTCTGACGATCCCAAAAGGAAATATGGTCGTGATGCTGTTTTTGACCATATTTAGAACATCCATAGTTCGCTTTCAGAGCCCAGACTCCGTTCAGCGTCCGTCGTCACTTCAAAAAGAGCGAGTGATCACACTTTTAATCCTGGTTAACAGTGCAGGGAATGAGTGGTGGATCTATTCCCGATAATACATTCTTGGCCTCTCCCATTTGAGATTTTCAGTTATTGGCCACTCTCAACTCGTTTGCGATGCATATGGGCGCCGCTATAAAGTCCGAAAAACGCGCTTATGCATCGGACACGAATGTGTTAAGAAATAATGGTTTCTTTCTAGATAGCCTCCACAATACGGCGTCAGTGTTCTGTCAATTGCTTCTTATAAGTAATAAATAAAGGGTTCCGCGCTAATTCACTATCAACTACGTAATAACGACAAAACAACATCAATTACTATCAACCTTAAGAGTACAACCTATCAGATATGCCATGTATAACCGATTCTATGCGGCCTGGTCTATTCGACGCCCTTCCCGAATGTTTGTAAGGCATTGACTTGAATTGTCGCACAATATGACGTGTGCCATGTTTTACAATGTAACGTATTTTATTTTATTTTTATACAGGGTGCAACAAAACACCCTTGTAATATTTAAAGGGGTGACATAAAGGATAGACCATCAAATTGTACAACATATACAAGATACACGGTACTAGTGAAACGTGGATGTTCTGAGGTTTCAGAATATCTCTGACTACCCCCTCGAGGAATATAGTCGTGAGCATATGCATGTATACAAGATAGAGACAAAGTCGAAAAAAATTATTGAAAAGTCTGCTATCCCATACATTTGAGTCGAGTAGGCATCGCAGTTTTGTATGAAACAGCAGATTTTTTTTTTCTCGATGTTGGCTCCATACTGAAAGTTGTTCAGTTTGATTGTCTAAACCACCTCTTTTCATATTACTAGGTGTTCTTTTACACCCTGTAGATTCCGATTACCCGCTGTTTTAACAAAATGTGTTAGAATATTTTCTCGTTGCGCTACATAATGCATAAAATGACGCGCGACAAATGGTGCCTAGTGAATATAGTGCTTATGCTGACCATCCCCCAGAGATGTGCGAGGCGGCTGCGCTTGCGGCGTTCGAGTAAATAATCGACCAATGGGAGCGCTTTAGTTTCCTTATGACGTGACCGAGCGAGCGTGCTATTGGTGGATTATTTCCTCGCACGCCCCCGGTGCCTCGATGTCTCGCTCATATTTTGTAGACGGTCAGTCTAATGATCAAACATTTAAAAATTTTTATAAATTAATTTAAAAATCACAGTGCAGACGCATTATTTCTTTTTTAAGTGTTTTCGAAAAATTTTGTAATATTTGTTGCCTTTTCACGCTAAATCAGTTAATTTTAACCGAAACTTATTAACCAGGTAATTTAAATAATTTTAATAAAAACCTATCGTAATATAACTTCCCAATATACGAATATATTATCATCTAATCGCTTAACAACAATTTAGGTTGCGCATTTTAACTTGTGTGCAATCTTATGATTTAATTTTAGTAATAAGCTAGACAAAATAAACATTCACAGCAACAAATACATCTGAACGTCGCTTTAAGTGCTCAAATAGACCTGCTTATAACAAAAGTGTTCAATAATACTTGAGCATGAGCCGCCAAAAAATTTTTGAGCAGTGAGTTCAAAATATACAGATTCAATAACAATACCTAAACAAAAAACGGAAAAGACCTTGCTCCAAAAGAGTCTAGTTATTATGCACAATTTATTTTCTATGATTTTGACGAGTATTGTCGCCACATGTTATAGAAGTTTTTGACACATTTGCTGCTCAGATATAGATTAGCAATCTCACATTAAAGAACCTAATGCAACTGTTTACCCTAACACTCTGTAAACAGAGCGTAAACTTAAAATGCGTTGCATACTTCAGGGGGTGCTTCAGACCATCAAACTGAACAACTTTCATTACGGGGCCAACATTGAAATCGCGAAAATAAAATCTGATGTTCCATATATTAGGTTCAAGTAGCCATTTCTATGGAAACTCCGTTTTTTTTTACGATTTCGATATTGGTCCCTTAATAAAAGTTGTTCAGTTGATAGTCTGAAGCACCCCCTTAAGTATGACTGTAATGCATTTAAGTTTATACCCTGTAGAGTTCATTATGTATTTAGAGAACTGATTGCCCATAGGTACTATTGAAATCTTTTGCTGTATAGTTCTAATGTTCTAAAACGGTAGTAATTATAGTACTCTGTGGTTCTACGAATAATATTTGAGCACATTAACAGTTCAGCTGTAGTTGTTGCTAACTGTACCTCAGTACAGACAGCATTAAGTAGAAAAGAGTTTAGAGACATTAAACATTATATAAAAACATGCTTTCTGTGTTAATTTCTCTAAGCTCTCATCTACTTCAGTACAAAAGCTCAAGTAACTACTAGATCACACCTGGCAAAGCCCAGCGCAGAGCATTTTCACTGCCAAACCATTATCGACTTTGCGTGCGTTGAAATAACATCGAATATCAATTGACACAACTTTAACGTCAAGTCGCTTCGATGCTCTCGTGGACTAGTAGTTATGTTAATTGATTTTGAATGTTATTTCAACGTAATCAAAGTCTATATTGGATTGGCAGTAAAAAAAAATTTGTGCTGTTCTTTACCAGGTGTGCGCCGGCCTTAATCGTCATCGTATTGAATAAGACACTTTTTTCTGAGGCATTCGATACGACAACGACACGATAGAACTCACACTCGATATACAGATGTATTTACCTACAAATAAAAAGATAATTTTATTCGCAATCAAGCCAAATTCATTCAAAACATAGATATACATGATGTTCACAACGCCGCATGTCCGAGCCCGAAACATGCGTTATTAAAAATCTAGCGATAGATTAAAATAATTATTTAAAAACAATACATTATAAATTATAATCAGTAAGTATAGAAAATTCTCTCATCACAATACATGGCAGTCATTATATGTGTACATACGTTAGATCGCTACGTCAAATCAATCCGATTACGAATGATACCGCTCTCGTGGAGTTCAAAGGTGTCAATGCGCTTGAAAAGGTACCTGGAGCGTATTTCATAAACACGACAATTGTAATTTACAACGACAATTTACGATACATTACTGAGAATAGTAGGGGCGTTTAGGCACAAGTGAGTAAAATTTTGATAAAAGCAAACCACTTGGCATGGATGTTCCTTAGGTCAATAGAAGCCGATTAAGATCGGTAGGCCGCGGGAGTCCCCCCTCTGGTCCGGTAGGGGGGGGTTCAAAGATGCGCTCCGACCGGCCACATTCCACTACTAATAACAGAATTAGTTTCGATAGTAGGTCAAGTTTGGTATCGTTTTCAGATAAATTGAGGGTGTACAATTCGTTTCTGATATAAAAAATGGTAGTATGTAGAATGGTTTTTGAGATATTTAAAAAAAAATCTAAATGACAAGTAAAAATTTATTCTTCAAGTCATCATAACTATTAATGGGGCTTAATTTTCGGAACACAAAAAATACGCCATAATAGCCCGGTTAATACAGATTATGAAAAATATAACTTATTACCATCTCTTCATACAACAAATTGTAGAAAAAAAATTTGAAGGTCGCGCGCCGTTTAATTTTTTGGCACTCGCTATGTTATGACGAGCACCCGACGTTCCTACTGTGAACGTAAATTAAGCTAAAAATTAGTTAGAATAGTGGGTTTGGTTGGATCGGTTGAGCAAAATAAGCCTTGATCCCCTAGGGATTCAATTTGGGGAAATACCTTCTCCGTAAGCCTGCAAAATCGTAACATACTCGGTAATTTTACAGCCTGCCAGTTTAGCTAATAGGACAAGTTTGATATCCTTTTTGAGTAATTTTTGGATAAAGAATTAATTTTTTATATCAAAAGTTGTGATTAGTGAAGCAGTTTGAGTTATATTTAAGTATAATAAAAAAATCTAGATTTTTGTCTTTTGAGTCTTCGTAATTTTTACAAAAGCCGAAATTGTACATAGCTATAAAAATACTTGAAGAATGCTTGTTTAACACAGATTTAATAAAAATATAACTTTTTAGAACCATTTCTATCGAGATAAGTATTGCAGAAAAGTTAACAGTTAATGGGCAAGTTTGTATTTTCACCCCTTTCATTTCAACCGACGCCGACGCCACACTTCAACTGGACATTACATTATGAATTTAAAATCTGCTTAAATTTATCATAATAGGAGGAAGCCTTTTCTCTTTATAAACCTAATTTTTGCGCTTTAGTGGTTTATTTTGTAGAAGTAGCCGACGAACTCAGTAATACGACCGAATGTTTTCTTGTTCTTAGTTAAACTTCTTCAAGACATGTCAACTTGTGTTTAAAAAGTTTGTTTTTGTATTTCCGATTTATTCGAGCTAGTAAATATTATGGTATCTAAGCTTATTACTATGAAATTATGAAAGCTACATACATACATAAGCTCACGCCATTGTCCCAAGGGGGTAGGCAGAGACCACGGACCGCCACACGCTACGACTCTGAAATACCTCTTTAGCCTCATTGACATTCATACATCTTCTTATGCACTTCCGTCGATTGAGGGTGCTACGCACTTGTCCTTTTCGGAAAAGATCATTGATTTGATCGTGGTATGTTTTCCTCGGACGGCCTCTCCCAACACTTTCGCTCACCTGTGCTCGATAAATTTCATTCGTAAGTCTTTTTTCATTCATTCTGAATGAATTATTAAAGCTAGTTAGATTAAAATCTGAATTCAGATTGTAAAATAAAAATATTGTAATATTGTAAGTATTTCCAAAAAACACATACAAACATTCATCATTAACCAAACCTAAACTCGATAAATGGTAACATCTAATATAAACCCATGCCACACCCCGGACACTGCCTACAAAAAACTGAAGACATCCGAACTGAGAATAATAAAATATTCGGCCGTAGCGTAGGTACCAATGTACCCCTAACTTAAGGATAAAAACGAGTGTAATAAAGAGAAATAGCTTCCTCAGAGTCTACTATTATTATGATTTTAAATAGATTTTACATTCATAATGACAAGTTAAAGTATGGATGGTGATTAAATAGGGTCAAAAATAATAACTTGCGCGGTGTTAACATAAATTTTATTGCAATATCTTGATAAAAATAGTTCTAAAAGACGTGTCCTCTTGTGGGGCAAAACAAGCTAAGCTAAGTTAAAAAGCTATATTTTTAATATATCTGTGTTAAACAAGCATTCCTCAAGTATTTTTATAGCTAGATACCTATGTACAATTTCGGCTTCTTTAACAATTACGAAGAAAGGAAAAAACTAGAAAATTTTATATTATTTTAAAAATAACTCTTAAACTGCTTCACCGATCACTACTTTTGACATCAAAAATACATTCTTTAGCCTAAAATTACTCAAAAAGGATATCAAACTTGACCTATTGGCACAGAATAGGTAATAGTATTATAGTTCTAAACTGGCATGCTGTAAAATAACCGAGTATGTTACGATTTTGCAGGCTTACGGAGAAAGTATGTCCCCAAATTGAACCCCTAGGGAGTAAAAATCAAGGCTCATTTTGCTTAGCCGATCCTAATCCACTATTCTAAATAATTTTTATCTGAATTTATGTTCTCAGTAGCAACATCGTGTGCTCGTCATAACAAGCGAGTGACACAAATGTAAGCGGCGTGCGACATTCAAAAAAATTTTTCTACAATTTTTTGTATGAAGTGATGGTAATAAGTTATATTTTTCATAATCTGTATTAAACAGGCTATTGTGGCATATTTTTTGTGTTCCAAAAATGAAGCCCCTTTAACAATTACGATGGCTTGAAGAATAAATTTTTACTTGCGATTTAGATTTTTTTTAAATATCTCAAAAACCATTCTACACACTACCATTTTTTATATCAGAAACGAATTGTACACCCTCAATTTATCCGAAAACGACACCAAACTTGACCTACTATCGAAACTAATTCTGTTATTAGTAGTGGAATGTAGGTCGTAGCGCATCTTTGAACCCCCCCCTACCGGACCAGAGGGGGGACTCCCGCGGCCTACCGATCTTAATCGGCTTCTATTGACCTAAGGAACACCCATGCCAAGTGGTTTGCTTTTATCAAAAATTGCAAACTTGAGCTGTTTTTCGATCTAAACAACCCAACTAGAATGTTAGGACATAATGTTGTTTAACGCCATAAGTAGGTAACCAGCAAGGTACCCGATTGTCATATTTATGAAATAGGGCCCTGATGGCGGTCGATGATTTCGAGTTTTGGATCCTCTGAAAGAGATTAGTAGAGGGCGTAATCTTCGGCTGTAGAGATGAAACGCTGTTTATCGAAATTCGAAATATCTATATAATTGCACTCCTCATTTATAACTAAAGCTATTAAAACCCACTACTAATCTCTTACAGTGGATCCAAAAAACTTTATTGAAGAATACTCATAAGGCACTTTTTCAGGTGGATTGAAACATTTTAATAATTAGGTTCTTTGCACCACCGCTGTATTACGGTCAGGAGTGCGATTTTTGAATCTCATTCACTGAGTTCAGCAGTTGAAAATGTCCAAAATTACTGTGGGGATACGCATCTTTCTACTGCTGCTGAAAAAATCGCACTCTTGAAGTATGATTTTTGAAAGTCAAATCAACAGTAGAAAGATGCATATCTCCACAGTAATTTAGACATTTTCAACTGCTGAACTCAGCGAATGAGATTCAAAAATTGCACTCCTGGTCACGGGAACGGGCGAACTGTGGCGCGTCAAGCGATTTCTCGATACACTGCCCACGCGCAGCTGCGTGGTTGCGTAATAGTAGGCACAACACTCAATGTATTGAAAAATCGCTTGCCGCGCCGCAGTTCGCCCGTTCCCGTGGCCGGGTCGTTAGACTGACGTCCGCGCTCGAATCAGTTTGTACTAAAATCGCGCGACGGACGACCCGCGACAAAGTAGCGGTGCTCTTAGATTTTACCGACCATCTGCGCGCGGAACCAGCTCCCTCTAGTACAATTCCTCTACAAGCGCGCGACGCGCCTTCGCTGCATAGAAAATTATTTCTTTGCTTGCTCTTCAAGTAGTATAGAAAAAGCCGAGTCGGACGCAAGTACAGAAATCATTCTAGAGGTTTTGATAATCTGTACACAAAACAAAATGGGCATGAGACATACATCATCACGCACCACACAACGCACAAAATAATTTGAGTTAAAACTACTGAGTGATTTACAATAAGTATAACTATGTATAAGCGGCGCTAAAGAACACAATCGGCTGAAACCAAGAAAAAAATACTTATCGATGATGTCCGTACAACAAGTGTTTTATGTAGGTGCACGATCATCCCGCGGGGTACAATAGGTTGGGGGTACTCTAGCTCAGGGGCGGCCAAGATGTCAACCGCGTCTTCTTTTATGGGAGCCCACGAAATAAATAAAAAAGATTTCTTTTTTATAAATTACCACCCCATTTTTTAATCAAAAAATTCCAAAGTTTCGCTGAACAGTTGGGCTGTTGTAACTATAAAATATGTCGAAGCTTCATTCAGGTTTTCCAGAATTGAAATTAACTTTGACAGTTAAGATCGGGCGACTATTTTTTTCATACATTAATTGATTCTAAATCTGTTGTGGTCGAGGAAGGAATATTCATACTCTGATACCTACTTACAACATCGTTTTTTAAAGTACTTATAGATTTTTGGAAACTATGGCAAGTTTTCATATTGCCTACAAAAAATAGAGTGCGAATCAGCGTTTTCTATGATGTAATGAAATGAAACATCGGTCTCTAATCTTCTCTAACTGTCTTATATTTTACGTGGATCGCTGTCAACAAGTCTACAGTCTAGTGTGTCCTGACCCTAAAATAGCGTCATATTTTGCTCTTATCAGTAGTTTATTATATTTTCCTTGGTTCCAGTCAATTCTATTCTTAATGGCGCGGCTTAAATATGTTTACAAGATATATTTAATAACCAGCTTACTGTGATCTCTATTATACATACCAATTGAATAGTTCTTAAACTTTAAACATCCAGTCGATTTACAATAAATTTATACTACATTGGGGCTTTGTTGGTTAATACATTGGAACTTCGATCAATGGAACAAGCGATAGCCTATTTAATTTATTTTAAACTAGCGGTCCGCCCCGGGTTCGCACGGGTGCAATGCTGATATAAACCTTCCCCTTGAATCACTCTACCTATTAATAGAAACCGCATCAAAATCCGTTGCGTAGTTTTAAAGATCTAAGCATACATAGGGACAGACAGACAGCGGGAAGCGACTTTGTTTTATACTATGTAGTGATAGTGAAGTGATGCTAGTGAAACTTCACCTCCATATTCTCATTCGAGGTGTCACAAAATAGTGCAGTACGACCAGGAAAATTTATCGATTTGCAGACCAGACCAGAGGCCGGGTCAAAATCCGAATTATTTAGTAATTAAAACTCAATCATTGGGTAGAGTCGGTAGGGTGCAAAATGCAAAATCGGGTGCTACTCAACCTTTCTCTATCCCGCTCCAAGTCCAATAGCCTGACGGGCGCTTCGCCGGTCAAAAGCGCGAGAAAACAATACGCAAATAGCGGCAAGGTATTATAGGCGCGTAAAAGTGACACATCCTGATTAGAGAATATATTTTCACGCGCTATTAAAATTTGTGAACCGCGCTGGTGCATCGATAAGACTTATAAACATAATACTGAACTATGTACAGAATGACCGCTCCCTGTCCGCTAACTAACTTCAGATACTGTGCCCTACGATCTCACACCCCTCCCCGCACGTGAAGATAGACTTGTGTGCCATACATTGTAACAAATACATTAATTATCACTTTCCGAATCTCCACCAAAAAGCATACCTAATTTAAGATGCAAAATCAATAACACTGTGTTATTTTCAAACGAAATTTTCCCTTATTTATCGAAGTTCCATTGCATTTATTATATCTTTGTTTTTCCTAATAAAATATGTAGTATTTTGTGACAGTATTAACATAAAAAAAAATTGATGACAGTTTCAACTCTGTCACCGCAGTTAAAAAAAAAAAACAACATAAAATAAATTCCGTCCAATACAAAAATGAAACGCTTCGCACCTTCTCAGTATGGGTAACATACCTAATTAATATTTCTTATCGTAACGCTTTATGTTTTTGCTATACATACATACATATTACTAGAAATTTTTCCTTATTGTATTTACCTTAAACGATATTAGGTAATGGTCGTACAGTATTTCAATAACTATGGTACAAATTTTAGAATCATTTCATTTCTGACTTGGGTTTGCTCTCTGCATTTGAGCTGAAATTTTCGTGATATTTGCCTTTCGTCACTCTTAAAATATTATTCATTTAATTAAATGAAATGAATAACAATTTTTCCTTTATAGATAGTGCTTATTCCATACAAAGAAAATGTGCAATATGAGTACAAAACGGGCATACTCTGAAACGGGAACTTATTGACCTTTTTGTTTTAACCTGTCAGAATCTTAGATCAAAGTAAAATGAATGAATAGGGCCAAAGCGCTTTAAGTTGACGTACGCAAAACTAGGGCACTTCAATACAAATTAGGGTACTTGGTCTGTCATCTCAGTACATTTTCGAAGTAAAACTGTCAATTGTTTTGCCTCATTTTTCTGGTTTGAAATGTTCGCGTAAGGCCTGTCCATTCTTGTTTACTAATGTCATTGGTCAGAATAGATTAGCACGGCTAACATGCCATCCACGACAAAGCGACAAAGATGGAGGCACATCTCGTTTTATATCGTTTTCTCAGGGTTGGTATTAGAGGCGAACAATAAAGGCCCCGTCCTTTCGCGCACACCTTTCCAACCCAATACCTTACAACCTTCCAACATGTTTCCCACCATTATCTTTGTATGAAACATACACTCTTTAATATTAAACTACTTGGTTCAGGTGAACAATAAATAAATTATGCTGTAAAGTAATGTTCAGACGAGTATAAATATAATAATATTGAATGCTAAAAGCACAGCGATCCATTGAAATTTGTACTACATATTCATACATAGATGATGTAAATTTAAAATTAATATAGATATAGACTTGAGAGGTAGATGCCACGATAACTGTTTGTTGATGTGCAATCGTAGGGCGAAAATGCAACATCCTTGCCTTGTGTCATTCATAACTTCATAACACATTGTTTGAAACTGCACTTTACTTTGCAAAGAATATTAATTTTGGTAATCATTTCAATTTACGATCAATTAAGATATAAATAAGAATTATGATCGGTAAATTAAATAACAAATGAAATCAATATACAATTGCAATTTCATTGTATCAATTCAAACAACACACTGCTCGAAAATTTGTGACACTTTTCCATTTAGTTCCTCAAACATAAGTAAAACTTATGCATAACAATTGGACCTTGTAATACAGGGTGTAAAATAAATGCGACACTTTCTTAAAGGGGTGCTTCAGACCATCTAACTGAACAACTTTCTCTATGGGACCAATATCGAAATCGCGAAAAAAAAAACTGCTATCCCAGTCCAGTACATTTCAGTCCAGTTATGTTTGCAGTTTTGTATGGGACAGCGGAATTTTTTTTTCACGATTTCAGTGTGGGTCCCATTGTAAAAGTTGTTCACTCTGCTGAAGCACCCCTTTAAGTAAGTGTCTTATTTAATTTTACCCTGTACACTGTTAGAAACAGCAAAATCTTTACTTAAATAAAACAGGGATCGCTTGACGAACAACACTTTAAATAAAAAACAAAACGCTTTAGTTAAAAAAAATCTTAACCCAGTCCCCAAGCTGACAACCTATCAAATCCATAACAAATTCCAAACCACTCCAAGAAAAAAAAAACTCAAAGAGAAAACTCATCTGAACAGAACAAGTAAATAAAGAAGGCAAGCAACGAAAGCGCATACCACGAAGAGGTCGATGGTGTCCAGAGCAGCAGGGCCTGGCAACTAGCTCGGCGGCTGCGGGTCCGTGCTGACGATCACCTGGACCACGTAGCCGGCGGTTATCTTCGCCTCCTCGATGAGTAGCCGGTCCCCGAGCAGCTTGCCGCCGTAGAACCAGCGCTGTCGCCACGGTTCTATGTTTTCTTGCGCCTGTGACGATATAAGACATTGAGGTTATTGGAATCCAGGTTTCATCTTTACTTATAACACAGTTCCGGGACTGACTGACCGACTGACAACGCGCAGCCTAAACCGCTGAAGAATCAAAGATGCAATTTTTAACGATGTCTGTCTAAGAAAGGATTTTTCGATATTCTTATTTCACGTGGACAAAGTCGCGGGCAAAAGCTAGCAATTATTTATTGGTATGGTCAAACTGGCTATTAAAATTCGTGCCCTTAGGTATAAGGGATACTTAAATGCTTTAAATATTTTAGGGGATGCTTTAACGTTCCTTTAAAATCTGCTATTGCATAGTATTTTGGGCGAGTAGCCACTGGCGTTATCTATGCAACAACATACATTTTTGTTTTCTCGATTTTAGTGAAAATTGACCGGTTTAATGGTCTGAGGTACCGGTTAAAATATGTTTACACTCGTAGTAAAGTTATAAACTTATAAGTCATAAGTTCACAAGTGCATTTCCCTAAAAGCTGATGATTGATTTAACTTATAAAAAATAGTGTGTCAATAAAGATGAATTCATCATAATCGAGCTTAGCTCGCGTGACAGCTTGCCATTCTAAGTAGTACCGATCACACTAACCACTACCCACATTATCTGGACTAATAATTTACTTCAATGTTTGCTAGTTGCTACCTATTGATTTATTTCAGTCCATAAATAAATAAGTCCGTAAAAACTGAAATACGATATTATTAATGTTTTTTCCTGTGATTACGCCGATTTCTATAAAAAACTACCAAGAGCGAGCCAGACACGCCCATGATGGGTTCCGTAGCCATTGTATAAGGGTGCGTCCACATTTGACGAACGCGTCGCGAATGCGCAGCTCACGCGCCGCCCGCGAGCTGCTCGCGAGCGGCTCACGAACGGCGCGCTAACTGCGCAGTAGCGGCGACACACAAGGAAAAAATGCACCCGCGCAGTTCGCGCGCTGTTCGCGAGCCGCTCGAGAGCGGCGCGCGAGCTGCGCATTCGCGGCGCGTTCACCAGATATGGACGCACCCTAATATTTGTTTTTACTTTTGCTCTGAATTTTCCATTTGATGTTCTTGTCATTGGAAGACTTAGACAATTTAATAGGGACTCGCCTTGCAGTAGCATTTCCCCTCTGCCACGGAATTAGATAAATTAATCATGCGAATTTACACCCAATTTTATACCTTATCACTAAACGAGACAGCCTATAATAGCAAAACAATAATTTTGAACTTAGAACGTTTGGGGTTCACACGAGACTACTTTTCATGATTTTTAACATTCAAAATTAGAATCTAAACTTATGGGGAATAAAATCCAAAGTTGCGGATTTCATGTTACCTCGCCCCCCGTAAAAAGTGGCAGAAATGTTTCTTAGTAGAATGACACGCGTAACTCGTCCCTATTAAATTGTCTAAGTTGGAAGACTATTAAATCAAACATAGAATTCATACTTCTTGGCAAGATTAATAACGTGGTTTTGCCATTTGCCTTAAACATTTCACACATCTGTTATCTTATCACGAAGTGCGGCCCTTACTGTTTTCCTTCACCGTCTGCGACTAGTTGGATGGTATTACGTACATAAGTTAGAAAAACTCATTGGTGTTTGGCATGTCTTGCGAGCGGATTCGAACCCGAACCCTCATAAAGAATAAAATTTCTGGAGCTAGAGGGAATAAATGGTATAATGCAGTTTAATGGAACTCGAGAGAGAAAACATTCAACAAGTTCTAGTCAATAAATCTTCTGTGACCTCACGAATTAAATGTACCAACACGCCTCGCCAGTACGCGCCTTCGATGCTGGCTGAAACTACAGTTTTAGGGGTTGAAAGACTTTTAATTTTGAAAAATCTTCTCTTTGCAAGCCACACCACAAATATAAGTCACCAAATATACAATTATTCGAGTACACAGCGATATAGATTAGATCTGCGTTTTCTTATAAAAACTGCAAAATTTATTTGTATGTTTACCTTGTTAAGTAGGTAGCTCAATGCTAACATTTGTTTTATTTAATGCAAGTCAAGACCTTAATATACAGTCAACAAGAACTCAATTTATTAGCTGACTACGTTTTGCCCGCGACTACGTCCGCGTGAATTTCGGAAAACTCAAGCACTTAAGGTAGTTATAAGCTACTGTTGACTCGATAGAGAGCGCATTATACCTACATACAGACGCGACAGAGTATATTTTATTCATTATCCCCATTACCAACACATACATTGCAATCGACCAATGAAAACGGTTCCCTGCATGCGGGCTTTAGTGCAGTGCAGCATGATGTTTTATAATTTTTGGTCATCCTGCTTGGTTTTTTTAAATTACAAATGCATCCCTTCGAATTGAGAATGCGGTACAGCTTAACATAAAGCTGATAAAGGTTTAAAAGGAAAATTATATTTTATAAAAAAGTGAAATTATTGAATATAAAAATAAACTTTTAGATTAAAAGGAAAACTAAATAGGAATACCGAATATTACTGTGAAAGTTATCAAAACGAAACTCAAATTTTATTAGCTCATGGACAGTGCTGCCCTAACTAGCTGCCCTCGGGTGAACGCCAACTGCTTTCCCAACTCGGAAGGGCTGTCCCACTGTCCTGCCCTCGCTGCCCTGCCCTCGTGTGAAAGGGGCATTATGCAGATTTCTGGCACCCCGGCAGATTTCTATATTTTTTAATCGCCACTAATGGCGAATGGCGATGGTAATGGTATGGTGTGGTGGTGGTGTAGCAATGGTGGTGTTGCCATAGTTCAGCACGCGGGCACACCTTGGACACTGTCAGCAGATAGCTGTCATTTCATACAAATGGGAAAAATTTAAAAGAAGAGTTAAGCATGTGCGAGCGAGGCAAGTATACGCATTTGCGTAGGAGGAACCGTGATTCAACAAGAGTGGTTGAGGTAGAAGGCAGGGAGTGTCCATACTGTATGTAGTACTCTCTTTCTTATAAAGTTGGTAAACTTGTTGCCAGAGAATTTTCTAGCCTGATCTGGCTTAACGAATAGGTAAACTCCTCTTAACATGTGAGAAGAAGTTAAAAATTTATGATTAAGTCCATTTTCATTAATTTTTCATGCTGACTATACAGTAGATTGTGTTAGATCTTTATTTATACATATTAGTCAGCTTGTAACACATTTGAGATTAAATCTCCGGTCAAGGTCGGCTCTGATAAGAAAAATGTGTCAGTTCCATGTCAGTTCAGGATTTTACAAATGTTACAATCCAAGACGCTTGCCTAACTAAATAAAAAAGATCCCTCACTTTTTTCCTTTACACCCACAGACTAACTAATGTATTACGGACATAAGTTAGAAAAAATCATTGGTATATGGCACGACGTTGTCGTTGGAACTTGGACCCTCGCGACTGAAAGTCCACAGCCGCTCTTTACAAACGCGTAGATCTTCCTCAACATACACAAGTTTCCCAAAGTCCTTCACCAGTGCCAGTTGTATTCATCATCATCATCTCAGCTGACAAACGTCCACTTCTGGACCTTAGGCCTCCACCAAGGAATGCGACAACGACCGGCTCTGCGCTGCCCTCATCCAAAGGGATCCCGCCGCCTTCACAAAGTCACTTCTTTAGAAAAATTCACACGCCTTAATTACCTACTGCCATACGGTAGACGCAGAAATGTACCTAGTGTAGCTTGCCACAGCATTGTTATTACTTCGCACAGTGCGCGACGTATGCAACGTTGCCGTCTGGCGCGAGTGGCAGAATTCAAGCAAGCGCATCGCTTCCGATGCGACAAAGTGTAAGTACTTATCTCGGTACCTACGGCCGAGTGACGGAGGCCTGATGCAGTGCCTTCCAGTATGCGGTCACTACTCGAGAACTCTTCAGCTCCATTGACCATCTGTTCTATGAACAATGTGCCCCGTCCATTACTGAGTTTAGCTATTTTTCAGGCCGTGGGCTACATTGGTATTTTTGGGATCCCTTCATTTCTGATTAGATCTCGCAGGTAAACTCCGGAAATTGTCCTTTCCATTGCCTTTTGAGAAACTTTATTAGTCCATTTATCCCTTAGAGAAATGTCTCACTTCCGTATGTGCACACGGCGACACATCAAGCTACGCAAAACAAAGACATAAGCTGGCCGCGCGACGTTATACATTACTCTACCTACGCGCGGCCAGCTTATTTTGGTTTTGCATAGTATGATGTGTCGCCTTGTGTACATCACTGGTAGTACACAATTACAAATAACAAAAAAAACGGCACTTACATGTAACTTATTCTTGCACTGCGCTATAGTATGTCTCGAGTAGACTGCCAGGTCTACGTCCTTGCACGTGTTGGAGAGCCTGAGCCTCAGTGACACCTCCGTGCCACCTTCCACCGGCTCCGACCATTCCGCCGGAGAGTCCCGTCCACTGGCCTCTTTGACCATGTTTATAGGTGGGGACAGGCAGTAAATAGGTACCTGGAAAAGTAGTGATAGTTTAGTTTTGGAAAAACAATTTTCATGGGAAAAATATTATGGGAACTGTCCCTTGGATTGTCTCATGAACAGATACAGCCTGGTATCTAATTCAATTCCAATTTTAGTTTTATGGCTGCACCGTTATTTACGGTGATTCTGCCAATGTCAGTGTTAGAAGATAGAAGAAGTGTTAGAAGATACAAGGTTTTGTTTTGTTTCTTTTTTAAATAAAAGTAAAAAAAAAATAAAGAATAAATTTACGAAGTGTCCCATTGAATATCTGAACTGGTATCTAATCAGAAAAATTGCAAAATCTACAGGGGATAATTCATTTATTCATTGTTGAATGTTGATCATTGTCTTTCTTAATATGCTGACCGTTTTCTAAAGAATATTTTCTTATATTTCTTTTTAAGGGGAATAATCAGACCACCAATCAAAACAACTTTTTCTATAGCGCTAACTCGAAATCGAGAAAAGAATATTTCAGCCTTTCCAGAGAAAACAACAAGCAGTCTCGAACCAAAAAAACGTTTTTTTTTTAAAGAACCTATTTGTAAGCGTAGATAAGTATTATTTCACAATATCATAAGTTATGATTTTTCTTCCTATATTTTTCCTCAGGATTCAAGCTCTTTACCGAATTAAATCAAAATCAATTCATCAGTTTAGATGTGAAAACGCAACAGACAGAAACACATTTATAATAATAGCATGGTTTAATTTAAAATGCATGCATCATTTTAATGTATGAATGTATCTTATTATTTGCAGTGTTTTCCTTCTCTGTTTGAGAGTAACAAGAAGAAAAACATTGTGAGTAAACCTGCACTTCTTTCAAAACATTGCAAATGGCAAAATCATTCCATTAATCTCACCACAAATATAAATGTTATTTGTTGATCCCTACAGTCTTCTAATGACCATTGCTCTCAAATTGAATGATGCTACGCCTAGCCGATTTCGGCTACGGCGAATGCCTCTGATTCCTTCGTTGTTGGCGCTCGTGCGCCCTAATGTGGCTTATATAGCTGATTTTTTTCAAGAATGTACGTGCGCAAGTAGAGCACGTCAGGACACCATTCTCATAATTGTAATTGATGGTCGCTGGTGGTCGGCCCTTCAATTCATCACGCTTGGCATCAAGCTCAGAACGCCGGAGTGCCTCAAAGTCAAAAACTTTGTCTCTGACAAGGGACCTCCACTCCTGGCGTTGAGATGCGAGTTTTTCCCATTGCGCGGGATCAATGCAACACCGTTTCAAATGGCGTTTCAGCACATCCTTGTATCGGAGAAGAAGTTAATTATTAAGTAAATTAAGTAAATTAAGACAAAGAAAGAGATGGGAAGATGAAATTAAGGAAATTGCTGGCGCAACATGGAGGAGAAAGGCAATGGACAAAGGTTTATGGCGAATTCTAGGGGAGGTTTTTGCCAAAGGGCAGACTGGCATAATTGAATAAACAGAACCATTCTGGATGTCAGAGATAAATAAATATTAAAATAGAATAGAAGAAATAGAATGTAAGATCTTTAATATGTAAAAAATTGTCAGTAATAAAGGCTTTATTTATTTATTTATTTATTATTATTAAATTAAGTAAATTATTGCATGAATAAGATCAGTAGATGGATAAACAATGAAGTTATAAATGCAATTGTAATAAAACCAACATTAACAGGATAAAGTAACAATACTAACAGCTTATTGATAATTATTGTTTAATTAATACTAACTTTTGTCAAGCACTTGTTATTAATTAGTTTACTGGGAACATTTTTTAATTAACATTACAGAAAAATAAACTTTGCTAGCTTTTGCACGCATCTTCGTCTGCACTGGCTCCCATCATTGTAGTGAGAAAAAATATTATATCCAGTTTTAAACTCTAACATAGACAGAATAAACACAAAGTTTCATCAAAATCAGTCTGGTAGTTTTTGACACTCACAGACAGACAAAAAACTCAAAAACCAATTCAGTGATTTGAAGAAAGGGGCTTAGATGTCTCTGACTTCAAATCACTGATTTGGTTACTCCATATTATCATTTTTTTTTTTGTAAGTGTTCTTTAATCACACTTCTGTTACAGTTTTATACAACAACGAGCTTTTACCCGCGACTTCGTCCGCATAAATTATATACCAGATTTTAAGTCAGATGATAAGCTATCAAACAAAAAAAGTTTCATCAAAATCGGTTCAGTAGTTTTTACGTGATACTCGAACAAACAAACACCCAAACACCCAAACAAACAAACAAACAAACGAACAAACAAACAGACAGACAAAAAATCCAAAAATTGTTGATTTGGAATCAGGGACATCTAAAAACCATATCATATTTTTTTTTTGTTAATATCTTCAATGTACAGACAAATTTCTGTTACAGTTTTATAATAGTTTAGATAGATTTAACCTGTTGTTTTAAGAAATTCCAGTGAGTTTAAGTAGCTATAGAACACCCATTTATTAACATTGACTTTATGACAATGATTTCTTATAGTCAATTTCAACTAACTAAATGGACTGCTTATTAACAAAAGCAGTCAGTAGGATATTTTTAAGTGCTTGAGTGTTAAAGATACATGTACTCTCTCATCCTTACTCTCCCGAATCTAATGGAACAGGAGAACGACTTCGGGTTTTAACGGGGACTCGGGTCTGCTGTGCACAAACGAAGATTGACGAGCGGAATTATTTTCCTGGTCATACTGTACCATACCACACGGGCATAAGAGAGTCGGTGGGGCGTTGCAGAGAGGTATGGACACCCAATTATTGGGGTCCGGGTTCTAATCCACATGGACAACATGCCATGTACCAATGAGTTTTTCTAACTTATGTACGTAATACCGACTGCTTTCAAACGGTGAAGGAAAACATCGTGTGTAAACCTGCATACACTGTAGAAGAATTCTGATGTGTATGTGAAGTCTACCAATCTGCATTGAGCACGAGTGGTGGACTACAGCCCATACAACCTCCCTGAGGGTAGGCCTGTGCCCTGCTGTGGGACGTTTATAGGCTGATGATGATGATGACTGTACCTGTGTACTGTATCTGTTCTTACAGGTGCTGTAGGGCTTAGTAACCATACTGGTAGTTTATAAATGTATGATAGCTTCTGATTCTAAGGGAGATCAATGCATGTTTACATGTGTATGTACATTCAAAGGTCAAGGTCAACAGATCAATCGTTTACTCAACACAAAACATTCTCTATTTGTTTAGTCTTCTTATATCAGTCTCATAGATAGGTTTTACAGCATCAAGGCTATATTGACCTTCAAGGTGCAGTTTGAAATAACATAGTTGTGAATTCCCCTGCCAAGAACGACTAGTTCCTAATCCTTATAGGATCATATTAGTAGAGGAATGTTTTACATACCTGATACCTAGTCCCCCATTCATCGTAGCATTCCGTGAGGTACCCGTTAGGTACGGACACGCTGGCCCCGTCGAGTATAGCCTGCGCCAGTTGGAAGTCCATGGCCTCAGCAGCCACAGCAGCCGCCCGGAGCGCGTCCCAGATCTCCTTACGACCTTCGAACGCCGGCGCAGTGTCCCAGAATTCATCTCTTTTACTCCTCAGTTGCCCTTCCGTCAACGGCACATCCGACTTCCACCTTATCGTCTCGTGGCACAGAGACTGGTTCTTCCTCAGACCACCTGCAATAAAGGCCCGTTTAGTGCGCGATCTAGTCACCAGGGCGATAGAAGTCTCACACCAAAAACTCACCGGAATTAGGCCGAGACACTGTACCCGATGATTCTTCTATGGGCCCACTTCTGCTCCTAGTTATTCCGATGCAGCCGCCCATTGTGTTCACATTATACAATTGCACGTTTAACAAATATTTACAAAAATATATTTAACAAATAACATTTTATCGCCTGTGCGCTCTTGTCCTGTCAAAAGAACTGTATTTGTTTTGTTATTGCTTTTATAAAAATGGATTAAAAAGTAGGTAAAGTAGATTTTTATCTCTAGTGAAAATATTGTACTAAAACAAGATAATTTAATAAAATTTTAAACAAAGATTTTAACAGGCTGTGTTTTAATCAATAATTTATTACAATGCAAAGGTTCCATGTTTGTTGTTGTTGAAACAAAAAACATTACGATAACAAAACGCAAAGGGGCTGCAGTGCGATTTTTGAAAATCATACGAGCGACTTGGCAGTAGAAAGATGCATAATCTCCATAGTAATTTTGACACTTTCTACTGCCAAGTCGCTCGTATGATTTTCAAAAATCGCACCTCTGAAGTGCGATTTTTGAAAATCATACGAGCGGCTTTGCAGTAGAAAATGTCAAAATTACTATGGAGATTATGCATCTTTCTACTGCAAAGTCGCTCGTATGATTTTCAAAAATCGCACTTCTGTTCGTTTCATAACTTTCCGAAATGAACGTGTTTTTGTATCTTAGTAAAAACACCAAATGAACCGCTCACATTTCCGATTTCATCCTATTTTACGCAAAAATGAAGAATCATAAACACCACTATAACCTCATTTCAGTCAGTCATCTGTTGGTTTTATTGTAGTTTTATTTGAATAATTTCAGCAATAACTCACAAACGAAGGCAAAATAATCAACAGCAATGGCAAAACCAGCAGCTAAAGGTGGTAAAGCAAAATCCAATGAGGAAATCTTCGCTGGGTTCCAGACCCTACGCGCAGAACAGAGGCAGCTCGCAAATAAGATTTCTGAGCTTGAGATGGACCTAAACGAGCACAAGTAAGTCTGGCTACAAAGCTACCATTCAAATACCTTAAAAAACAAACGAATTCCTCCACTAACAACCGCTAATCGATGTCATCTTCCGACAGGATCGTTATCGAAACCCTACGCGGAGTGGACGGCGCCCGCAAGTGTTTCCGAATGGTAGGCGGTGTCCTGGTCGAGCGAACAGTAGCCGAAGTACTCCCCGAGCTTGAAAGTAACCGGGAGCGACTGCCGAAGGCACTTCAGGCGCTACACGAACAACTCACCAAGAAGGGACAAGATATTAACGAATACATTGAGACCCACGACATCAGGGTGCAGCGCAACGATCGCCCGCCGGAGAGCGCGCCGGAGCAACCTGCTGCAAAGTCTAATGTCCTGGTAGCTAGCGGTTGATTTCCTCGAATATTACTGTATTTATATTTAAATGCTAGCTTTATAAAAAATGCAGGACCTCGCTAAAGCAAATTCAGGTTCTACTGACTTTGGTTTGGTCCAGAAAAACAAAGAGAGAATGGTTTTTACAAAAAAGTCCATTCAAGTCTCACCCACTCATGGAAGGACCCTTGGGTTTGAATTACTATTTCAAAAACCCTACATTTAAAATACTAATATTTTTGCATCTAAAATCTAATAAAGGTGGCTAGGATGTTTGTTTTGTTAACCATCATGTGGCATTTATGATAAATTTTATGCGCTTGTCACAATGTTTAGAATTACTCAACCCCCTTTGCTTTTTTACTTCCACTTATGTGGTTTTTTTAGCATTAAAAGTTATACTAATTTAGGTAGGAATTATAAAATTTGTATGTCCATGGCAAGAAATAATCTAGGGCAAACCTTAATGTGGTCTAAAATTACAAAATTAAACAAGCATTGATTTTAGTTTCTTTTATTTGTGTATTTAATACTATTTCTGTTCTATAACAATAATAGCAATATAAAATGTATAAATTCTTACAAAAATATAGACAACATCAGACCATTTATTTTGTGTTCTTTCACAAAATATCACATTTGTATAATAACTATTATTAAACCAACCAATAATGAAATTATATTATAACAATTTTGTAATAAAAAATTATGTAAATAATTTCATGAATTCTTATTTTTTATCCTAAATTTCACTTCAATACTTTGTATTATAATTTCCATATTAACTTTATTTTTCTTTCATCACATCTTTTACAATTTTTGTTAGTATTCCAATACATTTTAGCACCACTATTATTTGTGAATTCACTATAATCTTAAAATGAAATTATGGCAGCTGAATTTTAAAATACACTGCTAAAACAATTATTTAAAAATTACAATGCATAAACAAACTAAGAATACAAAAACATAAGTAGTTTATAGTTTGTTCACCAACATAAAGTTGGAGGAATGTATCAATCCCAAATAACAACAACTAATGGTTGTAGGTAAATGATTAACTTATTATGAACTTATCCATAGAACATATCTATGCCCATCCTAAACTACCGAGGACAGAACATTCCTTTTGTAACTCAGTCACCAAAAAAGCCTGACCAGATAAAATAATGTGCGTATGGATTGAGGAGCACATTCGCTATTGAAAAAAGGATTCTATGCCTATTTTGTAGGAAATTAGTAGATTTTGTAGGCCTAATTCTGGAATTTGTAACAAAAGTATACTTAGACAAGTTACGACTGGTCTGTTTATGTGCCTAATAAATAAATAAATAAAAGAAGTTTCATGAACAAAGGTTGGCTCCTCCCACCAGGTGCATCTGGTGTGCGGAGCCACAATCTAAGCATTGTAGCCTTTTTCAGTTTAAGTCGTACAGTGCTGATTTTTTTAGGATCTTTTTCCAACTCCTGCTAAATTAATCCTAACAAAATTTTCCAAAATATTCATCACATACTTTCAGAGTTCCAAGTTTATGTTTATGTAACTTCTTTATACTTTTGCTACTAATTCCAGAATTGGGCCTACAAAATCTACAAATTTCCTACAAAATGGACATAGAATCATTTTTTGTTAAATAGCGAATGTGGCTCCTCAATCCATACGCACATAAAAAAAATTACACCTGGCTCGCCATATTGCGGAAAATCATTGGAACTAATATTTGTACTTTTGTAACATTGTCACTAAAGGTTATAGTCGATTATATCGCCCCTTAAGCATGTTTTTATAATTTATCTAGTCAGGCTTTACCTATTTTTTCAATAACATTTCCTCAGATTAAATCTGAATACGTATTTCAGTAATAAATCTTATTTGCTATCCGTAATAAACATGAAGCGAGTAAAGCCGCTAGCTGCTACAAATAGGCTAGTTATACAACACATTACTTATGATAATTTACCTTATAGGTACCTATTATAGTAAAACATTAGATATAATATAGATACAACAGCACCATACAACTTCTCACTGATTTTATGCGTTAGATTAGCACTGCCACAGCGCGGACATTATATCTGGAATCCGAATTAGCAGAAAAAGTGTACAAATATTTGTACACTGCAAAATAAATGTTTACCGTATTTGATTTAGGGTTGAAGCTCATCTGGCAGCACCGCATCGCCTTTTTCCATCCTTTTCTGTCACTCAGGAACATCATTTTCTAGAGTAAATAAGATAGACGGATGCTCTAGCAAATGATGTTCCTGAGTGACAGAAAAAGGCGATGCGGTGCTGCCAGATGAGGTTCAACCCTTAAGATGACGATGACGTCATGTTATCCAGATTTCGCAAAAAAAATCGCGGTGATGCTGATCCTACGCATAATAAATACCTACTGATATGATATAATATGTCTTTTAAATAAGACTAGATTTTACAACATCAACATTAAACGTGCATTTTATTATTATTTAAATACCTCTTATTATTTACTACCAAAGTGAAAATTAAACAAATAAACAATTATTTAACTAAAGATTTGAGGAAAAAAATCACAATCATTCTCTTTTTCGAAGCGGCCAGAAACTTTGTTATAGCAACGTTATTCTAGCTTATGATAGCTTTTAAAAAAACATACATTCTATTGGAAGTTTGTAACATAAAAAATCAAGCAAATTTAGAGTCAAAAAAATATATATCAAATAATTCATTCTTATAACTTTAAATTCAATTACATCTTGCTTACATCACAAACAACAAAACAATTACATATTTAAAAGTGCATAAAATTGGAAGGAACGAATGTCTCGCCTGGCTTCAAAGGTGAGGTGTCGTGGTCCCTCACACGGACCTCTGCCTCCTTCGGCCACTGCCCCGACCTCCCCCCCTCCTTGCGAACGACCCTCAAATCCACCACCCTCATCCCCTTGTCCACAGACTTGCACATATCGTACAAGGCTAGAGCTGCGACAGCCGCTCCCGTCAATGCCTCCATCTCAGCCCCAGTTTTAGCTGTGACTCTAACTTCACAATGCACTTTGATGTCACCCCCGTCCTTGCATTCCCCTTTAGGCAGCTGTATTTTAATTCTAACACATTCAAGCGGCAGTGGATGGCAGAGAGGGATTAGATCTGATGTTTTCTTGGCGCCGACAACGCCGGCTATTTGAGCGACTGTTAATGCATCTCCTTTTGGTAGACGAGCGTCGCGCAGGAGGCGAAGAAGCCTTCCACCGACTCTTAGGAAGCATTCGGCCTCAGCGGCGCGTGAGGTAACATCTTTGTCGCCGACGTCGACCATGCGAGCGCGGCCATCTTTGTCCAGATGTGTCATGACGTCTTGGCTATCGGTGCTGTATGCTCGGGCAGTAAGTCTGAAGGTCGACATCGGTGGTATGATGTTGTATGTAGATGCGGCTGGACGGTATGCTGTGAACGTTGGCTGTGGTCAGTCGCCGCGGGTAAGTTAACCCCCTATTAGTATCATAGGTCGGTTCTCCATTTGGGCGAGATTCTGCATGCCTAGTAAATATTAGTATATTTAGTTACCCCTCATTAGTTTTGATTTTACTGTAGGACTCTTTCTGCTAACGTTAGGTTTGCCATACACCATACATATAACATGCTTGGACAGAAACTACCTCCACCTGTCACATACAGACAATATTAGTCTCAGTTTGAGAATATTGAAGGAACAGGTTGAAAGCAAGAAACTTAAATTGTATAACGATTGAAATAGATAGAAAGACAGCACAAAGAAAAGAAAGATTAAGAAGTTTTATCATCAAACTAAGTACTTATATAAATCGTAGTAACATTATAAATATGAAGGTTTGCAACAATGTTTGAATGATTGTTACTCAAACAAGGCTTAACGGATTTGGACAATTTGCTGCGGCTCAGCACTGCTTGTAGCTTTAATGTGGATGAGAACAATGTACGTGGCAAAGAAAGTTATTTATTTACTTTTTATTCACACAACAGTTTCCCAAGCCACACCACACATTGCGTAAAGTTCTCATTTTAACAGGATTTCTTTTGCTCTTGTGCTACTGCCTGCTATAGCGGGTGTAAGGTTTAAGTTATAGAGTAAATGAAATATAAATGAAGTGATGTGTTGTGTATGAAGGCAGGTGATAGTTACCGGCGTGCTGGGGCTTCTTGTTGCGCAGCGCGCTCCGCACCAGCTCCTCGAGCTGCTCGTCGGAGGCGCCGGCGCGCACCGCGTCGCGGAGAGACACCTCGCTCGACCCGAATAGACACACCTGCCATACAATAATTATTATACTTCGTTTTTTTAATCTACCACAGAAAAAGCCATGGGTGTCGCATAACGGGAGATAAGGGGGTCAGCTGCCACCCTCTTAGAGATTTTATGTTTCTTAATTATTATCAGATACTATTATTGTAAATATAATGTATTATTCAGGGCAGCGCAGGACCGGTCATTATGGCGATCCTTGGGGGAGGCCTATGTCCAGCAGTGGAAGTCCATCGGCTGAGATGATGATGATGATGATAAATGTATTATTTATAATGCACCCATCTTACAATTATCATCTTCCCAGCCCGACCCCTCTCCTTGCCTACTGGCTGGCGACGCCCTTAACCTCAGAGGAAAGAGTAAACCCCAAGTACTCTTTTCCCTTGATACTATGGTTGATTTGACACTCGCTGCTTATCCTGCGTCCAAATTATACAACACCAGTAGGTTTCAGAAAAGTCTAGTTAACGTCCCACTTTTCTTCGAAATCGGCTGAAATATAGTACTTTTTTCCACCTGTACTAGGACGAAATGCTTCCTTAAGGAAATGTGTGCAGACGAACTGTGCATTGGACCAAGTGCTACTAGGTTGTCTTCTTTCATTACTTTACAGTTGCCGAGTTATTGCATCCCCTGACATGTTAACCTGTTGCACCTTCACACACAGTATTTTGTAAATAGTAAATGAGTCAGTAGGTATACCTTAAGGTTGCCGTCGGCAGTCAGCCGCAGTCGGTTGCAGGTGGAGCAGAAGTTCTTAGTCATGGATGAGATGAACCCCACGCTGCCCAGGTGTCCAGGCACCTTCCAAACCTGCACGATTATTATATACTAGAGTTCAAACAAACAGACAACCAGATATACAAAAGATCCAAAAATTGGTGATTTGGAATCAGAGACACCTAAAAACTGGTTGTGACCAATTTTTCGATACAGGAGTGCGAACAAAACAGAGTGGTATAATGGCATATCGCGAGTTACTGGTAATATAATATAAGGTAAGGCAGACCCTGGCAGTGTCGTTTGGTCTCGGCAACGCGGGCTGCACGTCGGGGTAGCTCCGCGCCATGACGCGGACGGCGTCGCGGTGCGGCACTAGCTTGCTGTCGTCCCACATGTTGCCCGCGAACGGCATGAACTCTATGAACCTGCGGGGAACATCCATGAAATCTATTCACCACCCACTGCTGGGCATAGGCCTTTTATTGCGCCATTCGAGAGAAACGTGTAAAAAATTAATTTTCTCAAACATGCTTGGAAATTTGAGCAATATTTTCACAACCTTGTTAGAGATAAATCGAAATTGCTGTACTGGCCAAATACATGCGCGCAGCGGCCGGCAAAAGTTGTTTGAAAATCCATATCTATCGTGCTTAGCGGCCAAAAAATTACCTACATAGTAAACTCATATCTGTCGTGTAATTTAAAGATGGAACGATCTTTTTCTCAAACATGCTTGGAAATGTGAGCATTATTTTGACAACCTTCTTCGAGATAAATCGAAATTGCTGTACTGGCCAAATACATGCGCGCAGCGGCCGGCAATGTTTGTATGAAAATCCATATCTGTCGTGTTTAGCGGCCAAATAAATTACATAGTAAACTCATATCTGTCGTGTAATTTAAAAATGGAACAATCTTTTTCTCCGAAACATGGCGACCAAGGAGGTAACTCATCAAAAGTTTTATTTAAATTTCGAACTGGCTTGCAAATAGAAAGCTGTTTATTGAAAAAAAAAATTGTTGTTCGTTGTTCGGGAAAAAATTTCAACCTTCTTGGTTGTTCGTCATTGATTTTGAAAAGAGTTTTAATTTCTGCGAATTATTTGAGAAAATTTACTGTTTTAATTTCCGCGCATTATTTGAGAAAAGTACTATACAAGCCTTGGCCACAACTAGGCATTGATGGACTTACGTATGTGTGCCTCGGCTTCGCCTCGGCCCACATTTACACGTTCGTCCATCAATGCCTCTGTTGCTGGCCGCTGCAGTAATGTACTATTACTCCGAAACATGGCGACCAAGGAGGTAACTTATCAAAGGTTTTATTTAAATTTCGAACTGACTTGCAAATAGAAAGCTGTTTATTGAAAAAAAACAAATTGTTGTTCGTTGTTCGTCATTGACTTTGAAAAGCGTTTTAATTTCCGTGCATTATTTGAGAAAAGTACTATACAAGCCTTGGCCACAACTAGGCATTGATGGACTTACGTATGTGTGTCTCGGCTTCGCCTCGGCCCACATTTACACGTTCGTCCATCAATACCTCTGTTGTTGGCCGCTGCAGTAATGTACTATATCATCATCAGCCTGTCGTCATTCTCCATTGTTAAAGACCAATCCAGGGAACAAGCCATATCACATAAGTTATTATTGAGCGTAGGCGTTGACGGAACAATATCGTCGCGATACCGACGATCGCCCCATTATCACCGTGATATTTCTTAGATCAATCAGTGTCGCGGAATCGCGGCGATATTAAAAATAGCGGCGAATCGCTGCCGGCGATACATTTGCGATCTCGTTGCAGTGCAGTTGCGATATCGCAACAACGCATGCGCTCGCGCTCGATGCTCAAAAATAGCTTGTGTGATAGGTGATGGTCTCTGAACACACACAGGCGTGTCTCAAAACTGTCTTCGGCGGTGGTGTGAGAAATTCAACATAGTAGTTATTTTAATGTTTACAACTTTCCTATTAGAATAGGTAGAACATATTAAGTTTATGGGTAGAGCAGTGTCTAGTACTTATGTGGCAAGTGACTCACCTAACTTCCACCTCCCTATCTCGTGTGTACTCGACGAAATCACAAATTTCATCATCGTTGAATCCTATGAACAAAATGTACCTTGATAAAAAATAAAACTCAGCGGATTTCGGATATAAAGACTTAGTTACAAAACAGGTATACAGCATATTATATTAAAGAGAATGAGTCGGTTGCAAACACGTATCCAGACTTGGATAAATCCCACCTCATTGCCATCCGTCTGGAGTGAGTTGCAAATTTGTTGTTTGTTACAAAACAAAAGTTGAAAATCAAGCAAGGGCATTGTTTACGCCAAAATGTAAGTACGGTGTGACGGTACGGTACGGTAATTATCTCAGTATTATCGGTAGGGTAACCTGTATTCCTTGCTCGTATTTACGGCCAAAGAGAATATAATATACGTTTTATTTACGGCCGAGTGACGGATGCTTGACATCTGTACCCTTACGTTTTTTTATTCAGATTTATTCATAAACAAACCTTTTATTCTGTTTTTGGTGTGCAAATAAGGAATATTTATGTTATATTATGTACTGACGTGCTATGTTTCATTCTTTTCTGTACAAAATGATAAATACATACCCTTCATGAGGACCACGTTGATTTTGACGGGCCGGTAGCCCAACTGTAGCGCGAGGTCCACGCCGGCCAGCACGCGGGATAGACCCTGCAGATATATAAGAAACTAGTGTTAACCCGCGACTTCGTCCGCACAAATTAGATACCAGATTTTAAGTCAGATCATAACTATCAAATAAAAAAAGTTTCATCAAAATCGGTTCAGTAGTTTTTGCGTGATGCTCGTTCAAACAAAGAAACAGACAGACAAAAAATCCAAAAATTGGTGATTTGGAATCAGGGACACCTAAAAACCACATCGTAATTTTTTTTGTAAATATCTTCAATGCAGACAGATTTCTGTTACAGTTTTATAATAGTTTAGATAGAATCTTGACTATTATAAAACTGTAAATTTTTGAAAAAAGAATTTAGTTTGTTTGTTTGTTTGTTCGAGTATCACGCAAAAACTACTGAACCGATTTTGATGAAACTTTTTTTGTTTGGTAGCGTAATATCTGACTTAAAATCTGGTATATAATTTATGCGGACGAAGTCGCGGGTAAAAGCTCGTAGAATATAATTTCTTTGTTGCTCACAAAACACATAACAAAAGCAATATATTACACAGTTAGTACATACAAATATATGAATAGATTGATTTTTATGCGTGTTCAGTTGAGTTGTATGCATGTTAGGTTGATTTTGATGCGTGTTAGGTTGATTTTAATAAGTGATTGGTTGATTTTGAAGAGCGCGGATAAAGAAACAATCTGTGCGAGTATAGACAGAGTGACGATGTGAGCGAGATAAACCGAGACCGTCTGCAATTTACAGATTGTTTCTTTATCCGCGCGAGTTATAGGTTGATTTTGATGCGTGTTAGGTTGATTGTGATGCATGTTCGGTGAATTTATAGAGTATTCGGTAAATTTTGATGCGCTTTAGATTATATTTGAGTAATGATTTGAGTAAATTTATGTTGATTTTGATGCGTGTTCGGTTGATTTTTATACAGGTTCGGTTACTTCCTAGCGAGTCTAGCAGCTAAGAGACTGCAGCTGCTACATACCTGTCGGCGCGACATCTGCTCGTAGCGCGCGGGGCGCAGCGAGTCGAGCGACACGTTGATAGCCGTCAGGCCGGCGCGCTGCAGAGCCGGGAGGCGCCGCGTCAAAACCAACCCGTTTGTAGTCATAGAGACGCTGCCGATGCCTTCCACGCTGCTTATGTCCTCTGGTGACAAAATATTTATGATTAACATTTTATGGGTTAAATTCTGTTATGAAAAAGGTTCTCCGCCAGTCAGCCACTCCTTCCTGATGCTGAGGGAAGCAAACAATCGCACCAGACGAGATAGTTCATCACGCGATATTGACAGACACCGTCAGTATACACACAGTATGCATAAACCTATGATATCAGCGAGGCAGAGCGCAGCGTCGGTTCCCCGCCAGTGAGTCGCAACTTCCTGCAATCGAGGGAAGCAAACACTCGCACCAGACGAGATAGTTCGTCACGCGATACTGGCAGACACCGTCAGTATACACACAGTATGAACAAACCTATGATATCAGCCAGGTCAGAACGCAGCGTCGGTTCCCCGCCAGTGAGCCGCACCTTCCTGACGCCAAGGGAAGCAAACACTCGCACCAGACGAGACAGTTCGTCACGCGATAGTAACGCGATACTGACAGACACCTTCAGTATACATACAGTATGCACAAACCTATGATATCAGCCAGGTCAGAACGCAGCGTCGGTTCCCCGCCAGTGAGCCGCACCTTCCTGACGCCAAGGGAAGCAAACACTCGCACCAGACGAGACAGTTCGTCACGCGATAGTAACGCGATACTGACAGACACCTTCAGTATACATACAGTATGCACAAACCTATGATATCAGCCAGGTCAGAACGCAGCGTCGGTTCCCCGCCAGTGAGCCGCACCTTCCTGACGCCAAGGGAAGCAAACACTCGCACTAGACGAGATAGTTCGTCACGCGATAGTAACGCGATACTGACAGACACCTTCAGTATACATACAGTATGCACAAACCTATGATATCAGCCAGGTCAGAACGCAGCGTCGGTTCCCCGCCAGTGAGCCGCACCTTCCTGACGCCAAGGGAAGCAAACACTCGCACTAGACGAGATAGTTCGTCACGCGATAGTAACGCGATACTGACAGACACCTTCAGTATACATACAGTATGCACAAACCTATGATATCAGCGAGGTCAGAGCGCAGCGTCGGTTCCCCGCCAGTGAGCCGCACCTTCCTGACGCCGAGGGAAGCAAACACTCGCACCAGACGAGACAGTTCGTCACGCGATAGTAACGCTGTACGGGCTGATAGAGGGACGCCTTCTGCTGGCATACAGTATTGACCTGCAAAGTGAGGAAATACAAGCATAAGGATATCCCTGAGAGGATACTCAAACTCTGTCCAGTGTGACGGGGAGTGAGCCCGTCGCCACTTGTAATAAATAAATAAATAAATATCTTGGACAATGTCACACAAATTATCTAGCCACATTTAAAGTACCAGAATCTAGCCTGGACTTGTATTACGATGACTAGACAACGATATAGAATACATATATAGATACAAACATCCATGACTCGGGTACAAATATTCATATTCATCATACAAATATTTGTCCCTTACGGGATTCGAACCCGCGACCCTCGGCACAGCAGGCAGGTTCACTACCGACTGTGCTACCGGGCTGTCAATAATGGACAGTAACAGATGTCTGTAATGGACAGTAGGTACAATACATGCCTCAAAATTCAAGCATGCAGGTTTCCTCACGATGTTTTCCTTCACCGAAATGCCAGTGGTGTTACAAAGACTCAGATAATTGTTAATATTCTAAATATTTACAGCATCAGAATATAACATTCTTCATTATTGGGAATACAGTATGGAGTTTAATGTGGGTTTTCGGTAAAGAAAAAGATCGTGACGGAACCTACGTGTTTCAATTTCGATTAGGGTATTGCGCACACCGTACTTTTATGCTTGGACGTCTCTATGAAGACATTTGTCTTAAGAGTCATGAATTAGGGTCAAGCAAGCATAATCACTTAATAACTAAACAGGATCAAATTTAAGTTTTAAGGGGCTATGTGAAAAAAATAGGATTCTTCAAAGCTTCATATATCATGAAGTACTAACAGTAGGAGTATGATTTTCGGATATGTGTAAATTGAACATATAATTGAAGTTTTGATTAGAGCCAAAACACGATTAAGATACATTTTCTCGATAGAAAAACAAGCCAAAGTAGCCTCCGTTTTTATCTATAAACGCTTGGAACTGCTAAACGGTGAATAATAGAAGCACAAGACTTGATTTAAAAAAAAGAGATTGATATTTTCTAAGTTTTGATTAGAGCAGAATTGAACTTACATAAATAGTACAATCACAATTAAATAAAGTTTGATTTGGCGCTCGATTCGTCTCAGGTGCGCGCGCCGCCCCATCTCTTTCTCTCGCATCAGGCCGTAATATAAGCTATCCCACGCCTGTTTCGGTTAAATTATTTTTCGACATAGGCCCTTAAGAGACGCATAATGTCAATTTTATTTAGTTATTTAGATGGCGGTAAAAAAAATTTTCATTCAATGGAGATTTTTTTCAATATTACACATTATAATAAAGTGTTGCAAATTATAATAATGATCTTTTTGTGAATATTTATTTCTGTTTAATTATGAAAACTTAACAAAAGAATTCAGAAGTAGAAAATGATATGCATTGCATAAGTTAAATTAGTCATACAACTGAGTAAATATGCATAGTGGCAGGTAGGAAGCACTTCCTATATGATTCTTAATTTCACCAATTACTTTGATATCAGATTACCTACCTTCCTAGTTTTACGTTGCGAATACCTATCTTATCTTATCTTGTTGTGGGGGCTGGCAAGCCAGCAACACTTCGACCCAGTGGGATCTTTTGTGTTAGCCCCAGTAATTTTTACTTTCTTCACCCTTCAAACACAATGGTCAATGAAGGAGGCAATACCATTGAGGGGAAGAAGCCTAAGATCTCCCGGTTTTGGATATCCATCACCGAGGAGGCACATGCGTTTTGCCGCCAAGACATCACAGTCACAGAGAATGTGCTCTATGGAGGAGACCATGGAGCACATTCTCTGTGACTGTGATGTCTTGGCGGCAAAATGCATGTGCCATCCTCTCCGCACGCTCGGCAGCTGGGATCCAGGGTGAGCAGGGTTCGTAATTATCAAGATAATAACGAGCCGTGATAATTATTGGATAATTATCCGATAATTATCACCATTATTAAAATATAATTTGTTAAATTGTTTCATAAGAAATATCAATGGTTCATTATATTTATTATTTATTTATTTTATTATTTATTTATAACCCAGTATTTTTTGTCTTAGTGCAACTAAAGTATGACCACACTGGATCTTTCTCGCGCGGCATTGTTGAAATTCAACACAATAAACAATATTTAACTTAGTAAAACACATAGACATTATTATTCTACTACCGTGAGTAGACCAAGTAAGTGTGTGAATGAGATTCCGAACATAATGAAAAAAGCTACGTGCGCGAAAGAGATTATAATATAATTGCCGTAAAACCACTTTGAAACTATTTGGAGTCTTTTGGAGTCCTGTCAACAAATTATCTCTTGTTATTTTATTGATTTAATTTAAATTTATTTTGTGTTTTATAAGACGAATATAAAAAATCATAATGGTGTCGTGTTCCGTGTTGGAATGTAGTGTAACTTACACCAACAACCCAAATAAAGAAACGTTTCACAGGTAAATACGATCAGTACAATACTACTTTCATGAGGCTTGTTTTCACATATGTTTCTCTTAAAATGATTTAGTAATACATTCATTAAATGCAGTAAACGTCCTATTTTCTAAATAATATGTAATTTTAAATAATTATGTGTTAGATAAAAAATTATTGTGTACGTGAAAAAGGAACCGTTTCGCATAGAGATTGCACAAAATCTATCGATATGTCGATATTTTTGAAATATGTTTTTTCTACCACCTAGCTCCCTCCGTTCATGTCTCGTCAGATTCTGGTATTTTTTTAAATATTGTTACTAAAATGGTTTTCGATTCAGCCTTCCAATGAATATACCGAACTTATTATTTCAGAAAATGCATTAAGTTATTAAAAGTAGTATTATTGTGATTTATTAATATTGTTTTATTTATTACTCAGCTATTCTGCACCTGCGTTTTCGAAATATGTTTTTTTTCATTCGTATATTTCCAACCTCTTGTATGGGGACGAACCACGCACGCCACACGGGACATCGTAGCGAGATAAAATACATACCAGTTGTTTTAGGTCTAATTATTTGATTTTAAACTCGAACTCAAATCCATTTTTTTTTTTCAAAATTATATTTTTTTGTTCAAAACAATATCAAATTAATAGCTTTCTGATGTCATGTTTTTGACTGTACCACCGCGTCGGAAGTGTTTCGCTGTAGAGAAGATGCGGCCAGAAACTCAACAACACATAGGTTTCACACAATAAGTTTCATCATAATCGGATGTAACATCCGTCATATTGATTTTGTTTGTATAAAATGTATCCTCTATGTCACCCAGACCATAAATAATAAAATAACGAATCGATTGCCACCTCATTCATCAACATCGGCTCAGTAGTTTAGGTGCTACGGCGGAACATATACGTAAATGCATGGAATCAAAATCAGCATAATTTATTATACTTAATCATGAGAACCGTTCCGAACAGTTCCTTTCTCTTTGAAACACTGCTTTATAATAAGTACGGTAGTGTATGTAGATAAATTATAGCCCAGCAGACTAAAACCTTATATAAGTCGGTGTGATTATGATATCAATAAGGCGGATAGTGATACGTCAATGTCACATCACTAAAACTCACACACATATCAATTTCGCACATACTGTTATTTCGTGTCCGTATAGTTAGCAGCCTCACCAGCTCATTTGAAGGTTTTGACTAAGCCACGATTTAGTGCCCAATTAGTGCAATTTGGTGCCCAAAGCACAGATTTGGTGCTCATGTAGTTTAAAAGATATTTGGGTACCTTACTGAGGCTGCTAGATAGACGTCAAGCTAGCAGTCGCATTTTGAAATACTGTTTGTATCGATGTGATTTATATGTCACGATTTAGTGCTCATTTAGTGATCCCTATATCCAAAATTTCATGAATATTGATCCAATACAAGCCGAGATATGATAGTACATTGTTGAGGCTGCTAACTAGACGTTTCTTCCAACGATGATTCCAATGAAACGGATGCACATTTGAAACAGATAAATACATAGCGATTTAGTGCTCGATTTGGTGACTCTTATGATATTTATGAAAAGTAGAACTTTCTTTCCTATTTCCCAAAAAAATTACGTAAACTTCTACATACAACGATTTTCGGTACAACCGTGCACAAAAATTTTCATTTCTCGGAACTACTGCCATGAGCTAGCGCTTGCGCTCGCGCAAGTAGTTCATAGTTATACCGAGAGATGGCGGGACTGGCGGATTGTTTACGTGAGTTACGGAGATGCGAATACGTGTCTTTTTATTACATAGAATGAAGAACTAATTGCTTGATACAAATTAGTGCATTATAACTTCTTATCGTCGTCTACAGTTCCACATTATATTATTTATCCTATAAATTAACTAACTGCCTCCGTGGTCTAATGGTTAAGAACATTGGGCTCTCGACACGGAGGTCGTGGGTTCGATTCCCACAGGGGACACCTAGTGATATGTCACTTTGGGCGTTTTTCCCCAGTTGATTAGGACATTGCAGGCCGAGTCACCCGATTGTCTGAAAAGAAAAATGATTCCGTGCTTCGGATGGCGCGTTAAGCCGTTCGTCCCTGCTACTATCTCTGGTGGTAGTAGTCATTACACGTCAGGCGGTCTGAAAAAACTTTGACATCAGGGCTCTGCCCACGTGATAAGAAGAAGACTAATGGAATGTTCAGACCCGCACGACCAAAGCGACTGGGAAGCGGGAGCGTCTATCGCGCGGCGGTCGCTGCCCATGTAATCTTAGAGCGCTTACAGACGAGCAACAGTTGTCTGCGACAGCTCGCGACAGGGTCGCGCGACCCTCTGCGACCGTCGCGCGACTGTGACGTAGGTATAGTCTGAAGCACAAGTCTTGTTCTTGAGAGATTTCAGTTTG
This sequence comes from Agonopterix subpropinquella, assembly GCA_922987775.1. Taxonomy (NCBI): domain Eukaryota; kingdom Metazoa; phylum Arthropoda; class Insecta; order Lepidoptera; family Depressariidae; genus Agonopterix; species Agonopterix subpropinquella. The sequence goes on from OV277705.1 coordinate 23,414,792, forward strand.
AAGAAAACGGAGGCTAAAAAATAACATGTTTGATATTTCGGGTTTTTATACGTTCTTCGTAGATTTTGGTTTCTTTAGATAATAGATAATCCAGAATTGATTATCTTCATCATCAAGTCCATAAAATATTACAGACTGGTAAAAATAGGGCAATTATAATATACATTGGTACCGATTCGGACTGTGCCACGACTTAACTTAACTAAATTTATTCCCGTCACTTTCTAAAATAAGATTAAGAAAAGAGACAGAAATCCAACAGCTGACTTTAGTGCTGTCAAAGTGACGTTAAACGCCCAAAATAAGATGCCATCATAATGTACGCCATCTTATTTAAAGCGTTTTTGGGCGTGTAACGTCACTTTGACAGCACTAAAGTCAGCTGTTGGTTTTCTGTCTCTTTTCTTAATCTTATTTTAGAAAGTGACAGGAATAAATTTAGTTAAGTCGTGGCACAGTCCGAATCGAGGCCATTATACAGGGTGTAACAAAACACCCTAGTAATACTTAAGGGGGTGCTTCAGACCATCAATCTGAACAACTTTCACTATGGAGCCAACGTCGAGAAAAAAATATATATATTGCCGTCCCATACATTTGAGTCGAGACGGTACTACAGTTTTGTATGAAAGAGTGCATTTTTTTATCGCGATTTCGATGTTGGCTCCATAGTGAAAGTTGTTCAGTTTGATGGTCTGAAGCACCCCCTTAAGTATTACTAGGGTGTTTTGTTACCATTTTTACCACTAGAAAAAACCACCTAAACGCAAAATTTCTCCACTAAAAGGGGATCCTAACCACCAGTTTCAGTGGAGAATCCACTGAGTTGGCTACACTGGGCGGTACGCCGTAAGGGCTCTTACAGACCAGCGACAGTTGTCTGCGACAGCTCGCGACAGGGTCGCGCGACAGTTGAAGACCGTGACGTAGTGTTGTATAGTCTGAGAGATAGACCTCCATATCCAAAACAGTTTTTTTGGTAGTTTGTAACATCCTATACAACGTGTTAATGAATTAACGCAAAACTAGAAAGTAGTTTGTTTAGAATCGAGAGCTGACTCGAATTATCATGGTTTCAACGTAGGTAATTTTTTTCAAAATATTAAATAATTTGTTTGCAAAATTTAAAATTTTCTGAACCCGATGTCAACCCACCGCACATGCACACTCACCCTACTTACTACCAAAACAATATCATAAAAATGTATCCATGAGTACGTTAGCGTTTTCTTTCAGTGCCGAAATGATAACAAATCATTTTTGCCTCAAAACTTAAAATGCTAAAAAAAAAAAAAAAAAGCTTGCTTTGTAAAATTTAATTTCAAGATAGCTATTTTTGAATCTTGCACAGCCTAATTCATACTCGAAAATGTGTTAAGCTTTTAAGTTTATTTATTATTCGATCATGATTTTGAAAGTGTATGATTCAAAAATAGCACTGCAATTAGTAGGACAGATGATCACTCAACCACTATGCCGATTTACTTATTATTTACAAAACAAAACTAGAAATTTATTTGGTAGATACACATAAACAACTGTTCGCTGTCGAGACAGCAGAGCCATGGAGATTCGAAGCCAAGCCAAACCTTTCTCTAAGGACCTGGGTTCATATTAATTTGATCCAACAAGTTATGTCTTTAGCTGTGTGTGCAGCGGAGAAATGCCGCCAGCATAATTGTCACTTTTGGTCTATGTACGGCCAGAAGCGAATAAGTTTATTTTCTTAATGTTATATCATTACTTTGTTTAGTTAAGTTATATTTTAGGACTTACAAATAAAGCATTTATAATTATGCATATACTCACGACGAGGTAGTCAGAGATATTCTGAAACCTCAGAACATCCACGTTTCACTAGTACCGAAAATCTGTCCAGTGTGACGGGGAGTGAGCCCGTCGCCACTTGTAATGGACAGTGGGTACAATACAATCCAAATTGAAACATGCAGGTTTCCTCACGATGTTTTCCTTCACCAAAAAGTCAGTGGTGTTAGGTACAAATCGTACATCAATTCAGAAAAGCTCATTGGTACGAGTCGACCTGGACCGAACCATCCCCTTCTCCAAGGAGGTTACTCGCCACTGGACCACCACGGCACGGCACTTACAAATAAATGTTACAAAATATGTATACTAAAGGGTAGATTAAAGGTAAAAACCCATTGTTTTCTTGGTTAGTGGAAAATTTAGTGATTATGAGAGTAGGGCCACTTTCTGTTAGTGGTTTTCTGGTGGTTTTAGGAGTTAGATCTGGTGGAGAGCTAATATAACTGTTGGCAACACTGGTACCGCCAAGTCGCCCAAACCAACGCGACCATGACGCGGGAAGGCAGCGTCAGCGGAGCGGGAAGCGTGCGTCAAGTGGTCAGACGTGTACAATGTTAAGCTCACGTAACAAAATAAAATACAAATTTTAAATTTCAGTACATTTTGGTTCTTTATGATAGATTTGGAACGTTTTTGGTAGTTCTTCCTAGATTTTTTGTAGATTTTGGTTGTTTTTGGTTCTTTTTTGTAGATTTTGGAAATTTTTGTTTCTTCTGGTACCTAGTTTTTGGTAATTTCTGGTAGATTTTGGTAGCAAAAACCATAAAACTATGTAACGGCTACTACCACAAGAGATAGTAGCAGGGACCAACGGCTTAACGTGCCATCCGAAGCAAGGGATCATCTTTCTTTTCAGATAATCTGGTATTTAGCCTGTAATGTTCTTACCAACTGGGGAAAAATGCAAACAGTGACATATCAGGAGGTGTCCCCCGTGGGAATCGAACCCACGACCTCCGTGTCGAGAGCCCATTGCTCTTAACCATTAGACCACAGAGAGGCAGTTATTGGCAGGGCATTTCAATAAGAAAAGTCCTAAAATCCTCATTGCTTGATAGTAATGAGGATTTTTGCCGACAGATAAGGTAATTTTTTCGCAAACTACGTCCTTATTTTACTTTAAGATTACTATTACCCTCCTTCTAGCGCAGTCGGGTAAAAACTGAATGTTTATAAGAAAAACTAAATGAAACTAAGAGAATAATGAACAGATTTATTATAAGAGAATAAATCACACACAGATTTTTGACTTGCTTGCTTTGCAAGCTTGACACAAATGATTTGGGACTAGTCAATTAATACAGTAATAGTCAAATAGTAGAGAAGAATAATAGACTCCTGGAGTGCGATTTTTGAATCTCATTCGCTGAGTTCAGCAGTTGAAAATGTCAAAATTACTATGGAGATAAGCATCTTTCTACTGCTGATTTGACTTTCAAAAATTGCACTCCTGAAGTATGATTTTTGAAAGTCAAATCAGCAGTAGAAAGATGCATATCTCCACAGTAATTTTGATATTTTCAACTGCTAAACTCCGCGAATGAGATTCAAAAATCGCACTCCTGGACTCAAATTGAGTCACTCAATACATACATAAGAGAGTGAGTATTGTCACAGTTATAAAAATTTAATGTTATTTAACTTTTTTGCTTGGCAGTACTAACCATAAAATTAAAAACAATTTTAAACCCTATCACAGTTGAATAAAGTCTAAATTTGATCAACGGTTTCATCAGACCTAAATTACGATTAGTATGTAGAAGTTTACGTAATTTTTTTGGGAAATAGGAAAGAAAGTTCTACTTTTCATAAATATCATAAGAGTCACCAAATCGAGCACTAAATCGCTATGTATTTATCTGTTTCAAATGTGCATCCGTTTCATTGGAATCATCGTTGGAAGAAACGTCTAGTTAGCAGCCTCAACAATGTACTATCATATCTCGGCTTGTATTGGATCAATATTCATGAAATTTTGGATATAGGGATCACTAAATGAGCACTAAATCGTGACATATAAATCACATCGATACAAACAGTATTTCAAAATGCGACTGCTAGCTTGACGTCTATCTAGCAGCCTCAGTAAGGTACCCAAATATCTTTTAAACTACATGAGCACCAAATCTGTGCTTTGGGCACCAAATTGCACTAATTGGGCACTAAATCGTGGCTTAGTCAAAACCTTCGAATGAGCTGGTGAGGCTGCTAACTATACGGACACGTTATTTCGGTTTCGGTGATGCGATAATGAGGAGTCACTTGAGCTTCTACCCGCACATTCGAACTTCGCAATTGCGTGAACATTTTCATTCCAAATTCAACTCTATTACAATGAACCGCGGACCGAAACAGTGGCGATATAGCGAACATCGAAAGTGCGGGTACAGGGCTTGGTCTACTCGGTAGTATCTTTTAAATCGAAAAAACGGCACACGCACGTGATGCGCGCCCTTTTCGTGGGGCTGGGCAATGGCCTATGACCTAAGTAACAGTTTTATAACAGTGTAGGTAGATGGATTGTAAGCCTAGCCGATTTAGACTTCGTAATATAAAAATATAATAGTAGTAGTAACTACTATAAATTAGTGATGTAACATTGACGTATTCGCGATTATCGTATCAAAATCACATCGACTACTAAGTAGTCGATAATCTGATATCGATGATTTTGATATCGATAATCGCGAATACGTCAATGTCACATCACTAGAACTCACACACGTATCAATTTCGCACATATTGACATTTTGGTTTCGGTCATGCGATATTGAGGAGTTCCTCGGTCTACTCGGAAGTATAATATGTTTATGGTAAAACAATAACATTCGAGTTCACTTGGCTTTACGTAACACCAACTGACATTTTTTGTGAATTGGGGGAATTCCCGTGTCGCGGCTAGACGTGCGTTCGGATACACGCAACAAGTGCGGAAATACACGTTTGGATACTTAGAATATAGTTCTATTTCACGGGCGCAATTTTTTGTTATTATCAATTGATAATTATCAACCTGTTATTATCATGATAATTATCGTGATAATTATCATTGATAATTATCCTTTCGAACCCTGAGGGTGAGTTTCATCTTGTGCATCATCGTGCCTGTGGCGTAGTGCCCAGTGAGGGCGCCGACGATGGCACGAGCCTTGCTCCTGCTGTTGTCCAGTATGAACTTTGAGACACGAGTTGTCGCAATGCTGATAAATTTTGTGAATACCTAAAATTCATCCATATGTGTACCAGAGGAGTTTTTTTCTATCGGAACGAAAGTATAATCCGTATATTTCAGTACAGGTGTTACCGTTTCTGTCTAACAAATAAAGTTGAAAATTGTACAACTTTATTGTATGTAAACATTATACTTCATCCGAACTAATTAACAAACTAATGGCACTCTTTTACTAATTGTGTTGACGTGTCCACTCTACTTAGAGTATGGATAAGAAAATACAACGCAACATGTTAACAACTCCACACAAATCATGAAAATCTTTGTACAGAATTAGGTACTATTATGTAACTCTATTTTACCTATATTCCCTTGTTTTCTTTTCTTTTCTTTTGTTACATTAATACTAAACTGTTACGCTCGCTGTGGGTGGGCGCCTGGTGATTCGAAAATATTCAGGTTTACCCTTGGTTTACCTATTTCAGACACCAGTCTCCCACAATTCTATCTGTATTCCTATTTATTGTAAGTTCCTGTAAAAACTGCTTGTGGAGAAAATAAATGATTTGTATTGTATTGTATGTAAGATAATGGCAAGAGAGAATGGCGGGGGGTCGCACCCGGCGCCGGCGGGGAGGGATATGATAAGAAGGTCAAACTAATGTTCCAGTGGCTGACTTTAAGATTATTAGCTAGTTTGTATCATCATTACTGTTCGAGTGAGGTAACATCCTGCTATTTGATAAGTGGCTTACTTCCGACTTGTTGTTTCATTAACTGTAGACGGATTTGTTATTTAAAACCTTTGATAACTGAGTAGATTAAGATGGTATTTCTTGTACATGCTTGTGTCCATTGCATATACAGGGTGTCCCGTAAACCGACGCCAACCCGGCGTATGCTGATAGGTTAGTTCATGCCTAACCAGAATATACCAAAATAAAATAAAAACAGTCAATCAATCAATCTGTCAACATTTTACTTTAGGAAATGGTCCTTAGTTTTCGAGATAACGACAGTTTTATGAAATTCGTGAAACTCTTTACCTTAGTCACTATTTTGAGTGCCACGGCTACAAACGCTCTATGCAGTATCTGTGTTAAAACTGTCAATATCTCGAAAACTAAGCCACTTTTACTAAAGCCAAATTTTGATATTCCGCTTAGTCATGACCTAACCTATCAGCATGCGCCGGGTTGACGTCGGTTTACGGGACACCCTGTATTGTATAGATATAGGTACCATAGATTATACTTAATTGGTATTGCATAGTATACCAATAAACATATAAGCAGCAAAACGTCTACAAGCAACACAAAGATATATTCATCAATTCCTTATTTTATTCATGAAATATGACAATGAATTAAAAAAGTGTCCTAAAAACAAAAAAATCGCGTTTTTATTATATTTTCTATCTTTGTAAAAGTCAGTTTAGTCTGCCCACTGTCTATCGGGTATTTAAAATTTAGGACACATTATCAGGTCAAAGGTCAATGCCGGAACCTCAATAGAATGTAACGCATATGACCGCGTCTCGCATCGATTACTACTTAAAAAATTGTACGGGCTAGGTATTCGAGGAATAGCTCATGATTGGTTTATCTCTTATTTTAAAGATCGCGAACAATACGTTGAATTAGAACATTGCGAAAAACAGTCAGGTAAAATATCAACAGTAAGATCGCCCGCACTTCACATGTCAAGTTCAATTCCACAAGGCAGCGTTCTTGGATGTCTGTTATTTCTGATTTATATCAATGAATTACCTCAGTTAATTAAGGACAGTAATTTGAAGTGTGTTTTGTATGCTGATGACATATCCATAATATTTCCTACAGCGAGTGAAATGGAGGCATACGACATATTACACACTAAATTAGAAAAAATAGACGTTTGGCTTACAAAAAATAATTTACAAATAAATTACGATAAAACTAAAATAATTGAATTCCATCCTTATCAGAAACCAAAACTTAACTTAAATTATAGCTACAATAACATGCAAATTGAAAGTGTAAAAAACTGTACCCTTTTGGGAATCGAAATAGACGAGAACATTAACTGGAAAGCGCACATCAACAGAATTGTAAGTAAGTTATCGAGATTCACGTATGCCCTTTATGAACTCAAAAAAGCAACAAATATAAAAATTGCTACACAAGCATATTATGCGTATGCCCACGCATGGCTACAATACGGTGTTATCCTGTGGGGCAATAGCACAGACACTGACGATCTTTTCTTATTACAAAAAAAATGCATCCGAATATTAGTAAATATCAAACGAATAGAAAGCTGTAGGCCACATTTCATTGAACTCCAAATATTGACGCTTACCTCAATCTACATTATGGAAATATGTAAATTTGTTCGCAACAACAGCCACCTTTTTCAAAAAGCAAAATATGTAAGCTCTCGGATAGCCAACCAGCCGCAGAACAAAGATAGATTGGCCCCACCAAACATTAAAACAATGGAAATGTACAATAAAGGCACCTATTTAATGGCCATCAAAATTTACAATAATATTCCCACAAAAATAAAAGAAATCGAAAAAAAATCAATTTTTTTATCAAATTTAAAACAATATCTGATTAGCAAATGTTTTTATAGTTTAAAGGAGTTTTTTGATGAGCATTAATAAATAATAATACCCACTTGTAATATGATTATTAGATTTTTTTTTTTTTTCTATTGTTGTGTATAATGTAAATTCTTACGTATACGGAATAATGTATATATACATAAAATAAATTTGTCAAAGAGTTTTTTTGCAGTGCCCGGTCAGGGTTTCACATAGGACCATAACTGTATTTGTAACATCTATAAAACATGTGAAAGCAATAAATGATTATGATTATGATTATGATTATGACTCACATCTCAAATTGCAGCGTTCCGTGAGAGATATCCGCAGGTAGTCGTGTCGTCTGCCAAGCAGGTCGGTCAGGGGAGGCAAGGCGACCTCCGCATCCTTCACCGCCGCGGCTACAGGGGCGACGTTGGGCAACTACGACAAACCGCAAAATACACACTTTTTAGATTTTCAACAAGTTTTCTTATGAAAAAGGTTGACTCCCCAAATTGTGAAATGTTTATAATGAATTCAATTTCGTTATTCCTACAAAAAAAAAACGTTTAGTACCATAAATAGGCATATTCACAGCTATTTATAAACTGTGTCTGTACCGAAAATGACCCACTGACCGTACTTCCAGCTAAATTCTCCAATAAGACTCTAACAAGACTAATAAACGGCTATAAAAAGAATTGCAATCAATTTGAAACGCATGCAATTTGTACCAGTTGCATCTTCACAATATCCTATATGTATTATGTATGCACATTTCAATGATTTCATACGAGAATTTTTTGTAGCTAAAAAAACGTGTATATTTAAGTGTTTACTTACATCACTGTGCAACCTTCGGCCTCCGCCCAGCGCCCATGATCTGTGCACCGTTGCATCAGGCCTGGCCCCGGGCACTCGCAATAACAAGATCAAATTATTTACGTGAGCTCGCATTCTAAAAAACCGGCTACCGATAGCGAGTAACGAAATACAAGTGGCGTGCAAGTGGCAGTGGAAATGCAAAACAAATTAAAAGTTGTGTTGCGATTGCGAAGTTTTTTATAACCAACTTGTTTTGTTACTTTTACATGATATACGCAACAATTGACACATGACATGAGGTCAGAAATATCAAAATTACAAGGCAAATGTTTCTTTTCTATTCTAACTTTTACTTTGATCAAATAATGTTTCAAATAAAGCACACTTTTTGACGTACGAGTGGTGATGATGATGAGATTTGATAAGAACCTATCTATAGAAGAAAGAATAATTAGGCCATACTTCCATTTCTTCTGTCTTCAATATGTGTTTTTCTTGCAAATAAAATTCATCTTTCATATTCAATAGCGTAAAGATTGCATGTTTGGAAATAGAAGTAGAAGAACTGAGAAGAACATAAGGTAAACTAGCTAAGTAGCTAGCCAATGTAACGAAGAACTAAACGGTAATGATTTGATAGTCATCGGACTATAGACTAAACGAACGTACCCCTCAGCTGACTGACAGCAGCTGTCACAAAACAGCTGTCAAATTGACGTTTCTCTGTTTTCTCCGAATGTGAAAAAAAAAAAAAAAAAAAAAAAAAACCGTAAGAGAAATCTACAACAAAACAATATCTGTTATTTATCTTATTTCCTTTTAATGTAAAACCCATTAACCGCGTCAAGGAAATACAATCTAAAGCAGTAAAGCTACATAAACCAAACCCTCGCTATCCATGTTCAAATAGTGGGCGTAAACAGGTGTAAACTCAAGGATGGTGTTTCAACGTGAGCTGGAGGTGGAGGCGGAGGCGGAGGGCAAAGACAAGGAGCACGCGAGCGCAGAGGTGTCGTGCGGGGAGCGGAGGCAGCGGCTGTGCGTGGTGGTGCGGGGGGAGGAGCCGATGCTGCTGTTGGTGGAGGGCGGCGCCAGGATGCGCTCGTGGCCGCTGCATGTCGTGAAACTTAGCACCGATCAGCCGGTTAGGTTCCTTACATGTACATTGCCCTCGCCCCTATACTAGCCCAGTCATTTTACGGAGTTAGGAGGGGTGGGGAGTAATTATTTATGGACTTTTAAACTGACTGGCACCATTTAGTGACAAAAAGACTACCTATCATATAACATATATTAAAAAAAAAAACGCTACGCAACATAGAAATTTAAATTATGTGTCCCAAAAGTAGTGCTTTTAAATTAATAATATTAATACCAATGCACTCATTTGAATTAGATTTAACAATATAAATGATGTTTGAGCAATAAAATAGGCATTGAAATTTAAAAAACGAGGTTTTATTAGAAATTACGAATGTATTTTTCAAAACCTTTTAAGTAGACAGAAATATTTAACTATGTTTGAAGTATGTATAATGGTAAAGCCTTAAATATGTGCAAAACAAAATTTACCCTCAGGTTTTTTTAGAATGAGATAATAGCAAAATTTTGAAATTGGAACTGTTGCTGACGTGATTTTATTTTGGTACATTTCTAGGCTCAAATTGGCTCTTCAATATTATATTCGGTATATCGAAAAAAAATCTATTATTAATTAGTCCCGGCTCAAACCATAAAATGACTGGGCTATACCACATTGTATGTCAGTTGTTAAATTGATGTTAAACTGATCATCGTTCTAGCACGTATCCTTTGAAGGTGGGATTTATCTCCCCCACTCCGATATTCAAATATTTGTATGAAATATTGATTACATCTACAATTTGGTCATCGTTTTTCAACGAAAATTCCCTCGTACCTAAGTGTTTTCGACAATTGTTTCTAGATTCAACTTCCTGCAGCTGATATAAAATATAAAATATGTATTCTAGAGATAGATTCCCCAGATTAATTTTTACATGTTTTGAAACAGATCTAAACAGCAAATTAATCATGAAACAAAAACATTCCAGGGAGGAAACATAACAATAGAAGCGGGTGGTGAAACCCTCACGTGGACATGCAACTCGGAGGAGCAACGGCGCGAGCTGTCCCGCGCGGCGACAGCCCTGGCGGTGGACAGCGGGCGGCCGCTCGCCGACGCAGCCCTGGGCGCACTGCTCGAGGACGCGGCGCCCGACGACGCCGACGCTGAGCAGTGGGTGAAGAGGCTCGCGGAGAGACTTGCCAAGTTGGATGCACTTAATGTTGCTGGCATGCTTGCCGCTGCCACTGAGGTTTGATTTACTCTTTACATCTTCTTCTTGCTTCTTCCCCTCAATGGTATTGCCTCCTTCATTGACCATGTATTTGAAGGGTGAAGAAAGTAAAAAGTATTGGGGCTAACACAAAAGATCCCACTGGGTCGAAGTGTTGCCCCCACAACAAGATAAGATACGATACTCTTTACATTGAAATTTTCTATTTATAATAATTCCCTATGCAAAGTTTTTTCTTATTCTGTAATTGTTTAATTTACATTTCAAATGATTTTTATTCTGTTAGACATTAAATAAATAATAAATAAATAACGCTCACACAGGCATATACATTGTAATGATTCCAATGTAAGCTTTTTGTTATGGGAATCATACAATAGTGGCATAAACAGGGGATTCGAACCCAGGACCCTGGTTTGGCAGTCTGGCATGACAACCATCACACCAACTGGGTCATCAGTATACATAGTATTATTGTTTCCAAAGATTCCATTATGGATTCCTTTTGGGCAAAGATCTCCTCCATCCCTTACAATGTTTCTTTGATTTGTGCATTCTTCATCGAATCATTCTATTTTTACCCGATTGCGCCAGAAGGAGGGTTATGTTTTTTACTGGTCTAGAATTCGTTCAGAGAGTGAATAATATGGTCCTTTCTTACACAACAGCCAATTTTCTTGCATCGTTTTATTTTAAGAACTTCTTGTTGGTGGTGGTGGACTATTCACCTCTTTGTCCCGTCGGTATAGGTCATTTCTTTTGAATACTCTAACTCTTCACCAAGTGTCAAGAATTATATTAGAATGCCCTAATTGAACAGGGTGGAGGTGCCAAACTAGCGACGCGTCTAGAAGCGGGCGTGTCGGCGGGGTCGGCGCTGTCGGCGCGGCTCGCGCGCTACGAGGCGCTCGCGCGCGCCGCCCCCGGCACCGGCACGGGCGCCGGCGCCGGCGCGGGGCCCGCGCGGGGCGGCGCCGCGCGCGCCGACACCAGCGCGCGCGCGCTGCTCGCCGAGCTCACCGACATATACGAGTGGCTGGACGCGCCGCCGCTCGCCGACCTCGACTCTTTATCACAGGTCTGTTACTACATTTATAAGCCCTGGAATTCTAGGCCCATCTTTATACTTGATCTATTTATTATGTAATAAGCCGAGTCGAGCTCATCACGATAACCAGGTGACACGAGGGATCGAGTAATCGTGCGGAACGGAAAGCCCCCTAGCATGCACACCGGCACTGAGACCCGTAATTTCAACGGGCAGAGGCGAGAGGCCGCCAGACGCTAGCCGAAAGAGGACTATAAAAAGCCTCCTGAACGCTTGTTGGTATAGCTTGAAGTCGAGAAGCACGATGTTTTTTCTGGAACTGAACTTAAAAAAAAACCACTCTGATACAATTTAGGCCACACCAAAAAGATCCATTACAGTTACAGTACAAATATAATAATTGTGAAATTAAAATCGAAACCACGGCAACTCTACTTGGAATAGAACTTGATACCAGCCTAAATTGGAAAGCTCACGTAGGAAAAGTAGTAAATAGCTTATCGTCTTTTGTATACGCCCTTTTGAACTTAAAGCGAGTCACTGACTTCAAAATTGCCCTATCAGCATATTATGCCTACGTTTATTAAAGACTCTCATACAGTATTGTACTTTGGGGAAACAGTGTAAATATGGACGAATTAATGATTCTTCAAAAAAATTTCATTAAATACTAGTAAATATAGACCGAACAGATTCATGTAAACCATACATAAAATTCTAACGATAACATCAATGTATATTTTGGAATGCTGTAAGTTCGTGTGCAAATACTTTGAGCTATATTCCCCCATAAAAATTATAAAACGAAATAATCGCGGCCTAAACAAACTAAAATTACCTTTTACCACCATGTACAGATCAGGAGTGCGATTTTTGAAACTCATTTGGTGACTTCAACCGTTGTAAATGTCAAAATAACTTCGGAGATATGCATCTTTCTAATTCTGATTTGACTTTCAAAAATCATACTTCAGAAGTGCGATTTTTGAAAGTCAAATCAGAAGTAAAACGATGCGTATCTCCGTAGTTATTTTGACATTTACAACGGCTGAACTCACCGAATGAGTTTCAAAAATCGCATTCCAGGGCCTCACTCAATGGCAATCCAAATATACAATGCTGTACCCCATTGGCTTGTACCAGACGTAAAAAAGTATGAAAACCTCCTAAAAGTATATCTAGTCAAAAATGCATTTTATGAATTAAACAATTTCTTTATTGACAATAATACACAAAAATTTACATAAATTAAATTAAGTATATAAAATTGACACTTTATTGACCGACTCTAAAAACTTGACATGAGTATTTCTAGTTCTTATTATAGGTAGTAATAATCATGACATGTATCTTATTTAATTTTGAATTTTGTAATAATGTAAAAATTGAAAATGTTATCTCAAACTCTCTCTCAAATATTGCAGTGCCCCGACGGGGTGCGACATGTCTAAAGGACTATAACCAATGTATTTAGATCTAAGACAACCATGTGGCTATGCAATAAATGAATAATGAATTATGAATTTTCAACCCTGAAAATTGTCCTAAAAAATTATTGATGTTGCTTGAAAATGTTGGGAAACACGATATTTCAGCATGAACGCATCTGTCTGAAGGGTGAAGTCCAGCGCAGCTTGGGGAACACGGGGTCGTGCGTATGTTAAATAAGGTAGTTTAACAATTCCCTGATAACATTTCAGTAATAGCGACATGGAAATTCACGAAACTGGAAGCAATTCTTGAGTATCTGAGGAATTACTGTTTTTTTTTCAAGGCTATAAATAAAAATACATTAGCAGGTATCGCTGACGACAGCGGAGGGGCGTGCGCGCGCTCTAGCAGCTTGCGAGGCGCTCCGCGCGGCGCTGCTCGCGTCGCGCAGTGCCGCGCCCGCGCGCCGGCGCCTGGCCGCCGTGAGGGAGCGCCTGCGCAGGCTGAACAGGGCCAAGGACCAGGTATTCTCTAAAAAAAATCTATTAGTTTGACTAATTCAGACTTCAACCGATTTGTTTAACTCACAGGTTCGTTCTTTGCACACGTGACAGTAACGTATCGTGATGTCCCGCAGCTGGCGGCGGCGCTGGCGCGGCACCTGAACAACGCGCTGATCCACCTCGGCAACGAGGCGGCGCACGAGCACGAGCACGAGCACGAGCACGAGGCCGCGCGCCGGCACCACGCCGAGCTGCAGCCCTACGCGCCCTTCATGCGCTGGCTCAAGGACATGGAGGACAAGGCGCCCCCGGCACTCGCCAAGGTAATACACTAGTCCCGCTAAACCTTTCCAGTTCTAATACAACCCAGACTTAGGGCTGTACCACACGATGCATTGCGGCGCTATTAGCTATGTGCGAAGTGGGTGTTGGGAACTGTCAAGTCGATCGCAGCGCACGGGGTGGCAGAAATTTGTACTGTTGCGGGCCAAGCAGTGAAAATATGCTTGAATCTATGCAAAACCACACACAAACTAAACACGAAATCTCTAAAACTGTCAATACTACAAACTTAAAATTTGGCATGGAAGTTTCTATTGGCATCTAGATGCTCACTTAAAAAAGATTTGTTGTATTTCAACCCCCAAAGGTAAACGGAGGTAAAAGTTTGAATGAGAATTCCGATAGAATTTAGATTTTGCCCGTGGCTTCGTCCGCATCCGCTCCCGTCATCGTACCGGGATAAAATATAAGCTAGTTTTTAAGTCTAATAATAAGCTTTTAAATATAAAAAGTTTTATCAAAATCGGTCCAGTAGTGTTGGCAGGATCCTCGAACAAACACAGAGTCTTTACAGTACTACTTATAATTCACGTAGATAATTCACGGCTGGCCGACATAGTTCATGCGCTCCGCCGCGCTAGTGTGACGCTAGTATCGTGCACATAGCCAATACGCATGCACATTGGGTGACGTATTTTGGGTTTGTTTCCAGGGGAGACCTGGCTCCCAGTAGCGTATCGTAGGTTTCTGTCGCCCGGGGCAGACTGAAATTATCGCCCTCTTTCCCTATCTATACAGAAAATACCTGTCTATAAGATTATATAGAGTGAGAGTGAGCGAAGTGAACGCAACTTTTTTCCGTAATAAGAATCGATTTTAGCTTGTTCGGTACAAAACATGTGCACCTAAGAGAAAACTAGGGAGCAAGCGAAGCTTTTCGAAAATTTTGCACAACATCTCGGCTATGGTTAAGGACTATATTGGGTCATGAACGTAACAGAAATATAGAGCGAGCGAAGCAAGCTCGACTTTTCCTTTACTATAAAATCGGTTATAATTACAACCGGCCCTCACATACCGCCGCCCGTGGGGCTTGATTCTTAAAGTTAAAACAACAATATAGGTAAAATTAAAAGTGTTGTTGGAAGACGTAATATCTGTCCTTTACATATCCTTTACCATATGCATTATCATTAAGTTTGTGATTTTCGATTATTAAATCGGTGATGATGCATCGTCATATTCAGAATGTAAGAGAGTGTGGAAGGTACCAATGGTTACAATCAAGCTAATTTAGAATTCATCTACCCTAGCATTTAAATAAAATAACACTATATCTCTAATACGTGCCCTTGCCGGTCTTGGCTCGCCTACCACTTCTCTGTGTGGCAGTATAGATGAATGCCTCACGTTGTGGACGTTAACGCTTGTAAGTCGCTTCCACTCTGCCGCGTGCTGTGTGAGTGTGAGTTAACGTGATGATGATGATCTCTGCAGGTGTACGTGAGCACGTGGTCGCGCGTGTACGAGCGCGAGGTGAAGGCGGCGTGTGACGCTGCGCGTGCGCAGCTCGCCTCCGCGCCGCCACACCGCGCCGATGAGCTGCTCGACCAGGTACACACATACACACACACACACCCCCACACACACACACGTGTAGCGCGAGGTGGTTTGTTGGTCTATTTAAAAACCTCTAAGTTGGCCTGGACGGCAGAATTCCTGGCCTGGGTTAGACTTTTTTTTTTTTTTTATATTAACTATGGGTTTGCTCTTCACCTCAATCCAGTCCTCAGGACGAAGATGGGGTCGTAGATGTAGCGAGCTTACCCAGAAGATGCCTATTCACTCGTACTTTAAAGGAATTCGGGTTGTAAGTACTCGGAAATACTGACGCAGGTAAGGCATTCCACTCCTTGGCTGTGCGCATTATAAAAGATTCAGAAAGGCGCTTGGTGCGGATATGTGGGATGTCAACCAAGAAGGGGTGATATCCCGCGGTGCGTCTGGAAGTCCGATAGTAGAAAGGGGAAGGTGGGATGAGCTCATGCAGCTCTAGGGCACACTCACCGAAGTACAATCTGTAGAAGACCGACAAGCAGGCCACTCTGCGGCGGTGGGCTAGGCTATGAAGCTTGGCCTCCACCAGCTTACTTTCATAAAGATGGAAGTGTAACGACGTCAGAAATAGGGCAAGGTGGAGAGAAAAGACACGGAAGGCTGACCCCACCACCATATGGGATTAAAAGCCAGGAAGAGAGAGAGAGAGAGGAAGTGTAACGATTTCCCATTAGAGAGAGGTCGGAACTAGAGCTCCGACTATGGCATGTTATAACCCATCGTATAATATTATAACTCGTACTTTTATATTAAAATTATAGCTTTTTCTCAAACATGCTTGGAAATGTGAGCATTATTTTGACAACCTTCTTCGAGATAAATCGAATTTGCTGTACTGGCCAAATACATGCGCGCAGCGGCCGGCAATGTTTGTATGAAAATCCATATCTGTCGTGTTTAGCGGCCAAATAAATTACATAGTAAACTCATATCTGTCGTGTAATTTAAAAATGGAACGATCTTTTTCTCCGAAACATGGCGACCAAGGAGGTAACTCAACAAAGGTTTTATTTAAATTTCGAACTGACTTGCAAATAGAAAACTGTTTATTGAAAAAAAAAACAAATGTTGTTCGTTGTTCATCATGTCTTTCGTCATTGATTTTGAGAAGAGTTAATTTCCGCGAAATATTTGAGAAAATTTACTGTTTTCATTTCCGCGCATTATTTGAGAAAAGTACTATACAAGCCTTGGCCACAACTAGGCATTGATGGACTTACGTAAGTGTGCCTCGGCTTCGCCTCGGCCCACATTTACACGTTCGTCCATCAATGCCTCTGTTGCTGGCCGCTGCAGTAATGTACTATTGAAGCTATGAAACTGTATCCTTTGGCAGCCCTGTCACCTTGTATTTCGGTGGGGTCATCTTTACTTACCTTTTTGTACCAAACACCTATTTGATTAATTAAAAACTGCCGCAGATCGTCTAAAGCTAAACTTCGCGCTTTTAAGATAATTCCACAGATAATAATTATTTCTGTATAATTGTTGTTTATTGACAGGTGCTGACTCTAGTGGAAAACATGTGCAACTCAGAGCAAGACTTCTGCATGCAGTTCTTCCTTCTGGACGTCGACCTTAAGGTATGCACATGATTTTAAACTACGAATAAGATTTTAAAATATCGGGTGTTCCATAGAAAAGGACAAGGCGAGTTTTTTTAGGGAAGGTGGCGCTTTTTTCTTTGCCTATTTTTTTGGCGCTGCCATCAACCAAACCTGAATATTTTAGTTCGGGATGTAGTAGCAAACAAAACTTGTAATGACAAGTATATCTCTAAACTTAGTCCGAAAGGAGATAATATTAATAAAGGCTTGAAATAACCGTAGGTAATGAATATAATTATTTTTAACTTCAAGCCTTTATATCTCCGTTCAGACTGAGTTTAGAGATATACATGGAAGTTTTTCGGTAGGTATTGGCATTTCAATAAGCTTTTGGTTCTATAAGGAAAGTTTTTCATTTTGATTGTTCAGTTTGTCCATACTTCAATTTAACATCTGGTATGTTCGCGCAATTTATTTACGTATCCTTCTTTTAGAGCGAAAACAGCGACGGGGAGCGAAGCGAAAAAAGCGAAGGAGCTAAAGCGGATGGAGGACGAAGAGCGAGCGCGGAGACGAGGCGGTTCATGGGAGAATTGTTCCCCTCCCTGGAACCGGACCTGGTGGCTCTCGTGGCGCACATCGAGAAGCACGACCCTTAGTAAGTGTGTAGTGTAGTCAGTACTGAGACGGGGCAGTTCATGGGAGAACTGTTCCCCTCCCTGGAACCGGACCTGGTGGCTCTCGTGGCGCACATCGAGAAGCACGACCCTTAGTAAGTGTGTAGTGTAGTCAGTACTGAGACGGGGCAGTTCATGGGAGAACTGTTCCCCTCCCTGGAACCGGACCTGGTGGCTCTCGTGGCGCACATCGAGAAGCACGACCCTTAGTAAGTGTGTAGTGTAGTCAGTACTGAGACGGGGCAGTTCATGGGAGAACTGTTCCCCTCCCTGGAACCGGACCTGGTGGCTCTCGTGGCGCACATCGAGAAGCACGACCCTTAGTAAGTGTGTAGTGTAGTTAGTACTGAGACGGGACAGTTCATGGGAGAACTGTTCCTCTCCCTGGAACCGGACCTGGTGGCTCTCGTGGCGCAAATCGAGAAGCACGACCCTTAGTAAGTGTGTAGTGTAGTTAGTATTGAGACGGGACAGTTCATGGGAGAACTGTTCCCCTCCCTGGAACCGGACCTGGTGGCTCTCGTGGCGCACATCGGGCGGCCCTCCGGGCAAGTATCCGTGTAGTCACTCTGGGCGTGACCTTATGGTCTCTTACCACTGCAATAATACTGTGTACACTTGCAGCGGCGCGATGCGAGCGCTGTCGTGCGCGGGGCGGCGCGTGCTCGGCAACGCGGAGTGTGGCGGCGAGGCGCGGTGGGCGCGCGCGGCTCTCGCCGCAGTGGCCGTGGCGGCTAAGCGCGGCGCCGACAGGATCGTCGCCGACAGGATAGCCGCCCTGCCCGACGCCGTCAAACAGGTCACCCACCCATTACATATCCTAACAGAATTACTCATTTAAAAAGGGTAGCAATAAAACGAGTGACTGTAAATTACAGTTTTAAGTGTCAACATTAATTAAATTGAGTTATGGAATTACTAAGTGAGTGACTGACTGCGAGTGACGAGAAATCAACAGAACAGCAACTTACAAACATTAATTTGAGTTACTTAAAATACAAAATGAACAGCTTCATAATATTTGAGTGACCTAATATTTGTTGAGTGTCAACGTTACGTCCTGCATTTTTTTCAATATTTGGCAAATGTATTTTTTGTACTGAGCTGAAAAAATATTTTCGAGTGGACTAGGTAAACAGTAGCGATTCGGTTCTGGCACTCGATCGCAAGAAACCTAACATACTCGTCGCTTCGCTCCTCGCTAACCTAACCGACTGAATTAGATCTAAAAACTTTGGGTCTAAAAACGAGTTTTTGCAAGCGAGCAAGTTTTGAGGTGCAATTTATTTGATGTGCAATTTTTTGTAGTTCATTATGTATAACCTCGAAGTTGCCCTCTATGTATTTCCAGTCGCTCACTTAGTAATGTAGTCGCTCGGATAAAATTTTAATATCTGAAATGGATTAATCACAATCCACTTTTTGTAAGCTCGTTCTGGATTTTATTATTAATCAATATTTGTCGTTAAGTTAGTTAATTTTTCGCTTATTCAAATTCATACCCCTCAAGTTATTAAAACAGCATGTCATCATCAGTCGCAAAGTTCTTTTTCATTCGCTCGTTTTATAATTTCCCATTTAAAAACCCCTAACACCAAATACAAACATTTAAAAAGTGAAAAATAATTATTCACCTATTATTTTTGATGTATGTTTTACTTTTCAACTACCTCAGGGTTAAATACTCCAATAAAAAAAAACAGAATATAAAAAAAACCTCTCTTTAAGTTATTTTAGGTTAATTAATGCGTAGGGGACGGGCTTAGACAATTTAATAGTATGGACGCGTAACGCGTGTCATTCTCCTATCTAAATTTTCTGACACTTTTTGCGGGGGGCGAGGTAACATGAAATTCGCAACTTTTGATTTTATTCCCTATAACTTTAGATTCTAATTTTGAATGTTAAAAATCATGAAAAGTAATCTCGTGTGAACCCCAAACGTTCTAAGTTCAAAATTATTGTTTCGCAATTATAGGCTGTCTCGTTTAGTGATAAGGTATAAAATTGAGTGTAAATGCGCAAGATTAATTGATCTAATACCGTGGCAGAGGGGAAATGCTACCGCAAGGCCAGTCCTTACTATTAAATTGTCTAAGGGGACGGGACACTTGCGGTCCCCGACACATTAAGACAAAAAAAATACAAAGCACAATAAACACCTTAAATAAAGTTTTTTTCTGTGGTGGTGTGGTAGGGAACCCTCGGTGCGCGAGTAGCCCGACTCGCACTTGACCGATTTTTATTTATGGTTGTTTTTTGTATGTTTTACTTTTTAACTCTCATTAAAATTTTAAGACAAAAGGCCCGCTTGCGCCAGGCAGAGTTATCGTTATTAACTCGGAACTAGACGCTACATCGGAATTAAATTATAATTATGTCTTGCACCATCCTGTTTTAGGGGCTAAGCTTGTTTTATATTTAAACCGCCGATGTGGTAGGTTTAAGTCACTAAACTTCGTGCTAAATAGGCTAAATGTCAAAATTGAGGCGACAGCTGTTTTTGGTCTTGTTGTAGGCTCGCGCAACTCTCTAACAATTTTTTTTTATATCAAACGTGCACCGACACCATTAAATTCCATTGAACAGTTCCATACGTTTCATACATTCTGGATAATCGTCACGACCAGTTTTTAGTATGGAAGTCCCGACTCTTAAAACGTAGTGAGTTACATTATCTGTGATAACATGAATGAAACGATGAAAACGAAATGTCATTGCCAAAATACAAAAATGAGACAGACAAATACAAAGAGATGCAGTGTGAAAGAGACGTGAATATTTATGTTCGTTCATCAATCACTTTTCATATTTGTTGGATTTCATAAACTCTATGGTCATTTAGGATGTTACCAGCAAAAAATAGAGAACTGTCAGGTTAGTTAACTATGAACTAGTTTTCATTGGCGCAAGACAATCTTCGATAACACTTTTGGTCGGTGCTACTAAAAACGGGGTTACGCAATTTAACCCAGCGTTCTGGCGCAAGTGGGCCATGGCCCCGTGTGTTTGACATTTCGTTTTCATCGTTTCATTCATGTTATCACAGATAATGTAACTCACTACGTTTTAAGAGTCGGGACTTCACGGACACTAAGTTTGACGCTTGGATATATTACAGTTTTTACGATAGAGTGTGAAGAAAAAACATTGATAAAAACTTGTTTCTTGTTGAGAACCCCCCTTAATTTTTAACTTTTTGACATTTTAATTATTTGTTAACAAATCCGCCGTAATAAAGCATAATCTGAAAAAATTTCAACTATCTAGCTATTACGGTTTAAAAGTCACAACCCTAAATTGGTAGGACAGACGGACGGACGGACGGACGGACAACGTAGGCTTAGTAATAGGGTCCCGTTTTCACCCTTTGGGTACGGAACCCTAAAAATAAAAAGGGTTGAGACACATTTGCCGACGGCGACCGGCCCATACAAAAATGTAATTTAGTATGGGAAGCCGTCCGCCGTCGACGCGGTGACGATGGTGGACGGCTTTCCATACTAGTTGTAATTTTTGTATGGGCAGGCTGTCAGTCGCCGTCGGCAAATGTGTCTCAACCCTTTTTATTTTTAGGGTTCCATACAAAAATTACAACTAGTATGGAAAGCCGTCCGCCATCGTCACCGCGTCGACGGCGGACGGCTTCCCATACTAAATAACATTTTTGATTTTTGTATGGGCCGGTCACCGTCGGTAAATGTGTCTCAACATATTAATCCCAGATAGGTCCCTCAGATGACAACGTAACTAGTCGTTAAGCCAGACCAGAGGCATATTAAAGCGGTGGAAAATTCTCGCTACAGCCTCCACCAATCCGCATTGTGGATTTTAGCATTCCTCACATCCTTAATCATGAGAACTGGTCTTTGCCCTGTAGTGGAATTCTATAAACGATAACATGATCATCATCTCTTCAGGCCTCAAAAAAACCAAAATGCGGCATCCTACCGTTCGTTGCTGAATTCGAGGAGCTATCGCGCGCGTGTGAGGCGATCTTCGCGGGTGCCACCAGACGAGCTGATCTAGAGCGGTGGTACCTGACCCTGGTGACCGCCATGCTACATGCTATCCAGCACGCCGACCATCCGCGCACTCCCAAGGCTGTCGTGCACACTGGTGAGTCTACGATAGTGTAGGATACACGAGCTGATGATGATCTAGAGCGGTGGTACCTGACCCATCCGCGCACTCCCAAGGCTGTCGTGCACACTGGTGAGTCTACGATAGTGTAGGATACACGAGCTGATGATGATCTAGAGCGGTGGTACCTGACCCATCCGCGCACTCCCAAGGTTGTCGTGCACACTGGTGAGTCTACGATAGTGTAGGATACACGAGCTGATGATGATCTAGAGCGGTGGTACCTGACCCATCCGCGCACTCCCAAGGCTGTCGTGCACACTGGTGAGTCTACGATAGTGTAGGATACACGAGCTGATGATGATCTAGAGCGGTGGTACCTGACCCATCCGCGCACTCCCAAGGCTGTCGTGCACACTGGTGAGTCTACGATAGTGTAGGATACACGAGCTGATGATGATCTAGAGCGGTGGTACCTGACCCATCCGCGCACTCCCAAGGCTGTCGTGCACACTGGTGAGTCTACGATAGTGTAGGATACACGAGCTGATGATGATCTAGAGCGGTGGTACCTGACCCATCCGCGCACTCCCAAGGCTGTCGTGCACACTGGTGAGTCTACGATAGTGTAGGATACACGAGCTGATGATGATCTAGAGCGGTGGTACCTGACCCATCCGCGCACTCCCAAGGTTGTCGTGCACACTGGTGAGTCTACGATAGTGTAGGATACACGAGCTGATGATGATCTAGAGCGGTGGTACCTGACCCATCCGCGCACTCCCAAGGCTGTCGTGCACACTGGTGAGTCTACGATAGTGTAGGATACACGAGCTGATGATGATCTAGAGCGGTGGTACCTGACCCATCCGCGCACTCCCAAGGCTGTCGTGCACACTGGTGAGTCTACGATAGTGTAGGATACACGAGCTGATGATGATCTAGAGCGGTGGTACCTGACCCATCCGCGCACTCCCAAGGCTGTCGTGCACACTGGTGAGTCTACGATAGTGTAGGATACACGAGCTGATGATGATCTAGAGCGGTGGTACCTGACCCATCCGCGCACTCCCAAGGTTGTCGTGCACACTGGTGAGTCTACGATAGTGTAGGATACACGAGCTGATGATGATCTAGAGCGGTGGTACCTGACCCATCCGCGCACTCCCAAGGCTGTCGTGCACACTGGTGAGTCTACGATAGTGTAGGATACACGAGCTGATGATGATCTAGAGCGGTGGTACCTGACCCATCCGCGCACTCCCAAGGCTGTCGTGCACACTGGTGAGTCTACGATAGTGTAGGATACACGAGCTGATGATGATCTAGAGCGGTGGTACCTGACCCATCCGCGCACTCCCAAGGCTGTCGTGCACACTGGTGAGTCTACGATAGTGTAGGATACACGAGCTGATGATGATCTAGAGCGGTGGTACCTGACCCATCCGCGCACTCCCAAGGCTGTCGTGCACACTGGTGAGTCTACGATAGTGTAGGATACACGAGCTGATGATGATCTAGAGCGGTGGTACCTGACCCATCCGCGCACTCCCAAGGCTGTCGTGCACACTGGTGAGTCTACGATAGTGTAGGATACACGAGCTGATGATGATCTAGAGCGGTGGTACCTGACCCATCCGCGCACTCCCAAGGTTGTCGTGCACACTATGGTGAGTCCACGGGTAGTGTAGGATAGGATAGACGAACTGATCTAGAGCCCGAGTGCATGTCCGGCAATTGGTAAAGCGGTTTTTTTTATGCGGAGCACAGAGGCAGCAAGCACAAAATATGGGGTCAATTTCTTCGCTACAAAGATGCGTCGAAGAAGCACATGAACAGGTTGTGATACCTATAACCCGGAAAGATGGAATCGCTGTGCTTCTGTGTTATTTTTAGGGTTCCGTACCCAAAGGGTGAAAACGGGACCCTATTACTAAGCCTACGTTGTCCATCCGTCTGTCCTACCTATTTAGGGCTGTAACTTTTGAACCGTAATAGCTAGATAGTTGAAATTTTCTCAGATTATGCGTTATTACGGCGGATTTGTTAACAAATAATAAAAATGTGTGTTAGAATTTAAGGGGGGTTCTCAACAAGAAACTATTTTTTCATCATCTCAGCCGATGGATGTCCACTGCTGGACATAGGCCTCCCCCAAAGATCGCCATAACGACCGGTCCTGCGCTGCCCTCATCCAACGTTTTCCCGCCGCCTTCGCCAGGTCGTCGGTCCACCGTCTCACCGGTCGGTTCACCGGTCTTGCGCTAAAGGTTCCTGACCAAAAAAGTTTTTTTTTCTAAGTTAATAATGTTGTGTTTTGTGGTGGTGTGGTACGGAAGCCTCGATGCGCGAGTAGCCCGACTCGCACTTGACCGGTTTTATTTAAAGAAAAGTGACGATTAGCTGTTTATTAGGTAA
Source organism: Agonopterix subpropinquella (assembly GCA_922987775.1). Lineage (NCBI taxonomy): Eukaryota > Metazoa > Arthropoda > Insecta > Lepidoptera > Depressariidae > Agonopterix > Agonopterix subpropinquella. Next base: position 23,439,115 of record OV277705.1, read on the forward strand.
ATTTATCGATTGTAGTAACACATTATGTCCGTATCGTGCAGAGAACTACCACCGCATGCACGCGGTAGTGTCGGCGCTGCGGGTGTCGGCGCTGGAGGCGGTGCGCAAGGAGTGTCGCGCGAGGTACGCGGACTCGCTGCGCGCGTACGTCACTCAGTACTTCGGGCGGCCGCTAGAGAAGCTCACTCTGTTCTTTGAGGTACGTTACTAACAGAAATCATCATCAGCCTGTCATTGTCTGCCAGTGGCGGACTAAGCTGATTAAGGGGCCCAAACCGACAAATTTTATTCCCCTCTCGAGGTCGTCGGTCTTCCCAAAAACTTCATATGGGCGCGTAGAAAATTATCTTTAGCTGGAGGGGAGGGCCCTCCTTGGGCGTAAAAATATTTTTTTAACAGGCTAGGTTGTTGCAATAATAGGTTTCTTAAACCTAGAGCTAGCGAAGTGAGTCCGTGATTTCACTGCAATATGATTCACTCGCAGTAATATGATCTACAATCTTGAATAAGTTATATATTAAACCCTATCCATATACACGCACACAGACATAATTTATAGGATGCCTCACGCAGACGCACACCAACCTAACAAAGTTGGCCACTTTTGTTTTATACGGTGAGGCATGAGGCTCATTCTAGACATATTACTTTTTCTAAGTCTACAATATAGAACAACTTTTGCAATACGACTGGTTAGTTTTAGTACAATAAAAAATTTTGAGCGAGTGAAGCGAATTCGAGATTTTACTACAATATTATATTGGGTCATTGCAAACCTACAATACGAACTACATGCTAATAACATACTAATGCGTCCAGGTTTTGCGATGAAATCACAACCAGAAGCGAGCGAAGAGTATTCGAGATTTTCCTAAAATTAAACTCGATTTCCAGCTTATGCCCAAATCGAGTTCATTTGCGTGTAAAACAAAGAGATTGGAATGAGCGAAGCTGGACTTTGTTCACTACGAACAGGGCTCCCGACTCCAAACTACAGTCCCAGGATCGGAGACCCGGGCCATATATAGATAATAATAGTACACTGTACACTATAGAAACGAAACTCCCGCGTTAAATGTCAAGATTCGCCTCCAAAATGTCAAGATATGCCTACCAATCTCGTGTTGGTTTCTTGATTTAACCATAGTTTCGCTGCTATTGGATATGTGCACGACACTAGCGCCACACTAGCGCGGCGTACTGACAGAACTTTTGCGGACAGCCGTGAATTATTTACACTATTATAGTACTGTAAAAGTCTGTGTTTGTTCGAGGATTATGCCATAACTACTGGACCGATTTTGATAAAATTGTATATTTAAAAGCTTATTATTAGTCTTAAAAGCTTGCTTATATTTTATTCCGGTACGATGACGGGAGCGGATGCGGACGAAGCCACGAACAAAATCTAATTTGTATCGGAATTCCCATACAAACTTTTAACTCAGTTTTAACACCTTTAAAGGTTAAAATGCGACAAGCCTTTTTAAGTGAGCATCTAGATGTCAATTGAAACTTCCATGTCAAATTTTAAGTTTGTAGTCTTGACAGTTTTGGAGATTTCGTGTTAAGTTAGTGTGCGGATTTGCATAGATTCAAGCAAATCTGACACAGCTTCACCGTCAGTAGTTCAAATTTCTGCCACAGCGTGCGCTGCGATCGACTTGACAGTTCCCAACACCCACTTCGCACATAGCCAATAGTGTTCGACAGCATTTATTCTATTCCTCTTCATACGTGTATAATGAATGTATTGCATTGTATTGTTGTATTGTACGCAGGGGGTGGCGGAGGCGGTGGCGGGCGGGGTGCGGGAGGACGAGGTGTGCTACCGCGCCGCCTTCAGCAAGCACGAGCTGCGCAGGGTGCTCGCCATGTACCCCGCGCACGAAGGTTTACTATCTCACTATATTACTTTTTCTCAAACATGCTTGGAAATGTGAGCATTATTTTGACAACCTTCTTCGAGATAAATCGAAATTGCTGTACTGGCCAAATACATGCGCGCAGCGGCCGGCAATGTTGTATGAAAATCCATATCTGTCGTGTTTAGCGGCCAACTAAATTACATAGTAAACTCATATCTGTCGTATAATTTAAAAATGAAACTATCTTTTACTCTGAAACATGGCGACAAAGGAGGTAACTTATCAGAGGTTTTATTTAAATTTCGAACTGACTTGCAAATAAAAAGCTGTTTAATGAAAAAAAAATGTTGTTCGTTCGTTGTGGTTTCTTCGTTATTGCTTTTGAAAAGAGTTTTAATTTCCGCGCATTATTTAAACAAAATTTATTGTTTTAATTTCCGCGCATTATTTGAGAAAAGTACTATACAAGCCTTGGCCACAACTAGGCATTGATGGACTTACGTAAGTGTGCCTCGGCTTCGCCTCGGCCCACATTTACACGTTCGTCCATCAATGCCTCTGTTGCTGGCCGCTGCAGTAATGTACTAATATTACAGCCTGTTGTGGGCAAAGAACTCCTCTCACGAATAGGGTATATGGGAGTGTGCCATACTTCACCACACTGAAACAGCGAGGATTGGTGGAGGCTAGTTAGTGGTCAACTTGCTGTATGAGAACTCTCAAACTGCCATTGTTACACGAATCAAATCAAAATGTTTTATTCAAAATAATATCACATGGATAGCAGATAGACAAACATCCATGACTTGGATACAGATATTCGTATTCGCCATACAAATATTTGCCCCTTATGAGATTCGAATCCGCGACCCTTGGCACAGCAGGCAGGTTCACTACACATTCGGCTATTAGGCCGCCGCCGTCGTGATTTAATTATAATTTTATCTTTTTAATTTGCAGTCGGTTTTAAATTTTTGTTAATTTAACATCATGAGTGCGATTTTTGAATCTCATTCGCTGAGTTCAGCAGTTGAAAATGTCAAAATTACTGTGGAGATATGCATCTTTCTACTGCTGATTTGACTTTCAAAAATCATAGTTCAGGAGTGCGATTTTTGAAAGTCAAATCAGCAGTAGAAAGATGCGTATCTCCATCGTAATTTTGATATTTCAACTGCTGAACTCAGCGAATGAGATTCAAAAATCGCACTCCATGTTGTTATTTTTACGTTCTGTGTAAGATTTCTTAGTTTTTCAGACAACAGTGCTTTCTATGCATATTTTTAAGCTTTGTACGTTGTTTGTAGTTCGCAAGTCGATGCACCGGCTGTACCGCACGGTGGAGAAGCACGTGAGCGAGGAGGGGGGGCTGCTGCAGGTGGTGTGGCGCGCCATGCAGGAGGAGTTCCTCGCGCAGCACCGCGCGCTCGAGGTATGTACCACTACACCACCGCCTTAGGGAGGAGGGGGGGCTGCTGTATTTTTTTAATCGTTATAGGTAACCGGTTAAAAATTTCATAAGTAATGTGTTTTAATGGCTAGCTAAAAATAAAGGAAAATTGACACATATTACACTTGAATGGGCCCATTCAAATATCATGTGTCAATCCCATAAAGTTACTATACATTACGGAATAGAGGAACTGACAGCTGAGAGAGCGAGATGTACCTAGCGGCACCACTGTATAATAGAGAGAGATACATGGCGCGAGGCAATAGAACCGTTTTTGGGAACTTATCGGCACAATCGACACGGTAAATATTCGAGCTCTGTGAATAATTTGTTAATCTAAAGTGAAATCGTAGATTATTTTGTGAAATATACTAACACTATTTTTATCTACAATTTCACGTTAGATTCACAATTATACACAGAACTCCATGTTTTAGCGTGCCGATAAGTGCCGACAAATTCACAAAAAAACGATGTCATAGTTCCTCTATTCCGTAAGGTATAATAACTTTATGGTCAATCCAGACCATGTTTAATCTGTGTACTGAATTTTATTCAAATCCTTTCAGCCGATTCGAGTAATAAACTTTTCTGATGATGATGATTGCATTGTATTATTAATTATTGTTGTGTATAACAGACGCGCATCGCGGCGTGCTACCCGGGCGCCGGGCTGTCCCTCCCGCTCACCACTCAAGACATCCTCGAGGCCTTCTCCGACATCGCGAGAGAACATTAAACATAGCATGGCAGTTGCAACACTGCCGAAATATCGACAACTCTATTACGAACGCGGTAAGAACCAGCTTACATGTTTACTTGTAAAGCCTGACAAGAAAATAAAAAACTTAGCCATGTTGCGGAAAATCATTGGAACTAATTTTTGAACCTGGAGTGCGATTTTTGAATCTCATTCGCTGAGTTCAGTAGTTGAAAATGTCAAAATTACTGTGGAGATACGCATCTTTCTACAGTTGATTTGACTTTCAAAAATCGCACTCCTGAAGTATGATTTTTGAAAGTCAAATCAGCAATAGAAAGATGCGTATCTCCATACTCATTTTGACATTTTCAACTGCTGAACTCAGCGAATGAGATTCAAAAATCGCACTCCTGAAACATTGTCATTAAAGGTTATATTCGATTGTAGCAGCGCCCACAAAGCAGGGTTTTTTATTTTTCTGGTCAGGCTTTAGTTGAAACACTTTTGTGAACTCCCACAGCGCCCACACTCAATTCGTTCGCCATGCGCCCGTACGTTGATGGACGTACATTTATGTGCTTCAGGAGACCCGATTTTTTTGTAAAGTCATTCCATGAAGTGAAAAGTACTAGTTAATTATTATTTACGATGCTGAAGATGTAAATTACAATAGTGTACGACTGTACGTTGAGTATGCTGCCTTATTGTATTAATATGTAGTTTTAAATTAGATTTAATTACTTATGGATTAGATATATTTGCTGTTATTTATTTACCTATTTTTGTAAATACTTATTATATTTTAGTGCAAGTTTTATATTAAATATAATAATATTCATTAGAGTATTTTATTTAACGAATTCCAGAGGTGTATAGGAAAGATCATCCGCCATTTTCGACCGTCCGTCCCCTTCAATCCATCGATTAAATATACATGAGCAAAAGAGACAGCCTGCCATGTACCAAGTGAAAAGTAGTAAATACACGAGCCAAATTACTCCATTAAGGTGGTTTCAGTCCATACAAAAGTTTGACGCGCAGTACGCGTAGACGGAATTAATAAAAGTAATTTTTCATACAACATTTTAAAATCTCCATATCTTCGTAATTATATTATAAATTGCAGATGTTATTTGTGACGCGGCATCTAGATTTTCTAAACTATTTTTCCATATAAACAAAGTTACTAATATTAATACCGTCTACGCGTAATGTGCGTCAAAGTTTTGTATAAAATTGACCCCTCTGCAACTACCTTAAAGAACAAATATGAAATGAAAGACAAAGTAAAGCAAATAAAAGCTTTTAATTAAATAACTATTTTGTTTATTACATACATACACTAATAAATTGATTCACCGACTGTAATACTTAATTATTTAATCAATAGACTTGGGAGGGTAGTAGTTCAGGTAGACTAGTCCGCTCGCCTTGGCCTGCAATGACAAAAAAATACAGTTTAGAATGTAGTTTGCTTAGGGTAGATATAAGTTTGTTGTTTCAAGTTATATGAAACAACAAGAAAATAGAGAAGAAAGTAACTAGTATTGCTCATGGAAAAGATTTGACTTACGGTGAAATTGAATCAAACAAATTACACAACTTGATTGAGTCTTAGACTAATTATATCGGGACGCGTAACCACGTGTCATTCTACTAACAAACTTTCTGCCACTTTTTGCGGGGGGCGAGGTAACATGTTATCCGCAACTTTGGATTTTATTCCCTATGACTTTAGATTCTAATTTTGAATGTTCAAAATCATGAAAAGTAGTCTCGTGTAAACCCCAAACGTTCTAAGTTCAAAATTATTGTTTCGCAATAATAGGCTGTCTAGTTTAGTGATAAGTTATAAAATTGAATGTTGAATGTGCATGATCATTGCTCTTATACCGTGGCAGAGGAGAAATGCTACCGCAAGGCCGGTCCGGATATAATTAGTCTAAGGATTGAGTATATAGTCTAAATCGGAAAAAGTAATACATCATGACTTCTCCTGAGTTAATCTGGGTTCTTGCAGTGACTATATAGTATGCATACAATGGTAAGTGGTAGAACAAGTTCGGGTTTGAAACAGGTTTGAAATAATCATTATAATCTGTCCAGTAGTTTTCAAGTAAATCACAAACATTACAATAGTATAAAACAAAGTCGCATCCTGCTGTCTGCCTGTTCATGTATGCTTAGATCTTTAAAACTACGCAACGGATTTTGATGAGGTTTTTTTTTAATAGATAGTGATTCAAGAGGAAGGTTTATATCAGCATTGCACCCGTACGAAGCCGGGGCGGGTCGCTAGTTGTATATACAGTTTGAGCAGTAGGTTCTCACAGTAGATAAGCACCAAACTTCCCTGGATTGAATCCCAGTTTAGTTGTTACTCATGTAGATTATTTTGTATATGTAAATGGTAGGTATTCTCAACATCTCTGACAATCCCCTTGGGGAATATAATTGTGAGTATATGCTATACTATGCTTTGTAAATGGTACAATTTATTGAATAACAGCAGACAGCGACCAGAGACCGAGAGAGAGATTACAATGGTCCAATATAAAGGCTTTGCATAGCATAGCATATGCTCACGACTATATTCCCCGAGGGGGTAGTCAGAGATATTCTGAAACTTCAGAACATCCACGTTTCACTAGTAGTACCGAAACTCTGTCCAGTGTGACGGGGAGTAAGCCCGTCGCCACTTGTAATGGACAGTAGGTAAAATACATGCCTCGAAATTGAAGCATGCAGGTTTCCTCACGATGTTTTCTTTCACCGAAAAGCCAGTGGTGTTACAAATCGTACATAAATTCCGAAAAACTCATTGGTATGAGTCGGCCTGGACGGGGATCGAACCATCGCCTCCTGCACGGCAGGCAAGGTTACTCGCCACTGGACCACCACGGCTTTAAAGGTTTTGCTTGGCTTTGGTTGTGTAATTTGTGCTGTAGTTTATGGACAGAGCATAATTGACTTACTGCAATGATAGTTCCAATGCTGAAGACCACTCCGAACAGTAGGACGGCGTTGAAGCGGCGCTGGTCGGCGTCGTGCTTGGCCTGCCAGGAGCCGCGCGGCACGGGCAGCTCGTCCATGCTCGGCGGCTTGAAGTGAGCGTCGTGGTAGCGACGCGCTGTTTACACACAAACGGTCTTGAGTTATAGTACAGACAGTACTAGTTAAATAAATAAATAAAGCCTTTATTACTGACAATTTACATATTAAAGATCTTACATTCTATTTCTTCTATTCTATTTTAATATTTATTTATTTCTGACATCCAGAATGGTTATGCTTATTCAATTATGCCAGTCTGCCCTTTGGCAAAAGCCTCCCCTAGAATTCTCCATAACCCTTTGTCCATTGCCTTTCTCCTCCATGTTGCGCCAGCCATTTCCTTAATTTCATCTTCCCATCTCTTTCTTTGTCTTCCCTTTCTCCTCTTTCCGTCGCGAGGGTACCATACAGTGATGTCTTTAGACCATTTGTTTTTCCTGCTTCGGAGTGTGTGACCAATCCATTTCCATTTTAATTTCCTCTCTGTACTATATATAATGTACTACTATACACTGTATGTACTAGTACAGACAGTACTAGTTACTAACATAGCAAATACATCTTTTCAATAAAAACCGGCCAAGAGTGTGTCGGATGATGGTATCAAGAGACGCGTTTACGTGATCATGTACAATAAAAAATCTTCCTGGACGGAGATTAATTATGTTTGCATGTGTGTTGTCCTCTTCTAGGAGTCCATTTCATAATGTGTAATAAAACCGGTCAAGTGCGAGTCGGGCTACTCGCGCACCGAGGGTTCCGTACCACACCACCACAGAACACAACATTATTAAATTAGAAAAAAAACTTTTTTTGTCCGGGACCTTTAGCGCGAGACCGACTCACACTTGGCCGGTTTTTAGTATTTGTTGTTATTCTGTAGAGTTTGCTCTATAATCACACTAAGTTTGACGCTTGTATGTATTACTGTTTTTACTATAGAGCGTGAAGAAAAAACGTTGATAAAAACTAGTTTCTTGTTGAAAACCCCCCTTAATTTTTAACTTTCTGCCATTTTTATTATTTGTTACCAAATCCGCTGCAATAACGCATAATCTGAGAAAATTTCAACTATCTAGCTATTACGGTTCAAAAGTTACAGCCCTAAATAGGTTGGACAGACGGACGGATGGACGGACAGACGGACGGACAATGTAGGCTTAGTAATAGGGTCCCATTTTCACCCTTTGGGTACGGAACTCTAAAAATCATGGATGCTTTACATCTCACTCTAGCTTACATATCTTCGTATGGCTTTTTTCTTTTAAGGGTTCCTCGCACTTGACCAGTTATTATCTTTTGTATTGGTACACCAAGTGATTTTCACATGTTATGAAACAGACTCTAATGAAGAGTTGGATATTTATTACTAGTACACACACATTCACAGCTTAGAAGGACAAAGTGTGATCACCTTCACACGAGAAAGAAGAAGACAGCTTAGAAGTTTGACAAAGGTTCAATAATTCATATCCACAGCTGGTATTAAACTTATTTTAGTATTTACAAAAACATGAATCTGCTCCATTGATTTGTTGATAATGGATTATGCACTTTATGAACACATTGCATAGAGTGCTAACACCGCCAACTTGGAAATAATTGAAGAAATACACTGACCACTGGACATTGTTACTGATAAGGATAATTTTGTAGGTTAGTTTTGCAGTTATGTAACGATTTTACTTCCAAACTGAAGATTCTTTCCATGATAACATTACCAAATAAAAAGGCAATAGAAAGATTATAGCAGAAATAATAAAGTAAATGCCAGAGGCCTTAAAATTACTAGAAAAATAAGACAATCAAAGTGTTGAGTTTGGTAATTTGTTGAAAACAAAAGCGTAACGATAATGAAAGTTAGGTACCTGATTGCTGAAGGAGCCTAGGGACGATCTGGCGGACCGGGAACATCTTTGCTGAAGATTTCCTTTCACAGGAAAAGCCCAAATCCAAAAATCCTGAACACTGTCGACGAAGAAAATCGAACGAAAATTGTTTTTTTTTTCCACGAAAACGAAATCAGTGTTGCCACTGTACTTTTTGGATAGGGGTTACTTACCTATCTCCGTTCAGACTGACTTTAGGGATATTATTATACATGTAATAACAAGTTTTGTTTGTTACTTTATTCTGAACTAAAATATTCTAGTTTGGTTGGTGGCCGCGCTAAAAACAACGTCGAAAAATAAGGCGCCAACCTTCCATACAAAATCCGCATTATCTTTTACGAATTTCATGCTACCCCTGCTTACACATGTACCTCGTCCATAGGTTATATTGCCTAAGCATAAGCATATGCTCACGACTATATTCCCCGAGGGGGTAGTCCAGGCGGAGGACATTTGCCTTTTGTTGGTTTTTCCGATTCAGTTTGCATAGAATGTGCTGCCATCTGTTAAATATATCTTTTACTATGAAAAAAAAAAGATTATATTGTCTATGTCTTAAATACTTATTGCACGCGTTTTTTTTAACGTTTTCTGTTTACTGGATAAATTATTCATAAACTAAAAACAAAAAATCTCATAAGTTACTTCAAATTTTAAAGTTATTTTTCAGGTTTTCGACCAGGGGTTCTATACAGATTTAGACTTCTAATGGGCTGTACTCTTTCCCCTTTAAGCCATACAGACCTATTAAAAATCACCCTGTATAAGTAGTTATGTATAGTATAGGTAGAATTATTTTCAGAGAAACACAGATGGCGCTAGCTAGCCTTCAATTTGACATAAGTTGGATGCATAATGTTGCCACGAGTGGGCTCTCTTTTCTAATATACCTACTTATATTACTCTTTGGTAAGGATACTGGAATTTCACTCGATCGGTGCGGGATTGAACGAAAACTAGCATTCAAACAACGGTATGAGTATATAAGTATATGTATATACAACGTGTTAATGAATTAACGCAAAACTAGAAAGTAGTTTGTTTAGAATCGAGAGCTGAGTCGAATTATCATGGTTTCAACATAGGTAATTTTTTTCAAAATATTAAATAATTTGTTAGCAAAATTAAAAAATTTCTGAAACCGATGTCAACCCACCGCACGGGCACACTCACCCTACTTACTACCAAAACAAGATTATAAAAATGTATCCATAGGTACGTTACCGCTTTCTTCCAGTGCTGAAATGATAACAAATCATTTTTGTCTCAAAACTTAAAATGCGAATAGCTTTAAAATTTAATTATCAAAATAATTAAATTATTATTTTAATCTAATTATTTTGTTATAAATCAGTTGGGGTGTATGAGGTTTTGCGCTAATTCATTAACACGTTGTATAAGTAGGTATGTATAGTATAGGTAGAATTATTTTCAGAGAAACACGGATGGCGCCAGCTAGCCTTCAATTTGACATAAGGTGGATGCATAATGTTGCCACGAGTTTGGGGTAGTCTGAAATATTCTGAAACTTCAGAACATCTACGTTTCACAAGTAGTAGGTACCGAAACTCTGTCCAGTGTGACGGGGAGTAAGCCCGTCGCCACTAAGCCTAAGCCTATATTGCCTAATGTTTCTTGTTAAATAAAAAAAATCTACCTGTTATCAAAAGGGTTGGATTGCCTTTTCGGGCTGAATCTGTGAAAACAGAGTAAAGCTACTGTAAAAAGTGTTAGATCTAGCCCCAACGGGCTAAGGTGGCAACACTACCACAGACAATATTAGAATATTCCTGCCGTCCGTCCTCCCTCCCCGTAGACGGTCCTCCTCCTCCCTATTCACGCTCCGAAAGTGCCGTTCGTTTCATGGTTTCATCGTCTGCAATTGACACATTTGGGTTGTTTTATATTTTTACCCGACTGCCATGCACGAACAAAATGAAAATTGTCAAGGTTTATTGACTGTTTATTTTAATAATTTTACGTAATTTTACATAACAATCTGCGGTTCAAGTATTGACAGAACAATAGATTTATGAGGAAGAATTTGTCCTCCGTTCACGTACAACTCGTCTTTGATGACGACGCCTTCGCCCAATACAGTTGTGTTCTCCATACGCACCCAGCGGCCAACCACGGAGCGCCAGCCGACGATACACCCGTTCAACCACGCGTGTTCACGTACAATGGCGCCACGGAGGATCGAACTATGCTTCACACACGCTCCATCTCCAATCACGACGTCAGGACCGATCGTAACATCGGGCCCGATTCGACATCCTTTACCAATTTTAGCCGTAGAGTCTATAAGCACGTTTCCGACCACTCCTGGACCGGCATGCAGCTTCTCCTGTTGGTTCCGCCGTAAACTGCTCAGATATAAGCTTGTTCCGGTCAAGAAGTCTTTTGGCTGTCCAACGTCCATCCAGAAACCTTGAAGTTCCATAGCATGGAGTTGCCCATCTTTTGCCATATTCGGGAATACTTCCTTCTCTATGGACATCGGACGAAGTTCGATTCTATTTAGGACTGTTGGATTGAAAATGTATATTCCCGCATTGATTTTGTTGGAGATGAATTCCTGAGGTTTTTCGACAAAACTGTCTATCAGTCCATCTTCTTTATAAACCACCACGCCGTACTTCGATGGTTCTTCTACTTTTGTCACAACAATGGTGCCTTCTTTACCATGTTCCTTGTGGTAAGCGAAGAGCTGTTTGAATGGAAATTCACAAATGACATCCGAATTTAAGACAAAGAACGGTTCATGACTGGTACTGAGTATATCTCGAGCTAGCGCCAGTGGCCCTGCAGTTCCGAGTGGTTCAGATTCATGTGAGAACGTGACAGATATTCCCAGCTTCGACACTTGCTCTGTCAACTCTTTTTCCAGGTCTTCGGCTCTGTAGGAGACTGCAAGGATGACTTCAGTGACTCCTGCATCGGCCAGCGCTTCAATCTGATGCAATATTATTGGTTTATTGGCAAATTCTACTAAAGGTTTCGGTCTGCTCAAAGTTAAAGGTCTCAAGCGTGTTCCGAATCCCCCGACCAATATCAAAGCTCGAATTCTAACTTCACAGTATAGTTTCTCTTTAACACATAACATTTTCTGTTAGAATTGGTTTCAATTGGTATCAAGGTCAATTCGTCCGAACCCTACTGTAATTACTCGCTCTCACTTCGAAGTCTCACACTGTACTGTAGCGGAAAGTGGACACGTAGGTATAGGAGGTGAACAAAAACAGTGGAACGAATTTGCGCCTGGCAATTTCCTGTTAGCAAACAGCTGTTTACAAGTATTTGATATTTAATCTTCCCTGGCGATTTGTGAAATTGTAATTGTTACAGTTTTATTATGACAATGTTCGTATTTATTATTAATGCACCTATTAAAATTAATTGATACAGTACTTTACTCTTTAAAGTTCTTTACACTTGTAAATTGTTAGTACGATGACACTTTTAGAAACAAAAGCGAACGCTACACATGTTTATTACCCGACTGCGCCAGAAGGAGGGTTATGTTTTTCGAGCGTATGTATGTATGTATGTATGTATGTATGTATGTATGTATGTATGTTTGTATGTATATTTCTTTGGCACGGCCTACAGCCTAAACGGCTTGATGGATTTTGACGTATGAGGTGTCGTTAGATTAGCAAAAATCGTGAGAGTGACATAGGCTATATTATTTTAATAAGGTGGTTGCGAATAAAAAAAAAGAGGGGGAATAAAAAAATTTTTTTTGTTAAAAATTTCAATATGGGTATCAAATGAAAGCTTGTAAACAGACGATTCCAAAAATATATATATTATAGTACTTTTATGCTACCATTTCGACACAAGATTAAAAAGTATGAAATAAACTAAATTATTAAGAAAAACAAAAAACCCGACTGCATAAAAAACTATAATACTAACTGAAAAGAGAAAAACAAGCTTTTATATTCACTAATCAACGATAACAACTTGGTTCGAACAAATATAATTTGAATGCTATTAGGTAGGTATTGCAGGCGGGGACAAACCAAAGAAGGTACCTAAGGTATGTTTTATATTCTTCTTTGTCCCCGTTTGCGATACCTACCTAATAGCATTCAAATTATATTTGTTCGAACCAAGTTGTTATCGTTGATTAGTGAATATAAAAGCTTGTTTTTCTCTTTTCAGTTAGTATTATAGTTTTTTATGCAGTCGGGTTTTTTGTTTTTTTTAACTTTTACTTTCGTAAATTATCATGAAGGTCACAGACTTCATCAACGTATAACTACACTTTATGCGTTCAATCGCACAGCTGGTTGGTTGGAATACTGTCACAACTTTGGTACGCCAAACGTCATTGTTCAGTGTAGAGATATTGTCTAAATTGGCTGCGGGATTATAGTTCTAATTTACTGCTACATACGAGACTTAATAGCGCGAGGAAGCGTGTTGTCGAGTGAGTAAATACAAGTATAGAATGCTATCAGAGGCAAGAGTGAAGAGAGGGAGGATGCCAACTAATTCTATACGACACGAGTCAGTCAAACGAGTCCCTCGGAGGGAAAGGCGCGGCGCTTGCGCAACGCAGCCGACATTCTTTGTTTACGTTCGATAAAAAAAAACGTAACAAAAAACATTGAAATGCAGATGCAGTGTGTAAGTTTAGAGATTTTATTATTGGAGCAGAGTTGATAGTGTTGTGTTTGTGAATGTTTTCGACATGGAGATGACGAAGGCTCAGGATGGGAGGCCCGAGGGGAATGGTGATGGAGCCAGGAGTCTGGAGGTGAATACTAACGTAACGTTACCGTAGCCGTAATCGTAAGACAAACATAACATAGATGTTATTTATTTGCACGCCAAAAACATAGAGGTAACAAAACAGTTGGTGTTTTAGATAAGACCATCAAACTAAACAACTTTCACTGTAGAGACGCCAGCGAAAAAAAATCTGAGTCGCATACGTTTGAGTCGAGTAGGTAACTACTGCAGTTTTGTATGAAAAAACATATTTTTACCGATGTTGGCGCCATAGTAAAAGTTGGTCAGTTTGTCTAAACCACCCCTTTAAATATTACTATGGTGTTTTGTTACACCATGTTAAATAAAGTAGAATAAGATGATACGTAAGGGTACAAAAGGCGGTCTTATCGCTAAAAACTATTTCATCCCGACAAATAAAGATACAAAAAACTGTGGAATGTTTTCCTTTATTGTTCACCAACTCGTTAATTTGGTTAATACCTGCTCTATTATGTTTAATTGATTTTAAATTAGTTAATGATATTGTCTGAATTGTTTTCCCAGCATGTATTTTGATAGAACTAAAGTCCGTAACCGTAATAGAACATGCTAATCGTAATCACCATTGTGTAAATCTTGTCCGATTTGACCTACGTTAGATAGGTAGGTACATTGTCTAGTTTACTTAACTCTTTTAATTACTTACGTTAAATTCACAAATCGATCCATTTTGCATCTCACCGATCCCCGCTACCCAATCCGCCGCGTAGCCCCAGCAACGTCCTATGCCGAGGTCCGTACCCCTCTGGGTGCCCCTAGGTCGGTTGCTTAAGTTCATTCATTTGGCCCGGTAGACCCTTCGTGGTCCCTCCAATAGTCCGCAGTAAAAAGCAGTAGTTGCTCCCTGAGCAGAGCTGTAAATGTCATTTAAAAAAAAAAAAACATTTTCAACACTTCGATCCGTGCAAAATGGATCGATTATTTGATCGCAGATTTTGCAGGGTAGTGAAGTGAGTCATCAGTCATCACTGATCAAATCATCATCTTGAGCTTATCCCATTATTTGGGGTCGGCGCGGGTGCTCTATTGCGCCGGAGATGGTTTAGTAGCAATCTTCCATTCACCTTTCTTTACCGTATTTTCTTTCGTCTTTCTTTTCTAGTAAAAAAAAAACAAAACAATCGTTTGCACATTCTATAACGCCCGCCACACACATACGGAATTCCGAATCGGGATTACGATTTCGTATGGACCCCCTCCATAATTCCGATCGGAATTGCGGAGGTATCAAATCCTATACAAAATAACAATCATCATCATCATCTCAGCCGATAAACGTCCACTGCTGGACTTTACAGACATTCTATCTCTATCGTATTTCATTTCTAGTTAGTTTGAAACTTTGCTATATTAGGTAGGTACCGTAGGTATTTAACCACAGTGCATTTTATTAACAATACTGATACGGAATTCCGATATGTGGCGAACCTAAGAATGACATTTAGAAGCTGTGAGTTTGAGTTCGATCTCTTGACCTATGTCAAAATCAATAACATTTCGACCCTTTTCATACTCAACTCACGTTGTACTCTTAAATACTCCGTGACTCACGTTCAAAAGACTCCTCGGCCTAAGCCCCAAAGTGGTATGCTAAAACGTGAGCTTAGGAGCCCGCGAGAACTTGAGATTATATTCCGAGAGATAAGTGTACTTTTTGCAACCATCAGCAGCAAGGCTGATTCAGTGTTTATGGGGTGTATAGCTTCTCTGTGATGGGGATGGACCAGGTCTGCCTGCATAACTCCAGTCGGTTTAGGAGTTACTGATGATTAAAGGTCTGTAAAAAATTAATCAGCCTTGCATGCAGCTGATTGTATATTATTGTTGTAGTATATGCAATGTAGCTATGTGAACAGTATAAAAACTGACATAGTTCATCAGTCGGTATAGGAGATACAGCTGTTCAAAGGTCGGATCTTTGTATGGCTGTATCTCCTAAACCGACTGACAGAACTTGACAGTTTTTGTACTGTTCACATAGCTACAGTGCATACTGCAAAAATATCATACGATCAGCCTTGCAGCTGATCGTTAATTTTTTACTGACCTTTAAACATCAGTCCTAAACCGACTGGAGTTATGCAGGCAGACCTGGTCCATCCCCATCACAGCGATGCTCTACACCCCATAAATACTGAATCAGCCTTGCTGCTGATGGTTGCAAAAAGTACACTTTCTCTTATACTATTAGTTTATGAATTCGGGCCTTAGATAACTATAACATAACATAACTATAATGTTAAAACATGATAAAAGTTACGTTACAGTGGAGACCAGAGATTAGATCACATCCGTCTTTGACATGCAATTTAAAAATGCAATAGGTTAAGTTATAGGTAGATAGATATCTACAGTTATGTAACGATACTTCATGGTAGGTAGGATTGAATAGACATTTTTACTGACATTATATCTCTATCGTATTTCATTTCTAGGTAGTTTGAAACTTTGCTACATTGTTAGGTACCGTAGGTACTATATCCACAGTGAATTTTATTAAATTAGAGAACATGAACTGTGCTAAAACTGACAAACTTTTACAGTACGGTGTTTCTTCTCGGCGATACGATAGTTTCGCCATGTTTATACGAGATGATATAAAATATTATAACGCAGACATTTATGTCATTTAGCTCGATGGACCCTTATAACAGTGTATAAAAAAATCTACCTTTTCTTATAAACAAAGCGAAAATATTTGGTGAGGAAATTGACAGCGTTCAAATTCAAACGTTGAGGAAAAACACCCACCCACCTACCTACCCTAGGTACGTCTTACAGAGTAACAACGTAACGACGTATTATACACATCTTAATTCTTACCGACTTCGTACGACATTTTTTTATTGTCACTGATACAAAAACGATAACTGTCTGGGAAATATAAAAATAGTTCTCCTGAACTTTTGTCTACAAAAAGTTGACTGATAAACACCTACCTATTTATGTCTTCCTGCTTTGTTTTTTGTACGGATCAATTTGTTTGACTTTGACGTATATCGCGTTACTAAATATTTATACATTTTTAAATTATACAGACTACCCAGTTGTTTGGCATTGACAATTTGGCATTCACAGAAATAGTAAAAAGTCTAGGTATCTTGTTCCCAATTATATTTATTGCTTGTTTGATGCATAATTAAATCTACTAAGTACCTATCTACATAAATTGAATTGTCCTGTTCGTGCGGGAGCTTGTTACAGAAGGACAGACAGACAGAACCCAAAATTGAACGCGCAAATGTAAACCGTAGCTACAACACCAAGTGAGAGCGATTTTTCCGAAGAAAAAGAAGACTTCATTAATCGCAGAACTAACATCGCTCTATCGAAGTTTTCACAGACATTCCATCCATATACAAGGTCCGACTAAACAACCGTTGGAACAAGCTTATCTCCAAGCAGCCTAGCCTGGCGTAAGGACTTCCCATTTTATTGGAGGAACCTTCCAGCATTTCCTACTATATGCTACGTGTATACTTTGCACGTCGGTTATACCTACACAGTTTCCAACTCATCACTATACATAGCAGCCACATAGCAGCATATACTTAACTTATTAGTAACTAGGTAGGCAGGTATATCATAGCATATGCTCATTGGCTATTATTCCCCGGAACAGTCAGATATTTTCTAAATATAGGTATACTAAACAACAATACCACCTGCCTTTGGTACGAAAAACCTGAAGCTATTCCTTACCGATTCACAGGGATTGCCCGGTATTTGCCCTAGCTTGCATCCTCGTATCTTTGGAACGAACAATCTGAAGCTATTCCGTACCGATTCACGGGAAATGCCCGGTATTTACCCTAGCTTGCATCCTAGTATCTTTGGTACGAACAACCTGAAGCTATTCCTTACCGATTCACAGGGATTGCCCGGTATTTGCCCTAGCTTGCATCCTCGTATCTTTGGTGCAAACAATCTGAAGCTATTCCGTACCGATTCACGGGAATTGCCCGGTATTTGCCCTAGCTTGCATCCTCGTATCTTTGGTGCAAACAACCTGAAGCTATTCCTTACCGATTCACGGGGATTGCCCGGTATTTGCCCTAGCTTGCATCCTCGTATCTTTGGTCCGAACAATCTGAAGCTATTGCGTACCCGATTCACGGGAAATCCCCATCAGTATTTGCCCTAGCGTGCATCCTCGTATCTTTGGTAATGAATAATATAATAATATAATATAATATTTATTTATTTCCTCAACAGTAATATAATATACGACATAGGTAATATGCTATAACCATTTTGCATTTACTGTTAAGTCCCTGTCTCCCGATATTGTACATACTACAAGTAGTAGTACTGTGACTCAGGAACCAGAGACCTCCCCAGTTTAACAATTGAACTTAGTAGTAAGTACCTACATACTATTTTGCTAGTGAATTGAACATGAGAAACATAAAGAAAAGAAAGAAATGAGAAAAACAGTATAACGAATTTTCTTAGGTATAAACAATTTTGAGAAAACAAATTTTAGCCAAAATGAAATATTAGCGAATACAAATTTTTAATGAGACGTTTTCCAACCAGTAAAACAAAAAATCTGTAGATAGCAAGCTGCATTAAAAGTTTAGAAATACACATTGACATTAATGTTTGCATCATGAACATATAGTGCGCCAAATAACATATTATTATATTTGTGAAAGAAGCAATCTGTTTTAGATAATATACAAAAATTTACTTACTGCGTAAAAAGTAGATGAATTTAAAGTATCAAAACGTCATTCATAGTTAAATCCATTTTGGTAATGAACAATCTGAAGTTTTGCCTACCTTATTCACGGAAAATACCCGACCCGGGGTATACCCCTGTAAGGTGTCGTTGGGTATTGCATCCTCGTATCTTTGATGCTACGACTGGTTGTGTAGTCGTTGCATTGATACGAAGTATATGAAAAAACTGAAGCATTTGCGTACCGATTCATGGGAAATACCCGGTATTGCTTGCATCCTTTCAATGGAAACGCACTCATAAAAGTAGACTATTTGAGTCAACGAACCAAAGATACAACACTGAGGTTAGGGTATATCGTTACCTATGATTAGCCTATGAATCATTAGCCTCTAGGTCATGCGTCCACAAATTACTGTTAATGTCTGTAAAATATTCGAACCTATTGTGTTTAGTCATAGCGTAAGCAGGTTTTTTCACGACGGTTTCCTTAAAAAAAAAAAAAACGGAATAATTATTATAAGAGTTTGTTATTTTCTGATTAGCAGTATTTTCAAGTTGGTAGTCTAGATGGGATGATAGGATCTCCCGCTCTCTGCAAGAAAGGTAGAGTTTTGATAGCCATCATAATCATGAGCACGGCTGTTATGTTTGTTACCTTTACAAGGTGAAACAAAACCTTAGTAAGTAATATTCAATGGGATGATATTTCAATTTTAGTCCAACAAACTTTCAGTATGGAGCCAACATCGAGAACGAGATAGACAAACACAAGTGTTGTTAAGACTCGACGATGTTGACTCCACAGTGAAGGTGGTTCACTTTGAGATGGTCTGAACTCTGAACCACCCCTATTTAATATTACTAGGGTCTTTTGTTACACCCATTTTGTTAAATATAGCATCGCGCTTATTTAAAAAATCCAAGATCAATCTTAATTTAATTTCAGTTCTAATCACATTGCCATCGAATTACTATTCAACTGTGCTGAATTCGGTGTCGCGCTAAACTCGATGTGCCTTTAACGATTGAGCGATCTGTCAAAACGGAATAGTGCAATACTGAATATGTTACTTATAAGTTTTGGTTCGCACGCGGTCCAATCATGGTTCAGTTGCGATTTATTTAGCGCAATTGCTCTCCTGATAGGAATATAGGACTTTTACTTTAACAGAAACGTTCTCTCCCGCAGCCGCCTTCAGTACCTTCGGAACAGCTGAACAACGTGCACCATGTCCTCGAGACGGAGCAGCAGCGGCGCGAGCGCTGGCGCAGCGTGTACGTCATCTACTTCACCATGTTCCAGATGTCGCTCGGCTTCAGTATCGTGCTCACCGGCGTCTGGCCGTATCTTGACAAGGTACCTACTGTTTAACAACGTGCACCATGTGTTCGAGACAGAGCAGCAGCGGCGCGAGAGCTGGCGAAGCGTGCACGTCATCTACTTCACCACGTTCCAGATGTCACTCGGCTTCAGTATATCGTGCTCACCGGCGTCTGGTCGTATCTTGACAAGGTACCTACTGTTTAACAACGTGCACCATGTGCTCGAGACAGAGCAGCAGCGGCGCGAGAGCTGGCGAAACGTGCACGTCATCTACTTCACCACGTTCCAGATGTCACTCGGCTTCAGTATATCGTGCTCACCAGCATCTGGTCGTATCTTGACAAGGTACCTACTGTTTAACAACGTGCACCATGTGCTCGAGACAGAGCAGCAGCGGCGCGAGCGCTGGCGCAGCGTGTACGTCATCTCTTCACCATGTGTTTTTTTTCAGATGTCGCTCGGCTTCAGTATCGTGCTCACCGGCGACTGACGTGCACCATGTCCTCCAGACTCACTAGTTTACTCAACGTAATAGTTTTATTACCATTAGATTACACGCGTAACTCATAAATTCAAAATTCAATTCAAAATTCAAAATTTTTTATTCAAAATAATATCATATAGATAGCTTTTTGACGTCATTTTTTGACGGTGAAGGTGTTCCGTTGAGAGAAGATGCGGCCAGAAACTCTACAACACACATCTTTTAAACAAAACAAAATGCACAAAGTACAATTAAAATACAATATTGCATTGCATTACATAGTGTAAAATTGTCAAGACCAGACATTTTGGTCATTCAAATAATCATCGAGTTTATAGTAACCTTTTTTACAGAGGACTTGTTTAACATGAGACTTAAACTTTTTGTCTGGTAAGTTTAGAATATCCTCTGGTATCTTATTATAAAAGCGTACACAGTGCCCCATGAAAGATGTGTTGACTTTACTGAGTCGAAAATGTGGGAATAATAATTTATTTTTATTTCTTGTATTGTAATTATGGTTTTTGGGAAAGAGAGACAAATTTTCACGAACATATAAAATATTTTCGTAAATATATTGACTGTAGAAAGTCAAAATACTGATATCTTTAAAAAGATCTCGTAGTGAGTCTCGACAACGCAGATTATAAATGGCTCGAATTGCCCGCTTTTGAAGGATAAAGATAGCCTCGACGTCTGTAGCATATAAACTTTTAAACTAACAATTTCTATTATCAATCTGTTCCAGTTTATCTATTCATTAAATAGCAATAAACGTATAATTATGCAAATAATTGCACTTATCTCAACATATAATGCAATCACCCGCTTGTCTCGACGCTGCACTCAAGGAACCTAGTTACCTACCTATACAAATAAGTACAAACAATATCAAGTACACACGCTAAGTTGTTGTACCACGGCACGAGCAAGTTATGTACTTATAATACTACCTATTATGTTACTAATATAATTATAAAGATCTTTATTAGTGTTAACTGAACTTTGACTTATATCTTTCTGGTTATAATAGGTGCTTTTACCTGCAGTTTTTTGTATTGTTACATTATCGCAAAGCATGCATACATACTTCTGACCACCCCAAAAGGGATTACGGTCGTGAGTTTATGCATGTAGGTATGTAACAAAATAAAAAAAAACCTGGGAAAAATTACCGTCCATCCTTGGGAGCCTTGGCCTGACATCATTGATATCGATGACACGGGGTACCACCATAAAGATATTATACCTTACGGAATAGAGTAAGTGACATGAGTTGTCAAATGTAACCGTTTTTGGACATTTTTTGGAGTCCTCGGCAGGGTAAAAATTCGATTTCTGTGTATAATTCTCAATCTAACGTGAAATCGTGAATAATTTAATGAAACAGTGTTAGTATATTTCACAAAATTATCTACGATTTCACTTTAGGTTCACGATTATTCACAGAAACCGAATTTTTACCAGGACTCCAAATCCCCAAAAACGGTTCTATTGCCTCGCGTCACGTATCTCTTTCTATTATACAGTGATGCCGCTATGTACATCTCGCTCTCTCAGCTGTCACTGTCTCTATGGGTAACACCCAAAAATTGTTTAGATTACCGCTGAATGCTGAATTTTATGGTAAGGTTTTACGGTATACGGAACCTCAAGGAATCAATAAGTTAAACGTTGATGTGATTCATTTATTTCAGTGACTTTTTTATTTTTTTATTTTGTTGTTTGTTTTCTTATAATGAGTTACGAAAGTTTTTTAACAAAAAATCCCACTGTATCGAAGTGCTTATTGCCAGCCCCACAACAAGATACGAAAGTTTTCGAAAATGATTTCATACTTACCTGCCTGAATAGAGAAAGTTTCTACTGTAGTAAAGTCTTGAGGATTATATTTAAAAACGAATTTCAGCAATAAATAACACACACCTGTGCTGCTGTATGCTGGCTGGCTAATTAATCTATTCACCACGACAATGGCAAGTCAGACTCAACGACACGACATGCCATCGACATGATTGATCTGAAAATCACAAGTGAACATAATAATAATCAGGGTTGCCAGATGTAGAAAATTTCTCCTCGTACAAAAGCAAGAAAAAATCTCGTACTTTGGCTATTAAACCTCGTACATTCATCTAAAGTTTGAAAAACCCGAATAAAACAAAGAACTAGGTATATAAGTAATACAATTTAATTTTAGACTTTTGACATAGGTAAGTAGCAAAAAAAAATTTATTAAATACAATTTTTATGCTGCTTTAAACCGAAAAAAAGATATGAGCAGCTAATACGAGGAACGAATCGAAGTAAATATAGGTTTCTTGTGGATTTTCCGACAAACTATAAACTAGCCATAACCATCTAATTGTTTTTGATGGTTACGATATTCATTTATTCAACAAATAGTCGCCTGCAATGGATAATCATGTCACAATTTCCCCGAAAGTCAAAACCTCGTACATATTTGTACGAGGCTGACATCATCCTCGTACCTCGTACGGGAGACCCCAAATCTCGTATTTGTACGAGGAACCTCGTACGTCTGGCAACCCTGATAATAATTGATTGAATAAATATAACTTTAAGTTAATCAATTATTAAGTTTATCAATTATTATTGCTATCATGTTCGCAATGAGGAAAATAATTTGTATTATAATTTGTCGTGGAGAGAATCCGTAGTCCAAATCTGGACTTTGGTCAAGTTATAGACGTTTTTAAAATAAAACCATTATTTGGGGTCGCCGCAATATGTCATCCTCTTCCATTCATCTCTCTTAGCCGTCGTTTGGTATCTAACTAGAATAATAGCACCAATTTAGATGATGATTTTGAATGATCTCCTACAACTCCCGTTCCATCAGTCTCAAGGAGAAGAGGGTAATATAAGGATGAGGAATGAGTGTAGGTATAAGTGATTCTGATTAAATTTATCTCTGTTTAGTACACAATAGTACACAAGCATGCATGATAATATTTAATCGACAGGTATCCTTGCGTTCCCAATTAGTTCCCAATTAATTGCGCCTGATTTGGCATAAGTATATTGCTTCCTTTAATCGCCACACTTTAAAAATAGAGAGATCAAAACAAGTAATGCATGCGAATCGGGTCCGACTTGCATAAAGTACTTATACATTGGGAAATGTATACTGTAGTCGAAATCGACTATGAGAATAATCGAATATCAATCAGGTACCTATGTATACCTAATGCAGAAATCATTAGGTAAGTACTTGCTTAGATTATAATAATAGCTTGATTTATAAACGACTTCATTTGAAAGTGAATGACTTAACTATTGTTATCGTTAAGTGGATTAGTAACAAGTCAACTGTATTATTTATTATTTATTTATGACTGCACCATAAACTGCAATCTCGTAGATAAGGGAAACGTACTTCAATTGTTTTCATTACATAATAATTTAGAACTTACTTATTTCTGTAGTTTACAGGGTGAATAAATGGCAAGGTACTATTTAGCGACTTTGTTCAGAATTGGAAGTCGACGCGATAAGAAAGCAAGCAAGGGTGAAATGGATATCATTAGCATCCTTTTAAACTAAGAGTCTACCCATCGGACTGAACTACTTTTACTATGGGGTAAAGCGATCGGTGAAAAAAAAAGCAGCTGTTCCATACTAAACTACCTGACAATGCCTACTCGACTCAAATGTATGCAACAGCAGATTTTTTTGCTCCGATCGGTTTGCTACCATTGTAAAAGTTGTTCAGTTTGATGGGTACATAGACTCTTAATTTAAAACGATGCTAATGATATAAACACCCTGTACCTACAATCTAACAAGTGTTTATTAGAGCAAACAATTTATTAGTGAAATTTTCGCCACCTTCTTATATGCTTGGAAAATAACCATTATTAAATTCTAAAACATGACTAAAGCGAAGTGGAAGAGAGATAACAGCCGTAATAGATAAGACGGCGCACAGTCACACATGCTATTGTAACTTGTTGTTAGGCGGTTGTCACGGGTCAGAGATCACGGTAACACTTCGGAAGTTTTGCAACATTGACTATTGTTTGATAGACTTCATGCTAATCTTGATGTAGCGTAGGGCGCGTGGCTATCAGGTGACGACATCGATGAGCGGTCGGAAATAACGAGTGGAGTTTGATTGAGGCAAGAATGAAAGATGTGATCAAAAGTCTACAATATAAACCGTGCGCGATTTTCTCGCAGGGTACATAGGCGAGGCGAGGTACTCTAGATGTTAGCGGGGAGGGGGAAAGGGAAGGGAAGGCTGACGCGGGCCGCTCAAAGGTAGTCGCACGTGCTACCTCGCCTCCCTCAACGTCTGTGCCCCGCAGGAAGGTCGCTCACTAACTTGTTTCACTATAACCACTATAGTTTGTATATATTTTAATGTAGATTGACAACTCTGACACCAGGGCTCTGCCCACACGATAACAAGAATGTAGATTCTTGTTAGAGATCTTGACCCTAGAAGAAAAGATAATCGTCAGTAAGATTAATTTTCAACCTGCATCGTTTAATGATCCCTATCAAACAATGTAATGCACACGTGTATTGTAATATTATTCAGTGTCTATATTTCTATATACCTGCTTTCTATATACCTGGTTTCACTTTTGTGTGAAAATGCATTAGTAATGAAGTTGTGAACGAAGGATCGGTTTGTAGAGTGATTAATAGGTTATCAGCTGTTATTTTGTTACAAACATGACTTATTACTACAATATGTGTGATTGTTTGTACAATATACCTACATAGTTATTCACTACCGTCATTCCTTTTCACGTGGTCAGAAACATTCCAATAACTATCAACTGTGCGTTGCATGGTGTACTTTAGTATTAGTACCTACCTTTTTCCATAATTGCTTCGCTGCTACTTTGAACTTCCTATCGTAACTCTACATTGTCTTTTTTCTGACAAACAAAACACACCATTAAATTTCGTTCCATAAAATATTGGCCTAACAAACAAGCCTAGTAGTCCTAGTCGTTATGGAGATATTTTAAGGAAACGCTGCACTTTGGGATGGAAGCAAGCCGCTTTGCTTTGCTTTGATAGTAGGGACCAAAATAAGCGATTTGACCCGCAGCAGCGCAACTTTCATCCCTTAGGATAATAGATGGCGCCACTTCATTAAAAAACACTTTGAAAAATTCTACAAGCCAAACGGCTTCACCGATTTCTATTATTAATGTGTCAATCGAAAGAATATTTATTAGTTTATGATAAAAAAAATAAAAAATAAAAATATCTATAATGGCTGCAAAAAGCCATGCATTTTTGTAAATTTTTTAAAGTTATTTTTCCGTTTTTTCTTAATAACATTAAAAAAATGTATGAATTGGGTATATTAATAATTATTCACATTGTTAATAAATCAATAACATGTTTAATAAAAAAAACTGCATGTCAATATCTTTAATAGTTAGGAAAATATTTAAGATTACATAAGCAGGTAAGGCGCGCCCCAGTCTTAGTAATTATGCAAAAATTACTCAGTTTGGTACTGGAAGCAAGCCGCTTTGCACAGTGATAGAAGGGACTAAAATAAGCAATTTTACCCGCAGCAGCGAAACATTAATCGTTTAGGATAACAGATGGCGCCACATATTTCAACAAACTTCAAAAAATTATAGAAACTAAACGGCTACACCGATTTTAATTATTTAGGTGTCAAACGGTTCGACTTTTTACGTTTAAATTTAAAAAAATTAAATACTCAATTATTTGTAGAAATAGAAAGTGCAAAAATAATAAAATATATAAAAAAAATGAAAAATGTCATGTTTTCACTAAACTACGTTGAACAATGTATGAAGTGTGTTTTTTTCTTTGTCTAAAATTAGACAGATCTATTTCGAATCTAAAAGTGAAAACTGCATCGAAATCGGTTTAGTAGTTATGTAGATATTTCTAATTTCTGCCGATAAACGTCCACTAAACGTTGACGTAGGCCCCCTCAAGGATCGCCAAAACAACTGGTTCTGCACTACTCTCATCCAAAAGGTACCCACTATCATCACCGGATCGTCGGTTCACCTAGTGGAGGCCTGCCCACGGTACGTTTTCCGGTACGCGACCTCGCGGTCGCCGGTCGAGAACTTTTCTGCCCCATCAGCATCGGCCAGCTGTTCTGCGAGCAATATGCCCAGCCCATTGCCACTTTAGTTAGCAATTCTTCGGGTTGTGTCGAATACATTTCTGATTTGATTTAGAAAGGGAAACTCCGAGCTTAGCCCTCTAGCCCATTGCACTTTGGTTGACTTGCAGCCTTCAAACTATGCCTTCATTTAGTATTTTTTTTTTTTTTTTTTATATATTCCGGTACTTTAAATGTACTAGATAATTTGTGTGACAATGTCCAAGATATTTATTTATAGCATTTCAAAATTTTATAGGTAGGTACTTTACTTACGTTTGATTCCCACAGACGCTTTTGCAGAATATTTTACACTGCAAGGTGCAAGGTTGGTCGACGTGTCGGCAACTATAGCGTATTGAGTCCGTCGCAGCCTCATTTATAAGTACATTGGTCGGAGAATGTTTTCAATTTAATAGTTCCCATCCCATGCCTATCTTTTTATGATGATGTAACAAGACCTCCTAAGGTAAGATGGACTCCACAATGGTCAAAAGTTGCAATTTGTCAGAATTATCCCTCTTCGACTAACTAAATACGCTTGTAAATCAGGCTGCGCACAATGCACTGACCATTGTATATTTTAACTACTGTGAAGTCCATCCACCTTAAGAGCTCTTGTTACATCCCTAAAAAGATGGGCATGGGATGGGAACTATTAAACAGAAAATATTCTTCAACCAATTCGCTTAGAAATCAGGCTGTGACGGACACAATGCGTTGTGGTTGCCGACACGTTGACCTAGCTTGCACCCTGTCCTCTGCAGTGTAATAAAAATTCTGCAAGGGCGGCTGTGGAAATCATACGTAAGTTAATAGATATGATTTGAAATGATATACAAATATAATATAATAAATTATGCTATTACATGGTCGCTCACTAAATTAAAGCCAAGTAAAAATGTTGTAAGTCACCCAAAGGCAATGGAGATGGCTATATAGATTGTCCCTGCGAGATTGATTAAGAAATGAAGAGGTCCATCCGCAAGAGAACCAGGGTAGCCGACAGCCCGACACAACCCGGAGAATTACTAACTAAAGTAGGAATGGGCTTAGCACATTGCTCAACGTACGGATGGGCGATGGGGCTGAAGAGTTCTCGAGTGGCCACCGCGCAGTCGCGTACCGGAAAGCGTATCATGGATAGTCGTAATCGTAAGCGTATATCGTAAGCGTATCGTAATAAATCGTAAGCGTATCGTAAGGTGGACCGACGATCCGGTGAAGGTAGCGGGCACTCGTTGGATGAAGATAGTACAGGGCCGGTCCTGTTGTGGCGATCCTTGATTTGTGGACTTTTATCAGCAGAAATTAGAAATATTTACAAAACTACTAAACCGATTACGATGCAGTTTTCATCTTTAGATTCGAAATAAATCCGTCTAAAATAAAAATACACACTTCATACATTGTTCAACGTAGTTTAGTGAAAACATGACATTTTAAATTTTTTTGTATATATTTTATTATTTTTGCACTTTCAATTTCTACAAATAATTGAGTATTTAATTTTTTTAAATTGAAACATAAAAAGACGAACCGTTTGACACCTAAATAATTAAAATCGGTGTAGCCGTTTAGTTTCTATAATTTTTTGAAGTTTGTTAAAATATGTGGCGCCATCTGTGATCCTAAACGATTAATGTTTCGCTGCTGCGGGTAAAATTGCTTATTTTAGTCCTTTCTATCACTGTGCAAAGCGGCTTGCTTCCAGTACCAAATTGAGTAATTTTTGCATAATTACTAAGACTGGGGCGCGCCTTACCTGCTTATGTAATCTTAAATATTTTCCTAACTATTAAAGATATTGACATGCAGTTTTTTTATTAAATTAAATTAAATTAAATACTCATTTATTTCGGACCAAAAAAGACAATCCATAATTTTGTTAGTAGGATGATTAGTAACAATGTTTACTTAAAATTATGTTAGTGTATGTTAATTAAATATAGACAGGGTAGATAGGCATTATGTCTTTTATTTGACTGTCCCAATCACCAGCTCCACCCAGTGCTTTTGTATGGGACAGTCAAATCTGGCAGCAATGCATTTCAGGATGCTGTTGTTACTGGTACGCAGGCGCTGCAGTAGCGAGGCCACTTTTTTGCGAATGATCGCGTGGAACCCGTCCGTTCGCGCCTCCGCGAACATGCCGGACGCACTGCAGCGCCTCGGCAGTCCCAGCAGCATCCTGAAAGCATTGTTATACTGGACGCGCAGCACATTGTAGGCTCGTCGCGTATATGACACCCACAGACCACTCGAGTAAAAGGATTGACAAAAAGCCCTAAAGAGCGTCACCTTTACTGGCGTCGTACATCGAGTGAATCTGCGGGCGAGCATATTGCTTCTTACCGCCAATGCCCTGCGCTCCCGCTCTATATCTTGGTCGTCCCTGAGGTCACTCGTCACTAGGTGGCCCAAGTATTTAAACTTGTCAACCAGCTCTAGCGCCACACCGGCGAGGCGTACCGGAGGCACACGATCGGGAAGATGCGTGCCCGCTTTAAATATTAACAATTCACTCTTATTAGAGTTATATTTTAAACCGTGTACCCCCGCGTACGCCTCACAGGTAGACAGTAGCTTTCTCAGTGCGCTAATCGAGGGACTCAGCAGGACCATGTCGTCAGCGTAGCTGATATTATTGAGACATGTGTCGTCAATATGACATCCGAGATGTGTGCTGCTGAGTTGCTCGATGAGCTGGTTGACGTACAGGTTGAACAGGAGAGGCGAGCTCAGCCCACCCTGTCTCACCCCGCACTCCAACACATACTCATCCGACAGACCACCAGCCCATCTCACTTGGTTTTTTTGGTTTTTGTACCAGAATTGAAGGAGGGAGATGCATTCCGCCGGCACACCCGCGCCCTCCAGCCTGTCCCAGAGCAGATCGTACACCACGAGATCAAACGCTTTGGACAAGTCCAGAAAGCACGCGTATATCGGCGTCCTCCGCGCCGTATAGTACTTGACAGTATGTTTTAAGCTCAAAATAGCACTCTCTGTGGATAATCCTGATTTAAACCCAAACTGGGCATCATGCAGGTCCACTTGTTCAGTAAGGAGGCTATTGAGTATACTGTCTAGTACCTTGGCAGCAACAGTAGCCAATGAGATAGGCCGATAATTAGTCTCGTCAGAAGCATCACCTGTCTTATTCTTTATTATGGGCACAACAATTGTTCTCATGAAAGCCTCTGGTAAGTAGGAGTGACAGATACACAAATTAAAGAACAAGGCAAGCACCCGTGGTAGGTGTACCCCGGCGTACTTAAGATGTTCGATGCTGAGGCCATCATGACCAGGCGACTTTCCCCTCTGCATTTTGTGTATTACTTTACGTACTTTGCTAGCTGTTATTAAAGTTATCTGTCGCCCGGCCACAGTGGCCTCACCATATGTCCTAGAGTAAGACGAGGGACCCAGAGGCGACCGCACAGTGAAATTATTTTTAAACAGGTTCGCAATCGAATCTGCTCCTTGAACCCCGCCCACGCTCACGGGAAGGCTTGGTCTGGTATTTAATTTATTTGTGTTTTTCCAGAAATTTTTAAAGTCATTAGCTGAATGATCCGAGGCTAGTTTGTCCATTCTAAATTGTTCCTGCCGATCTTGACACCATTTTAATTTTGATTTAAATTGATTTTTAGATAGTTTCATATCGTCGTAATATTTACCAGCAGTAGGTCTACCGGCCACTATCCATGCTTTAAATGCAATCCTTGCCCTCCCGTGAGCGTCCGCGACGTGTTCGTTCCAGCCCACGATGTAGCCTCCCTTTCTACGACACTTCTTAAAACTGCAGGTTTGTACGGCTGCATCAGACAATATTTGAATAAAGCGTTTATACATGTTCTCAATAATTAAATGATGGGTAGTATCACCGCACCATCCATTACATTTCACTAATTCTGGGGGGAAGTCAACATCTCTCAATAACGAATGACAAATTTCATGGTATTTCTTTATTTGTACATTTTGTCTTTCACCCCAGATAACACGATTTCTAGACGGATCTTTAGACATCTCAATTTTTGGCTTTAATTCATACAAACAGCATTCTATTATGAGTGGAAAGTGATCGGACCACAGCACATCGTACTGAACCTATGCATCTGTTATAGTATTGCGTGCCGATTCCGTAGCAATGCAGTGATCCAACCACCTCTTACACCCTACATGTGCATCACTTTGATAGGTATAGGTTTGCGACTGTATGCCCAACAAGTCTATGTCCACACAGTACCACTTTTGTTCGCCACAAAAACTCATCATTTCATTATAAAATAGTTCCGACGGGTGGGCATTGAAGTCCCCTAATATATAAAAGGCCTCGACCCCGTTATTTTCCTCCACTTCTATAATGGAATTTACAGTACAAAGGCATTCTGTAAATACAGGAAGATGTTCTACCGCGTTTGTAGGCATATAAACACTGAAAATCACTACAGATCTATTACTCACGGTTAGTTTTATCGCCGTCACCCGAACGTTGTCACACGCAATGACCGACACAGATTCGAACGCACACTTCCGCCATAACAACGCTACGCCACCGTACGGTCTACCGACGAGCAGGCCCGCCGACGTATCTACAGCTGAGGTACCTGTCGCGCCGAAGCTGGCGTCCACGGAGCTGAGCAGCGGCAGCTCGTGCGGCAGCAACCACGTTTCCTGCAGGGCTATGACATCCGCTACCTGGCATAACTCTCTCACTCCCTCCATTGATCTCTTAATGGATTTACAGTTGAAACTTACTAGTGTGTTACAGTTATCCATTTACGGTTGAATATTTTTACTTTAAACTTGTTATTGATTAATTAAACTTGTTATTGATTTATTAACAATGTGAATAATTAAAAATATACCCAATTCATACATTTTTTTAATGTTATTAAGAAAAAACGGAAAAATAACTTTAAAAAATTTACAAAAATGCATGGCTTTTTGCAGCCATTATAGATATTTTTATTTTTTATTTTTTTTTATCATAAACTAATAAATATTCTTTCGATTGACACATTAATAATAGAAATCGGTGAAGCCGTTTGGCTTGTAGAATTTTTCAAAGTTTTTTTTAATGAAGTGGCGCCCTCTATTATCCTAAGGGATGAAAGTTGCGCTGCTGCGGGTCAAATCGCTTATTTTGGTCCCTACTATCACTGTGCAAAGCGGCTTGCTTCCATCCCAAAGTGCAGCTTTGATTTCATAACGACTAGGACTATAGCTAGGTAGTCCAATCTCGGAGCCCGGGGAAGACTTAAAAAAAAAACCAATTAATATTTACAGATGAGTATATTGTTCCATGAACTTCCATGGTCGGACATCAACTGCTAAACTAAACCTTAAGCCTATTTAACAATGCCTCGGTATGGCCACCTCGAAAAGCCACGTATGCTTTCTAAGGAATCCAACGGCCGCCAGACGTAGAGTAGACTTGCTGACTCTATATTAAAACACGTATAGTGATTAGTGGGTCTTTGTTAGAGGTTCTTGTGTGACCTCAGCATACGTAACTAGGTATTTTATTGTTTACCACCTAGTTCTTGCTAAAAGGCAAAGACTTTGGACTCCTCTGTCCAGGAGAAACCTTTGTGCTACGATGGTTTCTTACTATGACGCGAATTTACGCGATTATTAACTGTTAGCAGAAGTAAAGTTGTGCAGTAAACAAGGATGATATTTATTTAATATCAAATATCTACAATGTATTCATCATCAACATCATCCTGCCGTTATTTCATTACTTGAGGTCGATGTTATACATAATTTAAACTTTTTTGCGTTACATTCATCGACTTAGACACAGGTACATTAGGGGTGCCAAACTGACCACCAAACTATCACTATGGGACCAATATTGAAATAGCGATTTTTTTTTAGATACACACATTTCACGTCAATTTTCAGGTCACAGGTCAGGTGGTAAAATAATATTTATTAATCCACAAAAAGCTATTTTATATAATAAACGTTTTTATGCATACGTTTTCTCATAATTATCATCGTTATCTGTAAGTAGATACCTACTAATAATAGTTAAATATGACTTCTAGTCATTTACATCGCTCGTGTGCAGAGTTACACGCGTCCCTGATTTTACTAAAGGTGGACTTCCGATGCCAGCGGCCGATGCGACTGACGCGCGCGTCTGACGCGAGGTTCTGTCATATATGACAGAACCTCGCGTCAGACGCGCGCGGCCGACGACAGACCTCACTTCCGAGGTCAGCGACTGACGCGTGCCTATTGTGCGGAGTGTTATCACTTTAGGGTATTTTCCCCGAAATTTAGAGTATGATTTTATGTTTCGGTGCTTAAACAAAAACATAAAAACACAAACAAAAAAACCAATACATATTTTAATAAAGAATATTTGATTGATTGACAGATTGATAGGTTTAGAGAATACAATACAGAAGAGAGAATATATGAATGCATTTTTTTCACAGGGTTTATGATAAAATACATTTTTGGGAGTAATTAGACCCTTGGCTTTTTAACCTGTACATGGATCGCTGTCTAGCTAATAATTATGTAGGCAAGAGAGATTTTCCGAAAAAATAAAAAGTACTTTCAAGTGGCTCGATAGATGGTATTATTGCAACGTGGATAAGCGACCTTGCAGATAATAAAATACAATAAAATAGTAAAAATTAAGCAAATTTTCGGTAAAAACTTCGTAATATTTCTGGCAAACATTCTTGTTCTGCGTGACGTCAGAGCATAGCCGCGCGCGGCCGCGGCCGATGCGATAGACATCGGCCGCGCGCGTCTGACGCGCACGTCAGTCGCTGGCATCGGAAGCGGCGCCATACGTTTTCATAGTAACTAGTATGGCCGCATCGGCCGTCGGCCGCGAGCCGCGCGCGTCAGACGCGTCGGCCGCTAGCATCGGAAGTCCACCTTAACATAGTATTTGATTACTAATTAAAATAATAAATTACAAATACGGCGGTGTGACGTCTCACAGCTACTACTGTCAGATTTGGAACTCTACCAATCCTGTGCATTGTGATGTTTACACACACATGCTTATGTAACTATTCATTCACGAGTAGTGTCGCTGTCGTGTCGTAAGAGGCGACTAAATTCCTTCAGGCATGGTCATAGTAAATTTTTTTATAGGTCGACCAGAATCTCATGAACTGAAAAAAAGTAAAAAACTACAGATTTTCACATGGCAATGTCAAACGGTCATCAAGTAGGCCCTATACAAACTGCAACTTTTTGCAGCGATAAAAACGCGCGTTTGTTTATGGGTGCATATTTAAGATCATTTGCTGAATTTTATTACGAACGTTTTTCTTCGTGGCTGTATGGCGTTTCAGAAATCAGAAGTGCTGCAAAAAGTCGCAGTGTTTAAAAGGCCCTAATCCAATTACCCTAGTGTTGCTTACTCTATTTCATTTCCTAATTTTTCATGAGATTCTGGTCGACCTATACTTACGTAATTCTTGCTATGTGTCATGAGTCGCGGGTTCGAATCCCACGAGGGACAAAGATTTGTGTGATGAATATAAATATACCCTCGTCAATCTTCGTTTGCACCAAGCACGTATCCAATATAGTACCTATGGTATCCCCCCGAAACCCCCCCCAACATCCCCCCCCCCCCCCAACGATACCAAAGTCTGGAGACGTGCTGAGTTTGCGCAGTACCCCGACAAAACCCGAAGTCGTTAAGTAATCAAAGGGTGTTAGCCAATTGTGGCAAGGTATTGAAGGTGGCACATCCTGATTGGTCAATATAATTTCGCTCGCTATTAAACTTTGTCAAGTGCGCAGGTATGTACCTACCTACATCGGGGGAACTTATAAATCTGGTACTACTGTACCTGAGTCATGAATCTTTGCATCTAGGTATAAAATTAGGTAAGTATATAAAATACCTACCTATATCTAGTCATCATAATACAAGGCCAGGCTAGATTCTTGTACTTTAAATGGGACTAGATAATATGTATGGTAATGTCCAAGATGTTTTAAAACATAATGTAATTTAAATACCGATTCGTTAAATCGGTTAAAACATCGATCAAATAATGGTTAAAAGTATCATTCCAGAATATCGAAGTCAAAAGCGTTTCAGCGTAAAATAGAGTTTTCTATTTTTAAATAGGTAGGTAGGTACTATAGGTACTTTAGTTCTGTTGCCATGGGAGTTTGAGCAAAAGTTCAGATTTATAAATAAATGAAATATTTTACGAAGAAGCGAAATAGTTTTATGGGTAGCGCCAGAACAGTATTGGAAAGAAGAAGTACCTACTAATTATAAATTAGAATTCGATCGCTGATTGCTAATCGAAATTTATGATTACTATGATATTACTTTATTTGATAACTTCCTATAAATGTTCCAGAACATTGATTTCGGACCATTCTCTTCAGTATTCTACAAGTTTTTTTTTCAATCATTTATTCACATACTTAAATAAAAAAACCGGTCAAGTGCGAGTCGGGCTACTCGCGCACCGAGGGTTCCGCACCACACCACCACAGAACACAAAGTTATAAACTTAGAAAAAAAAACTTTTTTGTTCCGGGACCTTTAGCGCAAGACCGACTCACATTTGGCCGGTTTTTAATATTTGTTGTTATTCTGTAGAGTTTGCTCTATAATCACACTAAGTTTGGCGCTTGTATGTATTACCGTTTTTACGATAGAGCGTGAAGAAAAAACGTTGATAAAAACTAGTTTCATGTTGAGAATCCCCCTTAATTTTTAACTTTTTCACCTTTTTATTATTTGTTAACAAATCCGCCGTAATAACGCATAATCTGAGAAAATTTCAACTATCTAGCTATTACGGTTCAAAAGTTACAGCCCTAAATAGGTAGGACAGACGGACGGACGGACGGACAGACTACGTTGGCTTAGTAATAGGGTCCCGTTTTCACCCTTTGGGTACGGAACCCTAAAAATTGGTAAGCGCATCACTTGAGAAAGGCTGGACCAAATGTTCCTAATAAGGTTTTTAGACAGGACACAGGATCTTTTCGGTCAGCTAGTTATAGTTTAATAGTATACTTAATAGTTTATAAAACACGGAGAATAGTTATTTATAAAATAAACAAATCAAAACTGTTTGATAATATTTTTAAATAATATTGTGGCTATGTATGGTTAATTATGTACCTACCTTAGTATCTACTTATGAATATTGCATTATTATTAACTTTTAAATACTAGGTATATGTGGTTGACATAGCTCAGAAAATTAGCAAGCTGAAGTGGCAATGGGCTGGTCATATCTGCCGAAGAACTGACAACCGGTGGGGTGTCAGAGTTCTAGAGTGGAGACCGCGAACTGGTAGGCGTAGTGTCGGACGCCCTGCTGCCCGCTGGAGAGACGACCTAAAAAAAGTAGCGGAGAGCGACTGGATGAGGAAGGCCGAGGATAGAGTTTTGTGGCGCGCCTTGGGAGAGGCCTATGTTCAGCAGTGGACGATGATAGGCTGATGATGATGATGATGATGATGAGGTATATAATATACCTACCTCCGTGTTATGTATGTAAACAATGAAAATAATTATAAAGTATATACTCGTACTCTATCGCGAAGTCGGAATATGGTCAGTGACTCTACAACAAGTCCTGATAATAGATAAAATACGTGACCGTTTTTCCTTTAACCATACTATATTCTACAAACATCTTTATCAGTTATCGCTTATCTCTTACCACTTTAACATGCAATTGAAATTGTAAACCTTAAATCAATTTCTCTGATTATATCTACCTAGGTAGGTACCTAATATAATTATCATGATTTTATATTTACACGCGGGCTTAACCAAACAGGAGTGCGATTTTTGAATGTCATTCGCTGAGTTCAGCAGTTGTAAAAGTCAAAATTACTTTGGAGATACGCATCTTTCTACTGCTGATTTGACTTTCAAAAATCATAGGTAGGTACTTCAGGAGTGCGATTTTTGAAAGTCAAATCAGTAGTAGAAAGATGCGTATCTCCACAGTAATTTTGACATTTTCAACTGCTGAACTCAGCGAATGAGATTCAAAAATCGCACTCCTGGGGATAAACTTATAGGAAGTCTGAATATTAGGTCACAGGACTCACAGGCTAGGTAGGTATACTGTATCTTATTTTTATCTGAGTACTAAATGTTTGATTATAGGGGAGTGGACGCTAATTGCTTAGTGATAGTATCTAGTGGAATATACAGGGTGTTCCTAAACTTAAATGCGTTACATATTTTCAGACCTCCAAATCATAATATATCTATGCTCCAAATGGAACAATTTTCACAGTGGGACGAACACTGATATCCCGAAAAACAACAATTGTTTCACATAGGGTAGAGTCGCTAATCGCTATTGACGTTATCCATGGTGAGGTTTTAAATAACCTTAAAACAAAATGTCAGAACATTTCTATTTCATAAGAAATAAGCAAAGACATATATATATTACTAGCGTAAGGACATGTCCTATGAGCTTGACTATTGTCCCCAGTTCGTTGGCTCTAAAATGCAAGGAAAAATGTCAGTTTAGAGCACTACAACGAATAGTTCGTATACGAGTTATGACAGATGGCGCAAATTTTTGTTTCTATGAAGAAGGTTTTTGTAAAATATTCTGACGGGCCTATCCTTACGCTAGTCTTGACTATTATAAAACTGTAAATTTTTGAAAAAAGAATTTAGTTTGTTTGTTTGTCTGTTTGGGTGTTTGTTTGTTCGAGTATCACGCAAAAACTACTGAACCGATTTTGATGAAACTTTTTTGGTTTGGTAGCGTAACATCTGACTTAAAATCTGGTATATAATTTATGCGGACGAAGTCGCGGGTAAAAGCTCGTAATATATAAATCTATGGAAATAAGTGATTTTCAAAAACTAGAGATGTTCATAGTTTTAATTAGTACCTACCTATTAATTAATTTAATGCAGAAAATTATATAATTAGATTAAAACGGAGGTAGATTGAACTTTGATGATATTTTGAGGTTAGTTTAATGTTTACATAGGTACTAAGACTTTCCCATTGGAACAGAATATGGGTAGGTCACGTTGGTCATTGACCTCGGAGATATTACGCTGTTATCTTTCGAAACATTAAACAAGTTATGTTTGATTTTGAACTCGGGCCAGCCCTACTAAGTTATGCTATCATTAAATAAATCTCTTCCTAGTTCCTTCTCTGTTCATTAAGTATTTAAACTCTTATGGTATCGAGATAAGAAGAGAATAGTGGGTTGGTAGGTACAGAGTGGTTAGGTTAGGTACCTCGATTTATTGACTGTGAATGTACCTAGGTATCTCCACCGTCATGCAGATAGGTCGTAATTTTTTGTTAGGAATAAAACTACAATCATCTCATAACACACAGATTTTCCCATAACATTACTTTGTCAATTAAACCCATGTTCAACCAAAACATTCAGATATTTTGACGTTGGATATACATAATTTTCCTTACTATAAGCACAACATAACTATAATAGTCCTTACAGTAAGGCAACGGATGTACACACGGCGACACATCAGGTTACGCACCCTATATACCCATAACTACACTACGTACAAAACACAAAATAGTGCGGTAGAGAGCCAGTGAGAGCCTGCATAGACGCGGCTGCCGGCGCGGCGTGGGCGCAGCGTGCTGTGAGACGAAACAACAACAACATACCGCACACTCTCACACGATTCGCAGTGTTCAACTTCTAATAGTTCAAAACAGGGTAATCTGACCTGTCGCCGTGTGTACTTGCGCAGAGCAACGGAGAGGGCCTTGCGGTGAAGTGGGTGGCGGAGGACGCATCCTGAGATCTGTATGAAGGTGTCGGTATTGCCTTGCATTGCATATCTACGCATCACAGGGCGTAGATTAACTGATTCATCAACACTCGACTAAAACTTATAAAATACCAGATCTAGAAACAAGAAATTTGGGCTCGGGCCTCTCTTCAAGACATTGTATTCACTACGAGGAAGGAATGAATGAAGGAAGGAAATTTCTGAAATTCATAAGCAATGTTATTTCTTCAAACTTTTTGGGGTGTCATGTCAGCCCCGCACAAACTCTCTCGAAGCAATCTGATGCCGAAATAAGAACGTAATTATGAAAACTTATATATTTCAGTTAGAACCGGGCGCAAAGAAAGAAGTGCTTGGCCTTGCAGTGGGCGCCAACCCTCTCGGACAGCTGCTGTTCTCCCCACTGCTGGGCCTGTGGGCGAACCGGTCGTCGTCTGCGCGAGCGCCGCTGCTGGCCACCCTGGCACTGTTCGTGGTCGCCAGCGCGCTATACTCACAGCTACATCTGACGAGGCCATATGCTAAGTACTGGATGCTGTTCGCGAGGTTCCTCGTTGGAGTTAGTTCAGGTAAGATGGATTTCCATAATGAGCTTAGAATGTTGACTATAGATTAGACACGCATCTCAATTAGTCCTTGAGAAAAAATTATCCTTTAATCTGATTTTATATCGCAAAGCTACTACCATGAATATAAGATACCTAACTAGTGAGCTGCTACTTGATTTTACAGTTCACATAGGACTTATTACTTAATTTAGGTATACCTAGGTTGGTACGTACTTTGCATAATTCTGCCATTCTTGCAAAATACGTCAACATAGATAGATAGATAGATAAAGATCAGATAACTTTTTATAGGAGGACTCATTGGATTCCGCCTCCGATGTTTTCCACAATGATCGATTATGTTGCGTTCGTCCAAGCGACCTTCATAAATAAAGTGGCCACCTCAAAGTGTTAGGTATCTACAAGTGCCTTTAAATGTGGGGTCACCCCTCAAAAACCATGATTCCCATAAACTCGTGTTAGTTTATAAGTTATATTTATATACCCTACACTCTCTTTAACCTGTTCCTAATCCATCAAACTCGGTACATTCTTTTAACGATTTCAGTGATTCTGATACTCATGCGGATTCCAAATTCGCACAGAAAAATACCACTCTCTCAAAATCTAACCATTATCTATTCCAGCAAACATCGCAGTAGCTCGTTCCTACCTATCGGCAGCTACACTCGTCAGCGAGCGAACCCGAGCAGTCGCAGGAGTCTCCTTGGCTCAGGTCCTCGGCTTCGTGGTGGGCCCCGCGCTGCAGGCAGCCGCCGCCCCCCTCGGCCCGGGGCCCCCGTACCCTCCTCCCGGAGACTACTCCTCACCGTTCAGATTAGACATGTATACTGCCGCTGGGTGGATCAACGCTGTGCTGGGCCTGGTCAACTTTGTGCTGTTCCTACCGTGGTGCTTCAAGGAGAGGAAGATTGCGGCGAGGGAGGCTATGGTCGCACAGGGGAAGGAGTCAGGTGAGGATAAGCATATTGGTTTAGTTATCTGGTCTTCTTCTTCTTATCGTGTCGGCAGCAAGCCCTGGTGTAAGAGTTTTTCAAACTGCCTTACGGCCTCTGACGTGGTTTTTATATACCAACTACTACCACCAGAGATAGTAGCCAGGACCAATAGCTTAACGTCCATTCGAAGCACGGAGCCATCTGACTTTTCTGACAATCACGTGATTCAGCCTGCTATGTCCTAACTAACTGGGGGAAAACGCACAAAGTAACATTTAACTAGGTGTCTCCCGTGGAAATCGAACCCACACCCTCCATGTCAAGAGCCCAATGCTCTTAACCATTAGACTACGGAGGCAGCAGTTCATATGGTTCAACTGAAACAATAGGTACCTATTAAAAATGTTATTGTCTGATCAAAGGTTCAATCAAATTGATAAAGATTCCGGCTAAGTATTTTGATAAGATTACTGTCAACATCTCATCATCAGCTTTTACATGTCCCACTGAAGGGCACAGGCTTCCTTTTACGAATAAAGTGTGATAGGGAAAGAGTATTATTAGTACCTACTCGTAGACTAGATTATTGGAAAGATTGCTGTAATGATAGTATAATCTTCTATCATCGACTTCGAATTAACAGATATGAGAATTTAAAACAACAGTCTTCCATCTTGAAACTCAATAATTCTCCCACAAAATTTCAGAGAAAGAAGCCCTTAAATCAATGAAGCCAGACTACGTGAGCAGTTGGACTCTAGTAGCAGCTTTCTTCATCCTGGTCTTCAACTTTGTCCTCCTGGAGACGTTAGCTACCTCACTGACCATGGACCAGTTCGCGTGGTCCAAGAAGGAAGCCCTGGAGTACATGGGCGCCCTGATGAGTGCCGGGGCAGTCGTCGCTTGCGCCACCTTCGCTGTCATCGGACCTCTCACTAAGATCTTTGAAGAAAGGTGATCTAGTTTATCTGGTTGTTATTACGACGAAAACTCTTGAAGAAATAAACATCTTTGTTAAAACCTTTCAAGTTCATTGACTAAAATAATGTAGGTGTGAACTTGAAGTCTTGTAAGAGTCAGTTCGTGACGGTTTTTTAGGGTTCCCTACCCAAAGGGTAAAAAAGGGACCCTATTACTAAGCCTACGTTGTCCGTCCGTCCGTCCGTCCGTCCGTCCGTCCGTCCGTCCGTCCGTCTGTCCGTCTGTCCGTCCGTCCGTCCGTCTGTCCTACCTATTTAGGGCTGTAACTTTTGAACCGTAATAGCTAGATAGTTGAAATTTTTTCAGATTATGCGTTATTGCGGCGGATTTGTTAACAAATTAAAAATGTCAAAAAGTTAAAAATTAAGGGGGGTTCTCAACAAGAAACTAGTTTTTATCAACGCTTTTTCTTCACGCTCTATCGTAAAAACGGTAATACATACAAGCGTCAAACTTAATATGATTATAGAGCATACTCTACAGAATAACAACAAATACTAAAAACCGGCCAAGTGTGAGTCGGTCTCGCGCTAAAGGTCCCGGACAAAAAAAGTTTTTTTTCGAAGTTAATAATGTTGTGTTTCGTAGTGGTGTGGTACGGAACCCTCGGTGCGCGAGTAGCCCGACTCGCACTTGACCGCTTTTATTTTGTGATTGACGTCATGCATCCAAAATTATTTGATTGCATGGTGAGTTGTATGTCCATTCAAAGTGGTTGTTATATTGTGTTGACTGTCCATTAAAAGTGGCTAACTTCTTTTTAAACTGCCTAGGCAATGGGTTTTGATGCGATTTTTACCATCATCATCACAGCCTGTAAACGTCTCCAGTGCAGGGTACAGGCCTACCTTCAAAGAGGATGGTATGGGTGTTATCCCACCACCACCACACGTGCCCGATGCGGATTGGTAGACTTCACCTACGCATCGGAATTTCTTCTTCAGCGTATGCAGGTTTCCTCGCGATCTTTTCCTTCACCATTTGAAATTTCTAACATTATTTATATAATTTCTTCCAGAAGGTTTTATAGGTCCCACCCGAGCGAACGCATACTCGCATGCTAAATGCATACGTCTATGCTTATGTTTTATTGTTTACAAAAGCATCACATGTCTCATAAATCTTCCTTATTTTGCATTCCAGAGCCTTACTCCTTTGGGGAGGTTTCCTGTTAACTGGCTTGGCGTCAGTCTTCTGCATTCCCTGGGGACCTGGCCCTCCCCCACTAGCACCCCTCAACGCCACAGAAGCTGGCGGCGGATGTCCGCAAGCCACGCAGCCCTGGTGCGAAACATCCAGAGGTCTCAATATACCTCAGTTTCTTCTGGGATACGCCTGTGTTTCCGTCGGTTATCCTCTGGGGGTCACTCTTATACAGACGATATTTTCTAAGGTGTTGGGTCCGAGGCCACAGGTTCGTATATTATTAACTAAGGAATTTCGTTTCTTTCTCTTTATTCGTACATAGGGGTTTAGATTAATAACACAA
This sequence comes from Agonopterix subpropinquella, assembly GCA_922987775.1. Taxonomy (NCBI): domain Eukaryota; kingdom Metazoa; phylum Arthropoda; class Insecta; order Lepidoptera; family Depressariidae; genus Agonopterix; species Agonopterix subpropinquella. The sequence continues at coordinate 23,481,269 of OV277705.1, forward strand.
TTGATGGATTTCGTAGGTGAATACTATTAGGCCAATAATTTCCTTCAGGAATCGTGTCATATCCGATGTGTGGCTTACCGACCGTTTAGAGCTCAGAAACACGCGAAACCGGGTTCTCTCTTCATCTATGGTTTAGAGTGACTGCATCTGACACCATCAGATTAAGGAATGTAAAGGGCAAGAGTATTATCTGCTGTGTAAATACCCTTGTGCACCTAAATAACAGTAACTTCTTCTGAAACAGCAGATTTTTTTCTGGTACCTACGATCGTTTTGCTCCCATGGTAAAAGTTGTTCAGTTTGGTGGGTAGACTATCATCCAGAAGTGGCTGGATGCTGTTCATTTACAAACTGTATGTAATATAGCTCTATATCCTGCTTACCTGATTACTTTTGGCACTAAAAAGTAGCTGAAGTGGAAAACTTTTATGAGCATCATTATCATACTTTGTTTTCGTGTAACAGGAACTAGATTTGAATAATAATTAATCTTTGAGGCATTGACCTCTAACTCTAATGCATGTTATGCAGTTCAAACCGGTTCAGCTTCAGTCTCAACGGTTATTTACTTTTGGAGAAATAACACGGCATTGTACTTTGAATGGCCTTCTGGATGTTATTCACAAAGACATGAAGATAATTGTTTGTTTTTATGATAGGTACGTAATTGTTGTTTCAAGTTTTTTTATGTTAATTAATCGCCCAAAGATTCATGAATTAATGAATGACGGTAAATATTTCCAAATAACAAGATATTTTTTGTAAAATATTAGCAAGGCTTATCAATTTGTTATAAGTACCTAAACGACGCGTAACGAGTAGTGCACGTTACGCATGAATGGACAAAAAAAGGTACTGCATGGACAGGACTATCTACTAAAAGAAAAACGGGAAGACCTAAAGAGAGATGGTCAAATGAAATAAACAAAATAGCTGGAAAGAACTGGATCTTAAAGCAAAAACAAAAGATAGAAACATTTGGAGAGATATGGAGGAGGCCTTTTTACTCGTCCAGAGGGCCCCTGTATAGAATAAGAAAATTAGATGCCTGAAATGAAATGTAATTGAAATTTATTTATATAATGAATTGTGAAATTTGATAATATTATACATACAGGGTGTACAATAAAATGGGACAGCTACTTAAAGGGGTGCTTCAGACCATCAAACTGAACAACTTTCTTGGACCAATATCGAAATCGCGAAAAAAAAATCTGCTGTCCCATACATTTCAGTCGAGTTATGTTTGCAGTTTTGTATGGGAGAGCGGATTTTTTTTTCGCGATTTCGATATTGATCCCATAGAGAAAGTTGTTCAGTTTGATGGTCTGAAGCACTCCTTTGAGTAGCTGTCCCATTTTATTGTACACCCTGTATATTCAAAGCCCTAATCTCTGATTCCTCACAACAGACTCCAGTCTCCACAAAAAATTGTAGGTACCTGGTACATTAAATTTAAAACAAACCATTGTATTCCTAAATTTGTGGAGATAATATCTTTTTTTACTATCTTTTAATTATCTTATTTTTACTTTATTTACTTACTTCACCTTCCCCAGGGTGTATGGATGGGCATCCTGACCGGGGCCGGCTGCCTCTCCCGCGTATTAGGCCCGGTCTTCGTCTCCATGGTGTACGCTCGCTTGGGGCCAGACGCCACCTTCGGCAGCACTGCGGGCCTCACGCTAGCAGCCCTGCTTCTCCTACGTCTGGTCTACAACCGCCTGCGACCCCCGGACTTGCGTCCCCCTGCGCAAGAGATGGCGCCACTTAATAGAGATAAGAGGGATCTTGAAACGTGATGCTACCTCATAGTTCTTGTCAGATTTAGAGGTGAAAGTTTCTAATTTTAAGTTTTTAGTCCTTGTTCCCCTTTTTTGGGGTTTAATATGACTTGGCCGTTTTCATGCATATGTTAACGTCATAAAATACGAATTACCAATAATATAACAAGTAGGCAATAATAGTATAAGTTTAGTGTAATTGTAAAAACAAATGTTTGAAATGACAGACTCAATGCCTAGTCGATCAGCTAGAAATATGAAGGACTGTTGCTTTATAGGGCGCGATGCATCTTTACGCTACACTACAATTTATTAATATTGATTGCTTCAGCCCGGAATCTACGATTTTTCCGAGCCGGGGCAAACTAGACTTTTGGCGCCCCCTAGACCTGCCGCCCGGGGCGTGGGCCCCGGTTTGCCCTCCCCTTAGATCCGGGGCTGGATTGCTTTAGCAATATGACGTGAACTATACCCTTTCCATTTTGCTCATCTTATTTAAGAGCTACGCTCTTGTCAGTGCAGTATTCTCCAATCCAGTCTCTTTCCCGCCATTGTTTTGATTTCGTGATACCACACGACATCAACCTGTTCCTATACTTGGGCTAGATAATTACCCACTCCACTTTAGATACAGCTTGGCCAGAAAGAGTAGAAAACGGTGACAGCAGGAACTAAATATTTCAGTGCAAAATATTGGACGGTCGGATGTGATTAGGACGTTCTGGGAAAGAAAGTCGCCCCCTGATTTTTATAACTCTTTATGGCCAAGCTTTATAGGCATGGTTGTAAAGTTTCATAATAACTAAATTCTCAAAGGAAAGCTAAACTTTATAAATTCATTATAATTATAACGCAAATTATAAACAATGTGGAATCTTGTATCTACTTGAATAAAGCAATGTAGTTCAAACCCGATCCCATCTGCAGGATTGTGTGGATCATGCCTTAGCGAGTAAAGTCAGTACGGGTAAGGTTCGAATAGTTCGTATAATAATAGGAAAACAAGAAAGAGTGCTATGTATAGTTTGAAATGGGTTTTAGCAATGACGTAGAACGTCATTGGGTTTTAGTATATATTTTTTTAATTAGTCTTCCGCATACCGGCTGTCTGGTGGTTGTAAAAATAGTCACTGTAGGCACTCCAGTTCTGATAATATTTTTGTTGTCGCTTTGCTCGCATTTTGATATTGATCAATTAAAGTGATTATCAGTCTGTAACTGAAGTACCTATGTGTTACTAAATAAGTGTGTATAGTGTACACGATTTCTTTTTGAATTCTGTGAAATAATTATAAATATTTGTGGTGACTTTGTTTAGAATTTAGATCGTCTTCCCATTATCGTCCCACGTTTGAATTGTTAATAAAATATTAATTATTATGGTAGCAGTATCGGCAAGATAATTATTTTCTACTATCTCTGATTATCTAGAACAAGGTACAGTATGTACGGTAGGAACTAATAATTTCAGTACAATTATTGTGACCATGGGAAAGACGGTATCATGTAAATATATGATTTCGAATGCACAATAAGTGTGTAATAGCAATAGCAATATCCTATGTTAGTTTAACTGATAATGATTTAGACTTTAATACATTTGTAAATAAGAATCAATATTAAACGAATTATAGACATGTGATACAATAGTGATGGCATTATTAGCTCACTATAAGACTGATAGGATACGATGCCATATTTTTTTGATAAAGTATTTTGTTAGTAAATATTCAGTCCCTCTTGCTTTGTCGTAACTAATTCTATAAGTACTGTTCGTAATACCACAGATAATTAAAGAGTTACTTACATAGATAATACTACTAACTGGGGAAAAACTGGAAATTACTGGGCGATTAAATGGTTTGCGGAGAGGTATGGACACTCAATGAGTAGGGTAAGGGTTCGAATCCGTACAGACGACATGCCATGTACCAATGAGTTTTTCTAACTTATGTAATAAATAACCCAGTAAAATTAGATAAATCAGAAGAAATAATTTCCGGAGTTTTGGAACTTTTTTTAAACGTTTCTTTGGTACGTAATATTGAAGAAAAAAAAAAGTCCTGGTGAAGGGGGGTGAGCTCGAGGAAGGGGGGGGGGGCTTTAAAGGTGACTTTTTTCAGTTTTTCGCTTATTTCTCGAAATCTGCAAGTCATATCGAAATGTTGTGTATGAACAAATTAAACCTGACAAAATTCCCTACAAAATAAATAGAATGCATTTTTGTCATAGGACTTAACGTTTGAGGGCTACGGGGTCGAGAAAGTAACAGCATTTCAAAAATTATGAAATTTGTATGGCGACCCTCATGAAAGCTGAAGATAAAAACAAAATGATTTCATATTCTTAGTCAGAAACCCCGAAAACCCCCAGATACAAATTTTCAGTCGGTTCGGGGAAGCCTTAAAAGCTGCATTGGCGTTTGAAATTTCCATGGCAGCCAGCTTGGACATCGCAATTTTGGATTTTTTTTTACCGCCAACCAAATCTGACCAGGGTCCTCTATGACATTTGTTCGAGGTCCATAACCCTATCTGTCATAGTTTCCGCGGGCCGTTGACCTCATCCGTCAGGAGTCGACCTTCAACTTTCATGTGGGTCGCCATACAAATTTCATAATTTTTGAAATGCTGTTACTTTCTCGGCCCCTTAGCCCTCAAAGGTTAAGTCCTATGACAAAAATGCATACTATTTATTTTGTAGGGAATTTTGTCAGATTTAATTTGTCCACACACAGTATTTCGATATGACTTAAAGATTTCGAGAAATAAGCGAAAAACTGAAAAAAGTCACCTTTAGAGCCCCCCCTTCCTCGAGCTTACCCCCCCTCACCAGGACTTTTTTTTTCTTCAATATTACGTACCAAAGGAACGTTTAAAAAAAGTTTCAAAACTTCGGAAATTACTTCTCCTGATTGGTATATTTCAGCTTAATTTTACTGGGTTATAATACCGATTGCTCTCGGTGAAGGAAAGTATCGCATCTGCATACATTGAAGAAGAAATTCTGATGTGTAGGTGTGTTAAGTCTATACCAATCCGTTTTGGGCACGCGTGGTGGAATAACGCCCATACACTCTCTCTGAGGGTAGACCTGTGCCCTGCAGTCTTAGACCTGCAGTGGACGTTTATAGGCTGATGTTTTTTTTTTTTATTAATAATTAATGGACTCTTGCTTGTGCGTTAGCACTGCATTTCCGCCAGTGTCAAGTAGATTATGGGAGAATCTATCCAAATCTCAGGGATTGTTTTTGGTCAAAAACAAGAAAAGATTGAGTATTGCGGAGCCTCGTGGCAGGCAAAAACGCGACACGCGAAACCACGCGAGACAGGTGCTCGGGTCAGTTCCTGCAACGTGATTCCCAGGCTGATGATGAAGATACCTATAGGTATACTTGAGGGCCGGAAATTGGAATCAAATAGGTATATTTTATTAATTTTGTCCTTGAGTAATTTTTTTCATTCCAGTTTTCGCTCCTAAGGGGATTTCTAGGGACGGATTATTGAAACTGTCCCTCAATGCCACGAACTCGAAAATGTGACTGATCTCAGATGACAATCTAGCAGGGCTTTTTTATCAAACGGAAATAATCACTACATAGTATAAAACAAAATCGCTTCCCGCTGTCTGTCCCTATGTATGCTTAGATCTTTAGAACTACGCAACGGATTTTGATACGGTTTTTTTGAATAGATAGAGTGATTCAAGAGGAAGGTTTATATCAGCATTGCACCCCTGCGAAGCCGGGGCGGGTCGCTAGTATATAATATAACATTATTGTAAGGATAGTTTATGTCATGTTCTCCAGTTTTTCCCTTCATCGTTAGGTATGGCTCAAGTATTCAAAGGTAATCGCATATTATTAATTGTAACTTTTTGCCGATCGATGTCGTTATGATAACGGAAAATATTTTGTACAGTTTTACAATAAACAGATGGTTTGGCATGTCACGTTCTGTTTTTTATTTACCTGTTTTTTCACACTGTTTCCAAATGGTCTCCCCTAAACTCTTTCACGTCTATCTCTTCGGTGCTATCTCCCGCCACTCACTGCAGTAGGCATCCAGCTTTTTTTTTTTTTTTTTTTTTTATGTGTGATAGGTAAGCATTTGACCCCAATCTCACCTGATGTTGAGTGATGATGAGGCCGAAGATGTAGCATGCTTACCTAGAAAGATGCCTATTCACTCTCGCCTTGAAGAGGCCCAGGTTGTACTGCTCAGGGAACAGGTCCGCAGGCAGGGCATTCCACTCCCTAGCCGTGCGCATTATAAAAGAAGAAGCAAACTTCTTCGTGCGAATTGCTGGTAGGTCAACGACATAGGGGTGGAAACCCAGTCTGCGTCTCGTCCCCCGCAGATGAAAGGGAGACGGTGGTATCAGATCGTGTAATTCAGTCGCACACTCTCCGAAATGTATCCTATAAAAAACAGACAGACAGGCTACCTTGCGACGATGCTCAAGACTTTGTAGCTTCGCCACCGAGGTTGGATCACCTATGAGCTTCCTGGCACGCCTGTCGATTGAGTCCAGCGCGGCCAGCTGGTATTGGGCAGACCCGTCCCAGAGATGGCAGCAGTACTCCATACACGATCGGACTTGTGCTTGATAAAGTTGTAGAAGCTGTCCCGGAGTAAAGTACCGTCTGACCTTCGAGAGGACGCCCAGTTTTTTCGCTGCGGTTTTCGCCATGGACTCAATGTACCGTCCGAAATTCAGATCGGACGATATGTTAATGCCAAGGAGCTCCAGGCGATCAGCTATCGGTATGGACACATTTCGGAAAGTCGGGGTCAAAGCGAAGGGACTCCGTTTTGTGGAGAAAAGGCACGCCTGTGTTTTGCTTGCGTTGAAACTGACCCGATTAGTATCACCCCAGTCGGACACAGATTCAAGGGCCAAGTTTATTCGCTGCACCATGGCCTCTCGACAAGACTGAGTAACGTCCAATTTGACCCCTGCACCGGACAGATATCTGTCAGCAACAGTGCTGTCGTCTGCATACCCAAAGGTTCCGGGCACAAGCATGTCGTTTATATGCAGCAGAAATAAAGTGGCTGAAAGAACTGACCCTTGAGGAACACCGGCATTAATAGCCATTTGATCCGATGAGTATCCATCAATGAGTACTCGAATGGATCGTTCGCTCAAGAAGTCAGCTATCCAGTTGCATAGGTCAATCGGAATTCCATATGAAGGAAGCTTGCTTAAAAGGCTTGCATGCCAGACCCTGTCAAAGGCTTTGGATATGTCAAGAGACACGGCAAGTGCCTCCCCGTATCTCTCGACAGCCTCGCTCCACAGATGAGTGGCATACACAAGAAGATCCCCCGTGGACCGTCCTGGGCGGAACCCATACTGACGGTCACTGAGGAGGTCGTTATGTTCCAGGTATGCCAGGAGCCGGTTGTTAAGTACACGTTCCATAGTCTTGCAGAGTATGGAAGTGACCGATATTGGTCTATAGTTGACAGGGTCGGCACGACTGCCTTTTTTGGGCACGGGTTGCACGTTGGCAAGCTTCCATGACCTTGGGACTACCGCAGTCTTAAGTGAGAGGCGATACAGGCGTGTTAAAACAGGAGACAACTCTGGAGCACAGGTGCGTAGGACAATCGCTGGGATTCCGTCGGGTCCGCCAGCCTTGTTCACGTCTAGAGAACGCAGGATTTTAAGAACCTCTTTTTGGCGAATGTAAACTGATGCCATTGAGCATTCAGTACGAGGAATGGTAGGTGGTGTTATATCTGAGTTCTCCAGATGCGAATTCCCGGCAAAAAGATTAGCAAATAAATTTGCTTTCTCCTCCGCCGAGTGTGCTAGCGATCCGTCAGGTTTTATTAGCGGTGGCAGGGAGGGACGGCCGAAGTTTGCTTCCACTGCTTTGGCAAGCGACCAAAACGCTTTGCTGCCAGCTGGATAGGAGGCAAGCTTAGCCCCTATACGACCTATATGGTCGAACCGGGCTTTTCGCAACACCTTTTTGCAAGACTTGGCGGCTTTGTTGTAAGCTTTCTTCAGTTTTTCTGTGTTCGGAGCCTTCTGCTTTCGAGCATCAGCCCAGGACATATACGCTGACTGTTTCAGCACCTCAGCACGAGAACAATCAGCGTTGAACCATGGGCGAGCTTTGGCGCCGGTTGACACGTCAGAGTACGGAATAAAATATTCCATACCCTGACGTATCACTTCGGCAACCGCGTTCGCAGCGCTCGACGATTCCCCTGAAGAAAAGCAGGTTTGCCGCCAAGGATAGGAAGCAAAGAAGTGTCGCATCTCGTCCCAATCTGCTGACCTGTATCGCCACACCCGTCTCTTACCACAATGGCCCTGATCAGGTGGGGAGTATACGGATACAGTTTTCACCAGACAGTGGTCGGAGGTACCTAAAGGGGCACATACCGACACAGAATATCTGTCTGGATCAGTTGTCAGCAGAAGGTCCAAACAGTTGGCCGTGTGAAAGTCAACGTCAGGTATCCGTGTGGCACAATTGACCAGCTGGCTGAGATCTAGCGATAGTGCAAGTTTGCGCGCCTCTCGTCCAGCGTGATCGGTCTTCTGGTAGGGGAACAGCCATTCTTGATGGTGAGCATTAAAGTCGCCCAGAAGGGTCAGTTGCGCCACAGGATACCTAAGCTGAGCCTCCTCAGCTGCCTCTCCAAGATAGTCGAACAACCTAGTTGTCTCCTGATCTCCACTGTGCGAACGGTAGACACAGGCGTAAACAATTCGTTCGAAACCTGTTTCCACCAGTATTTTTTTTTTTTTTTTTTATTAACTATGGGTTTGCTCTTGACCTCAATCCAGTCCTCAGGACGAAGATGGGGTCGTAGATGTAGCGAGCTTACCCAGAAGATGCCTATTCACTCGTACTTTAAAGGAATTCGGGTTGTAAGTACTCGGAAATACTGACGCAGGTAAGGCATTCCACTCCTTGGCTGTGCGCATTATAAAAGATTCAGAAAGGCGCTTGGTGCGGATATGTGGGATGTCAACCAAGAAGGGGTGATATCCCGCGGTGCGTCTGGAAGTCCGATAGTAGAAAGGGGAAGGTGGGATGAGCTCATGCAGCTCTAGGGCACACTCACCGAAGTACAATCTGTAGAAGACCGACAAGCAGGCCACTCTGCGGCGGTGGGCTAGGCTATGAAGCTTGGCCTCCACCAGCTTACTATCGCCAATGAGCCTCCTGGCTCTGCGTTCAACCGAGTCGAGTGCGGCAAGTTGATACTTGGCTGAGCCATCCCACAGGTGGCAGCAGTACTCCATACATGATCGGACCTGAGCTTTATACAATACTAAGAGCTGTCCGGGAGTGAAGTACCGCTTCACCTTGTTTAAGATGCCCAGCTTTTTGGCCGCAGTTTGAGCCTTAGACTCGATGTCAGCGCCGAAGTTGAGTTTCGTGGTCAAGCCTATACCCAGAAGCCCAAGACTGTCGGAAACAGGGACAGATGTACCCCGGAAAGTAGGAGTCAGATTAAACGGACTCCTTTTTGCGGTGAACAGACAAGCCTGTGTTTTGGTGGCGTTGAAGTTGACTAAATTATTGTCACCCCACTGGGAGACAACACTTAAAGTCAAGTTTGTCCGCTCAACCATGGCCTCCCTCTGCGAGCGTATTTTATCCCCGCTGGCCCCTGCGCCAGATACATATCTCTCCATGACAGTACTGTCATCTGCATACCCAACAATACCTGACACAAGGAGGTCATTGATGTGCAGCAGGAAAAGTGTCGCGGAGAGAACAGACCCTTGAGGAACTCCAGCATCAATTGCCATAAGGTCAGAAGAGCAGCTGTCAATGACAACTCTAATCGACCGTTCTCTCAAGAAATCAGATATCCAGCTGCAAAGATCAGCGGGGATGCCATAAGCGGGAAGCTTGCTCAGCAAACTAGCGTGCCATACCCTGTCAAAGGCCTTCGAGATGTCAAGTGATACAGCCAGTGCTTCACCGTGCTTCTCGATGGCCTCGCCCCAGCAGTGCGTCACATACACAAGAAGATCCCCAGTCGATCGCCCCCGGCGGAAGCCATATTGGCGATCACTGAGTAGATCATTGTCTTCTAGGTATGACAGCAACTTACTGTTAAGTACTCTTTCCATGACTTTACAGAGAATGGAAGTAATGGCGATAGGGCGGTAGTTGCAGGGGTCGGCACGACTGCCCTTCTTGGGTACCGGTTGCACATTCGCAAGCCTCCAGGATTTAGGCACCGTTCTTGTTCTGAGAGAGAGGCGATACAGGCGTGTTAGAACAGGAGACAATTCAGGCGCACAATATCTCAACACTCTTGCAGGTATACCATCAGGACCACTGGCCTTATTCACATCCAGACTACGCAATGCTCTGCGGACCTCTTTTGTATGTATTGTGACCTCCGGCATCGAAGAATCACAACGAGGGATGGTTGGCGGCTGTTTGGCACCAGCGTCCAGACGTGAATTGCTCGCAAACAGAGAAGCAAATAAATTAGCTTTCTCAGTTGCGGAGTGAGCCAGCGACCCATCAGGCTTCTGCATGGGAGGCAAAGTGGGACGGCAGAAGTTGGATTCGACCGATTTTGAAAGGGACCAGAACTGTTTACTACCAGAAGGGTAGGATGCCAGTTTGGCTCCAATGCGGCTGACATGGTCGAATCGAGCCCTCCGGATCACCCGTTTGCAGGACTTGGCGGCAGAATTAAAGGCCCTCTTCTTCGCGCGAACCCTACGAGCTCTAACTTTGCGGTCGCGAGCCTGGACCCATGCTTGGTAGGCGGCTTCTTTTTTAGCCTCAGCGCGAGCACAATCCGCATTGTACCAAGGTTGGGCTTTGTGACCGAGTGAGATGTCGGAGAAAGGAATATAATATTCCATTCCCTGTCGTATCACGTCCGCAACCGCATCAGCCGAACTAGCAGGGTCACTCGAAGAAAAACACACTTGCCGCCACGGGTAAGACGCAAAGAAATGCCGCATCTCATCCCAATCTGCCGACCCGTATCGCCAGACTCGCCTCGTGCCCTTAGGGCTGTCATCGGGAGGAGAGCAGATCGACACGGATTTCACCAGACAGTGATCGGACGTTCCCAGCGGGGCAGAGACCGATACTGAGTGCCTGTCTGGATCTGAAGTCAGCAGAAGGTCCAAACAATTGGGCGTATGACCATCAACATCCGGTACCCGCGTTGCTTGATTCACCAGCTGGGTGAGATCTAGCGATAATGCAAACTTGCGCGCCTCTCTCCCAGCATGGTCAGTTAACTGGAACGGGAACAGCCACTCGCTATGGTGGGCATTGAAGTCCCCCAGAAAAACAAGCTCCGCCGTTGGATACCTTCGTTGGGCTGTCTCTGCCGTCTCAGTGAGATACTCCATGAGCCTGGTTGTCTCCTGGTCACCGTCGTGCGATCGATAGACACCGACGTAGAGAGATTTCTCCATTCCGGTGTCTACAAAAAGCCATAATACGGAGAACCCGGAAACCTCAAAGCAACGGAGACGCCGACAGCAAATGTCGTCGCGAACATACACACAGACCCCAGCTCGCCTCTTGAACTTATGTTCCAACGAGTATCCTGGGTAGTTGAGGTACGCCGTATCAGACGGGGTTGCTATCTGCGTCTCCGTTAAAAAGAATAGGTGTGGCTTCTCGGTCTCGAGGTGGTGGTGGACCGGATCGAGATTTGAGTGCAGACCTCGTATGTTACTGAGGTGCACTTTGAGTGGGAGGAAGTGCAGCCGTTGTCTAACCATTTTCTTTTTTGTGACTTTGTTTTTCATAGTTTGTCGAGTGGTGGAGAGGTGGAAAAAAAGTCGAGATGCCACTTAGGTACCCTAGAAGACCTCATGAGCTCGACTGACTGGTGGGAAACTCATTTGGAGACTGCGGGGACGCCCGAACCCCCCCGCAATGGCCACCGGGTCCTCCCTTCCAGTCGCCAACTGGCACGGTGGAGCATTGCGGGATTTTTCGCAAGTTGTGTGGGGCAGCCTTTCACACGTGGCTAGCGCACTACTTGGGCCCCCTACTAACTGCGGTCGGCCAACGACTGTCACCGTGCTTCGGATCCCGCTACCCTCCAAAATGAGTTTCCCGGTACAGTGTTGCTCAGAGGTCAAGACCGGTTCTGAGTAGCGCAACTGACTTTTTCCCATTCCCCAATGGCGCTGGGACTCCTGCACACCGACGGAACGCAGCAAGCTGCTTGGCGCCGGACTCCGGCAGGAGGGTGGTCGCGAGCCAGGCGGCTCCTTGCGGAGCCTACCACCGCTGTGGGGGATCGTTCAGCCGACACCACGAACTTGTTGTAGTCTGTGGCGGCGTTGCCCAGGGTGGACCACTAGGAGGTAGATCCCCAACCACCCCTAAAACTGTAAACTAAAGTATCCACAATACTGAGAAGGAAGGGTCTTCAAGGTTTTTGAGACGCTTGATGCAGATGTCATCGCGAGCGTACACACAGAGTCCGGCGTGCGGAACGAACCTATGCTCCAGAGAGTACCCAGGGTAGCTGAGGTACGCCGCGTCTGCCGGACATCTGATCTGCGTCTCGGTGAGAAACAGCAGTTGTGGTTTTTCAGTCTCTAGGTGGTGGTGGACTGCTACGAGATTTGAGTGCAATCCTCGGATATTGCAAAGGTGCACTTTTAGAGGGAGAACGTGCAACCGCTGTTTAACTTTCTTCCTTTTAGAACCTTTCATAGTTTTTTCGAAGAGCGAATAGGCAGGAGGACGGTAGTTGAGCGAGGAGTCGCATCAATCGAGCCAGATAGTATACTGAAGTCTGCCACACATTAAGATAGCTGGGTTGGAGACCGCGGGGACGCCCGAACCCCCCCGGGATTGCCCACCAACTTCTCCCATCCGGTCGCCAACCGGCATGGTGGAGCAACCCGGGATTTTTCGCTAGGTGGCGGGGCAGCCTTTCACGGGTGGCTTTCCCGCTAATTGGGCCCCCTACTTCCTGCGGTCGGCCAGCGGAGCACCGTGCTTCGGATCCCGCTAGCCTCCAAAACCAGCCAGCCGGTGTAGCAGAGTTCAGCAGCCTGTGAACGGTCTTCTGACGCGACACTACTGCTCAGACCCATCCTCCATGGGGCAACTCCGGACTTCATGGCGAAACATGGTTAATACCACTTGGCGACACGGCTCAGTCCGGAGGGTGGTAACCAGCCTCGGCCGAAACCTACCACCGGTAAGTTGTCACTCATTTAGCACCACCCAGGGGTCACGTGTAGGGTCTCGAGGGTAAACCTACGGACGCGAGTGACTCCAACCCCCAAAATCCAGCCCCCAGCTCGTCTCGCCGCCTTTTCCGGGGTCTGCCACGACCTCGGCTCCCGTCGTGAGGCACCCATTGCGTGACGTGACGATTGATGCCCACCGCTCAGTGTGCATTCGGCAAACATAACCAGTCAAGTTCCACTTTAGTTTTGCTAAAGTTTTTATTTTATTTCTTGTTAAATATTAGGGTGCGTTTTCATAGGAAAGGAGCGGAGATGAATCTAGGATGTGCAGGGATAGACCAATCTAAGCTCTTTAGTGCACTGTTTGAGACAAGATTGCACGTTTCGTGTTATCTCTACTTCACTCTTCTTCAGTGGGAACGCACCCTTACAAGGGCATGGCTAAGGAAGCTTACAGGGCCTCTACCCGCACATTCGAACTTCGCAAATGCGTGAACGTTTTCGTTACAATATCAACTCTATTAAAATGAAGTGTGGACCGAAACAGTCGCGATATATCGAACTACGAAAGTCCGGGTACAGTACAGGGCTAGAATAAAAATATAAAGGTCTACGAATAAAGGTATGATTACTGACTAAAGCTGAAACAACGTTTTTAACATAAGTACATTTAATTATCACAGCTGATACTTACGTAATTAAATAAATTATCTAAATATTTACAGTCCATAAATATAATACCTAACTAGATGAACACAGGTACGTCCGTAACTTATAGGTTAAATTATTGTCAGTATTTAACGAGCGACAGCGGGCTATTTACTTTTATACTTATATGTATTTATTCCTACCGGAAGGAAATTCATTGATCACTTAAAAGTATTCCATTAACCAATAAATAATAATGTCTATTTGAAGCCAAGGCGAACCGAGGACCTGGTGAAGGCGGCGGAAAACTGTCGGATGAGGGCAGCGCAGGACCGGTCGTTGTGGTGATCCTTCGGACGGCCTATGTCCAGCAGTGGACGGCTTTTGGCTAAGATGATGATGATGACAAAGTTTAAATGACTCTGCTGCGCATTTTAGCCGTTGGGTAGGTAGCGCTTGTTTTGACGCGGCCTGTAGTAGGTATGCTTGATAAATGGCTGGTTAGCCCGGCGGTTTGTTCCATTCAAAAATTACGTATAGGTACAGGGCGTAAGGGACAGCCTAGCAAATAGGTACTGAAAACTGCTGTACTACCTGACTCAAATATATGAAACAACAGATTTATTTTCGCGTTTCCCGAGGTTGGCTTCATCTGTGTTGGCAAGGTGTTGGCGTCTGAATTCACCGTTTCAGTATTTGCGAGGCTATCCCTGTACGTTGAACAAAACTATTCGTACACCTAAATATTATCAGTCTTATCAAATGCACTACGTAGACAGTAGTTGCATCGATAACGGATATCTCAAGAAATTGTGAAAGATAGCCTGGACGCATTTTTTGTCGTAAAAACGTGGCAGACTTTATAACGTACACACTGGCAGACGCACACAGCGTTAGGAGCTCCAGACCATCTAGCATGATTTCTCTATTAAAACAGGTATAGTAACTTTATGATTAAAACGCGACTCGACCTTTTTCCATACTACCCGCTGCGGCGTGCGTGACTGAAAAGCGCGGGAAGGGGTTATTTTCTATGCAGCGAAGGCTTGTCGCGCGCGAATAGGGACATCATAAGTTCATAACTCCAAATCTAATCGCACAAAGTCACCAATTATTTATCTGTAACGCAATCGAGTTCGTGTCCGGTGCGGAGCTCATGTGACGCGGCAGACGCTGACATCGCACGCATGACGTCATCACGTGTCGGCGGAGAGCACGACGCGGGGCGGGGGCGCGGGCGCGGGGATCTCGAGCGACTCCCTGCGGATGTGCTCGGCGTCGCTCACCTCGCGCGGCAGGCGCATGCGCCGCGTCTCCGGCACCAGCAGCACCGACAGCGCTGCTGATAGCGCGCACAAGCCGTACACCAGCGCTTGCACGTAAAGGCTCTGTGGATAGCAATTATTCATAGTTATTATTTTATTGCCTGTTGCATATATGGACGGGAGCAATGAAGGTGTCTGATCTCTCTTATGGTGTAATCGGGCTTGTGGGACACCACTGGCACAAATTACGATTAAAACGGTTGTTGAGCGGAAAACCTGTGATTACTAAGGAAAAACGAACTTCCGTTTGTCAATAAAGATGTTCTCACTCAGGTTATTTATGAAATAAGAAACGAACTGATACCGAAGTTCTGGCTACTCTTGACTAACAAGACTTGTCTTCCGTGGCGTCCCAGAGTAATACAAAGACATCATGGGTAAAACAGACAGAGAACCCCATCACATCAATACAGTCATGTCGCCAAAAAACACCTTTAGGCTCGGCACAAAAGAGCCACCGGCTGCAGCTACCGGTGACCCAGCGACCAGCAGTTCACATGCTTTTTCATTAATTTTGTACGGACTCGCCGCACATATGCGTGTCGGTGGCTCGTATGTGCCGAGCCTTACAGTTTTATTTGCCCCGTAAAGAAATTGTATCGAGGAGTGGCAGCATTTGTTCATAATAATATAGGATAGGATAATCCATCTGCCTGCCAAGCGTGGCGTTCCTTTCTCGATGAACTAGGCCCGTCTCTAGCGGTGAACTTCTGGTGACTAACAATAATATCTCCAAACAAGCATCAACTCACCAACAGCGGTGTTTGCGGTGCTAAAATAGACCCGATACGTCCAACAAGCGAGCACGCCGCCAGCGCCGAGCTGCGCGTGCGCGTCGGGAACAGCTCCGCCGTGAACACGTACACCGAGTTGAAGGCGAACGTTATCGCCAGCTTGCCCACGAAGAACATGCCTAGACCTGTCCCCGTATGCGCTGTAGAAGAACGAGGAGTTATGAGATAGGTTTGGTGCAAGCGTCAGCTGTTGTCGCTGCTGGGGCTAGAGCTAGGATAACAAGAGTGAAGTCATTTCGTTGAGTTGAAAGAATAAAGCTTGCTCTGCCTCTGTGTTCATCACTTCACTATTATCTCATACTGAACACTCATGTTGCGATCTTGCGATAAAATATACGGAAGTTACCTCAGAAATCCGATTTACAAACCAATCCAGAAATACAACAGACCTATAGGATCTATGGTCCAGTGATATAGGTACTTCTCTTGTAAAGTACCTAAACAAGTGTTCAATCTCCTCGTAAAAACTAAGCTTTGATTATGTTACTTACAAATAAAATACGGCGTCACACAAGCAACACCGCACAGCAGAAAAGCGACAAAAATGCTCCTCTTCCTTCCAAAGCGTTCTAATGCCATCATGATTAGCAATGAGGCAACAATTTCCATCGCCATGTTCAGAGCAAAGTTCACGTATTTGTCTCCAGAGAGAGATACAGAGTTGATGGTCAGGCCGTAGTAGACGAAGGTGGTGGAGATCCAGCACCAACAGCATACGGCAAACCGGCTCATCAGGACCCGGGACTTTAGTAAACTTAGCCAAGGATTGCTTCCAGATTGAGATTCCTGCTTCGGCTGCTCATTATCAAGAGCTTTCATTACGTCATTGTCTAGGATCACCTGAAAATTAAAGAATATCTATTCATGTTACCTATCATCATCATCATCATTCATCATCAGCCTATCATCGTCCACTGCTGAACATAGGCCTCAAGGCCCCAAGGCGCGCCATAAAACTCTGTCCTCGGCCTTCCTCATGTTACCTATACTTTTGATAAATTATGACCTTACAGACATAGTCTAAACTTGAAAAATTTTACCAATAATCAGGCTAAATACGTAACACCACCGTTTTTCTCTGGTCCTATGGCCTTTGCTATGGCCTCAGTTAGGGACAATGAGCGTGCTATTTATCAAAGCCACTATATTGCTACCCGTAGGAGTTTTACAAGGTCACTAAAGGATAAGCCTAGGTTTCTTATGCAGTGTTTTTGTGGACAAAAGTGTCTTGCCTCCTATCACTACTTGACACTTCTTTTCGTCCTGAAACCTTAAATTCTCTAAAGGTGATTGCTACAACTGCACGGTTAAAAAGATATTCGGTAGTTGTAGCAAACCATCTGACTACCCCGAATGGGATTATAGTCATGAATTTATTTACGTATGTTATTTATTTGAAGAGCAAAACGAACCTTATTCCATCTCGCGGCTTTTCTAATAACAGCAGCCGTCTTATCAATCTTGCCAGTGACATGCAGCCACCTGGGGCTCTCGTCCAGCAGTAGCCAATACAGCGGCAGCAGCAGAGCTGGAGTGTGGATGGTCCATAGCAGGTGTCGCCAGTAGGGCACGAGCCAGGCTATGAGGGCAAAGAGGACACCTCCTAGTCCGTAGGCTACTCCCGTGGCGCAGGCGAACGATGCCCTGAGTGATGGACGGGCCATTTCTATCACTGGAATAGTAGATTTGTAGTAGTTAGTTGAAGATATTCTGCACCCAGATCGGGTACCCTCACCAAAATTGAAGCGTCAAGGTGGAAATCGATATCTTCCAAAGCTTTAGGTTAAAGTTGTCTGCTCTTGACTCTTGGCCTTTATAAACCAATTGTGTCTAGCTGATCAAAGGTCAAAATACATGAAGAATACCATTTATTTATAACTATACTTACACATGACTGTAATGAGTAATGTTTAATAAAATCTCTCTAAATCTTTTCAGTTTGTCTAATTTGTAATCCATTATCACGTAAGTATAATTATAGAGATAAGATGTCTGGATGTTATCAGTATCGTGACATGAGACAGCGAAGATATTAGATAATAAATAGCTAGATTAGGAATCTACCTCACATAGAGAAAAACCATGAGATTTAATTTCTTAAGTAAAATGTTTGGGAAAAGGCTTTCTTCTCTACATGATGCCACTTGCAAATTCAAAGTCGTGAATCATTATTTTTCTAGTCTATATTATACCGCTCGGCAAAAGCCTTTGCTCTTCCACTCTTCTCTATTTTGGGCAAACTGGTCGCCAAAACCATCCGGTGCATTCCGCTAGCAACATATTCTTGGGTCGACCCGAATGTCGACAATCCTGATTGCCACCGTATAATAAAAGCTTTCCGGTTTTTTACCACAATGATCTTGATGTCTGGCAAGAAAAGATTTTAAAATCACAGTCGAGGAACAGAAAATAGCTCACTCATAACATAACCGGCACTATTGAACCCGTAGCCGAGAGCAGCTTCGAAGAACTCGAGGGCCACGTACATCTGGTAGTTGACGGAGAAAGCCTTGAAGATGCCCATCACGCCTGCGAACGCGGAGAAGATGCAGAACGCCGTGCGCCGACCCCATCTGCAGGGTGTTAATGTAGGAAGTAACAAGGAATGCAAATTTAATTGGTTTTCTTAGATAACTTCCTACTGCTCCTTTTACTGTTGAATGTTAGTAAATTGTCCCTCTTATAACCGCTAACCAAAATCCAAACCACTCGTGGAAATCAAACTCCTTGAGTTTACAAACATGCCAGTTCGATTACACATTGCGCATGAGGTCGTTCATATTAGATTTCGACATTCATAAGTGGCAAAAAGACGAGGAGCGCAATTTTGTTTATCACTCCTAGAGTTTGAATTAGTTTTATCAATGTTTTAGGTGAATAAACACTACCTAATCATATTGAAGGACATAGGTAGGTACTCGAAATTGATGACTGATACAAGTATACTTGAATAATAATTGAAAGGTTTCTCTACCAATACACCTACAAAGTGGCATTAGTGTGTCACTGATATATTAGCACTTCGGGGATACCCATCGTTCCTCATCTATAGGCTACATTGAAAAGAGGAGTTAGTTACCTATCATCTTGATCATCAAGCCGTAACACGTCACTGCTAGCCAAAGGTCACCAAAGATTTCCGCAACAATTATATTGTATGCAGAATTTATTGGCATCGTTACCTACTCGATAGAAGAAGTCATAGTCCATATACTTTTGAACCGTCCAACAGAAAGTCTTCTGCAGGAAATGAAGTAAGGAATAATACAGTTATACTAACGCATCAGAGACGTAGCCAGTGAGGATCAAAGCGAAGGGTAGCGCAGAGTTGCGTACCGTCCCCACCAGGGTGCGCAGCCACTCGCGACATGCCAGTCCAAACTAAAAATATACATCTAACATTCATTATCAAGTTAGTCCTCGAAGTCTTATGTCTTTTATGACTCTGCGGGCCTATCATACAGCCTCCGTGAAAACAAGAACCTGTTAATTTGTGCAAGTGAAAATGAGCTCGCATGACATGACAGTTTTCTCGTTTTGATCCTTTGTCGTGTCTGGCAGGCAAGTCTTTAAGGCTGCTTGATAGGTAATATTCTGACAGCAAGTAGACCACTTACTTGTCTCCACCAAATCACACTCGGCCCACACGTGTGGAATATACGATAATTCTTATTTGCGAAAGCCTTTGCACTGCTGTGGGATCCTTCGGGCTGCAAATTATTTACTGCAGAACCCATCAACGTACCTCAGCAAAAAGGGTGTCGAAATTTTCATAAACGAACGTATCACAGTCCACAGTGTCATTGTTATGGAAGTGTTCCCTCTCACAGGAGACCTCGTCAGGCAGTAGCGGCGTGTAGCGGCGACATCTGGTAGCGGAGGGGAGCAGCGCCTGCGCAGTCTCGTTCATGAACTGATGCCCGTATGTCCCTTCACATTCTGGTACTACGCATCTGGAATAGAACGTGAGAGGGTTTACTCAGGTCGGTCTTTACATTACTCGTCGTACCTTGAGTTAATCCAGACATTCTCTCTCCCAATTGCATCGGTGACAATTCCCAATAACGACAAGGGCAATACACTACAGTACAGCGGTGATTGGATGCGACAGAGCTCTGGATATTTTTTCTCATGTTATTACGTAGCGATACAGCCCTTGCGGTCAGACAACAGTGATTATTTATCAAACTGTCACCATCCTGTTGCCTATAAAGAAAATATGCTCACGACTCTATTATACATTATTCCTAGATAATATCGTAGTCAGAATCAAGGACACTAGCAATGCCCCAACCTAACCTGTCCAGTTCAGTGAGTGTTGCAGAGTGAGCCATTCCCTTCATCACTTGTAGATAGCTAATGGACACAAATTACGAGGCCTGATGGTGACCAGTACAACAGGGCGTTACCATGGCACCCATTACAGGCACCAGCCTCCCACAAACATAACTGACTGTAACATTTAGTCTCTAAGAAATAGGTAGGTACTCGTTTGAGGTAGAAATAAACATTATCTTACGTCAGTCTTGAAATTGAAGTAGATTCTCCTTATGATGTTTTCTTTAACATATTTCTCGAATACAATAAAATAAAAAAAAATAAAAAAAATATTATAATTGCCGAGCTAGTTTTAAAGGAAACCTTTCCCACAAGAACTAAGAATACATGTTGAATAACCTACACAGGTACCACCATGAAAAGTTGTAATGTACCTATAATATTATGAAGGGAGAGAAATAAGTTGGAAGTAAGTATATCGGAATAGTATCGGTATCGTATGGCGAGATGTAGGTAGTCTACAGTGTAGTCTCTATGAATGAATGTTATTTAAATATTGTGGTGCACTCATTGAGGTGCTCTTGAATTATTTACACAAAGTACTTTCAATCTGTGTATGTCAAACAAAGTAGCTCGATTTTATTTGAATTAATAAAACAATTGATTCTTAATTGGTTAAACATTATTATTAACTTTGGATGTATGAGTAGGTAAACGTAGGATAAAGTCATGATGTCAAGCTTTACCATCTTTACATTATTAGTAATGTTATATAGGGTCCTTCTTAATATGCTGACACTTTTTTAAGGGGATGATCAGACCATCATACTGAACAACTTTCTCTAAGGGACCAACAAAAAAATGTACTGTCCCATACATTTGGCTCTAGTAGGTTTGCAGTTTTGTATGGAAGAGCTTTTTCTGACAACCGTCCATGGTAAAAACAGGTCTTTAAAAACTAGGAGTTCTAGCTACGGCTACCGTTTTGAATCAGGCCAAAATAAAAAATTATCCGGTTTGGGTCAAATACAAATACATACACGTACTCAATGTTATGTTTTTCCAAATGTGTTTTCTAAAAAAAATAACCGGTTTGGGTCAAATACCCTTCATCCTACAAATTAATTTTACAAATACAGGGTCCTTCTTAATATGCTGACGCTTTTTTAAGGGGATGATCAGACCGTCAAACTGAACAACTTTCTCTATGGCACCAACATCGAAATCACGAAAAAAAATCTGCTCATCCATACAAAACTGCAAACCTACTCGAGCGAAATGTATGGGACAGCTGATTTTTTTTCGCGATTTCGATGTTGGTCCCGTAGTAAAAGTTGTTCAGTTTGATATTCTGATCATCCTCTTAAAAAGCGTCAGCATATTAAGAAGGACCCTGTATTTGTAAAATTAATTTATAGGATGAAGGGTATTTGACCCAAACCGGATATTTTTTTCAGAAAAACACATTTGGAAAAACATAACATTGAGTACGTGTATGTATTAGATAATAATGGTCTATGTGAATTATGATTTATTTAAGTTTACGTATTTAGGCAGATGTAGAGTAGGTATGTTAGCATGCGCGTCTGCGCGTACGAAGTCGCCTGCGGAAGATAGGTTTCTGTGCAGTTTGTCCAGACCAGAAAGACCGGTTCATGTCTCATGCTACCTAATTAGATAAACTATTGTAGAGGAAGGAAAACCCTCGCCTGGGAATTTGCTACTTCGTACTTTTGTAACCACTTACAAGTTAAGTAAAAAAAAATATACAATCCACATTGTTTGAAAAAAAGTAAAATGCCCACGACCTTGTCCATTCTGCCATCCATGGCCTATACAATAGCTATACAGGGTGTAACAATACCCACTAGTAATACTTAAGGTGGTGCTTAAGACCATCAAACTGAACAACTTTCACTATGGGGCCAACACTTGAGTCGAGCCGGTACTGCAGTTTTGTATGGGATTTGGTATAGCAGATTTTTTAATTTTTTATCGGTGTTGGCTCCATAGTGAAAGTTGTTCAGTTTGATGGTCTGAAGCACCCCCTTAAGTATTACTAGGGTGTTTTGTTACCTTCTAGAGTGTACGAAAGGAAAAAAACGATTTACTTTTGTTAGTGACGTCAATATTAAATATTTTTAATTTATTGTATTGTCATTATTCCTCTTTCATTTAATTATATTTATCTTTATTTGCCAGTTATCAAAGTCTGCTAACGTGCTAACCAAGATATACTCAATACTTCAATGCTTTACTGCGTTAAGACTACCTATCTTGAGATAATGTTTGGAATTTAATCTCTAGAGTCGACATAATACGATAATAGCTTATTATTTTTTAGGGTTCCGTACCCAAAGGGTGAAAACGGACGGTTACTAAGCCTACGGTGTCCCTCCGTCCGTCCGTCCGTCCGTCCGTCCATCCGTCCGTCCATCCGTCCGTCCGTCCGTCCGTCTGTCCTACCTATTTAGGGCTGTAACTTTTGAACCGTAATAGCTAGATAGTTGAAATTTTCTCAGATTATGCGTTATTGCGGCGGATTTGTTAACAAATAATAAAAATGGCAGAAAGTTAAAAATTAAGGGGGGTTTTCAACAAGAAACTAGTTTTTAATAACGTTTTTTCTTCACGCTCTATAGTAAAAACGGTAATACATACAAGCGTCAAACTTAGTGTGATTATAGAGCAAACTCTACAGAATAACAACAAATACTAAAAACCGGCCAAGTGTGAGTCGGTCTCGCGCTAAAGGTCCCGGACAAAAAAGTATTTTTTCTAAGTTAAATAATGTCATAATGTTGTGTTCTGTGGTGGTGTGGTACGGAACCCTCGGTGCGCGAGTAGCCCGACTCGCACTTGACCGGTTTTTTTTAATAATTGTTAGTCATAATTAAGCCTGATCATTTTTAGGGTCCATACCTTAGGGGCGGATGCCTTAGGGACCCTATTACTAAGCCTACGCGAATGTAACTTAAATGCCTAATTGAATTACATACGGGACTAATCAATAACCAAAATAAATGTTTGGTTGTCTAATTATTGGAAGGTGGTGGAGGAGGTGGCGACGGGCTCACTCCCTGTCACACTGGACAGAGTTACGGTACTACTAGTGAAACGTGGATGTTCTGAGGTTTCAGAATATCTCTGACTACTGGTAATATAGTCGTGAGCATATGCTATGCTATGCTATGGTGGTATACCTAATTGTTTTTGTTTCGGTCTTTTTTGTTTGCCGCCGGCGCCCTGCAATACCTTATTTTATTCAAGATATTAGTATATTTTGCTCTAACGAAATTCTGTACATTACAGAACATTGGTTCGACTTTTGTCCGTTTAAGTTTAAAATTAAATCGATTATTACTTGCATGTTTTGCCCCACAAGAGGGCACATTAGTTCCCTGTTCTATTACTGTAACGAATTTCTATAATTACCGGATCTTTGTTATCTTTATCATAATCAGCCTTTACTAATAAGCTTGTTTCAGTTGTGGACTTGGACTTGTGACGTATCTTATCTAATACTTCATTCCATATAAGGACGAAAAGATTTTCCAATTAGTATATAGCTTTCATTCTAAACCTGATTAGAAAATATAATTTTCTCAAACATGCTTGGAAATGTGAGCATTATTTTGACAACCTTCCTCGAGATAAATCGAAATTGCTGTACTGGCCAAATACATGCGCGCAGCGGCCGGCAATGTTTGTATGAAAATCCATATCTGTCGTGTTTAGCGGCCAAATAAATTACATACTAAACTCATATCTGTCGTGTAATTTAAAAATGGAACGATCTTTTTCTCCGAAACATGGCGACCAAGGAGGTAACTCATCAAAGGTTTTATTTAAATTTCGAACCGGCTTGGAAATAGAAAGCTGTTTATTGCAAAAAAAAAACAAATTGTTGTTCGTCGTTCGTCATTGATTTTGAAAAGAATTTTAATTTCCGCGAATTTTTTGAGAAAATTTACTGTTTTAATTTCCGCGCATTGTTTGAGAAAAGTACTATACAAGCCTTGGCCACAACTAGGCATTGATGGACTTAAGTATGTGTGCCTCGGCTTCGCCTCGGCCCACATTTACACGTTCGTCCATCAATGCCTCTGTTACTGGCCGCTGCAGTAATGTACTATTATTTATCAGAAATATATACCTAACTATGCGACATATTATCTTGAACGTTACTTGTCTTTAGCTATCCTAAGAATATGTGAGAGCAAGGGTTTCAAATCTTTGTTTCTGTAATTCAAAATAGCCTTAACATTTTGTTGCTATTTGGAATGGAGTATAGTTCCATGAATACGTTCTTCACATCGTGTTTTTTATGAAAGTGCAAGCAAATTGACTAGTGTGGTGGTAGTTTGGAATAAGGATAATTGTAGTAGTCTTATAAAAGATATCGCAAATTAAATTAATAATTCGTTGAAGCTACTCGTACTCGTATACATTGTATACTATAGTTAGCAGTTGAATACACAATAAGTATACTAGTTACTTATATTCCGAGAGATAAGTGTACTTTTTGCAACCATCAGCAGCAAGGCTGATTCAGTGTTTATGGGGTGTAGAGCACCTCTGTGATGGGGATGGACCAGGTCTGCCTGCATAACTCCAGTCGGTTTAGGAGTTACTGATGATTATATGTATGTAAAAAATTAACGATCAGCTGCATGGTTGGTCGTATGTTATTGTTGTAATATGCACTGTAGCTATGTGAACAGTACAAAAACTAACATGGTTCATCAGTCGGTTTAGGAGATACAGCCGTTCAAAGGTCGGAACTTTGACTGGATGTATCTTCTAAACCGACTGACAGAACTTGACAGTTTTTGTACTGTTAACATACCTACAGTGCATACTACAACAATATTATACGATCAGCCATCCAGCTGATCGTAAATTTTTTACAGACCTTTAATCATCAGTAACTCCTTAAACCAACTGGAGTTACGCAGGCAGACCTGGTCCATCCCCATCACAGATATGCTCTACACCCCATAAACACTGAATCAGCCTTGCTGCTGATGGTTGCAAAAAGTACAATTATCTCTTATACTATTAGTGGATTCCCCGTGCTTCGCTACGAAATTACCATTTCCCATACACATTCACCGACTTCTTTACACGTTTTAGCGTTGAATTTTAATAAATCCTATCTTAGCAAACAACAAGAATCCAAGAGAAACATACGTGCCTCTAAAGTTTGGAGGCTTTATAGTTTTGAAGATTTGTCGATGAGAAAACCAAGTACACGTTTTGCTAAAAAACCTACAAGATTTATCGCAAAAAATGCAGTAGGTAATACTAAAATATGATGACCTTTGTATGAAGTAGGTAGTGAGATGATAAAGTACAGGCACACGCCCAGTTGTTGTACTTATTATCTCGGTTACAATGCCAAAACGTTGCAATCACTGGTGGTTCAAATTCACTGATATTGGAATAACATTACATTATTTGCAGCGAATTCACTCACGTTGACGACCTAAATATATTTCACGTTTCCAACGATAGTTAGGACCACTAGGACCATGCCCCGAACTGAATATTTACTGCTGTCTTAGTAACATTATCATTATCAAGGCGTTTGGGTAATGTTGGCGTTGCCGTTGTTTTGTAACAGGAAAACGTTCTTAGAAGACAATAGTACATTACTGCAGCGGCCAGCAACAGAGGCATTGGCCTCGATTCGGAGTTTACCACGACTAAACTAAACTAAATGTATTCCTGTCACTTTCTAAAATAAGATTAAGAAAAGAGACAGAAAACCAACAGCTGACTTTAGTGCTGTCAAAGTGACGTTAAACGCCCAAAAACGACTTAAATAAGAGGGCGTACATTATGATGGCATCTTATTTTGCGCATTTAACGTCACTTTGACAGCACTAAAGTCAGCTGTTGGTTTTCTGTCTCTTTTCTTAATCTTATTTTAGAAAGTGACAGGAATACATTTAGTTTAGTTTAGTCGTGGTACACTCCGAATCGAGGCCATTGATGGACGAACGTGTAAATGTGGGCCGAGGCGAAGCCGAGGCACACATACGTAAGTCCATCAATGCCTAGTTGTGGCCAAGGCTTGTATAGTACTTTTCTCAAATAATGCGCGGAAATTAAAACAGTAAATTTTCTCAAATAATTCGCGGAAATTAAAACTCTTTTCAAAATCAATGACGAACAACGAACAACATTTTTTTTTTTTCAATAAACAGCTTTCTATTTGCAAGCCAGTTCGAAATTTAAATAAAACCTTTGATGAGTTACCTCCTTGGTCGCCATGTTTCGGAGAAAAAGACCGTTCCATTTTTAAATTACACGACAGATCTATATGAGTTTACTATGTAATTTATTTGGCCGCAAAACACGACAGATATGGATTTTCATACAACATTGCCGGCCGCTGCGCGCATGTATTTGGCCAGTACAGCAATCGATCGATTTATCTCGAAGAAGGTTGTCAAAATAATGCTCACATTTCCAAGCATGTTTGAGAAAAAGTCCTTAACTGTTTGAAACAATAATATGATTCACGTGAAAAAAATTTACTGTCAGCAAGAAAATGGACAATTTACACAATAACTTTTTTTGTTGCCAATGTATCCTGTTTATAATACTTAAGGATCTAAAGGATAAGTACGATCCATTTTCTTCTTTCGCAATAAACTTCAAAGTTTATGTCAAATACAAGCAAAACTTCGATGTGATTGGTGTGAATCCAATTACTGTAACAATAATGGCATTATACACCTTTGTAGCTTCACCAGTCACTACTGACCACCAATGACTCAATTTTAGTACTTTTACTATCATCTTCTTTCGATAACTATGTCTTTTGAAAGCATCGTGGTTACCAGATTAGTATTAGCTACCTCATTTTCTTTCCATGGGTAGGTACTGTTATCTATTCTGTTCCGTAATATGGATGTGTAAAGAGTTGTTTACTTAGGTAAGATAATTATCGCATAACCATAGCAACAGATATAGGTAGTATAATCTTGTGAATCTAGAGTAGATAAGATATAAGTGATGAATGAATGTCAATCTTGCAATCACTCCTCTCTTCTTACTGTAGTTCTGTTACTAATGAATATTTTGAATTTAAAGTAGCACACTTGCTTCTAAATACTTCACCGTCCTGTATCAAGATTTTCTCACTAGATCCCTCATTGTTCATATGTCAATTATCACTAGAAATGTTCCTGGACAGCGGATTTAACGAGAAAATATAGTAGAGATTCTATAGATTATCTTATACAACTTTTGTTATTGAATATGCCTGCTGTCTTAATTTTGTCTAAAATGAGTATAGCCTTATGCTTACGACTATAAATAAATAATAATAAATAAATAACGCTCGCAGGCACATACATTGTAATGATCCCAAAGTAAGCCTTAGGCTTTTTGTTATGGGTACCATACAACAACAGCACAAACATATTATAACATCCATGACCGAACTGGGATTCGAACCCAGGACCCTGGTTTGGCAGTCCGGCGTGGTAACCATTACACCAACCGGGTCGACGACTATATTATCCAAGATTTTTCAGTTCATTTATTCAGCCTTAAATTGCTTGTATGTACAGAGGTGTGGTATTACATTATTTAATTGAGTTCCAATGCAATTTTATCCAGAGGTGTAGTTTAAGAATAACTTATCAAAATATCAATATTAAATTTACAGCGTCAACTACGAAATCCAGAACAAGGAGGTAGTCAGAGTCTAAATACCATATTATTCAAAATATCCAAATTTCACTTACAGTAACCAAACTCTAACTGTGCGATAGATCAGGGACAGTGGAGCCTCGAAAGTGAAGCATGAAGATGTCCTCACTATATTTTTCTTCACCTAATACGAGTCTAAAATTAAACTTAAATTACAAATAGCTGCTAAGCCTCTGACTCACTCAACAAAAACTACACTTGCACCAACTGTAAAGTCACTCCAAACCATAATCGAACTAGAAATGCAATCCAAACCGTATAGGGAGATCTTAGAGCTTACCTAAAAGGCACCTGATCTGCCACGAAGACATAGTTGAGAGAGTACATGGCTGCGAACAGGTTCGGTATACACAGCATGATGAGAACGTATTTCTGATAGAGCCCGAAGTGCCCCAGTTGGGACAAGGCTGCTTCCAATGCATCCTCTTCTTTACCCTTCTCATGGTCTGATGGTTCTCTAGCAAGGTTCGCAGGCGCGTTAGAGTCCCCGACTGAAGGCGACGCTGCCTCCGCCATTTCAAAGCGTACACTGCGACGATTTGTTACGTATTTGTTATCTATGTAGGTATAGATTTAGGTTTATCTTCGTAGTTGCTGTTTCTTTTTGTGGCTAATATGGTTTGTTTTCTTGCGATGGACTTTGCTTTTGTAATGTTGAATTAGAGTTGAATTCTTAAAAACTTGATTTATTAAACTTGTTACACCAGATTTTGCTGCATCTCGCTTATCTACATCTACACTAATATTATAAAGAGGAAAGATTTGTACCTATTTTTGTATGTTTGTATGTTTGTAATTAATAGGCTCAAAAAGTACTGGGCCGATTTAAAAAATTCTTTCACCATTAGAAAGCTGCATTCACCCTGAGTAACATAGGCTATATTTATTGCTAGAAAAGATTAGACGTCCACCCGTGCGAAGCCGGGACGGGCCGCTAGTGATATATACATACGTTATACTCACGCTATTATCCCAAGGGGGTATACGCAAATAACTATTGCCGGAAACAACAATTTAGTAATTAAATTTAATGATTTTAATTTACTTACAGTATTCCGATACAATAACCGTACAATTAGATGCAAATTATAAATACAACACAAGAAATATAATGCAATGCCTATAAAATGCATGATGACGTCAAATTAATATTTTTAAATCATAGCTAATGCACTCTATTTTCGCTATGATGCATACAGAAAAACTATGATGAACTAAACATCAAACAATAGATACTCCTTGAACCTTTCGGCGGTTTTGGACCACAAATAAAAATGACTACAAATAAAAATAATATAATAAAACTTACATTGTATATTTTGCTAGTTATATTCTAGCAGGCGTTATAATTTTGCTCTTATCTTAGAATCAAAATTAAATTGCCATGACATTATTTCATTTCATAATACGACTGAAAATACGACTCAAACTACGTACGTACTTAGTTATCATAGTTACAAACTTTTACCCACCAGACGAAGCATTCAACCATTTTCAACTACCAAACCTACAAGATTGAGAAAACCTGGAGAAAACATTCCCCTCCTTCTGAAAAGACCATCTGCATTTAAAGGTTCGAAGTTATGGCCCGCACCCTCTCACCACACCTTGGACCACTATCTCCCTAGTAGGTATGTTTAGACCGTGAATATACCTGTTCCGTTCTTTTCGAATGACTCATTCGATCCCACCATTCTCAAGTTAATAAGTACCAACATCACAGCAAAACTTGAGGCATGACCAAACCCGATCCAGTCAGTTCTATCTAAAACAGGATGCTATTAAGAAGGAAATTGTCTTAAAGTATCATGTTACAGACTTGACCTGATTATTATAGTTGTCCACCTTAGTTATAGCTTACTAAATGCAGCCGTGGCATGCGATAGTGCAGTAATTCTATTTTAAAACTCGGTAATTACATTAATATGGATACAAACCTTACATTCTTTGTCTGTGTACCTAAGTAGCATTATATCATGTAGTGTTAGGTACATTGTAATATATTGTAACTTTAACTTACTCTATGTACTATAATCTACTCTGTAACTAGCCTCAAAATTTCATAAAAACATAATCTCACTACCGTTACCTCTATTTGGGAGGCCAGAAGCTTCGATACAACAACTAACTATCTTTTGGAGTTATCAGTTGGGCTTCGGGGTCTTGGCTCTCCCATTGGCTCTCTTGGGGGAGACAAGAGGTTTTTCTAAGGGTCTTGGCTTTTCCGGGCAGGCGAGATAAAAGAACTTACATTTTCCCAAGGCTTAATGGTATTCTTAGGTCCCCCTTCGGAATTTGGCTCCTCCATTCCAGTGTCTCTCTTGGAGAAGACAAGGAGATTGTGCTCGTGGGTTTGTCTCCCACATTTTCCCACGGTTTAATGGTGTTTTTAGTTCCCCTTTGTAAATTGGCTCTCCCAGTGTCTTTCATGGGGGAGAGAAGGAGGTTTTGCTAGAGGGTATTTGCTCCCCCGGGGCGGGGAAGACCAAATTCCATAACTTTTCCCAAGCTTTAATGGTGTTCTTGGCTCCCCCTTCGGAACTTCGCTCCTCCAGTGTATCTCTTGGAGGAGACAAGGAGATTATGCTAGTGGGTTTGTCTCCGCCGAGAGGGGCAGCCAAAATACCATAGCTTTTCTCAAGAATTAATGGTGTTTTTGGCTCCCCCTAAGGACTTGGCTCCTCCAGTGTCTCTCTTGGGGTAACAAGAGGTTTTACTAGTGATCTTGGTTCCCTGGGAGAAATTGGTCAGGGAATTCCCGAGCCCAGTCGTAACTGAACGCGCCGCCGCGCCGCGATGTGACATTGACCTTTTTTAGCATATTGAAGATTTCAGGCTGAAATTATGTGTCAGGCTTGACTGGCTTGACTAGCTTGGCTTTTACCTACAGGAACATCTCACCGATCCCTGCTACCCAATGCGCCGCGTAGGCCCAGCAACGTCCTATGCTGCGGTCCGCACCCATTCTACCGCACCCCTAGCTCGGTTGGTTAAGTTCATTCACTGGCTCGGTAGACCCTTCGTGGTCCCTCAGTCAGTGCTGCTTACTGAGCAATGCTTACGGTAGTAATTATAGTACTCTGTTGTGACAGTGCTAAAAAAATTTCAAACCGAAAAAAAAACACAGAAACATTGCATAAGACACCTTATCCCTTAGTAGCATTATCCTTATCCAAGGGAAGAAATGGACTGAACTTGCTTAACATCCGACATTGTCGGGTGCTACTCAGCATAAACAAAGCATGTACCTACGGGTTAAGTGGATAGGCGGGCTCTCGAAGAAATTTTGAGAATAGGACACTTTTCCCACTGTATACGTATTTGTCCGATCCGCCCCTCCCACACAACCCACCGACGAGTGTGCGAAAGAGACAAATGCAGCTCGGACTGATTTTGTCTACATAAAATGGACGAAATCGGCATTTCGTATTCCCCTGTTTCCTCCTCCAAAACTAAACCGAATAATATGAGAAAGACATTGGCTGTCTGTATATGTTTTGTTTTTTGGTTAAGTATATTCTTCTTTGCTGAATGTCTGAAAACGCGCAGTAAGATATTTGGTCATTTTCGAAGGTCCCTAGTTCTTACAGTAATTAAATTATGCAAAAAAGAAAAACATGGGGACATAGCAGAGGTCGATTGTAGGTAGGTATGGCAAAAAATGATTTGCTCTAGTGTCATTATTCAGGGTATGGACAAAACGGGACTAGTCTTATGATTTTCCGCGGCGATCAATGGGAACTAGGCCTACTCTTACGGAGATCATTAAAATGCTGTATTAGTATTCTGTTCTCTCAATCATAGTATTTATCTTATGTCCGACATATCCTTTTATTCTCATCACGGACAATTCGCTTGCAAATTGGTTACCTATGATAAATATTCGGTCATGGCGAACTCCTATAGACCTAGCTAATAATTGTTAGGTATTTAACATACGACGTTGAACACAAACAAGATACAGTACAACGATATCAATGTACTGTACCAGATACAGTACGTGAGCCCTTAGAATAGGACTCGGCCGTCGGATAAAACCGGTTAATATTCGGGTTCGGACGTTTCTCAAAAAAAATTACCGTGACGGAATTTAATTTAATTTAAGTCATATCTATTTAAAATGGTTTAAATTGGCTTAAAGTATGATTTATTCAAATGAATGTAGTCTACATTTTATTAAAATAGCAAATACTTACCTTACAAATGCCTTACAATTATTAAAAGGTTTATGAAAAATTTTCTGTATTTTGCAAAGCGTACTTTTTGAGAACCGCCCATTTATTTTTGAGTTCAAAAAGATTGTCATTGACCGCGATCTTATCTATTATAACGAACATAACCGATTTTACCCGACACCCGAATCCTATTCTAAGTGCAACTGGAGTCCGGACCAAGTATGATTTGAATCCGCAACGTGTAGGCTTCGTGAAACCAAAATCACATCATCTTGTATATCCGCTTCAAACTTTGTCAATGCCATATAGGGTACCTACACAAAATAATATAGATAGGTTTCTGAATTCTCTTAGGGTTTCATTGAAAAACTATCAAAAAATTATAGCTATAATCTTTTTATTATTTTTTGTTATACTTACTGTAGAGTTTGATCTATAATCACACCAAGTTTGACGCTTGCATCTATTACCCTTTTTGCGATAGAGCGAGAAGAAAATCGTTGAAAATTCGTTAATACTAATAAAGTAATAACGCACATTCTGTGTTTAACTGTCTAGCTATTACCGTTCAAAAGTTACTGCCCTAAATAGTTAGGACAGACAGACAGACGGACGGACGGACGGACGGACGGACGGACGGACGGACGCATGACGGACGGACAACGTAGGCTTAGTAATGGGTCCCGTTTTCACCCTTTGGGTACGGAATGGAAGTTCAATCCTTATTCAATTTCCGTTCTAATCACATTACAATCCAGTTACTATTCAACTGTGCTGAATTTCGCATCGCGCAAAACTTATTTAATCAGTGATTGACAGCCTGAAACGTCTGAGTGATCTGTCAAACGGCTGTCATGAGCTTTCAAATGATTATATAGCGCGATACCGAAAGTGAAAAAAGTTCGCACGCAGTCCAGTCACATTTCAGTGGCGATTATTTAGCGCGATCGGTGCCCAGACAACCAATTTAAAATGTAGGCCACGGTAGAACTTTGTGCTGAATATTTGCAGTTCTTTATGTTTTTTCTTCTTCTTGTGGTGCCATCTCCAATCGGAGGTTGGATATCATTCGGGGTATTCAGACCCTGGAGACTGCAGCCCTGAACAATGAGGTGGTTTTCATATATCGAACCATTCACATAGGTTTTTAAGCCAGCAAGTCCTTCTATTCGTTTTCACAAAATTTTCCCCTGCAGAAGTTATGTTTCACAGACGCTTAATGACAAAGGGTATCATACACGGGTAAAAAAGATTTCATGAAATAAGAAATTACGTTTTCTTCGATATACAGGGTGAAATTGATATCATTAGCATCCTTTTAAACTAAGAGTCTACCCATCAAACTGAACAACTTTTACTATGGGAGCTAACCGATCGGAGCAACTCAAAAATCAGCTGTCTCATACTAAACTGCAACGCCTACTCGACTCAAATGTATGCAACAGCTGTTTTTTTTTGTTTCGATCGGTTTGCTCCCATAGTAAAAGTTGTTCCGTTTGATGGGTAGACTCTTAGTTTAAAAGGATGCCAATGATATAAATTTCACCCTGTATATGCTATAAACGTAATTTCTTATTTCAAGTAATCTTTTTTACCTGTGTAGAGATAGGAAGTACTAAGGGTATAAGGTAACTTATTATTAACTTATTGTCTGTGGTATAAGAGACAGCCCTACACAGACTGAAACGGTGAACTTAGACCATCAAACTGAACAACATATTCACTACGGAGTCTACGAAACGCGAAAAAAATCAGCTGTCCCATACATATAAGTCGGGTACTTACTTACAGGAGTTTTGTATGAAGCAGCAGGTTTTTTTTCGCGTTTCCTGAGGTTGGCTCCATAGTCAAAGTTGTTCAGTTTGATGTGCAGAGATCACCGTTTCAGTTTGGAGGGCTGTTCATTACAATTGGGATAAGGTTCTAAGGTGGCCTAAGTTTAAAAATATCAATCAATTTGAAATGTAGGCCATACTAATCACTGTGAGCGTTGTGTTTGCATAATGCCTTTTGATGATGCCCAGTGCCCACTACTGACCTTGTTATCAGAGTGCTCTTTCGGTTGTTGTGTCTGTAATGTTAGTGATAATCACTTCCTATCTATTTTCTACGCTATTTTATTTTGGGACAAAGTTCTGTCCGTTTAAGGGTCAATCTCAAAAGTTGGAGCCGAATTTAAAAAAAAATCGTACATTAATTTGTGCTACTTTTTAGTTGCGTATCTTTAGGATTGATCCATAAACAATATTTAAAAAATGGAAACCAAGCATGAAACGTCATGGGTACTAAGAAAATTGAAAAATAAGAAAATGTATGCCCATGGAGTGGAACTGTGTCCACGGAGCTTGGCATGGAGTAGATTTTTGACCACGGAGTGGAGTTTTGTCAGAAGATATTGACAAATAAACTAATAGAAAACCAAAATTACAGATACGTAATCATTTATTATCACTAGGAACAACATTAACATAACTTAGGAACATAACTGAGATCACGTTTCTTTCAAAAATCACAATGAAACTTATGATCAACTTTGTTGAACAAGTAATTAAAAAATTTTATCATCCTCATCAGAACTTTCAATTGTATTGAGATCTTTTTGATAAGGCACATCCTGAGGTATTTCAGTATTTATTTCTACATTATCACATGCCATGTTAAAATTTTTATCATAAGAATTCTTCATAGCCGGTCCTGCAACTTCACTGTCGCTATCGTCGCAGAAAAAAACTATTTTGCGTCTAAGATGCTAAAAAGCCATATTTTTACCACCACCAATCAAATCATTATTATAATTTTTCCGAGCAATTCCTTCAACCAATCCTGCACCTTTGTTATTCGCTACTATCACTAAAGCGCATAATTCAGCATCTAGGTCGCTTGTTAATGATCTCAGGTGAACATTCCTCTTCAGTTTGCCCTGTGAACGGCAACGTCTGATCATCATCGGCTGGAAATTCTGGTGTTTGTTGTGAGGCTCTTTGGTATATATTTTATATATTTTCCGATACAGCAATCTTTTTCACAATTAAGACAGTTAAGTCTACGCAAATAAATAGTATTTGGTTCAGAAATATTCCAGCGAACTTGGTGGACACGCATTGTGTTTTTGACCGTTTTTAGTTCCGGCACTAGAGACAAAAGATCATCGGCAGCGCAAATTTCTTCTTCTTTTACCAAAAATATGTCAACTTTTGTTTTCACTGCAGTTAGAGTTTGATACAGGGTCTTCAGATCTTCAATATCTTATCCGAGAGCTACATATCGATCAGCCGTTCTTTTAACATAACGGTCAGAAACATAGGTACAACTACTCACTTTTTGTTCAAGTCAGCAGCTGTAGCAATGCTCACATTTAGCCATTAAGGATGGAATTATGGGCTAAGTGGTAATAGACCTTTCGTCCACATAAACACTGCATAAGAATCCTCATATCCCTTAGTTGCCTCTTACGACACCCACAATTACAAAAATACTTTAAATTTTCAAATTACTTTAAATAATAAACAAGCTACTCTTACCAACAATTTCCATTCCATGGACGCTCTTTCCACTCCGTGGACAAGTCGTTACCACGGAGTGGAGGTCCATGGAGTGGAGATTTTTGAATATTTACCCGCCTTATAAAACCGGCTTTTACATTTGAAGGTTAGAAAGTAGAAATACATAGAGATATCCAATTAGCGCATACTTTTTAATTATCAATCGATAGGAATACTTACCGGTTAATACTTAAAATTAGCCCACGGAGTTGTTAAATTATGCTTTCTAATTTCAAATAATTTTATTTAAATCAACAAAACAAAACACTAATTATCACAGCTGATGGACTAGCACTACTTTTTCAAACTGACAGCTACAGTGTGGCCAATTTAAGGATACAATTTTTTACAAAAATTGCAAAAAGTAATTTTTTCCCGACTTTAAATGTTTGAAAACATAACGTCCACGGAGTAGTAAAAAAAATTGCCGGTGAGATTAAAGTCGAAACTTAGGTACAGTAGTAGGTATTATTAAAGTGAAAATTGCGTAAAAGCAATTCTATATGTTTAAATCTATATTCAGATTAGAAAAAAATAGCTAGTTTTTAAGGGAACTCTAATAATAAACATCTTTTGTTTATAAAATCGTAGTTGTGACAGGGCACGGAGTGGAGTTTTCACTTCTAAAAAATAATATAACAATTTGACTTTTTAATTCTACCTATTTCTTATCATATATAATGTTAAAATACATATGTAAGTGGACATTAAATAAAAAAATTTTCTACTATAAAGTAATAATTTTAGTCGTAAAGCATGTGTTACAGTTTTGCTGCTTAATTTTGAGTTTGACCCGTGGGTCAATCTCAAAAGTTGGAGCCGAATTTAAAAAAAAATCGTACATTAATTTGTGCTACTTTTTAGTTGCGTATCTTTAGGATTGATCCATAAACAATATTTAAAAAATGGAAACCAAGCATGAAACGTCATGGGTACTAAGAAAATTGAAAAATAAGAAAATGTATGCCCATGGAGTGGAACTGTGTCCACGGAGCTTGGCATGGAGTAGATTTTTGACCACGGAGTGGAGTTTTGTCAGAAGATATTGACAAATAAACTAATAGAAAACCAAAATTACAGATACGTAATCATTTATTATCACTAGGAACAACATTAACATAACTTAGGAACATAACTGAGATCACGTTTCTTTCAAAAATCACAATGAAACTTATGATCAACTTTGTTGAACAAGTAATTAAAAAATTTTATCATCCTCATCAGAACTTTCAATTGTATTGAGATCTTTTTGATAAGGCACATCCTGAGGTATTTCAGTATTTATTTCTACATTATCACATGCCATGTTAAAATTTTTATCATAAGAATTCTTCATAGCCGGTCCTGCAACTTCACTGTCGCTATCGTCGCAGAAAAAAACTATTTTGCGTCTAAGATGCTAAAAAGCCATATTTTTACCACCACCAATCAAATCATTATTATAATTTTTCCGAGCAATTCCTTCAACCAATCCTGCACCTTTGTTATTCGCTACTATCACTAAAGCGCATAATTCAGCATCTAGGTCGCTTGTTAATGATCTCAGGTGAACATTCCTCTTCAGTTTGCCCTGTGAACGGCAACGTCTGATCATCATCGGCTGGAAATTCTGGTGTTTGTTGTGAGGCTCTTTGGTATATATTTTATATATTTTCCGATACAGCAATCTTTTTCACAATTAAGACAGTTAAGTCTACGCAAATAAATAGTATTTGGTTCAGAAATATTCCAGCGAACTTGGTGGACACGCATTGTGTTTTTGACCGTTTTTAGTTCCGGCACTAGAGACAAAAGATCATCGGCAGCGCAAATTTCTTCTTCTTTTACCAAAAATATGTCAACTTTTGTTTTCACTGCAGTTAGAGTTTGATACAGGGTCTTCAGATCTTCAATATCTTATCCGAGAGCTACATATCGATCAGCCGTTCTTTTAACATAACGGTCAGAAACATAGGTACAACTACTCACTTTTTGTTCAAGTCAGCAGCTGTAGCAATGCTCACATTTAGCCATTAAGGATGGAATTATGGGCTAAGTGGTAATAGACCTTTCGTCCACATAAACACTGCATAAGAATCCTCATATCCCTTAGTTGCCTCTTACGACACCCACAATTACAAAAATACTTTAAATTTTCAAATTACTTTAAATAATAAACAAGCTACTCTTACCAACAATTTCCATTCCATGGACGCTCTTTCCACTCCGTGGACAAGTCGTTACCACGGAGTGGAGGTCCATGGAGTGGAGATTTTTGAATATTTACCCGCCTTATAAAACCGGCTTTTACATTTGAAGGTTAGAAAGTAGAAATACATAGAGATATCCAATTAGCGCATACTTTTTAATTATCAATCGATAGGAATACTTACCGGTTAATACTTAAAATTAGCCCACGGAGTTGTTAAATTATGCTTTCTAATTTCAAATAATTTTATTTAAATCAACAAAACAAAACACTAATTATCACAGCTGATGGACTAGCACTACTTTTTCAAACTGACAGCTACAGTGTGGCCAATTTAAGGATACAATTTTTTACAAAAATTGCAAAAAGTAATTTTTTCCCGACTTTAAATGTTTGAAAACATAACGTCCACGGAGTAGTAAAAAAAATTGCCGGTGAGATTAAAGTCGAAACTTAGGTACAGTAGTAGGTATTATTAAAGTGAAAATTGCGTAAAAGCAATTCTATATGTTTAAATCTATATTCAGATTAGAAAAAATTAGCTAGTTTTTAAGGGAACTCTAATAATAAACATCTTTTGTTTATAAAATCGTAGTTGTGACAGGGCACGGAGTGGAGTTTTCACTTCTAAAAAATAATATAACAATTTGACTTTTTAATTCTACCTATTTCTTATCATATATAATGTTAAAATACATATGTAAGTGGACATTAAATAAAAAAGTTCTACTATAAAGTAATAATTTTAGTCGTAAAGCATGTGTTACAGTTTTGCTGCTTAATTTTGAGTTTGACCCTTAATTGTTTGTTTGGGTGATTAAATTGTAGGTAGGTTTAGTTCTAGACTAATGTTTGAAATAAAAACAAACATTTTAGTATAAACAGTTAATACCAGTTATCTTGAAACTTAAATTGCTAAATGTGAGCATTGTTACAACTAGGTACATTTTTAAACAGAAAGTTCGTAGTTGTAGCAATTCTTCTGACCACCCGGAAAGGGATTACGGTCATACGTAGTCCCTTTTGGGATGGTATGGTATATGCACAGAGTACTATAATTACTAACGTAAGTATAGTATATGTATGTATTTTAGTATATCTTTTTAGGGTTCCGTACCCAAAGGGTGAAAACGGGACCCTATTACTAAGCCTACGTTGTCCGTCCGTCCGTCCGCCCGTCCGTCCGTCCGCGTCCGTCCGTCTGTCCGTCCGTCCGTCTGTCCGTCCGTCCGTCCGTCTGTCCGACCTATTTAGTGCTGTAACTTTTGAACCGTAAAAGCTAGATAGTTGAAATTTTCACAGAATTTGCGTTGTTACGGCGGATTTGTTAACAAATAATAAAAATGACAAAAAGTTAAAAATTAAGGGGGGTTCTCAACAAGAAACTAGTTTTTATCAACGTTTTTTCTTCACGCTCTATCGTAAAAACAGTAATACATACAAGCGTCAAACTTAGTGTGA
Source organism: Agonopterix subpropinquella (assembly GCA_922987775.1). NCBI lineage: Eukaryota > Metazoa > Arthropoda > Insecta > Lepidoptera > Depressariidae > Agonopterix > Agonopterix subpropinquella. Next base: position 23,520,370 of record OV277705.1, read on the forward strand.
TAATAGAGCAAGCTCTACAGAATAACAGCAAATACTAAAAACTGGTCAAGTGTGAGTCGGTCTTGCGCTAAAGGTCCCGGACAAAAACAGTTTTTTTTCTATGTTAATAATGTTGTGTTCTTTGGTTGTGTGGTACGGAACCCTCGGTGCACGAGTAGCCCGACTCGCACTTGACCGCTTTTATTTATGCTCTTTGTGGCTTTAGATTTCTTTCAGACCCAGATCAGCGTCACATCTCACTTTTAACGGAAATCTGACAAACCATAATGGTATAAGAGATAAGGGACTTTCGGTAACTATCAGCTGCAAGGCTGTATGTTAGCTGCGGTTTAGGAGTAACAGACGTTTAAAGGTCAGTAAAAAATTAACGATCAGCTGCAAGGCTGATCGTATGATATTATTGTAGTATGCACTGTAGCTATGTGAACAGTTTAAAAACTGACATGAACTGCCAGTCGGCTTAGGAGATACAGCCGTTCAAAGGTTCGACCTTTAAACGTCTGTAACTCCTAAACTGACTTCAGTTATGAAGGCAGACTTGGTCCATCCCCACGACAGAGATGCTCTACACCCTATGAATGCTGAATCAGCCTGCAGCTGAGGTTACCAAAAGTCCCCTAATCTCATACTATAAGCACGAAGTTTTTTTTAAATAGGTCATAATCATAAGATTAGTTTCTAGACATTGTTTAAAAAATTTCAGTGAATTTCATTGGTTGGTACAGGGGGAGCGTGTGAATTCTCTATGGTTAGTACTGAAAATAGGATGGTACTACAACTGCAAGGATAGTCCTCGCAGTAGACAGACAGTTTATTTTTATTTTTCTTGCATTAAAATCTCTCAATTTCGTATCCCCAGATACGATCAGAGTACTGTTGGAAAAATTTGGAAAAAAAAAATTTAGTTCTCCGTCGTATGTAAACGCAAATAGGATAGTTCAAAAATACCGGTCAAAAACTGATACGAGTACTATTAATATCGCACGTGAGTTCGCCGACGCATGCGCCACGTGCGTGGCCCATGGCTTCCGCGACTTCTGCCGAATCCTTCCCACAGTTAATAGTGCTGCGTAAGGTTCATATCGGCGTGCTGCCGGTGAGAGGGCCACTGTCTCCTCTGCTATTTGGTGTTGATCCTGAACCCGTAGTATGTCACTCCCGCGCAGGCGGCCTGCGTGGTGCGACGCTTCCAAGCTCGTTGCTACGATTGTTTATTTAGCGCGCGGGACGCGGATTAGTTTATAGAAAAAAAAATTGTCTTTGACGAAATCGTCTTTTTAAAAAAAAAACTTTTTTATTTTTTTTTAATTGTTTTTTTAAGTACTTAACATAAAATAATAAATAAAATGTGCCCGGAAAATTAAAAACATATCCTTTATTATTTTTCTCGCAAATATTTTCGTCGTTTAAAAAAAAATGTCGCCAATGGAGGGTGAATGGTTCGAGGGTTGGGGACTGTGGCAGACAAGGCTGGCGCTGCTGCTGGCATTGCCGGTGCTGCTCACTGGGGTCTACGGCACCAACTACGTCTTCCTCGCTGCGCACACGCCGTACAGGTAATTGCTGACCTGCCTAAGAAAATATTATACTACTTAATTCTACGTTAAGGGTCGTACGAACAAAAGACTAAACAACGTTTACTATGAAGCCAACATTGAAATCGCGAAAGGTTATTTTTGGAGAATCTATTCCACAGAAAATCACAAAGATTTCTCGACCCAAAGTCTCAAATTTATGGAACCGATGATTTTCCTTTCGCTATTTTAATGTAGACGTCTTGAGTAAAAATTGTCCAGTTTTAACTTAACGTTAACTTTTTTACACCCTGGTAGGACATAACGGGCAAACGTTGTTTTTTTTTAAACTAGGTCTTTAATTTATAAAAATATATACAGACAAAGCATAATAAAAGATAACAGGCATAGAAGTGACAGACGACGATCTGTAGGTAATGATCCGGAATTGTCCAGCTGAAGTCAAAGTTCACATGACATCGTTTGTGGATAACCCTTGTCTGGTGGTTGCTTAATCAACGCTTTTATCATTATTAGGTACATTTACTTGTTTTTTACCCGAAACGCGTATTAAAGTGTAATTCCAACTACAATGACCGTAGTGGTTTGTGCATGCTCCTGGCCGAAATCAACTGGCAATTGTATTTTGAAATGAAGGTGGTTTTGAGGGATCATTTTCACTAGCAAAGACGAAAAATTATACTTAATTTAAAAAATATATGTATAAAAATTACAAATAAATTAAAAAGATTAATTAATTAATTATTAATTTATTTAATTTATTTACTTGTATATAATTTCATTATCTGTAAGCATAGGGCTCTCTCTATAGCCACGAGCGTAAGTGCCGCCAAGACGCTGCTTAAATCATCCGATGTTACTGATGAAAAGGCCTATGATAATGGGATGATGAGGGTAAACAGTTGCATTACTTTAAGGGGTGATTGTACCCATGATACTGAACAACTTTCCCTGAGAAACCTATAGGAAATACGCAAAAAAAAGTGGACTCTCCATACTAAATGCAATCAGCTGATCGAACATTTCTATGAAAAGTAATTTTTTTTTTTGTGAAATTCCTATCTATTTCTTAGGGAAAGTTGTTCAGTATCATGGGTACAATCACCATCACCCCTTAAATTAATGCAACTGTTTACCCTAACACCCTGTAGTAGTTTCGTGGGTAATAATTATGTTTTGTGTGTAGTGTAAGTACCCTACCCTACGCAATTCGTGGGGCGCCCTGTATAATTAGATATTAAACGAACTTACCTAATAGTCCGAGATCCGACCGTAAAATTATGCACCTATTCCTTAGGCGAACGAAATTTAATTCTAGTGTATATTTATACAAGGGTTAATTCAACGCCGCCAAGTTGCCTAGAAAAATCTTGCCGCAAGTGCCTTTTCCATAAAAAATTTTGGTATAACTTTTTTCACGTGTTTGTTAGGGAAGTGAATGAGGTGCCATCGGAAGGAGACTGGTCTGAACTACTTTAAAAACTAGGGTTGCCACCTCTCAATCTGCCGCAACTATAGGGTTGCCAGGTCCAAATATGTCATTTTTGAATCTGGCAACCCTAGTCTTGTGGCAGATTGAGAGGTGGCAACCCGATTTTTTAAAGTACTTTAGACCAGTCTCCTTCCGATGGCACCTCATTCATTTCCCTAACAAACACGTGGAAAAAGTTATACCAAAAATTATAATGGAAAAGGCACTTGCGGCAAGATTTTTTAAGGCAACTTGGCGGCGTTGAATTAACCCCCGTATAAACATACACTAGAATTACATTTCGTTCGCCTAAGGAATAGGTGCATAATTTTACGGTCGGATCTCCGTCTATAAGTGAAGTTCTATTTTATTACTAAGACAATAATATGTGCGTAGTACGCAAGATAAGCATTAAGTCTACAGTAAACATAGATGCACTTTCTCGGCCTTGCCTTCCTGAAAATAATGATACAGGGAACCACTACGATTAGAAGTGATGGTCACCGAAGTAGGTGCCATGTGTAATTGTGTATTTAACACTGGCGGACTAAGGGGGGGGGGGGCGGAGGGGCGGTCCGCCCCGGGCCCCCAGTCCTGGGGGGCCTCCGAATCTCGAGAAGAGAATCCCAAATAGTTTATATAGTAAGTAAAGTTTCGAGTTGGAGGCCCGGGCCTCAGGAGGCCAGAACAGGTTCTGGGACTGCAGTTTGAAGTTGAAGGCCCCGTACGTTACTCATTGAAAGTCAAAGAAAGAAATAGAGTTAAAAATATTGCGAATTTGCGAGCGAGCTCAATGTTTTTCAATTTGTTATGCAGTTAGCATAATCTCAGGCCCGGGCCTCCGGTACTGGGACTGCAGTTTGAATCTGGAGGCCCCGTACGTTAGACATTGAAAGTCAAAGAAAGAAATACTTAGAGTAAAAAATATTGCGAATTTGCGAGCTCGCTTCGCTCGCTCAATCTTTTTCAAGTTGTTATGCAGTTAGTATAATTATGAGCTCGCTTCTTGAAAAGTCAATGTGGTTGGAATTAGAATGTATTTCAAAAATTTGAGCTTACTTCGCTCGCTTGACTTTTTGATAGCTTTCTGTGCTTTGAGACTGAGTTCTTGCTACAACCCAGTCATAATTATAGAACTCTATTCGTTCGCTCCGGTTTTATTTTATACACCAATATACTCACCTAACTACTCTATTTCAAGATGAGCTCTACAATCGAGTTATTATAAGCATAAGCTCAATTCAGCTATTTGTTTAATACATCAATCGCCTCGATTTCGGCATGAGCTTAAAAAAATGGAGGTATAATGATGCAAAATTTCGAGCTCGCTTCGCTCGCTCCTGGCTAGACACATTGCACTAAGATCTTGAGCTCACTTCGCTTGCTCCAGAACTCAGTGAAATTTCGAGCTCGCTTCGCTCGCTCTAGGTTTTGGATGGTATGTCTTTTCATAGTATAGTTAAATCTTGAGCTTACTTTGTTCGTTCCAGATTTTAGGTCGTAAAAAATCCCGAGCTCGCTTCGCTTGCTCCAGGATTTTAACCTTAATCCACTGATATTGCAGTAAAATCTCGAACTCACATAGCTTCGCTCGCTCCAGAATTCAGTGAAATCTCGAGTTCGCATCGCTCGCTCTTGGTTTTCGGTCCTATATATTTTCATATTGCTGTAAAATCTCGACTTTACTTTGCTCGCTAGATTTTACATTGTACGAATCTCGGGCTCGCTTCGCTCGCTCCATGTTGTAAGTTCTGGATCTCCCTGGGACAAAATACTTGCTACCTATGACCATGGAAGGAAGGGGCTCCGATGTTAAGTTTTTGCCACGGCTCGAAAGAATTGTAGATATCAATTTCTGGAAAGACCGGGGGGCCTCATTTAGTTTTGCCGCCCCGGGCCTCCGACGGGCTTAGTACGCCGCTGGTATTTAATAATACCTCGGGGGGTCTGGGGTGCCGAGGCTAAGACCTATGTTGCGGAGATTGGCCGTCGACTGAGGGAGCGAATTTGTGGCTCCCGACAGGATTAAATCCGACAGGCAAAGGCTAGTCATAGCAAATCAACGCGGCAACGCTGCGCTGCAAGTTATGGATGGTTATGGCACAGTATAAGACAGTAATCCATCTTCATACAAAATGGAAACAAACGCGGCGTACGCCTCGTATCACGCCACATTGACAATATCTCCGCGTCGCCTCGTTTGGCGCTGCCTTGGCTGCCTTAGATAACGTCATACATACTGGCGAGCACACATACAAGCCGGGTTTGGTACCATTGTATGAAGATGGATTACTGTCTTATACTGTGGTTATGGGCTCCTTTGCGCTTAGATCAACAAGAGGCGGGTTATTTGACTGAGGGTTCCTATGTTGACGATGCGTGTTGCAGATCTCTGCCAGTATTTCATTGTTTTGACGAAGAATGTTGCTGATTTATGTGTGTTTGTGTATTCTTGTTGTTATATTTTTTGTGATTTGTTTTATTTGTTGTTTGATTTGTTTTTGTGAATGCTTTTATGAATAAATTAATGAATTTTGGACTTTAATAAATTACGTTTCATTATTGAATAGATGGAAAACTTTAAAACGGGAAAACGTTGGATGAGGGCAGCGCAGGACCGGTCGTTATGGCGATCCTTAGGGGAGGCCTATGTCCAGCAGTGGACGTCCATCGGCGGAGATGATGATGATGATTGAATAGATAGGTATTACTAACGTATTGCGTAGGACGATCATTATAATCCAATCATCTGTATGAATTTTCAAGTTGTTTACCTCCCATTAGGTATATTTTAGATAAATAACGACTTGTAATTTGTAACATTAATTCCACGCGCGTCGTGCAAATTACCTAGTTATGTTAAATAGTGGTTAGAAGTATAGGTACCTTAAGGATATTCTTACCCACTTTGAGTTTTAATTAAACGGGTGTATTTTCCGTTTATTATGATAAATAAGAACAAGAACACACCTTTCCGTAACTTATGCGATTGTGTTTACTCATGTGCCAGAGGGGCTAGAAAATTATAAATAAATAATAAAAATGTTTATTACAGAGTAAATTAAGAGTTTGGTTGGTATGAGATATTAGAGTAGACAGTTGCATCACGTTAATCGGTGATTGTACTCATGCTACTGAACAACTTTCAAGAAAGAAGAAAAAAATTCTGAAGAAAAATGTTAAATTATTATATTTATTATACTAAACGTTCGATCAGCTGATTTGGAAAGTCTACATTTTTTTACGAATTTCCTAATCCTACGTTTTTTAGGGAAAATTGTTCATTAACATGGGTGCAATCAGCCCTTAAAATAATACAACTGTTTACCGTAATCCCCTTATAATAAAAAAACGATGTTGATGCTACCTTATAAATAGCATAACCTAAGCTATAAGGCCAGAGGGTAGACAGAGAGCTTTATTTTGGGAAGGAAATGGGAGCTTATTTTGTTATGGGAAGAGAAGTTTTACCACAGAAAAAAGATATGCATTTTTTGTGTTTGAAAAAGTAATATTTTTTTCGAGCTTTGTTGTCTTTAACAAATAAAAAACAATGTTTGACAAAGTTCTCAGTGATCTTAAATAATTATGATCATCAATTTCATCGGCCATGTCATTATGTAAGTATTATAATAATTTGAAATGAAATGAAATGAAATTGTATTTATTTCAGGTCACTATGAACCCATATAAAAGCACAAACATAGTACATTATTAATAAAATCAAACTAGAGTCATCTCAACATTAGATTAGGTACATTACATTACAAAACGAGACAAAGTGAAATTACGTATACATACATTTTAGCTGGCGATTTTAGAGGCCGCATATAGTGAACTTACATGCACTATATACGGCCTCTATTATCCCATTGTCAGACGATCTTATTCTATACATGAACGAAGCGTGTCTTTTTCTCATAATTGCATAAAAGTCGTCCACCCTGCTCAGGGCAAACATGGCAGAAGCGCTACACCGCCAAGGCAGCCGCAGCATGCAGCGGAATGCGTTATTGTACTGCACACGCAGCGCGTTGTATGCGCGCTGCGTGTACTGGCTCCATAGCTGGCTGGTGTAGAACGACTGACAGTATGCCCTGAACAGGGTGATCTTGACTTGTACCGAGCATTGTGCAAACCGGCGCGCAAGCATATTGCTTTTTGTAGCAATAGCCCTACGCTGTCTTTCCATGTCCTCATCATCCTTAAAGTATTCAGTCACTACATGTCCCAAGTATTTAAATTTCTTTACTACATTTAACGGAGATCCATTTAATGTTATCAATGGTATATTGTCAGGGCCTTTACTTTTACTATGTTTGAAGATCATCACTTCAGATTTCTTAACATTATAGGTGAGCCCATGCGTCACTGCATACTTATTACACACTTTTAGTAAGTTATTTAGTCCTTTAGCTGAGGGGCTCAATAGCACCATGTCATCAGCATAACTGAGATTATTTGTGCATTATAAGATAGTTCATTATAAGTATAAGGTTAACGAACCATAAGATTATCAGTGGGTACATAAGTACCCTTACTTGATCCAACAACGTGTTAGCAGTTAACACTTGTTATCAACAGCATTAAGGTTATCATTTGACATGATCATTATCATTATAATCACTATGTGCATTATACTTAGAAAGTAGAGGCCAGGCTGTCACTTCTGTTTGAGATGATTAGGTTAATTTAATTACCTACCGAGTATAGATTCTTTTGCAGTTATTTATTGTCGGCTAGCTACTCTAAAAAAAGGATTAACCGAATTTACCGAATAAATGTTTTGTTAATTTTACCAAAATATGTTTTGCTATTGTTAAATTTAATATAATTTTTGTTAAATTAACAGAATTTTAGTGACTACCAAACTATATTATGTAGGTAATACCTAACTAATGTTTGGTTAAAACAAATAATTTTATTTCGTTGAATCGAGTTTTTGACAGTTCACAGAGGTAGGTAACACAGCCCAAAAAATTTGTAAACTCAAAAGGCAATGGGCGGAGCATATTGCTCGTAGAACAGAATATGGCCGATATGCATAGCCGAAGACCTCTCGAGTGACCATCGCGTACCGGAAGGTGCAGTGTAGATAGGCCTGCCACAAGGTGGACCGACGGCCTGGTGAAGGCGGCGGGATCCCGTTGGATGAGGGCAGCGTAGGACCAGTCGTTGTGGCGATCCTTGGGGGAGGCCTATGTTCAGCAGTGGACGTCTTTCGGCTAAGATGATGATGATATTCATAATGAACTTTTCTATTCGAATGTTTCTTGCAACAGGATATGACTCCGCTAATAAATTAGCTAAATGTAAACAAAAATTTACCTATTTCTTACCTAGTGTCAAGCGAGGTCGTTGCACCCAAGTGCTCAATCATTGTAGAGGTTATGTCCAGTACATCGCTCTAGTTCTCTAGCCAAATATTGTCAGAAATGAACTGAAGCTTGGCAAATGTCGGCTAATCCTAATTGAAGCTGTGACTCACGCGGCGACGCTCGGTCTCGTACTATACTGGTCACATGGGGATACGCATACGATACGATACCCTCTGGGTACGCCTGTAGGTACCCTGCAATGGGACGTAATGCTGATAATCATGATGCAGCAGTCATTATGTCCAGACGGGCGTGAATTTATGTATTTATCACGTGACTGTGATGATTTAAAATGGTTTCTAAACAGAATTGAAAAAGCCGATAGTTTTTAAGTTCACAAAAGAAAAACGAATGGTCAAAAATTAACGTTTTAGTGCTAAACTACGTCAACTATCAAATATGGGTTAGTCTTTGATTAAAACTTATTATGACCAATTCTTAAACAAGTTTATTTATACTTAGTTAAAAATCAGTTCCGTGACTGACAATGCACAGCCTAAACCGCTGAAGATTGGAATTCAATTCGCTGTTGCTCGAGGCTGTTGCGTATGGCATGCGTTGCAATGACCTTTTATTCCCGACACACACGGCCGTTGCCGTTTTTTTCATAGCTTATATTCATCATGGATAATGGTGAAATTAATAATCATTATATTCTACAGAGGGCGTAGGGATGCACTAAGATAAGATATTTCGAAAATCGACCCCGGGGTTTTCTGAAATAGTCGCGAGAAAGGGTAATAGTATAATTATTATTTTACAGAATATTCTAATCAGCAACCTAGGCGTCATCGAACCATAATCCTAATTCATCCTTTAGATTTAGGAATATTATGTTCACGACTGTATTTCAAAGTTCCACGCTGTTTTCCACAGACTAAACATTGGTTATAATGTTATGTAGTCCCTAAATTCAGACTGATAATTTTTTAAAGCACGGAACGGCCATGGGTCGAGCCCAGTTTTAGATTTACTGTGAATCGAGAAGAGTAGGTATCATGCGTGGTGATAGTGAAACAAACGTGTAGATCAGGAGCAGAGCACATGCGCACGAGTGTGTGGGAAGCGCTTTATTATTTTCAGGGGTGCGCTCGCTGATATGATAACTGATAAAAGCTAAACCACAATAGGTAACTTTAATGTGGTTCAAAACTAGGCGACATAGTTTCTTTCTTTCTTTATCTTAGTTCATTTTGCACAGGATTTTACAATAGTAGGATTGAGGATACTCAATAAAACTCAAGGTACTTTTGGTCACCGGTTGTCTTATCTAACGAATAGGTACGTTTCATACTTTATATTACGTATTGCAAATAGTGAATTTGTATTAAATTATAAGTTTATCAATAGAATTGTAAATGTTAATTAACTTCATAGTGTTATTCTTCTTGGTTCGAAATATTAAATAAAATAAAAAATTATACCTAACAAAAAGATTGTGTCACCAATTTGCACTGGCTGAAAGGCGAGAAATAAAAATGCATAATGCCTTATGAAGAAGAAAATGCATTACTTTTTTTTATAAAAATGGTATCTGCAAAATATTTTTTCTTAATTCGACCAGGCTTTTTTATATGAAATCTTTTTGGTTGACTTAATAATTATCACAATAAATTATTACGTTTTTTAAAGATTTCAATAAAAGTTCAATGTTTTTGACAAGTTAGGAGCTAAGCTCATATCCGGAGACTAATGCGATTTGTCAAACACACAATATTAGGTTTTGATATCGTTCATTGGACAAAAATACAGTTGGTTCACCCCTGAAATCCTTGTCTTAAAGCCACTTTTATCCGATCTTCACTAAAAAAAAAGCTTTTCTACTAACCGAAAGCTGAAACTAAACTGAAATTATCACTACATAGTGTAAAACAAAGTCGCTTCCCGCTGTCTGTCTGTCCCTATGTAGGTATGCTTAGATCTTTAAAACGACGCCATAGATTTTGATGCGGTTTTTTTTAATAGATAGGATTTTCAAGAGGAAGGTTTATAATATCAGCATTGCACCCGTGTGAAGCCGGGGTGGGTCACTAGTACGAGTAAAAATAAAACTACATATACGTAACATAGCGATAGTAATTCAGTACATATATGACAATGTTATGATATGTAATTCAATATTGTATTTTATTATTTGTAATTAAAAGATAATATTGTATTATAGAGTTTCTGGGCCGCATCTTCTCTACTACGCGGAGAACCTCCTACGCTGTGGTAGTCAAGCGTCAAAAAGCTTTGATGTTTATCTTGAATAAAAAATACGTTTATTTTATTTATTCATATAGACTGTTGTTTTTATGATTAAGTATAATGATTATTATACTTAGCGTAGAACTTGTATCTAACAAATTCATAATTATCTAGCATGTCTGTTACTCAATCACGCACAATAACAGATTTTTTTCGATATTTCATCCTTGGTCCCATAGAGAAAATTGTTCAGTACAATGGTCTGATCATCCCCTTTAAAAATCATCAGCATATTAAGGAGCCTACAGTCGTGAGCTTATTATACAATGCTATGCTATTAACAGATTTTCTAAATATTATAAGAGATAAGTGTACTTTTTGCAACCATCAGCAGCAAGGCTGATTCAGTATTTATGGGGTGTAGAGCATCTCTGTGATGGGGATGGACCAGGTCTGCCTGCATAACTCCAGTCGGTTTAGGAGTTACTGATGTTTAAAGGGCACTAAAAAATTTGAGATCAGCTGCAAGGCTGATCGTATGATATTACTGTAGTATGCACTGCTGTAGCCATGTGAACAGTACAAAAACTGACATGGTTCATCAGTCGTATCTTATATCGTAACAGCTGTATCTCCTAAACCGACTGGCAGTTCATGTCAGTTTTTGTACTGTTACAATAATATTATAAGATCAGTCTTGCAGCTGATCGTTAATTTTTTACTGACCTTTAAACGTCTGTAACTCCTAAAACGACTGGAGATATGCAGGCAGACCTGGTCCATCCCCATCACAGAGATCCTCTACACCCCATAAACACTGAATCAGCTTTGCTTCTGATGGTTGCAAAAAGTACAGTTATCTCTTATACTAAAAGCATGTTCTTATTTTGTTTAGTGTTTACTTAATGGGATGGCAAGGGCTTTAGTCCTAAACATACACATACATTCATAAACTCACAACCGTAATCCAGGGAACCCAGGGTTTCAGTCCTAAACATCTGTCACATAATCGCTCAATGACCCTACCATCCCACGCTGCACCATCCACTGCACCTGACGCTGTACGGCGTCCCATGATACAAACAATTATCACACTTATTAAAGCTTACAAACGAGTTAGGTTAGATGATTTCTTGAGCTGTATGGACGGTGAACCGGTGCAATCCGGTTGCGTGAGCACATGCTTGAGTTAGGTACTGGTTCAAACCACGTGATTCGAGATTAAATACAAACAGCATGGATTACAACATATAACAGCATTTAAATTAAATGCGTTACTTTTTTCTCGATCCAAATGTATGTCCATCGGATCTAAATTATGCAAATTTTTTGTAAAAATACGTGAATTTCACTGAAGATCTTGTTATAACTAAATGTAACTAAAAACTAGGGAAAAAACCGACTTCAAAACTAATAAAAAGTACTAAATAATTCACCAGCGTATTTTAAATTCGCATCCATTGGTTTTATTGGAGTCGCTGTCAAGCCGGTATGATTCGCGATTGGGCTTAGAGTTATTTTTTTGGCTTGGCTTGACACCGACTCCAATAAAAAACAATTAAATTCTTGTAGATGCGAATTAAAAATAGTTTGAAGTCCTTTTTAATTTCTTGCCGGAAATTTTTTAGTGTTGGTTCCTAATATTTCCGTTGTACACACGGCGATAGATCAACTTACCCATAGTTGAACTCTATGTGCATGGACATAAGGTCGAACTATGGGTAGGTTGATCTGTCGCCGTGCGTACATGCAAGAGGAACATCAACACGAATCATTTATTTCAATCGCCTATGATAATTATGTTATACATTTTTGAGCTGTTGTCTATCTCCGAAGCCCTTCACCAGATCTTTAGCAAATTAAAATGGGACCACCTCTGAAGTAGGTATGACCTACCGAAAAAAAAAGAATCATCAAAATCAATTCATAACGGAGTAATCGCGTAACGAACAAACAAAAAAAAACATAGGTATGGGTCAAATTGATAACCTCTTCCTTTTTCGTCGGTACAAAAATTATCGAAATAAATAGTGATTGTGTCGCCTTGACGCCTTATCAATATTGCACTTACCGCAAGCTGGCACTTTATTAAATGACTATAAACAAAATTATGCAAAACATCGCAATGATTGTTTTTGAACCCTGAACTTGATGAGTCAACGCTACAGGTAAATAATGCAAACGCGCTGGTAGTTAAGTTAATTAAAACTGATTTAGTCCGGATTCTGTTGAACTGTAATATAATGCACGAGAGTTTACCTGCGACTTCGTCCGCACAAATAAGACAGATCATAAGCTATCAAACAAAGTTTCATCAAAATCGGTTCAGTAGTTTTCGCGTTATGCTCGATCAAACAAACAAACTTCTTTTTTTAAATTTACAGTTTTATAATAGTATAGATAGATAGATTACATAGCGATTACAAACAAACGGAAACCCTCTAACGTGCTATACAAACGAAGTTTGACAACTTTGGTTGACTGAGCCAATTGCAATGAAATAAACAGTAAATTTTACTCCAAACCAGAATAAGTTTTTAAGTATGTTATCCACAAACAAACCGACTTTAACAATAAACCGACAGACAAACTAAAATATTAAAAATGATGTTAACAATGCTATTATACTTAACTAATAGATCACTGTCTTTTATAAGGCATCTATAGATATACAACGTGTTAATGAATAAGCGCAAAACCTCATACACTCCAACTGATTTATAACGAAATAGTAGCATTTAAGCAATGATTTCATAATTTAAATAATTCAAATTTAAAGTTATATATAGCCTTTTTAAGTTTTCATGCAAAAATGATTTGTTATTAAGTGTGTATTTCAGCAATGAAAGAAGTCGCTGGCGTACTCATGGATACATTTTAAGAATCTTGTTTTGATAGTAAGTAGGGTGAGTGTGCCAGTGCGGTGGGTTGACGTCGGGTTCAATAAATTTTAAATATACTTACAAACTAATTATTTAATTTTTTGAAAAAATTTTCCTATGTTGAAACCTTGATAATTCGATTCTGCTCTCGATTCTAAACAAACTGTTTTCTAGTTAATTGCGTTATTCATTAACACGTTGTATAGTTGTGATAAATGATTTGATACAAAGAAAAGAAAGCTATTTACCAATAACAACAATCAAGCCAACTATTTCAATGGTTCAGAGAACTACAGCAATAGTAGAAGAGCACAAGACACCTGCACCACACCACCTACTATAAATTGTTGTTAAATGTCATTGTACGCATAATTTGAACATTAGTCCATGCCTAAAACCGTGTGTCCGTCCGTATGTCCTACATACACCACGCGCATGTCTATTTGCAGACTGAATTAACTATATTTTTCTCAGTCTTCTAAAAATAAATGTACCAAAGCGTCGGTTGTACATAGGTGAAATTTAAGAGGTGTTACAGTAAAGTGTGTGTCGGACCACGCATAGTGAAGGGTTCCGTAGTCGGGCGGGATGAACATAAGGATATAATTGAAAAAAATATCAGTTGTTCCACTCCATACACATACACAATTGCACCTAGTAGGTACTTATAATGTTCTACTTCTTCTTCTTATCGTGTGGGCAGAGCCCTGGTGTCAGAGTTTTTTCAGACCGCCTTACGTTACGGCCTCTGACGTGGTTTTTATGTAACGACTACTACCACCAGAGATAGTAGCCGGGACAAACGGCTTAGCGTGCCATCCGAAGCACGGAATCATTTTTCTTTTCGGACAATCGGGTGATTCAGCCTGCAATGCAATGCAATGTCCTAACCAACTGGGGAAAAACACACAAAGTGACATATCACTAGGTGTCCCCCGTGGGAATCGAACCCACGACCTCCGTATAGAGCGCCAATGCTCTTAACCACTAGACGACAGAGGCAGTTAGGAGAAGAAATGTTCTACTCAAATGGATGGAAGTGCACATTTTTTTTCGCTATGTCGATATTGACTCTATAGTGAAAGTTGTTCAGTTTGATGAGTAAAATACATGGTTGAAATTACCGCACTATTTAAAAATGTATGCTGTATAGAAGAAGGATGATGATGATAAATATGACCATTGACGTGTCAAGTAGAGTACAGAGACCACAAAAGCATTGCAGCAGAAATCTCTTAAAATCAGGTGAATAAATGGTAGTCTAATTCGAAGCCATGAACCACAAACTTATGTATTACAATAGCATGGACCATGCAGTGCTATTAAGTAAACTGTTTGTAATAAAAACTATCAACAAATAAGATTAATCTGTTTACTTTTTGTTGACTAAATGAATTCACGTAACATTCTCTTGACCGTGAACTTGCTAATCGCAATCCATTGTGATTCGTTTCGCATTGGATAAAGGAAAGTTTTTTGCTTGGGTAGGTACTTAACGGTAATATTATTATAATTCAATGATTCAGCAGAAATCGTTATCTGATTTAACTCCATATTGTGTAAATAATGCAATTCAGTGTTGATTTGCTTGCATAAAGCTTTCGATGTCCTTGACAATGACATACTGCATGGTAATGCCAAGTTCAAGCATTTATTTTATTTCTAAAACGAACAATCTACACAGTTTAGTTAAATATTATTCTTTGTAAGTACCAGGTGGTTATTTGATTAGAAAATTCAGTTGCACTGATTTTTTTTGCGTAACTCCTGTTTCGATAAAATTATAAGTCGAAATACCTAGGTGTTTTGCAAGAATTGATGAAATATAGAAGTACGGAATTCGGAAGTATGATGTTTATGTCTGTAGGTATGTGTATTTATAGGCACGCATGACGTGCTCTAAAATAGTTCACTGATAAAGATTTTTTGATAATAGTGCTCGAAAAGAACTCGACTTACATGATGGGATAGTAGAATGCTATCCCCCCTTTTTAACTTCAGTAGTGAAAGTTATTTTACTTTGTAGCAAGATTCTACAGCCTGTATTATTTTAAGAGAGAAGAAAATAAAATTATTTTAATCTTGTGTCCCGGAATGTCTTTGAACCCGCAACCATATCAAAGACGAGGAAAACAGTCTAAACATTCAACGGGTTCAAAGACAGATTAAATTCATCCACTGGGCTTGCTAAACTTCATTGTCTAGTGGTCTAAGTACCTACCACTGTTGCTGGTTTATAGAAGTTTCAGTCGTAGAAATGTGTGTACCATAATTATTTACCTACGATAACGCTTCATTCTTCAACATTTGACAATGATTTCAAATATTATTGATTATAAACATGTTACAGCCATGTTGTGCTATTTCAAATCAAATTAAAGATTTAAAAATTAACTCTCGGGCGGGACTTGAATTCGCACTCTTCTAAGGCTGCCTGTCCACTGATGCGAGCTGGCTGGGCGAGCTGTGTAGCTGTGTAAATATTCCCTCGTTCGGTTAAGGACAGATTCGCGATATGGCAGATTCGCGTTACGGCAGATTCGAGATCGGCCGGGCTCCTCATTGGTTAATATTTACACAGCTACACAGCTCGCCCAGCCAGCTCGCATCAGTGGACAGGCAGCCTAAACCAGGGAAATGCGTTTTTAAATTTCGTCACCGAGCCCACTACCCAGAGAACGTGGCGAAAGAAGGTGTCGAAATTGGAAAACGCAATTCCTCGGTTTAGAAAAGTGCGGGTTCAAGTCCCGCCCGAGACTTAATTTTTCAATCTTTAATCTGATTTGACAATGATGTCCAACAAGCCTGTCTAAATATTTAGATGGTTAACTACCAAGTAGTAAGTACCTTGAATATGTAAAGTGGATACTAAACAGGACATTATATTTATCTTGTTTATCCAGTCAAGTTTTTTCTCAAACGCGCGGTTACGAGATCTGCGCATTTTCTACAATATTTTAGCAAAGTAACGACATGTGCGTGAAAGCAAACGTTGAACGATTCCCATGCGTGGCCTCCAAGTCCTACTTGACCGGTTTAGTTATATATAGATGCTCCCATGTCCTTGAAAAAGGTATTTAACACGAGTTATGAAAATAGCCTGTAGGAATAGCTAGCCCTTTAGGAAGACGTCAATGCCATACAAAAGAAACTGGATTGTAGCCATCGATGGCTTTGTTTCTAGGATTGGTAGGGCGCTCTTTTAGTTTAATAAGGTTGCTAAAGAATTGAAATTATACTAATCTTCCTAATCAAGACCTTTGATTTTGCGAATTTCTGTCTGTATATTAAAAATAATTATTAAAAAAATTATGGTATAAAGGATAATATTATGTTATAGAATGGAATGTATTAGAATAATTTTTGTGCACGTATCAAGTAAAAGCTACAGACTAAATTTTAATGTAGTTTCAAAGAATCTATATACAATTGGAAGATTAGGTACCTACCTACTAATTTAAAGTTTTTAAAAATGCTGCACCAATACGTAGGAATTTCAGTGATTTCTGCCTAAGTATATGAATATCGTCGCTCGGAGAGAATCATTCAGTAAATTATTATTTACGTACGAGGTTCCTCGTACAAATACGAGATTTGGGGTCTCCCGTACGAGGTACGAGGATGATGTCAACCTCGTACAAATATGTACGAGGTTTTGACTTTTAAGGAAATTATGCCATGATTATCCATTGCAAGCGACTATTTGTTGAATAAATGAATATCTAAACCATCAAAGACTATCAGATGTTTATGGTTAGTTTGTAGTTTGCCGGGAAATCTACATGAAACCGATCATCACTTCGATTTGTTCCTCGGATTAGCTGCTCTTATCCTCTTTTTTTTCGTTGTAAACAACATTAAAATTATATTTTTAACAAATTTTCTTTTTACTCTATGTTAAGTCGAAAATTAAATTGTGTTTTATGCCTAAATCTTTGTTTTTTCGCACTTTAGATGAATGTACGAGGTTTAATAGCCAAAGTACGAGGTTTTTCTTGCTTTTTGTACGAGGAAAAATTGTCAACGTCTGGCAACCCTGTTTAGAAGTCCTAAAGCACTTTACACACTTCTATGTTGTTCCCAGATGTCACGTACCAGAGTGTGAGGCGAACGCGATGAAGACGCAAGCGCCGACGGTGGAGGAGTGGTCCCCTCACTGGTCCCCCTGGGCGCTGCCCGACGACCAGTGCCAGCGCTTCCAGCCACTGGATGACTCCTGCCTCCAGGACTCTTTCAACACGAGCACCGCTCTCTACTGCGAACAGTTCGTCTATCAGTACAGGAGCAGCATTGTTCCTGAGGTATGTATTCTTTACGTGCCGTGAATTTATTTATTTCGACAGATACATACAAATAGTGACACTTGGATGTGGTGCAGATTCGGTCATATGATAGTTTGTGGTTCGGTCCTTGTGGGAGGGTTACCCAGAACTTGTAAATTTATAGGTTATACATCCATAAACTGGTAACGCAATCCCTTCCAATCTTTCTAGCTTATTGATCTGTCGAAAAAGCAACCAGTTTGTTGGAAAAGGCATGAAGTTGTAAGACATTTCGCCTTTAGTTCAATTAGAGTTTTAGGATGTAATGGATCTTGTGGAAATAGAGGGCTAACCTTGCCCACAATAAGTAAGAAGAAATCTTGTTCTGAAGTTGAGATAAAATGTCCTTATTTTGATTCTCTTTTGTATTTGCAACTCTTCTCTTTTCAGTTTGACTTGGCATGTCAGGAGTGGAAGCGGTCTCTAGTTGGGACCTTCCATAACATTGGAATGCTGATATCCTTGCCTATCATGGGATACGTATCTGACCGGTACGCCTTCTCTTTATCTATTGAAAATACTGACCTCCCTTAAAATACTTTAAAAGAATGATTCATCATTTTTTCAATCTTTCAGATACGGTCGTCGTGCAGCACTAGTAGTGAGTGGAACTGGGGCAGGAGTTCTTGGTCTGTGCAAGTCCTTTGTCAACTCGTACCACGCGTATCTGATCACTGAGCTCCTAGAGACAGTCCTGGGTGCCAGTGTTTACCCTGCTGCTTTCGTTCTAAGTAAGTAATGAAATCCTATACCTTCAAATCATTCTAAATGAAGGCTTCTTTTAAAAAAATTACTAGTATATCTGTCTAATGATTTAGTTTGAACACCACCTCCCTGTACAAGCTTGCATTCTCCAGGGTTCCAATAGTCCTAATGACCTCCAACCTCTTTAAAGCGTGGCACCACAAGAAAAAAAGAAATGTAAAGTCAACTAATCAGGATACATTTTCTTTTGCAGTGGTAGAATGGCTGGGCGTTGGACAGAGAATATTGGCTAGTTTAGTGCTAGGCATACCGCTTGCTATGGGGTCTGCAACGTTATCTCTCCTGGACTACCTGACCGGCTACTGGAGGCTATGGGCCCGAGTGGCCTATCCACCATCGTTCCTACTGCTCCTGTACCCCTGGGTGCTCCCAGAAAGCGTCAGGTGGCTGGTGACCAGGGGACGACTGACTGAAGCAGTACAGGTCATCAAGAAAGCTGCCAAATGCAATAAGATCGCCATCCCTGAAGAGGCGTTAGAGAAAATGGTAGCAAGTGAACCGATGACGGAAAAAATGGAGGTTCCCATTGAAGATGAGAGTTTGTTTACTGCGTTCTTCAAGTAAGTATATGAGTCACTGGGCGTTATATGTAGTTTTTATGAGTGTATTGAGACAACTTCCGTGGTTGTGGTAAACTTTCCACAACAAGTTACGCCTGGCCGGTTTTAACAAACTTGTTTTTGTACTAGATGTTAAGCAAATGTCGAAGTTAATTATTTCAAATTAATACATTGACAGATCGTAGTTTTTGTTGCCCTGTTTTTTGTCATGGAAAAACAGTTTCCTTGAAACCATGAGCTTTTGCTTAGCTGTTTATTTCATTATTTACGTTATACATTTTACATGTTTAGTTGGTATCAAATGCTTTATTGCAGTAATTTTGCTTCAGTACCTCTACATTATTTCTTAGTCATATCCTGTCAAATTAGGGCTCCGTCTCTCGCGTATGACTACCGGTTTCTAAGCTTCCTGTACCTTCGAAGGTCGGAATTTTGATATAGTAGATTTTTTGATTGATTCGGCCTAGAAATTATACAAATAATAAAATTCATGACGTCGCTTATTAAGAGCAGGTAGTAGGTATCATACAATAAAATCAAACTCACATCGACCCCCTGCTGGACGAAGGAATCCCTTTTATTGCGCCATTTGTCACTGTGGTCCTGCGCATTTTGATTAGATGAAAACCTAATTCTATTGATTAGATTTTTAGGATAATCAAAGATTATTCAGTGTAAAATTGTGCCCTGACCCAGGAATATATAGAACTAGCTATTTACTAACAGATTTCCATGGTAAAGTTTATTTTCGATATATCTTTGGAAGTTTTGGTTGTGCTTTCGATGGTAGTGTAGTTACAAACTGCCGCGATACCGGATTATGGTCGTGAATTTACGTTTTTATGTAGGCCTTATAATTATGGACGGAGTCTGGAATATTTTCTTTGTGCTATTACAGATATGGAGCGCTCCGCCGGCGCCTATGTGTGTGCTTCGTGTGGTGGATCTCTGCTGTCTTCGTGTTCTACGGGCTGGCGGTGCGTGCCCACGCGCTCTCAGGGTCCGCGCACGCGAACTACGCGCTGGTCGCAGCTGCCGAGCTTCCAGCGCTTGTCATCAACACGCTGCTGCTAGACAGGGTCGGGAGGCGACCGCTGTTGACAGCCGCTTTCCTGCTAACTGCCATGGCGCTGATCACTATACCATGCTTGCCGGAATGTGAGTTTAGACTGTGTACATTTTATTTTGCTGTGCAAATTTGAGTAGGGTGTGTGAAATGCCCTACATACATAGCTAGCATGGTTAGCTATACATACATAGATCTTTATCCTAATCTTTATGTAATCTTAACATGACATTAACCAAGTATATTAATAGAAATATAGTAGGTATGGTACGTAATGGCTAAGCATTCAAAGGTTTTGGTGTTACGAAGGTAGGCAGGTTACTATAGGTAAATACTTATCACAAATCGAAGTACCTACTTAGAAAAGTTGATCATCGACATCATCGTTATAGGCCTAAACAGGATGTAAAATTTAAATGAGTTACATATTGAACACTGTGCTTCAGACCATCAAAACTGAACAACGTTTACGAAGGGTCAAACTTTGAAATTACGAAAAACAGCTGTTTCATACATTTTGGTTGAGTAACTAATGACATTTTCTATGGAATAATGGCCGTTTTCTTTTCACGATTTCGATGTTGGCTCCATACGGAAAGATTTCAGTGTTTGATGGTCTAAAGCTTACCTGTTCGATATGTAGATAACGTATTAGATTTTACACCCTGTATAAGATGCGGTCACTGCATGGAATACATTTTTTCACAAATAAGAACTAGTCCCAATATCACTATAATCACAGAGTTACTACCAGTTACTACCGTTTATTATCATAAAATTTTAAGCGCCTGAATATTTCATGTCAGCAAACAATCATCCTGCAACTATTGCCATCCACAAACTAACAGGCGTTATGTCCACAGCGAGCGGTTCGATCGGCACGGCTCTCTACCTGATCGGCAAGGTCGGCGCCACGATGTCGCTGAACGCGCTCTACATGTACAGCGCTGAACTGTTCCCCACTCGGGCGAGGCACCGGCTGATTGCTGCCTGCTCTACACTTGGACGGCTCGGGGCTATATTAGCTCCGCTTACTCCATTGCTGGTGGGTATAATACATTCCACATGGAAGGATAACCTTCTGTGCGTTTATAATAGTAACAGATGATTTTTTTTCGCGTTTCCTGAGGCAGGCTCCATAATGAAAGTTGTTCAGTTCGATGGTCTTGAGTTCATCGTTTTAGTCTGCAGAGGGCGGTCTCTTACACCCTGTATTCATTAACATCATCATCAGCCTTTACTAGTTTCCTGCTAGACTTAGGTCCCTTCTAGGAAGCTGGCATAAGGTATATCACAATACCTATGCCAGCTTCCTGGTCTCTTCCAATGTCTATTGACTGTCACATAGCTGAATGGTTGTCACCCACTTGTAATGGAGGAAAAGTGTATCCAATTCTCCTATGTAATCTTTCATTCCATTTTGTAGATTCCACGGCAGTATAGAGTAAGCTCATGAAATATGTTGGTTTTATTTATTGGTAAACCTAATCTAGTAGATTTCTACAATCAACAAAAATCCTTTTTAGTGTTCCGTACCAAAATTGGAAAAACGGAACACTTATGGAATCAGCTCGGTGTCTGTCCGTCCGTCTGTCACAGGCATTTTTCTCAGAGACCTTAAGACATAGGAAGTTGAAACTCGGTACAGATATAGCAATTGGTGGTCCAATGTCATAAATGAAGTAAAAAAGCTAAATTTTTATATTGGGGGGCAATTACGGTAGTAAGAAAGGGCAAATAAAAAAAAAAAAATTTCTGCCCTGTGGTGTGGGGTATCAATTGAAAGCTTATAAAAATACGAGTCTAAAAATATACTTTTCAAATTTTTTATAAAAACTTTGTTTAACAAAATTTTCAATTCAATCCGAGAAATTGCTGTCCCCACCTCTATTTCAAAAAATATAGCCGTATAAGATCTGAAAAAAATCATGAACATCATAAATAACGTGTAGATGGCGGGAAAATTATCAGGGTGGCTCTAACTTTGATAGTTTTTTTTCTATACCCAAAAAACTAACACCAGTGCGAGAAATTGCTGTCCCCACCACTATTTCAAAAAATATAGCCGTATAAGATCTGAAAAAAATCATGAACATCAGAAATAACGTGCAAATGTCGGGAAAATTATCAGGGTGGCTCTAACTTGGATAGTTTTTTTTCTATACCCAAAAAACTAACACCAGTACGACCAGTGTAAAATGATCTTCAGTTACTATGTGACCACATACTAAGTAAGTGTCAATTTATAGTGGTTACGTCAATGACCCATGTTAAACAACTGGTAGTACGGAACACTAATTGTCCGAGTCCCGACTCGTACTTGGCCGGTTTTTTTTTACATAAATATCTTCTTAGACCATATTCTTCTTCTTCGGGCTCACTCTCCTTCACATTGGACAAAGTTTCGGTACTAGTAAAAAGTGGATGTTCTGAGGTTTCAGAATATCTCTGACTACCCCCTCGGGGAATGTTGTTGTGAGCATTACTTATGCTGTATCTTAGATCACTTAATTTTTTTACGCTAGAAACCGCTTCTAAAGTTCTTTCCCACTTCAGAAGTGGTATAAAAATTTTTCTTTTTGTAGACAACAAATAAAACAATTCATACTCTTATTGATTGCAGGCTGCCTACCGCTGGTGGATCCCAACAGCATTATTCGGCACGTTGCCGCTCATCAGCGCGGCGCTGACGCGGCTGGTGCCGGACACGCTGCACAAGAGACTGCCGGACTCCTTCGCTGACCTGGAGCCCGAGTCGGAGGACTCCTTCCCCTGACGGAGCCCGGGCCAGTGTTACCGGTTGAGGAGATGACACCTGTTCGACTTGTTCGCTAAAAGACAATGCGGGTTTTGTATGTAAGGTTGGCGCCTTATTTTTCGTCGTTGTTTTTGGCACGGCCAGCAACCAAACTTGAATATTTTATTTCAGAATAAAGTAACAAACACAACTTATTAACATGTATATCCGGTCCGGATGGAGATATAAAGGCTTGAAGTTGAAAATATTTCTATTACGTGCACTTTATGCCTTCATATCTCAGTTTGGACTGAGTTTCGAGATATTTGTAATAACAAGTGTTATTTTTAACTTTATTCTGAACTATAATATTCAAGTTTGATTGATGGCCGCGCTAAAAAAAGAAAAATTGCGCCATTTTCAGGCATAGGCATAGGTTTTGATCATAGACAAATATAACCTAATAGCGAATTATATGAAGCGAAAGAAGAGTCCTCGAGTGACATTCTGAATCCATGATACGTCTAGCGCAAACTGTAGTCAGCCTCTATGGTTGGCAAATTTCTCCATTACGATTCAATGCCAAGTTGAACTCAGTGGTATAAGATTTAGATTTAGAAGCGAACAACTCAAGGGGAAAATGTTTCAGGATAGATACACAAAATTGTATTCAGTGTCCTTCTTAATTATGCAAACAGTTTTTTATGGGGATGATAAGATCATCTAACTATATACATCTCTCTATGTGGGACCAACATCGAAATTGCGAAAAATAGTACAGTTGTCTCATACATTTGGGTCTAAGAGGTTTGCAGTTTTTTATGGAACCCCTTTTTTGCGATTTCGATGTTGGTCTTATAGAAGAAGTTGTTCAGTTGGACGGTCTGATCATCCTCTTAAATACCGTTAGCATTATTAAGTTAGATCTGGTGCACCGATTGGCAGAATGTTTTTAAATTCACAAGTGATTATTGGTCAGAATCAGAACTAACGGTCGAGTTAGCTGGTATATGACATCCTTGACTCCTTGCCCCTACCTAAAAGAACCTTTTATGATTCTGAAAATGTTCACCATCCTTTAGATTTAGATGTCTGTTAGGTTATTTTAGTCGATGGTTCGATATTTTAGTTTGATGTGATATTTATGGTTTGCTAAGTTATTTTGAAACAACAGCTATCGACCAGGCCGATTTAGATGGAAATTCGAAGTAAGAAATAGATTTTATATGAGTTTCACGACTTTGTAAACACATTATGTACCTAAGTATTCCGGGAGTCAAATTGTTAAGTCTATCTCATCGAGTACCAGCTGTTATGGCTAGGGTGAAATCTTTCAGGTTTTGTACAGTGAAGGGAAAGAGGAAGAAAATCAGGCAGGGGGGAGAGGGTTAGAGATTAAATACTATTATTTTTACCAGAATTATCCGGCCTATTGTACAATAAACATCATTTTGATAAATTTTAGACACAATTTTTACAGACTTAGATAAAGTATAGTATGTCTAAATGGAGCTTCACACTTCTACTGTATAATGGCACAACTTTCTTAGGTTGGTGTGCGTGTGGCGCCATACAACTTATATCTGTGTGCGTGTATTGTATACAGACACGGTTTATCAACTAAGAGTTCACAGATATTTTTTTCGACGCGTTCGTAGCTTTGACTGTCGAGTAATTTTCAATCTTACTACGTACTACAAAACTATTTCGAACTGGTACTCGATCAGATAGGGTTTCCGACTACGGCCTCTAGGACTTTTAATTACTTGAAAATATACTGTTCTAACTTTACTAAAAGTAGAGACATAGATAGAGACAACAATAATGCCCTTGTTTAAGAGATTGTAAGGGTTTGTTTCACCACTTCTGAATAAGTTCTTGATAGCTTATTGGACAGATCATTTGACATATTTTTCATACAAAATATCTGATACTGACTAGAGCTGTCAGATAAGCTAACAAGAACTTATCCTTGCAACAAGAACTTATACTTATTACGAAATTATAAAGTGGTGGCCCTAATTTAAATGTAAAGACATGAATTTTGTAATTTTATCTAATTGTAAGCTATTTACGATCATAGTAAATACTAAGTATTTAGTTAGAGATGAAATATTTTCTAAAGAATCTCAAGTATTCTCAAATTAAAATTAAGTTATTTTATATTTGTGTTGTTTTAATTCCTCGTATAGTTCTTGTGTATAATAATATACAAGCCAATTCTTCTGGGGAACCTATTTGTAAGATTTCTTTTGCAGTATTTTTGTGGGCACACCCTGAACACTTCATAACAACAGGCTCGAACTGGCAAGAAGAGGTAATCACGTGCTATATCGAGTGAAAACGTAAGAGAGGAATACTCCACTGCTTACTATCCTCCAACTCCCGCCCGCACCATCGAGAGAGGGGGAGGTCAAAATTGGAAGGAAGTTTTCGTATATTCCGAGCAAAGAGATTTAATACAATACTACTTATAATATATTGAAAGTCTTTGATTCCGAGTGATAAGTGTACTTTTTGCAACCATCAGCAGCAAGGCTGATTCAGTGTTTATATTTTAGAGCATCTCTGTGATGGGGATGGACCAGGTCTGCCTGCAAACTCCAGTCGGTTTAGGAGTTACTGCTGATTAAAGGTCTGTAAAAAATTTACGATCAGCTGCAAGGCTGATCGTATAATATTAATGTAGTATGCACTGTAGCTATGTGAACAGTACAAAAACTGACATGGTTCATCAGTCGGTTTAGGAGATATAGCCGTTCAAAGGTCGGAACTTTGACTGGCTGTATTTCCTAAACCGACTGACAGAACTTGACAGTTTTTGTACTGTTCACATAGCTACAGTGCATACTACAATGATCGTAAATTTTTTACAGACCTTTAAACATCAGTAATTCCTAAACTGACTGGAGTTATGCAGGCAGACCTGGTCCATCCCCATCACAGATGCTCCACACCCCATAAACACTGAATCAGCCTTGCTGCTGATGGTTGCAAAAAGTACACTTATCTCTTATACTAGTACTTTTGTGTCAACCAATCAGTATAAAAACAGTACGGAGCCACTATGACCTATCACCATTAAATACTGCTAAAAGGTTACCTTGCTCAAACTGTCAACTTAAAATGGTAGTTCTTAGCTGTAGCCAAGTTGCTATCCACCCCAATAGGCATTCCCGTCGTGAGTTAAATGAACCTATTTCCTGAATTTCATGTTTTTAGTTTCAGTAGTAGGATGTTGCTGATTACTTAATTCAAGTTTTTTATTCCCATTTAAAGTACCAGAATCTAGCCTGGACTTACTGTATTTATAATGAGTAGGTAGACAACAATATTCAGATATATCGTAGCATACAAGGTGTCCAAATATTATATATAATTTACAGTAAATGTTACCAATTATATCTTAACGTGTATTTTGTCATAAATATCTGAACAGCAAAGCAAATCAATAATTTCTTTACAATGTTATTTAAAATTAAAATGTAAAACAACGGAGTAAGGTTTTTTTCCGAAACTGTTCAGATGTTTATGACCACCCTGACTGCGTAGATATATTGATTTAGTCCATTTTCGCCGGATTCCATATTGGACGGATTCCGTTTTGGACAGATTCTTGTTTGGAAAGATTCCTTTTTCAACAGAAATGTATACATTTACGCAGACCCGGGGTCCAATATTTTTCGAGGGCAGTTCGCTTCCCCGACGTAGTACTCCTTCCTTCGAGTCCGCGACGTAGCGGATAAAATTCAAGAAAATCGACTTAGCTGGTTTAGACATGTAAAAAGAAGACCACCTGATTATATGGGCAACAAAGGCAACAAAATATTTGATGTTCTAGGCGTTCCTATATTTTTGATTGGTTATGAGTAAAGAAATTATTGAAAATTAGAACTGCTTAGAAATATTTGACCACC
Organism: Agonopterix subpropinquella; assembly: GCA_922987775.1. Classification (NCBI taxonomy): domain Eukaryota; kingdom Metazoa; phylum Arthropoda; class Insecta; order Lepidoptera; family Depressariidae; genus Agonopterix; species Agonopterix subpropinquella. Next base: position 23,547,193 of record OV277705.1, read on the forward strand.
TTATTTGCTACGATATATCTGCTGGAACTACTGTACAATAATATAAATACAAACATCTATGACTCGGGTCTATTCGTATTCATCATACTGAACATACTGAAGTAGTTCATACTGAACTATCGGGCCATCAAAGATCTGTCATCTTTGATGCCGATAGTGTTAGTTGACATATTATGCTCACGACTATATTCCTCGAGGTTTTCAGAGGTATTCTGTTTACAGTATATCGACATTTTACAGTGCATATACTTTATCCAGTGTGACTCATGAGCCAAGGACAGGACACAAAACTCGCCTCGAAATTGAAGGTATAGGTTTCCTTCCGATGTTTTTTTTTCACTGAAAAGCCCGTGGAGTAACAAATCAGATGAAGAATTGCTACTAGGATTTCGTCAGGAACCTGTACAGTTGATTTTAATTTAATTTGAACTCTATTATACCCTATAATTTCAATAAATATAACCTTATAATAAAACCTTTGCAAAAGCAATCAATTTCGCAACCTCATAAAACCATAACAAGACATTCAGATCAATCAAGCTTTATAACATGTGTTTATACAACCAATTAGTCGAACACTTTACAAGCACATTAGTCACGTCAAAATCAGTACTTGTAGTAATATATTTTAAGTATGTATTTCATTGACAAACTCTAAGATTTGACCATGACCTACTCTCTCTAACCATTGTATGAGCATAGCTGGGTCCATGAGCATTGGCAGTCAGTTGTTCACTGAAGCATTAGTTAGCAGTAGCTAGAAGCGTAAACTACATGTCAAGTGACTGTTCCTCGAGTTAAAAGAACCAAGTGAAATAGTCGATTAAAAGTTTCAGCAAAAAGTCTTAAGGTACGACCTACACCTTCCGATCCTACAACGTGCGTTACAACGCTGAAAAAAACATTGTCACACACTGAAGTGCGTGTGAGACGCTAGTGTGAGTTCAGAATGTGTGTATATCTAGCGCAGAAACGTAGACTTTTTGTTTATTTAGAGGCGCCAGGCGCCCAGTGCAACCCTCGATCGTATTTTATTATTTCTTAACATAATTATAAAATATTTTCAAAAAACAAGAATGTCACAATGTGACTACATTACAATGTTTTAGATTTCAATTTATCGGGACAATTCGGTTTTATTTTATTTGTAGTACCTAACTATCTTTAAAACCAACCAATTGGCAACTATTAGTTTCGATAAATTGGAAATCAGCAATAACTACAGTGCCAATGTGTCATTATTATTTATTGGAAATATTTTATAATAGTTAAGATTGAGGGCAGCACTGGACGCTAGGTGCCCTCTTAATACTTGTGTGACATATGACGTTCTTCGACGTCGCAGAGGATTAACGTAATCGTCCAGTTCCCGTTTCAAAGAACATAACTCAGTCATGATTCCAGTTTCAAGTAGAGCTAGAGCTTTAGCAGAGCTGCTCTATTTAAAACTAGATTCATGACTGAATTATTGTTTTTAGTACAGGCCTTCAGACACCTACCTACTGCTTCAAAGTCTTCTCTGATTTAGATTGACACAATACTTAGTTATACTTAGCTATCTCAAAAATCGGAAGGTGTAGAGTGTGCTAAAGTGTAACCTGCTTAGAACGATGAGTGAGACAAAAGACGGTGGTAGTGTCCAGGCGAACGTGAACCTGACGTGTGGTGTGGACGCTGAGGGGGTGGTGAAGCAGCTGGGGCAGGCGGGGAGGTTCCACCTGCGGGTGTACGTGCTGGTCGCCTTCGCGGCCGCTCAGGTCGGCCTGCTGCATACCACGTACATATTCCTGGCTGGAGATGTACCTTACAGGTTAGTGCTTTTACTAAATTATAAAAAATATAGAGCTTCTTATGCGATCTGCATTTTGACACGATTATACCATACCACTACTATAATTTTTCATTTCTAAAAAGAACCTCGCTTCATTCATCTTCCTGCCCTTATCCCATTTCTTGGGGTCGGCGCAATAAACGTTTTCCTTCATTCATCTCTTTTAGCCATCATTCCTGCCTTCACTTCTTTTCTGCACAAGTCATCTTTCACATAATCCATCCATCTTTTCTGTGGTCGTCCTCTCTTCATGCAGGCATTCATATTAAAAGGTTGGTGGTTGTAGCAAGATGTCTGTTCACCCCTGACTATGGTCATCAGTTTATGTGTGTGTGCAATATAAATACAACAGGGTGTGAATATAAATGCGTTTATAAGGCGCTTCAGACCAAAAAACTGAACAACTTTAACCTTTTAAACATGTATCGCGCATGAGTACGTTTACGTACGTTTTTTTTACTGTGTATGTTTTGGTGCGAAATAAAGTATATTGATTGATTGATTGATTGATGAGTACAGGTTGTAACAAAGTACCCTTGAAATATTCAAAAGGGTGGTTTAGACCATGAAACTGTACAACAAACCAATATTAGGGTCTTTGTTACACTTTGTATAATGCCCATTGTCTTGGGTATCAGATAGGCGTACCCAATGCTGTTTGGTCTTTGACTACTTATATATACTTAAGTAGTCAAAGTGTTCGGTAGACTTCACATGTATACACGTCAGAATTTCTTCTTCAGCGTATGCAGGTTTCGTCACGATGTTTTTCTTCACCGTTTGAGAGCAGCTGGTAATTACAAAGGTTAGAATAACTGTTGTTATCGTCACCTTCATTTTCCACTCAATGTGGACTAATAAATAGCACAGCTATGCAAACATGAACAAATGTAAACAATTTAAACAATCAGACGGACAATGGTTACAAGTTCTATTATTTAGTAAATATCCCTACAGTTTCATTGCCATATCTCTCTCTCGTAAATGAGATTGCTAAATGAACACAATACATTGTAATTATATTATTGATTAGGTCGCAAACTTCAATCATAAAGTTTCGTAATGTCTAATGTTCAATGATTGTAATAATAAATACGTATGTAAAGTCAACACCAAATAAGCACAAAGTAGGTATGTGTACTTATGTAGGCACGTAAGAAGTTACACTTCTTTGGAGTGAAAAAAAAAACTCGCATTAGAAACATAAGTAGGTACTTCATGGTTTGTATGTAACAATCGGCGAACGTAACTTCTGTTACTTTCTGAAAATACACTCTGGAGTGCGATTTTTGAATCTCATTCGCTGAGTTTAGTAGTTGAAAATGTCAAAATTACTGTGGAGATACGCATCTTTCTACTGCTGATTTGACTTTCAAAAATCGCACCCCTGAAGTATGATTTTTGAAAGTCGAATCAGCAGTAGAAAGATGCGTATCTCCACAGTAATTTCGACATTTTCAACTGATGAACTCAGCGAATGAGATTTAAAAATCGCACTCTTGATCTGTTTCTCCTAAGAGCGCACACCGGGCAATGCTCAGCGCAGAGCAATTTTCACTGCCAAACCATTACCAATTTCTATTTATTTATTGTTACAAAGATCATTATGAACCCTGTTAATATGGTGTGGTAAATAGTGGAGCTAGTTTGTAGCATATGCTATCCGGCAGGAATGGCAGGATATAAATACAATAAAAACACAAAACAACCTAAATACCTACTTGCACGGAAACGGAGCAGGACGCTGCCGGTAGTGTTAGGGTTGAACCTAATCTGGTAGCACGGCATCGCCTTTTTCCGTCGCCTCATTTTCTGTCACTCAGGAAAGTCATTTTCTAGAGCAAATAAGATAGACGGAACGCGATCGCGCGCGGCGGTGCTGCTGCGGCGTGCGATCGCGTTCCGTGTACCTTACAGCAATGTAGCAAATGACGTTCCTAAATGAGAGAAAAGGATGGAGCAACAGAAAAAGGCGATGTGGTGTTGCTAGATAAGGTTCAACCCTTATTCGTGAGGTAAAATACGGAGAAGGAAAAATTGTGAATAATAATATGTCATCGACTCTACAGAAGTCTCAGAAAAAGAGATTTAATCTCTCAGATGAGCTCTCGTCTGGCTTGTTGAGAGCGAAAAGGATCCGCTCGGGATCGTATCTGATCCAAAGGATTTCTCTAGCCATCCATCACGGGAATGCTGCTAGTGTGATTTAGGGGTTCCTTTGAGCCAGGTGCATTTCGTAATGCGGAGGGCTTTTAAGTTGGTTTTTGTTTCATTATTAATGAAGCTTGTAGTGGATTTTATAATATAGTTTAGTAAGTTGACAAATGATGTTGCAGATCTCAAACTGTTTATTTAAAGTTTTGACGAAGCAATCCTGATTACTGGCTGTGGTATCTAGTACAATTTGATTGACGAAGCATGTCCTGACTGCTTGTTTCTTGTAGATTTTAACTAAGTAATAATATTTTCTCTCACAAAAATTTGACGGTGACTGTACTCAAGCCTATTATTAATACTGTGCGCAAGCCCCAAATGTTTAATAATAAGTAATTTTTTGCTAATATTATTGCAGTTGTCCGAAGTCAAATGGCGTGGCGTGAAGTCCCTCTCGAGGACGGTCAAGTCGCGCGCAAATAATGACGGACTTTAATTTGACGATAATGATGTCAGTGTTAGGAGGGTCAACGACATAGAAACACTCATTTAATATTCTATTTACATACATACAATCACAAACATTATTCTACCTCCCGGGCCCAATAGAAGTCCTTAAATCGGCTTCGCACTCAAATTGGCCATTGCAGACAGAATTTAGGCGATTGGGGTGCAGGGATCCTGGCCTAACGCAGTGTGATTGCAGAGAATCTATCTAGTCGATGGAACACCTGCTAGAGTTAGAATGTCCGTTGTGCCCGAACACCAGTAAGCCTCGCATGCCACCCCCGAAAAAACGATAAAAATCGAGACGTGCCTCCATCTTTATTATTTTACAAATGCCAGAAAGGGCGCGTATGACGTTTTTCTCGTTTAAACGCTTTGTCGTGGGTGGCATGCTAGCCGTGCTGCACGAGAGATGATCTCTACAATAAAGCTAGGCTAGGCTCGTCAAATATTTGGCCAATAAAATATAAAAAAAAGGTAAAACAATTGACACGAAAAGAAACTTTGCTACAACTACAGCGTGCAGTTGTAGTGAGGCCCATTTTAGAATTTTTTAGAGGTCCGCCGAAGCAACAATTGTGTAGGTTTTAGGTGAAGATGGAGTGTTTTAAATCTTTGGAATTTTCGAAGATTGGAAACAAACTTTGTTTTGCGGTCGGGAAGGAAACCCTAGACTAGAACAATCTTTGCGCACGTTCGGTTTATTATTACTATGTAAACTTTTTAATTCAGTGTTAATATTCTTGTATACCTACATGTACTAATGGACAAAAAGTTCGGGGAATTTTTCAGTGTTTTTTGTTGGTAGTCGGTACACAATTTTATTTGAACTGTTCATCGTAAGAATAAAAAATTAAAATAAATAACATCATCTGTCAGGCGGATCTTGCTGATTTATGCTGCATCATCATCATCATTTGTGACTATTTGGCACTAATTAAAATTAAATAACAAATCTAGTAGAGATCGACAGTGGCCCATTGCGAGTAGGTATGGACATCAATCATCATGAGGGTTCGTTCAGGTTCGAATCCATACGGACAATATTATGCCATGCATCCAATGAAATTCTATACCATACTTATGTACCAATGAGTTTTTCTAACTTACTTATGTAATACCGACCTGCTTTCAAGCGTAAACGTTTTCCTTTGAAAACATCTTGAGGAAACCTGCATACGCTGAAGAAATTCTGATGCGTATATGAAGTCTACCAAACCTCCCTGGAGGTAGGCCTGTGCTTAAAGCACGATGTGTTTAGGTGTCTGATTTATTCGAGTTTTCTGATAGTAGTACCACAACACTGCTTAAATCATTTTTAATTATGATGATGAGCCCATCATATTATGTGCATGCTGTCCATGACTATAATTATATCCGAGGGGGTTGTAAGAAATATTGGAAATATACCATAAAGGTATTATACTACGTAAGAGAGACAGTGACAACTGAGAGAGCGAGATGTACCTAGCGGCATGCCTGTATAATAGAAAGAGATACGTGACGCGAGGCAATAGAACCGTTTTTGGGGATTTGGAGTCCTGGTAAAAATTCGGTTTCTGTGAATAATCGTGAACCTAAAGTGAAATCGTAGATAATTTTGTGAAATATACTAACACTGTTTCATTAAATTATTCACGATTTCACGTTAGATTGAGAATTATACACAGAAATCGAATTTTTAGCACATTAGAACTACATCTAAATCTAAACAATTATAAAACTGTAACAGAAGCGTGTCTGGACCTACATTGAAAATAACTATTTACAAGAAAAAGATTGGATTTGCAGTGTGACCAACAAAACTAAAATGTGACTTAATAGAACAAAAATTCAATATGACCGATTGAAACAAATTATAAAGCTTTTTGTGTTATGTTATGACCAGTTAGAATTTTTTATGGTGTGAAAAGTTGTTACCGAAATCTACGATAGGGTTTTTAGGCGACCGTTTTCCGATCCACCGTTTTTAGAATTATTGTCCGTCTGTTTTTGTTTGTTCGAGTATCACGCAAAAACTACTGAACCGTTTTAGATGAAACTTTTTTTATTTGAAAGCTTATGATTTGACTTAAAATTGAGTATATAATTTTCAAATTATAATAAATAGTGTAATGTCCGTTTGGACAGACATTTGGACAGACATTTTCCTACAAAGTCTTAATTTTACAATTAAGTATGAACGTAAAAAAACAAAAGAAAGAAGATAAAAGTAACATTTATGTTTTAAAAACATTTTTAACTGGTCTATTTTAGTCTTTGGGTTTATGGTTTATAATAAACTTAGTTTATTATAAACTCAAACAAAACTAAAATGTGACATATATATTGACAAAGACTAAAATAGACCAGTTAAAAATGTTTTTAAAACATAAATGTTACTTTTATCTTCTTTCTTTTGTTTTTTTACGTTCATACTTAATTGTAAAATTAAGACTTTGTAGGAAAATGTCTGTCCAAATGTCTGTCCAAACGGACATTACACTATTTATTATTTTTGTCTCCGTTTCGAGCTCCGAGGCACAACTGCCCCCGGTGACCCTGACACACTGCGGGTCTTGTAGAGTACTTACCTAAATAGGTACTTCATTTTTGCATTTAAAATTATATACAAGTGTGCGATCAGTAGGTGCGCAGACGCATAATATTATGTATTTTATTTAGGTATAGGTATTTAGGTATTAGGTATATCGCCACAGGTGAAATGCTTCTTTTTTATGTTAATATTAATAGTCATAGTTTGTTGTTGATATGGAAATTAAGTTTTGTAATTTTAACTATTGTAGGCTTAGAGGCACGGGTCTTATCGCTTGTATAGGGTCCTTCTTAATATGCTGACACTGTTTTAAGGAGATGATCAAGACCGTTAAACTGAACAACTTTCTCAATGGCACCAACATCGAAATCCATCCATACAAAACTGCAAACCGAGTAACCCAAATAATAAATAAATAAATAAATAAATAAATATCTTGGACAATGTCACACAAATTAACTAGTCACATTTAAAGTACCAGAATCTAGCCTGGACTTGTATTATGATGACTAGACAACGATATAGAATACATATATAGATACAAACATCCATGACTCGGGTACAAATATGGGAAAAAAAATGTATGGGACATCTGATTTTTTTTTCGTTATTTCGATGTTGGTGTCATAGAGAAAGTTGTTCAGTTTGACGGTTTGATCATTCCCCTAAAAAGTTTTAGCATATTAAGAAGGACCCTGTATTAATAAATTATACAAGTGATTTTAGAGCATAGGATCGTCGCGACGCGAGACGTTGCAAACTGAATTTTTTATTTATTTTATTAAATATGGTTTTGCTCTTGACCTCAATCCTGTCCTTAGGACAAAGATGGGGTCGACGATGTAGCGAGCTTACCCAAAAGATGCCTATTCACTCGTGCTTTCAAGGAATCATATCATATCATATCATATCATATCATTTATTGCGTTATGTGGTTACATAAGATCTTAAAATATGGTACAGTACACACATAAACCCTGGAAGGGCGCAGTTGTAAGCGATCGGAAATACTGACGCAGGTATAGGGCATTCCACTCCTTGGCAGTGCGCATTATAAAAGAATCAGGTCCTGTACCCGGACTTCTTATGTTTGATATATCGCCTCTGTTTCGATCTGCACTTCATTGTAATAGAGTTGATATTCGAACGAAAACGTTCACGCAATTGCAAAGTTCGAATGCACGGGTAGAGGCTCTGAAAGGCGCTTAGTGCGGATATGTGGGATGTCAACCAAAAAGGAGTGATATCCCGCGGTGCATCTGGAAGTCCAATAGTAGAAAGGGGAAGGTGGGATGAGCTCATGTAGCCCTTAGGCACACTCACCGAAGTACAATCTGTAGAAGACCGACAAGCAGACCTCTCCGCGGCGGTGGGCTAGGCTATGAAGCTTGGTCTCCGCCAGCTCACTGTTGCCAATGAGCTTCCTGGCTCTGAGTTCAACCGAGTCGAGTGCGTCTAGTTGATACTTGGCTGAGCCATCCCACGGGTGGCAGCAATACTCCATACAAGAACGGTCCTGAGCTTTATACAACATTAAGAGCTGAAGAATCGCTACGATTATCAAGCACAGTCGTTTACTGAGCATTATGCCGTGTTTGTGCCGTTGTTGTATGATTCCCATAACAAAAAGCCTTACTTGGGATCATTACCTACAACGTATGCGTGCCTGTGAGCGTTATTTATTTATTTATCGCCGATAATCGCCGTGACGCTGATTGATCTCAGAGCCTTTTGCATTGAAATGAAAACTAAAGGCTAGTCTAAGGTTAGCTCTACGTTTTCTTTGAAAACTTCATCCAAATCGCTTTAGTAATTTTGCCATGACGCGTTGTACAAATATAATAAAAATTTAAAAAATTTCAATGTCATTTTCAAGTATTCGATCACATTATTCATCTTGACTTTGCATCAAAAATAAGAGCAGAGAAAATTGAGAAGGTACAAATAAAGCTAAAACAGTATATTCCGAGAGATAAGTGTACTTTTTGCAACCATCAGCAGCAAGGCTTAGCAGCAGCAAGTGTTTATGGGGTGTAGAGCTTCTCTGTGATGGGGATGGACCAGGTCTGCCTGCATAACTCCAGTCGGTTTAGGAGTTACTGATGATTAAAGGTCTGTAAAAAATTTAAGATCAGCTGCACGGCTGATCGTATGTTATTTTTGTAGTATGCACTGTAGCTATGTGAACAGTACAAAAACTGACATAGTTCATCAGTTGGTTTGAACTTTGACTTGCTGTATCTCCTAAACCGGCTGACAGAACTTGACAGTTTTTGTACTGTTCACATAGCTACAGTGCATACTACAACAATAACATACGATCAGCCTTGCAGCTGATCGTTAATTTTTTTACAGACCTTTAATCATCAGTAACTCCTAAACCGACTGGAGTTATGCCGGCAGACCTGGTCCATCCCTATCACAGAGATGCTCTACACCCCATAAACACTGAATCAGCCTTGCTGCTGATGGTTGCAAAAAGTACACTTATCTCTTATACTAGTCATCATCATCATCATCATCATCTCAGCCGATGGACGTCCACTGCTGGACATAGGCCTCCCCCAAGGATCGCCATAACGACCGGTCCTGCGCTGCCCTCATCCAACGTTTTCCCGCCGCCTTCACCAGGTCGTCGGTCCACCGTGTGAGGGGCCTACCCACGCTGCGCTTTCCGGTACGCGGTCGCCACTCGAGAACTTTTCGGCCCCACCGGCCATCGGTTCTGCGAGCAATGTGCCCCGCCCACTGCCACTTAAGTTTAGCAACTCTTTGGGCTATGTCAGTTACCCTGGTTCTTCTGCGGATCTCTTCATTTCTGATTCGATCTCGCAGGGAAACTCCGAGCATAGCCCTCTCCATTGCCCTTTGAGTGACTTTCAGCCTTTTTATGAGGCCTTGAGTGAACGACCACGTCTCTGTTCCATATGTCATCACTGGCAACACACACTGATCGAAGACTTTCGTTTTAAGACACTGCGGTATTTGGGACGTGAAGATACTACGTAGCTTCCCGAACGCTGCCCAGCCGAGTTGGATTCGACGGTTGATCTCTTTCTCGAAGTTGGACTTACCTAACTGAATAGTTTGTCCCAGGTAAACATAATGGTCAACAACTTCGAGCGCAGTGTTTCCGATCATTACAGGAGTGGGTACAACATGGTCATTTGACATGATCTTCGTCTTGTCCATGTTCATTTTCAGACCAACTCGTTCGGAGGCTCTGCTGAGATCATCGAGCATTTGACTGAGCTCCTCCATAGTCTCCGCCATGATGACTATATCATCGGCAAACCGAAGGTGACTGATGTACTCGCCGTTTATGTTGATGCCTAGCCCTTTCCAGTCCAGAACCTTGAAAACATCTTCCAGTGCAGCGGTGAACAGTTTCGGAGATATAACGTCTCCCTGCCTCACGCCTCGCTGCAGTAGGATAGGTTTCGAGTTCTGGTCCTGTAGTCGGACTGACATAGTGGCGTTTTTGTACAAGCATTTCAGCACTTCGATGTACCGGTAGTCTACTTGGCAACGCTGAAGAGACTGCAGTACAGCCCAAGTCTCGATCGAATCAAAGGCTTTCTCGTAGTCCACGTACGCCAAGCAAAGGGGCAGGTTATACTCTTCAGTCTTCTGTATAACTTGCCGAAGCGTATGTATGTGGTCCACAGTGCTAAAGCCCTTTCGGAAACCGGCCTGTTCGGGAGGCTGGAAATCGTCAAACCTGCGCGCGAGACGGTTCGTAATGACTCTCGAAAACAGCTTGTAGACATGGCTAAGAAGGGAAATGGGCCTATAGTTCTTCAACAGGGCATTATCGCCCTTTTTGAAGAAGAGCACCACCAGACTTCTGTTCCATGCCTGCGGCGTTTTGCCCTCGACTATGACGGAATCGAACAGCTTCTGAAGGGCCTTCAGGACCGGTTTTCCACCCGCCTTCAGAAGCTCGGCCGTAATCCCATCATCACCCGGCGCCTTGTTGTTCTTTAGCTGTTTGAGAGCCATACTAATCTCGTACAGGCTGACGTCCGGAATATCTTCTGTGTAGTGCCGGGTCAATCTAGCTCTTGGGTCGTTAGCCAGATCTGTAGCGGGTCTTCGTGTTGACGTGTATAACTGTCCATAGAACTTCTCAACCTCTCTCAGAAGCTCAGGCTTGGACGATACGATTCTGCCATCCTCAGTCTTCAGCTTTGATAGCTGGCTTTGCCCAATAGACAGATCCCTTGCGAAAACTTTGGAGCCTTTGTTCCGCTCTATAGCCTCCTTAATACGCTCGGTGTTAAACCGACGCAGGTCGCAAGTCACGGACTTTGAAATCTGCCTATTGAGCTGCCGGTATTTATTCGCATCATCTGAAGACTGCAGAATCATCTCGCGCCTTTCCTCCATGAGCTTAAGAGTAGGGTCTGAGATTTTCTTAGTTCTATTTGTACGACGGGTCTTAAAGAACTTGGACCCGACCGCATGGACAGTTTCCACAAACCCATCGCTGTAATCGTCCACGCTACTCCCCAGGCAATCAAAACGATTTTGGAGTTCGAGCTGAAAACTACAGGGGTTTTGGATCTGGATCGGTACTGGACGGAGCGTAGACTTCATCAGACGAGATCTTTCGAGCTTGATATTAAGATTCAATGTGCCTCTTACCATACGGTGATCGCTTCCGGTTTTAAACGCGTTTAACACAGAGACATCATTGAATATTTGCTTCTTCGTCGACATGATGAGGTCTATCTCGTTTCTTGTACCGGTCGGGCTCAACCAGGTCCACTTTCTGTGCTCCCGCTTCTTAAAGAAGGAGTTCATCATATAGAGTCCCTCCTTCTCCATTAAGCCAGCCAGCAGTTGGCCCCGTTTGTTCCGTCGTCCATACCCAAATTTTCCCACTCGCATCTCTTCACCGTCTCGTTTGCCCAGTTTCGCGTTGAAGTCTCCCATGACCACCGTGAAGTGTGTTTTAGAACTATGCATGGCTCTAGAGATATCCTCATACATAGTTTCTACATCGTCGGCGTATTTCTCTTCTGAAGTCGGGGCGTATACCTGTATAACCTTCAACGAATACCGTTTGGTTATTCTGAGTATAAGGTACACCACCCTATTCGACACACTTTCGATCTTCTCCACGTTGTTCACAAGAGACTTATGGACCATTAGCCCGACACCGTGCTGGGACTTTAGTTCGCCCTCTCGGAAATAGAGCAGGTTACCAGATTTGATTGATTGCCAGAGATTTGAGGATTGAGAGATTTGAGGTTACCAGATTGATTTGATTTCAAATCGTTTGTCTTTTTATAAACACAGAGTACTATAATTAGTACTTACAGTTAATTATTAATCTGTAAATGAATTGGTATCAAAATAAAATTATGAATTTTTGTATCCCCCCTTTTTTATTAACTATTGACATTTCAAAAATTAAATTAGATAGCCTACCTGAATATCTAAAACATCGTTATAAGATTAGATTAAAATATAGAAACGGGATCATCTTGTGGTTTGAGATTAAGATATATAAGTATTTTCCTAATAGATACTATATCAACGTTTCTGAAATACCTCGAATGAGGATAATGTATACAGGATGTTAGGGCAAACAGTTATATTACTTCAAGGGGTGATTGTACGCATGATACTAAACAACTTTCCTCAAGAACCTTTCCTACCTATATAGGAAATGCGCAAAAATAAAATTGTGGACTTTCCATACAAATGCAATCAGCTGATCGAACGTTTAGTATCTTCTTCCTATCGTGTGGGCAGAGCCCGAGTTTTTCAGACCGCCTTAAGGCCTCTGACGAACATTTAGTATGAAAAGTTAAATTTTCTTTTTGCGAATTTCCTTTGTTCCTTTGGGAAAGTTCTTCAGTATCACGAGTTTTATACCCATTAAAGTAACGCAACTGTCTACCCTAATCTATCGTCTATCTAAAATCAATTATTTCCCAGCACTGCACGCATCAAATTATATCGCTGCGATAGTCCAGCGAACTGCGTGTGGTGTGGCGTGCAGTTAATGTTGCGTGCGCGCACACGGGAGCTAGTCGCGGCCGCTCTCACGCGCATTCGAACCATTACGACACCAATGTTTGTGCGCGAACTATTCAATAACTATAGTTTATTATGGACTTCGTTTAAATAGTAAAAAATATATTAGAACAAATTTATTTATTTATTAAAAAAAAATAGCTTTAAGTAATACAATAGCGGACAAAAGAATCGTTTGAATTAGAGTGCATAAAGGGGTTATTAATTAAACCAAAAATCTTACAACCAATTCACAAAACCGCGTATGTAGTGAAATAGTACAAAAAGTAATTTAACATTCCAATAGTGACAAAAGTTTTAATAAAATCTTAACCAAGTCGAATCCAAGTCTTAACCAAACATGACAAAAACAAGTGGTGGTTCAGAGGAGTGTCAAGCCAGCGCGGGAGTGGACACGGAGCGCCTGATGCAAGAGCTGGGCCAGTTCAAGAAGTTCCACCTGATCAACTTCTTGCTCCTGGCGGTGGCTTCTTATGTCGCAGCCCATTATGCCATCAACTACGTGTTCCTTGCTGGAGACGTCGATTACAGGTGATTGTCATCTTTTGTTACAGTGAAGTGGGGTTTTGGTTGAATGTTGACGCTCTTTTGGGTTCTGCTCGTCGTTTATTAGCAGGGCAGCGGTATGGTGCTGTCTGCATGCTTCTCACTGTGAGAGAGATTATTGCGGTTAGACTTGGCCTACATTAATAAAGAGGACATAATTTGCTCTCCTAATGTCAGGTCATTCCATTATCAACCTTCCTTAAATGGGATAAAAATTAGCCTTGCTACACTTGCCCGTTTATAAACATAGTTCATAATTGTAGCTATGCTTCAGACCACCTTGAAATGGATTATAGTCGTGAGTTTATGTATGTATAGTTGTATACGTATGTAATGTTTGATATTATGGTTTTTTTGGTTACCTTTATTAATAGGGCCCTTCTTAATATGTTGTCCGTTTAATAAAAGGAAGATCAGATCAACAAACTGAACAACTTTTTCTATGGGGCCAAAGTCGAAATCGCGAAATAAAAATCTGCTGTTCCATACAAAACTGCAATCTTACTCAATCCAAACCAAAGGCATACAGGTTACCTTATTATATTATCCTTATGGTATTGAAACGTGGATGTTCTGAAGTTTCAGAATATCTCTGACTACCCCCTCGGGGAATATAGTCGTGAGCATATGCATATGCCTTATGGCATTGAACCAAAAGCATCAGAGGTCAATACTACAGTCAAAAAGTGAATATTTATACTTATTGTACGTTCATCGTCAGGACGACATAGTATACGAGTGAGTATAACCTCCTTTCACCAATTATTGCGAAACATTCTGAATATGATCACGCTGAATGTCAAATCCTTCGCCAAGATGATCACATGCACCTTGAATTTTAATTAATCTATCGCTCTTTCGCTATCGCAGATTGATATTCGATTTAATATTCACCAAACGGAATCTCATGTGAGTGTCTCTCATTATGTTTGAGTGTGTGGTGTCAAGTAGTATGGAAAAAAGAGACCAATTAGACCAAAGCAGGACCAAAGTGACATTTGCCCTAATGTTTACGGTCACTTTTCACACTATCACGAAAAAAAGTGGACAGCCGCATAAACAAATTCTATAGTTCCGTCTCCTTCTACTATTAAAGGTACGTCATAAGACAAAAGAGACTAACTACAATCATAAATTGATGCGGTCTCTATGTTTTAGAATAAAGAGATCATTCCTTTGAGCGTTACACATAAAATACCGGTCGCCGAGTCGCCCGGCAGAAGTGAAACTTACGCAGCTGTCAAATTTTACACGAATAAAAAGTTTCATTTCAAAATTTACAATACCAGCAGGAGCTTTGAAATTACGAAACAATTACAGAGAGGTAACGTTGCTGGCCACCCTGCCATCGAGCGGTTGTTTAATTTAGAGGATGTTTTTTATTTATGGAGTTAGTTTTCTCTCCCTATTTTCTAGGTTAGGTATAGTCGTTCGTTTCTAAGTCAATTGTTGTTGTTAATCGTAGAAAAAGAAGTTACTAGAACTAAGCACGTGCCATATTCACTCAATAAGAGATGCACATATCTAATTCGCTCTAGTTAAAAACGGAGATCGCTACCTTATTGCTGTCCTTATCGGCGTAACCACTTTTTGTACTACGGCCACCAGACTCCAAAATGTCTGTATAGGATTTTATGACTATCGCTATCTCGTACCCGGTTATACTAACATTCTGTCTACCAGCGTAAGCGAAAAATTCTTCGTCTATGTTGTTAAGGGAGATGTCATAATGTTGTCGTAGGCGTTGGTAATCGTTAAAGTGTCAGTTGGAGTTAATTTCCGGTATAAAAAAAGTACTCCTTGGGAGTTAAGCAGTTGGTACCGGATGGTGCCGCATGTTTCGTCTCCAAGATCCAATTGAAAGACCACAGATGTCTTTATTTAAGAGGATATAACCGTTAGCGCGCTACATACAAACGATATTTAATTTAATTATACAGGGTGTTAGGAAAAGTATCATTAACATTTAAACCTCATACTCTACCCATCAAACTGAACAGCTTTTACTATGGGACCAAACCCGTCAGAACAAAAAGTCAGCTGCTCCATACGAAACTGCAATACCTACTCGACGCAAATGTAATGGAACGGCTGAGAGTGTGGTTTAAAGGTTAATGATACTTTTCCTTGCACCCTGTATGTTGCATATTATAACAAATACAGAAAAAAACACGTTGACAATGACTTAAACTAAACATAACAATTGACATTGATATGGAATCGCGTTGTAGGTCTGTTATTGGGTAGTCGCGACGCGTGTCGGTCGTTGGTTACCCCTTCCCCGGCCCACAACGAAGCTCCAGTGGTGGCTCAAGATAGTGTTTTTTTCGAAAAACAACCCTTGAAGTCATCAGAATACCTATATAACCGTATTAACGTCAAGCACTTTTGTTACATAAACTAGACATTTTGGCAAATTCATCAAAACCAAGATGGCAGCCATTTAAAAAAAATACTTAGGGCCTCTTTCACCACTTCTGAGTAAAAAATAATAATAATAAATATCTTGGACAATGTCACACAAATTATCTAGTCACATTTAAAGTACCAGAATCTAGCCTGGACTTGTATTACGATGACTAGACAACGATATAGAATACATATATAAATACAAACATCCATGACTCGGGTACAAATATTCATATTCATCATACAAATATTTGTCCCTTACGGGATTCGAACCCGCGACCCTCGGCACAGCAGGCAGGTTCACTACCGACTGTGCTACCGGGCCGTCAAGTAAGTTCTTTTTAGCTTATCCGACAAATGGTTTGACACATTTTGTATGAAAGATATGTCAAAATATCTGTCCGTTAAGCTAAAAAGTACTTACTTGGTGAAACAGGCCTTTAGAATAGAATAGACAAAGTAGATTGAGTGTTAATATAGTGAATGTTGTTAAACCTTCAATGTGACACCATATTGAGCTATTATTATGTATAGGGTCGGCATTGTAAATTGATTGACACTGGAACTAATTCTCATACAAATAAAGGTGATACATGATCTTTAACTTTCGTTGCCGACTGTACTACGTACTACAGGACGCACTAATGTCCCTGTCTCTTCGTTATAAATGCGAACGTAGAAGTCATCGGCTGCAACATTACTTTTTAATTTTTAGTTTTGAAGTCAGTTTTTTGTTTTCTGTGTGGGTCTGTACTTCTGCCTTTATGCCAATCTGTCCTTCTGCTAATCTGGGATTTTGCTATTCCGGGATTATGCTTATCTGTCCTTCTGCTGCAGAGGGGAAACGACAATTACAGCATTGCTCAGGGAGCAGTTACTGTTTATTACTGCGGACTACAGGGGGACTACACCAGTGACACCAAGCGCACTTGTTGGTCCACCAAATCAGTATGAGTAGTGGGGATCTCTTCTCCATATAGAAATGTTGCCCATGGCCCTCAGATTTACATAGTAGATCCATCTCTTTTTCGGTCTCCGCGCGGTCTTTTCTGCTGTAGTTTAAAGTGGGTCTCTGTTTTGGGCACCTTGCACTCTTCCATAGTTTCAACGTGTCCGGTCCTTCTCACATGTTGCGATTTGATAAATCTTACTATTATTATTGTTCTCCGGGCTATTTTAAGCAAGGTTCGTATGTAACACTGTGACCATTGCTGGTCTATGGTGTTCGCTCCAAGCTCCCCCATATTTTTACACATGCCTCTGAACTTATGTTTGTTTTTCATTCTCACCTATGGAGGTTTCCTCAAGATGTTTTCATTCACCGCCGAGCTAGTGATAATGAATACAAGCCATATCCAAGCGCATATTAAATTCCGTAGAAGTTAGTGGTACTTACAGGCCAGGAATAGAACCCCCGCCTAGTGATTAAGTTAAGATCTCTTCCGTATGGCCTATCACTGCTCGTATCCGAAATTTGCTACGTCACCTCTAGTACGTAGTACATGCATGTACTATGTATAGACCAATGTCTGTCACACGAGACGTGCAACAAGAATGCAACCGCACTAAATTGCAAGAGCTAACAACCTCGCACGGATGTAAGCTGCTGTTTGCTTCCTTTGTTATCGAGTGCCACCGAGTTATGCAGTTTCTTGTTATGTCACCAGTCACTTGTCAATAATGTGAGCTGAGGCTACAAGAGAGTGTAAGTGTTTTGATTATTATAATACTGCCCCACGCTAGAAGCTGTTTAAGGAAGGAGTGACCACGCACGATCGCGTGTGGTTTACTTCCTTAGCTGACAAGCGAGAAAGGAGACACCAGCACGTTGCAAACCCAGCAAACGCAGTGAGTCCAAATTTTACTTGCCGTACGTGCGGCCGTGCCTGTCACTCCCGTATGAGGTTCTATAGTCACGAGAGTAAGTGGCTCCAAGACGCTGCTTATAACATCTGTTATAAATGAAAAGGCCTATGACGATGATGCCCCACGCTTCGAATAGCACTGCCATCATTATGAGTAAATAAATACCTTACAGAGACAAATAAGTCACGTGAATAGATATACATATTAATCTATTTTAACAAGCTTCATACAAGCGGTCGCGGCTCTCGTTGGACTCACACAAAGCGCGCGTTGAAGGTGCGCACATACCTCGGCTGAGAATGTGCACCAGAAGTGAACGAAAACGAAAACAAAAATTTTATTGTTTCATAATAAACGACAGATGGCTCGGACCCAAATGTCAGACCCAAAAACAGCGGATTTCTTTTTCGCGGTAACGTTGTTGGCTCCTAAGTGAAAGTTGTTCAGCTTATGCAATTTACGGCAATGAGCGTTTTTCTTTTTAACCGACTTCAAAAAAAGGAGTAGTTTTTTTTTTTAATGTGTGTTCGCGGAACCGGTGTGAAATTGGTAGCCAAAAGTAGTAGCTTTTTATAACCTGACCAAATTAAGGAGTCGTCAAGTTTAATACATTATTAAGCTTTAAAAACATGCAAAAATAATAAAATGAAAGTGTTTTAGTATAATAACACGTTTCCTACGTAAAGTGCATTAAAAAAAAGTTCATATAAATAACTTTTTTTTTCTATACATTACATTGTTCGAGATTGGTTCCAACCATGATGCCAAAAGACCTGACAGGTTAAATTGTAGGTAGCCATAATATATGAACACTAAGCTATATTTTCAGCTTTATTTTATATGGTTTGATATGGTATGTGTGCTCGATATGGCAGACAAAATGTAGGAGAAATTTTTTCGCAATGGTAAAAAAAAAGCTACTGCAAGTTTGTGGTATGATGCAAGAGACCTGACAGGTTAAATTGTATAAAGATATAATACTTGAATACTAAGCTTTATTTCAAGATACATTTTATCAGGTTTGATATGGTATGAGTGTTCGATATGATCGACGGAACGTGGGAGTAATTTTTTTCGCAATAGTACCAACTAAAAAGCAAGCTACTGGTACGATGCCAGAGACCTGACAGATTTTATTGTAGATAAGAATAATACTTGAATACTAACCTATATTTTAAGACTAATTTTATATGGTTTGATATGGTATGAGTGCTTGATATGACCGATGGCACGTGGGACTTATTTTTTTCGCTAAAGCGCCAAATAAAATGCTAGCTACTGGTATGTTACAAAAGACCTGACAGGTTTAGCTGCAAATAGGCATGAAACTTGAACACTAAGCTGTATTTGAAGACTAATTTTATAAGGTTTGATATGGTATGAGAGCTCGATATGCCCGACAAAAGGTAGGAGAAATTTTTTCGCTGTGGTAAAAAAAAAGCCACTGCAAGATTTTGGTATGATCCTAGAGACCTGACAGGTTAAATTGTATATATACATAATACTTGAACAATAAGCTATATTTTAAGACTAACTTCATTAGGTTTGATATGGTACGAGTGTTCGATATGGTCAACGGAATGTGGGAGTATTTTTTTTCACTATAGTACCAACTAAAAAGCTAGCTACTGGTATGATGCAAGAGACCTGACAGGTTTTATTGTAGATAAGCATAATACTTGAACACTAAGCTATATTTTAAGACTAACTTTATATGGTTTGATATGGAACGAGTGCTTGATATGACCGATGGCACGTGGGATTTATTTTTTTCGCTAAGGCGCCGACTAAAAAGCTAGCTACTGATATGTTAAAAAAGACTTGACGGGTAAAATTGCAGATAAGAGTGATACTTGAACACTAAGCAGTATTTTAAGACTAACTTTATAAGGATTGATATGGTATGAGAGCTCGATATGCCCGACAAAAGTAGGAGAATTTTTTTCGCTGTGGTAAAAAAAAAGCCACTGCAAGATTTTGGTATGATCCTAGAGACCTGACAGGTTAAATTGTACATAGACATAATATTTGAACACTAAGCTATATTCCTAGATAAATTTTATCAGGTTTGATATGGTCCGAGTGTTCGATATGATCAACGGAATGTGGGAGTATTTTTTTTCGCTATAGTACCAACTAAAAAGCTAGATAATGGTATGATGCAAGAGACCTGGCAGATTTTATTGTACATAAGCATAATACTTGAATACTAACCTATATTTTAAGACTAATTTTATATGGTTTGATATGGTATGAGTGCTTGATATGACCGATGACACGTGGGACTTATTTTTTTCGCTAAAGCGCCGAATCAAATGCTAGCTACTGGTATGTTACAAAAGACCTGACAGGTTAAGTTGTAGATAGGCATGATACTTGGACACTAAGCTGTATTTGAAGACTAACTTTATAAGGTTTGATATGGTATGAGTGCTCGATATGCCCGACAATAGGTAGGAGAAATTTTTTCGCTGTGGTAAAAAAAAAAATCTCCTACCTTTTGTCGGCCATATTGAGCACTCATACCATATCAAACCTTATGAAGTTAGTCTTAAAATATAGCTTAGTGTTCAAGTATTATGTATATATACAATTCAACCTGTCAGGTCTCTAGGATCATACCACAATCTTGCAGTGGCTTTTTTTTACCACAGCGAAAAAATTTCTCCTACCTTTTGCCGGGCATATCGAGCTCTCATACCATATCAAACCTTATAAAGTTAGTCTTCAAATACAGCTTAGTGTTCAAGTTTCATGCCTATTTGCAGCTAAACCTGTCAGGTCTTTTGTAACATACCAGTAGCTAGCATTTTATTTGGCGCTTTAGCGAAAAAAATAAGTCCCACGTGCCATCGGTCATATCAAGCACTCATACCATATCAAACCATATAAAATTAGTCTTAAAATATAGGTTAGTATTCAAGTATTATTCTTATCTACACTAAAATCTGTCAGGTCTCTGGCATCGTACCAGTAGCTTGCTTTTTAGTTGGTACTATAGTGAAAAAAAATACTCCCACATTCCGTTGATCATATCGAACACTCGTACCATATCAAACCTTATGAAGTTAGTCTTAAAATATAGCTTAGTGTTCAAGTATTATGTATAAATACAATTTAACCTGTCAGGTCTCTAGGATCATACCAAAATCTTGCAGTGGCTTTTTTTTTTACCACAGCGAAAAAATTTCTCCTACCTATTGTCGGGCATATCGAGCACTCATACCATATCAAACCTTATAAAGTTAGTCTTCAAATACAGCTTAGTGTCCAAGTATCATGCCTATCTACAACTTATCCTGTCAGGTCTTTTGTAACATACCAGTAGCTAGCATTTGATTCGGCGCTTTAGCGAAAAAAATAAGTCCCACGTGCCATCGGTCATATCAAGCACTCATACCATATCAAACCATATAAAAATAGTCTTAAAATATAGGTTAATATTCAAGTATTATGCTTATGTAAAATAAAATCTGTCAGGTCTCTTGCATCATACCAGTATCTAGCTTTTTAGTTGGTACTATAGCGAAAAAAAATACTCCCACATTCCGTTGATCATATCGAACACTCGGACCATATCAAACCTGATAAAATTTATCTAGGAATATAGCTTAGTGTTCAAGTATTATGTCTATGTACATTTTAACCTGTCAGGTCTCTTGCATCATACCACAATCTTGCAGTAGCTTTTTTTTTACCAAAGTGAAAAAATTTCTCCTACCTTTTGTCGGCCATATTGAGCACTCATACCATATCAAACCTAATGAAGTTAGTCTTAAAATATAGCT
Source organism: Agonopterix subpropinquella (assembly GCA_922987775.1). NCBI lineage: Eukaryota > Metazoa > Arthropoda > Insecta > Lepidoptera > Depressariidae > Agonopterix > Agonopterix subpropinquella. Next base: position 23,568,878 of record OV277705.1, read on the forward strand.
TAGTGTTCAAGTATTATGTATATATACAATTTAACCTGTCAGGTCTCTAGGATCATACCAAAATCTTGCAGTGGCTTTTTTTTTACCACAGCGAAAAAATTTCTCCTACCTTTTGTCGGGCATATCGAGCTCTCATACCATATCAAACCTTATAAAGTTAGTCTTCAAATACAGCTTAGTGTTCAAGTTTCATGCCTATTTGCAGCTAAACCTGTCAGGTCTTTTGTAACATACCAGTAGCTAGCATTTTATTTGGCGCTTTAGCGAAAAAAATAAGTCCCACGTGCCATCGGTCATATCAAGCACTCATACCATATCAAACCATATAAAATTAGTCTTAAAATATAGGTTAGTATTCAAGTATTATTCTTATCTACAATAAAATCTGTCAGGTCTCTGGCATCGTACCAGTAGCTTGCTTTTTAGTTGGTACTATTGCGAAAAAAATTACTCCCACGTTCCGTCGATCATATCGAACACTCATACCATATCAAACCTGATAAAATGTATCTTGAAATAAAGCTTAGTATTCAAGTATTATATCTTTATACAATTTAACCTGTCAGGTCTCTTGCATCATACCACAAACTTGCAGTAGCTTTTTTTTTACCATTGCGAAAAAATTTCTCCTACATTTTGTCTGCCATATCGAGCACACATACCATATCAAACCATATAAAATAAAGCTGAAAATATAGCTTAGTGTTCATATATTATGGCTACCTACAATTTAACCTGTCAGGTCTTTTGGCATCATGGTTGGAACCAATCTCGAACAATGTAATGTATAGAAAAAAAAAGTTATTTATATGAACTTTTTTTTAATGCACTTTACGTAGGAAACGTGTTATTATAATAAAACACTTTCATTTTATTATTTTTGCATGTTTTTAAAGCTTAATAATGTATTAAACTTGACGACTCCTTAATTTGGTCAGGTTATAAAAAGCTACTACTTTTGGCTACCAATTTCACACCGGTGTTCGCGGATAACTTCGTCGTTTATGAACCGATTTTGATGATTCTTTTTTTGTTGGAAAGGAGATATCCCAAGGGTGGTCCCATGATAAGGAAACATCTAAACAGGATCTGATGATGGATCCCAGAGAAATCGAGGGGAACCTTCGAAAATCGTAGTGCCGACTAGTGCGTTTGTTAATTTGAAGCACTGCTGTTAAATCGAACTAACGAATTCACCACTGAAAATTTTGAAATAAACAAAATTTTAACAAAAAATTAAAACCGCCTTCAAAAAAACTAAAAAGTTAAAAAATAATATTGCAGCCGATGACTTTTTCGTTCGCATCATAAGAACATTAATTTGTTTTATAGAAGTCGGTGTCAAGCCAAGCCAAAAAACTAATGCAAGCCCTGTCGCGAATCGGCTTGACAGCGACTTCGATAAAACAAATTAATGTTCTTATGATGCGAACGAAAAAGTCATCGGCTGCAATATTATTTTTTAACTTTTTAGTTTTATTATTTAAAATATCCTAAAAAAAACTCTACAGATAGCATGTTCATCGCTCCGTAGGACAAGATGTTACAAAAATACATATAACCGTTTAAGGTTAACCGGTTTAGAGTTTAGACCATCAAACTGAACCACTTTCTTTCAGATAGATAGATAGATAGATAAACAATTTATTTGCAAAAGTAACACACACATAATATTACAGTTCATAACAATTTTAAAAACAAGAATACAACGAGACATAGAATAGAAATTAGAACAACATGTAATTTATTGTATGCTACAGCAGCAAACAGGTCCCAGCTCAACATAGACCTTGCCCGAGAGCAGGGTGTTGGTTTTCAGATGAAACCTTTTTGGTGGCAGTCAGACGCAGCAACCAAAGAAGTGAAGTGAAAGAATAAATAATTAAATAATTAAAATGTTAGTTGAAATGAAATACAGTTACGGAACATAGTGTAAAAAAGTGTAAAAAAGAATCTGAAAAATACTATAATATACTATAATATAAGTAACTATGTATAGCCTAAAATTGGTTACCCAGTGAGACAAACTATGACACAAAAGGTGCGTTAGCGTAGCTATCAGGCAAGCCAATAATTTGTTTTTTCAGGATAAATTCCCTCAATTTTCTCTTGAACGTGAAACCTGACTTGAGTGATCGCAGTGGTGGGGGAATATTGTTCCAGCACTTGGTTGCCTGATAGCGAAAGCTGCCCTCAAACGCTACCGTTTTGTGTATTTGACACGATAATAAAAACCTTGTCGGCCTTGTGGGGTATCTGTTATGGAAGGGTGATCGTTTGAGCTTTGAGAATAGATAATCCGGTTTCTGACTCTTTAGCGTACTGAAAACCAAATTTCCCAGATGCAGATGCCTGCGTGACGTCATATTTAGCATAGAAGCACTGTTTATATAAGGGGAGACATGAGTCCGCGGGGGTATTTTAAAGCAGAACCTGCAACACGCATTCTGAACCCGTTGAATTAATCGACTGGACTTGGACAAGAGTCGTGGTCCGTACACCAGATCACCGTAATTAAGAATAGACAGGATAAGGGATTCACAAAGTTTGATTCGTACGTTCTCACTCAGCAAGTCCCGAATCCTATACAGAATCTTTAGTCTGTAAAAACAGTTACGTACCAGGTTCATAATGTGTCCTTCAAACCGCAGATGACTGTCAAACTGGATGCCCAGGTTTCGTGCCTCTTCAACCTTTAAAATTTGTTGCCCCGAGATATGTACGCTGGGCTGGAGATCCGAAATATCCTTAACCTGCTTAGTTGAGCCATGGATTATAAACTTTGACTTGTTAGGGTTTAAAACTAAAGCATTTCTCTCAGCCCAGAGAGCAATACGAGCCAAGTCTTCATTTAACTTAGGTAACTCAGCAAGCACATCGCTAGGCTTTGCAGATATGTACAGCTGAACGTCATCAGCATAAAGATGGTAACGACAGTGTTCTATTTGTTTCGTTATGTCTGCGGTGTACAGTATAAAAAGCAGAGGCCCAAGAATGGATCCCTGAGGTACACCACGCTTCACTGGTTCAGGATCAGATGTCAGCCTAGAAGCGTCCTCTCTTACCACCTGTACTATTTGCGATCGGTCAGTGAGATAGCTGGCAAACCAAAGTACCGAAGCCTTATCCATGCCATAATAGGCAAGCTTGGAAAGTAGAAGGGGAATATGAAGCGAGTCAAACGCACGCGAAAAATCGAGTAAAGTTAAAATACTGCCTTTGCCCTGATCCTGAGCGGCAAGTACATTATCAACCACGTCGAGTAAAGCAGTAGTAGTACTTCTTCCCTTACGAAAGCCAGATTGAACGTCAGGCAGAATTTGATTCTGTTCTACAAATTTACTCAGTTGAGAATATACCACCTTCTCGAGAATCTTAGAAAGAAATGGCAAAATACTAATTGGCCTCAAATCTTTAGGCTCTTTAGGGCAAGGTACCTTAGGAATAGGAGTAACCATTGCCACCTTCCACTGGCCAGGGAACGAGGAGGTTGTAATGGATCTATTTACTAATGCTGTAATGGCGTCCAGGGAGTGTGGCAAAGTAAGTACAACCATATCCATTGAAATTCCATCGACACCCTGGGCATTAGACTTTATGGCCATGATAACTTTAGCGATCTCATCTATGTCAACAGGTTTTAGTGACAAAACCTCGCCGCCATGTCTATGTGATTCAAAATAAGTAACATCAGAGGGTGATACTACAGGACTATAAAAATTTAAGAAATGATTGTTAATTACATTAGGATTGTCGAAATTGTTTGGTAAACATTCTCCTTTCGTTGAATTTAGAACAATGTTACCTTTTATATTTTTCCAGAGCTCTTTATCATTGTGGAATTGACTATTGATGCAATGATCATAGTAAGCACGTTTCTCATTCTGAATACTGCTTCTAACTAATCGCTTAAGGCTCAGATAATACTCCTTATGTGAGTCTAACTTAGTTGCACGATATCTATCAAACGCATCATCACGGAGTCCCATCATAAACTTAATTGTATCAGTAATCCACGGTACAGGCTTATCTTTGATAGTGACCGTTTTGACTGGTGCATGTTTGTCGAATAATGACAAAAGAATACAATTAAATTTCTCCACCATGACCTCCACTGATGGTGAGTCAATAACAACTGTCCAATCCACAGATGATAGGTCAACGTTAAAGCGTTCACGATTGATATTCTTAAGAGATCTAAGGGTAATTGTTCTAGGTATGATCTTTTCCTTTTTAATGTTGAGCGAGACATTGATCATAGCATGACCCAGTGACCCAGTAATATTTGTCACACTAATTTCACGAATACTAGCATCCGTTAGAACCAGATCAAAAATGTGTGGGCTTATCAACTACTTGTTGCAGATTTGTATAGTTTAGAAAATGCTTAAATTTAATCGTCTCGTCTTTTGCTGCATCCATCATATTCACGTTGAAATCTCCCAGGACCACAATGTGATCAAAACTAGAAAAATGCGTTACAGACTCCGTCAGTCCGTCCAAGAACGTGTCAATATTGAACCAGTCCGGTCGATAGGCAGTACCAACAGCCAACCGCAGCCCGTTTAATCTAGTCGTTAACCACATCTGCTCAATATCTGCTCTCGGATAGTTGTTAGCAAAGCGCACATTAATACCACGCTTTATATAAAAGCCTACACCGCCACCCCACCCGCGGCGCATATGCAACGGTCGCGGCGTAAGAGTGAGTCGGTAGTTGGGTACGCGCGGCGCGAGCGCCTCGTTCCCCTCCCTAAGCCACGATTCATTTATCGCAACTATGTCGGCATCAAACTTATTCATCGCTACAAGAAAATCATCGTGACCCGTGTTCAAAGAGCCTGCATTATGTAGACCTAACTTTATAAGTTTTGTTTTGGGGCGCATCGTAACGTATAGAGGTAAACAAATAAAGGTGATATCAATAAGTTATGCAAATCGAAAAACAGACTAATCGCAGATAGCATGCTCGCAGACGCATTTATGATAAGATAGGCGCAACAATGCAAGTTGGTTAAGAGTGAACGGTGCGGTAGTACGCTGTAGTAGAATATATTACTATAATGTGGAATACAAGAATACATTACAGAAAGATTGTGTAGTGGCTTAGTTGCAACGTCATGACTCCCACCAACAACATCACATAATGCGAAAAATAAGAAATATAATATTAGATTTGAGTAACTATTTGGGGCTGCAGCTTTAAACATTTCAGATAAGCAAAGGTTTGAATTTTTTTTACTAGAGAGATGAACGTAAATAACAAAATAGATAGATGAAAAAATAAGCAGTAAACGGTTATATCTTATCACGACACAATATAAAAAAAGACAGATAACACCCATGGTGGCAAACAACAACAATAAGCCATACCTAAAAAAACGATTTGAAAAGTTAAAAAAATTCTTATTTATAACTATTTGTAAAAATAAAAAAATAAAAAATTGTGGACAATAAATTGGGCAAAAGATAAAATTAAAAAACAATAACAAAGTGCAAACAAGAACAACTATACCGGCTGAGATATATGTTTCAGGTATCACCATTTGTACGAACGGCTCCTAGGCCAAAAACACCTACAAGGTCTGCTTCAGATCGAATACGGTAACGCGGGCAGTCCTGTTTTTGTCTAGCATATACGCTTCCATCGCGGGTCCAGACGTACTTCCAGTCCAACCGCCTCCCAGTCTCACGGGCCCTTGAGAAGAGTTGCCGATTAGTACGAGAGAGCCGCTCGTTGAGGTAGAAGCGTCGCGGCTCGCCCGGCATGCCCATGTCGGCTGTAGTGGCGCCTCGGCGAGTGCGTGCAGCCTGCAGCAACTCGGTGCGCAGCACGCGTCGCGTCAGCCGCACGGCCAGCGGGCGAGGCCGCGACTGCTGGCCCTCCACACTGTCCCTGATCGGCCCAACACGTTCCACGCTCACCACATCAGTCTCTGAAAGCGGCACGCCCAGCTTGCTCGCCAACGACAAAACGATATGCATCGTACTCTCGCCCTTAACCTCTGGTACACCGGAGACATCGATGTCATTCGCCAGCTGCTGCTGCTCCAAGCTACTCAGGCTTTCAGTGAGGCTGACTACAGTAGCCTGTAACTTACTATTCTCTACTTTAAGAACTTTAATCGTAGAGCATTTTTCCTCCAAAGATGCTTTGAATTCTTCGTACTTTTCGTTGATAAATGACATGGACTTCTGAAGGTCAGTAATAAGGCCAGTCATGGATTTGAAATGCTCCTTTACAGCACTGCCAATGGCATCCTTTATCACCGATTTTAGCTCCTCCCTTATGAGGGAACGAAGCTCCTCAAAGTTCATACCGGTATTAACATCTGCATTCTTTAAGCTTTCCTCTTCCTCCTTTCTCTTTCTTTCCTCTTCCTCCTCCTCCATCCTCTTCCTTTCCTCTTCCTCCGTCCTCTTCCTTCTATCTCTACGGTTTCTAAATGTAATATTCTCATATTCCAATGGGTTTGGGTGTACCGGAGTATTGGTGTTGTCAACCTTCCGCTCCTTGTTGCGACACTCTTTCACTATGGGACCAATATCGAAATTGCGAAAAAAATCGGATGTTCCATAATAAACTGCCTAACAACCTGCCTAATTCTATTCGACGCAAATGTAGGTATGAGACATTGAAGCAGCAGATTTTTTTACTACACAATCTACTCGAGCTAAATGTATGGGATACCTGTTTTTTTTTTCGCGATTTCGATGTTGGTCCCATAGAGAAAGTTGTTCAGTTGATGGTCTGATCATCCCTTTAAAATAGTTTTAGCTAATTTTGTTATGGGAGCAAACCGATCGGTGCAAAAAAAAAAATCTGCTGTTGCCTTGCTGTTGCATACATTTGAGTTGAGTATGCATTGCAGTTTAGTATGGAACAGGTGAATTTTTTTTCCTCCGATTGGTTTGCTCCCATAGTAAAAGTTGTTCAGTTTGATGGGTAGACTCTTAGTTTAAAAGAATGCTAATGATGTCAATTTCACCCTGTAGAAGTGTGCCAGATCATGCTAAGACTGCCTGCCTTTTTAACCGACTACAAAAAAGGAGGAGGTTACTCAATAAAATTCGACCGTATATACATATACAGGGTGTAACAAAACACGCTAGTAATATTTAAGGGGGTGCTTCAGACCATCAAACTGAACAACTTTCACTATGGGGCCAACATCAAGACAAAATTAAAAAAAACTGCTGTCCCATACAAAAGTGCAGTACTACTCGGCTAAAATTTATGGGACAGCAGTTTTTTTTTTTCCTCGATGTTGGCCCCATAGTGAAAGTTGTTCAGTTTGATGGTCTGAAGCACCCCCTTAAGTATTACTAGGGTGTTTTGTTACACCCTGTATAATACAGGGTGAAATTGATATCATTAGCATCCTTTTAAACTAAGAGTCTACCTATCAAACTGAACAACTTTTACTATGGGAGCAAACCAATCGGAGCAAAAAAAAAACAGCTGTTGCATACATTTTTGTCGCGTAGGCATTGCAGTTTAGTATGGAACAGCTGATTTTTTTGTTGCTCCGATCGGTTTGCTCCCATAGTGAAAGTTCTTCAGTTTGATGGGTCGACTCTTAGTTTAAAAGGATGCTAATGATATCAATTTCACCCTGTATATATATATTTATTTTTAGTGTTCCACGGTTGTTAAATTTTTATATTGAGGGCAATTTGGGGACGTAAAAAGGGTAAATAAAAATAAAACATTTTTGTGTCCTAAGGACTAACGTCACCTAAGTTGTTTAACTTGTACATGAATCAACTGATCGTGGAGCTCAGCAACATCCACGCAGGCTGCTTTGTTGATAATACATGTGTTAACAACATCAGTTATGCAGACGATATGGTGTTGCTCTGCCCTTCGATCAGTGCCCTTAGGAAATTACTGTGCTGTTGTGAAGGGTATGTTAAGTCACATGGGTTGAGATACAATCTCAAGAAAAGTGAAGTTTTAGTGTTTAAAGCCGGTAACAAGCTGCCTGAGTATGTGCCTCCTATTGTACTAAATGGTGTATGTCTCAATAGAGTGACTAGCTTTAAGTACCTAGGACATGTTTTGACAGATGACCTGAAAGATGATCATGACATTGAAAGGGAACGCAGGGCATTGTCGGTGAGAAGCAACATGCTGGCTCGTAGGTTTGCTCGATGCTCGACCGAGGTAAATGTTACGCTTTTTAAAGCATACTGCCAATCTTTTTACTCTAGCAGCCTATGGGTTAAGTATACGGAACGAGCCTACAATACTTTGCGTGTCCAATATAACAACGCCTTCAGGATGCTGTTGAGGCTCCCACGCTTCTGCAGCGCGTCGACCATGTTCGCTGAAATGCAAACTGATGGCTTCCACGCGATCATGCGGAAGAAGACGGCCTCTCTGCTGAGCAGGACGCGGGGGAGCACGAACACCATTCTGAAGGCTATTGTTGATAAATTTGACTGTCCCATTCTGGCTCACTGGGTCAAACTGGTGAACAGAGTGGGTACTATATTTATATAGCAGTAATAATTGACATTGTTTTTTTATGTAATTTTATTCTGAAATTTTTTAAGTTAATATAATTGTATTGGATAATTTATAATATTGTTAATGTAATTCTATTAACATTGTTTTTTTATGTAATTTTATTCTGAATTTTTTTAAGTTAATATAATTGTATTGGATAATTTATAATATTGTTAATGTAATTCTATTAACATTGTTTTTTTATGTAATTTTATTCTGAAATTTTTTAAGTTAATATTTTTTTTTTATTTTTTTTTTATTGCTCATAGGCACATACATTGTAATGATCCCAAGAAAGTATTATAGGCTGTTTATTATGGAAACCATACAACAACGGCACAAACATATAAACATCCATGACCGAACCGGGATTCGAACCCAGGACCCTGGTTTGGCAGTCCGCCGTGGTAACCATTACACCAACCGGGTCGTCGAACATGGATATAATTGTATTGGATAATTTATAATATTGTTAATGTAATTCTATTAATTTTAACTGTGTACCTACTACCTCTAACTTATATGGGCGAACGAAAGTCTGAAATAAACTATTTTTATTTTTATTTTTTATTTTTAAGGTGTGGGGTATCAATGGAAAGCTTATGAAAATGCAAGTCTTAAAATATATTTTGCTGTCCACCTCTATTTCAAAAAATATTGCCGTATAAAATCTGAAAATAAATTAACATCAGAAATAACGTGTATTTGTGCGGGAAAATTATCAGGGTGGCACTAACTTGGATAGTTTTTTTTCTATACCTAAAAAACGAACACCAGTGTAAAATGATCATCAGTTACTATGTGACTACATACTAAGTAAGTGTCAATTTATACTGGTTCTATCAATGACCCATGTTCAACAACTTGTAGTACGGAATTCCCGAATCGCACTTGGCCGGTTTTTTTAAAGGCCAAGGGATCGAGCCCATAATAGTATCGTCGATTAAAAATGATTAAAATATGTAACGTATTTTACACCCATAACAAGTCAACTAACTAAACTAATGTTTACAGAGGTAGTTATTCGTCTGTCTTGCTCGCACTAGACCAGTAACAATAGCAGGTTCCCACAAGTGGAACAACTCAAGATGTAAATAGAGTCCGGGACATTGGACGGAAGCGTCGATCATTGTGACATGCGCGTGCGACCTACGAATAGTAGCGTGCGACGTATAATAATTGCCTCTGTTATCTTGCGGCTCTTGTATCCGCTGTGTTAGGTCGACATTACATGTACGTACGTAAGAAGTTTATACTTCTTTGCCCTAAAAAAAACTTCATTTTAAACCGGTCAAGTGCGAGTCAGTCTACTCGCGCATCGAGGGTTTCATACCACACCACATTATAACATACTAGCGGCCCGTCCCGGCTTCGCACGGGTGGACGTCTAATCTTTTCTAGCAATAAATATAGCCTATGTTACTCAGGGTGAATGCAGCTTTCTAATGGTGAAAGAATTTTTTAAATCGGCCCAGTACTTTTTGAGCCTATTCATTACAAACATACAAACATACAAAAATAGGTACAAATCTTTCCTCTTTATAATATTAGTGTAGATTAACTTACAAAAACGTTTTGTTTTCCCCAGGACCTTTAGCGCGAGACTGACACACACTTGGCTGGTTTTTATTATTTATTGTTATACTGTATGTTCTGTAATCACACTCAGTATTGCACTTGCTTACCTCCTCTTTTAAATTTTTCCATTTTATTGTATGAAATGACACAAGTGTCCAAGGTGTGGTTAGGGTCAGTTAGCACGTAATAACCTCTTATGACACCCGTTTGCGTAGTTCAGTGCTATTCTAAGCCGTCCGGTGGCATAGGGGAATAATATTGAGTTTATGGGTGGCATATACCAGTCTGGGTCTACACTGAAAAAAAAGTTTTGTTAATATACTTAGTTAGGGTTTTGGGTATATTAACAAAACATTTTTTTCAGTGTAGTATGAAATTGCCTTTACTCTTGTTACTTTAATCACTCATGGGCTTTTGTTGTAATTCGCTACTTTGTTAGTTTGTTACCGTATTTAAGGAGCCATAGGTTCAGATAAATATTTTCTATGAGAAACGCGATTGCCCAGCCCTCCGAAAAGTGCGTGCGTGTGCCGTATTTTCGATTAAAAAGAGTTAACAAAAGTACTTTTTATTGTTTTTTTTTATTTCACTAGATAAACTAATGGTGAATAAATACCAAAAATTGGAAACTATTTTAAGTTCTTCTAACACGAGAAAAATGTTTGAAAATACAAGAAAATACACGTCATCTTTGTGACGATTTTCTATCGAGTGTGTAATTCCAATCGTGTATTCAATTAATGATTTAACTAGATAAACTATCCATGAATACTGGAATACTATAACTTTGGTTTCGATAAATTGTATAAATCTAGTCGAAACATGAAAAATGAAAGATGCCTTCAAGGTGTTTCGTTCTACCATAGGGCCTTAATTATATTGTAGGTATCCCGTAATATAATAAAAACCCTTAATGATGTTCGCAAACGCATGTCGGGGTAATAAATACGGTATTTACTATATTGTATTGTTCTTTTGAGTCTATTTACTGTGATTATTATAATAACCCTGATTGTCTCTCTTGCCATTTAGTTTATATATAATTCTGTTAGTGTCATTGTTCCGTGAGATTTTCTTGTTTGTTTTTGCATACCTAATGATGTTTGATGATACAGTGTCTTTAACAAAATCCAACAAAATACCTATAAGTACATAATTAACAGCGTGCTGAATAAAGGAGTCTTCCAATTAAGGCGCGTCACATCAAAAATGGTTTTTGGGACAATTTATAAAAAACAAAACGTTTTTTTTTAGATTTTTTTTCTAATTTTTTTTTAATCTGCTGTAAAAATTTCCCTAGACCCCATTGTCATCATCACAGCCTAGATACTTCCCTCTGCAGGGCACACGCCTCTCCCCAGGGAGGGTGTATGGGCGTTAGTCCACCACGCGTGCCCAATGCGGATTGGTAGACTTCACATACGCATCGAAAGTTCTTCGGCGTATGCAGGTTTCCCCACGATGTTTTCCTTCACCGTTTGAGAGCAGTCGGGTACAACATACATAAGTTAGAAAACACTCATTGGTTCATGACATGTCGTCCGTGCGGATTCGAACCCGGGACTCAAGATTGAGTTTCCATACCTTTCCGCAATGCACCACCGATGCTCTTAACCTATTGTACCCATTGTACCTACAAGCCTACAACGAATGACACAAAAAAAATATATGAAAAACTAGTTTCATTCGCAGACAACGGAAGCGCCGTTGTTAAAATTGTTCATTAATTATAATCTCATTATAATATAGAATCATAATAATCCATTAAAGTCGCATTTGATCTGGTGAAATTACAATAGGATTGAAACTTATTATATTATTATACTTCCCTGCTATTACTATGTGTACTCGTAGTAACTACACAATTTGTATAATAACATTTAGATTAAAAAATTACTTCTATAAACTTCATGCTCGTATTCCTCTTCGGAGTGGACAGAAATTATGTTACAACCACCAGCCACCTAAAGGAAGCAGTTATATTTTTTTATAGCACACATTTCCATTTACTGTAACTCCAGCCACCAAAAAAATCATCAAAGATCAAATTGTGGCAACAATTCAGAAAACTAGACAATAATGAAGTAGGGGATGACTCTAAGCTGTCTTGGAGGCTCCCCTTAGGTAAACGCCAGCTCGGGCCATATTTTACTGGTTTTTAGAAGCTATCTTCTCGTTATTTGAAAGACATACAAATGTAGCAATATTCTTCAACATCTCGGCTTTATTTGCTATACTTAGATCATATTTCATATTTTTCTATAAAAGACAAATAAGAAACCTGTGTTCAAAGGAAAGCCTAAAAATTGGAAAAAATCTGTTTTATGTGTATCTACTTTTTAAGTTGAAGTCACATTTACTTGAGACACACACCTTTGTGTAGACAATATTAAGATCTAAAATTGCTATTTAGCAAATTTTTTTAAGACAATATTTAATGAGTTAGTTAGGGGCTAATTCTTATGATTTTAGAATGTGAAACTAAGAATGATAGCTTATTCAAATAAAAAGTATTCCATAGATTATTTAATACTTCTTAAATTAATTGATAACATTTTTAGTTTTCATTTGTTTGACTTAATTAAAATACATAAATATAAATGCGTTAATTCTATCGCAGACCAAAAATTGAAAACAACAATTTTTTGTCACAGATATAACATTTCCCCATATTTTAGTGCATGTGAGTGATAAAATTACCACATTAATAATAAATGTTGAGTACAAAAAAATAAATTTTCAAAAAATCATGTTTTTAGGTTTTAGCCTGTTTTATTGGCATTACTTTATAGCAACCAGAAATTTTATTAATTTAAGTAGTAGTAATTAAGTTAGTAGTATTTAAGTAGTAGTAATTTTCTACAAAATACTTTTTTTTTAATAATTAAGAATTATTCAAAATTGTTTCCAAGATATTAAGGTTTTTGGTGACTCGTGGTGACCCGTTTTCATTGTTGTCGAGTGTAGTATAGTATAACTAGCCTGCCACCACAGAAAAAATAAATCAATCAAATTTTTATTTGTGACACACAACACATATAAAGTTGTTGTTCTATAGGTAGTGCGTCCAAGATAGCTTGGTGATTTTGACAGATCGTTTTAGAGCGATTATTTTACTTTTTGAAAACGTTTGAGCCGTAAAACACTCTATGTACACAATCAAGCAAGGAATAAATGATTATTATTATTATTATGAAAACTGTGTAATAAAAAGCTTTGGCGGCTCAAACAGCTTTAAAAAGAAAAATGAAATCTCTAAAACCGCCTGTCAAAATCACCAAGCTATCTTGGACGCACTATACATATAATATTAAAGTTCTCTGGAATCTACTACTAGGAATAAGTCAGAGGCTTAGATAGACGTCCAAAGTTATGAAGTACATACTCATAAACTATAAATATCATCTTGTTTTTGTTGTAACACATTTTTTCACTGATTTATTAATAAAACTATGCAGGTCGTGGCCTCCAAACCTTAAAAAAATCCGTATAACTTTTTATTATAATCATAATGGTCTACTACTTGTAACATAGGATTAATCTTATAAACAGTTTTTTGTTGACACATCTGCTAACGAATTTTCCTTACGGATTTTCCGCATAGGCCTACTGACAAAGGGCCTAATAAATTATAGGTACTATGTATTTGAATAGTTGTTTTAAGGAAAAAAACATGGACATTAACGTTCATGGATAGCTATTTTAATAGCCAAATGGCTGGCATAAATTCCTTGGAATGCTTGAGATCCCAACAAACAATCCGATCCTTGTTTGTTTTGTTTGTTTGTTTGAATTTCCATTTAATAGCGAAAGAATTTCGTTTTATGTGTGGCAATATTTTTGCCAACGCCATCTACAGGGTGAAATTGATATCATTAGCATCCTTTTAAACTAAGAGTCTACCCATCAAACTGAGCAACTTTTACTATGGGAGCAAACCGATGAGTACAGGCCCTATAATCTGAATTTCGATTTTCGATATAAAATATCGCGACCGTTGCTGTCCGAACTTCATTGGAATAGAGTTGACATTGGCACGAAAACTTGCGAAAATCTAATTTTGTGGTGGATCCTACTGAGGTCTACCAAGAAAATGGCAGGCTATAACTGTAGGTATAGCCTGTAGAATCCTACATACATACAGGACGAACAAATGCGCATCTAGAGTCACACACAGTAAACATCTCCTCTCGCTAGTGAGGATGAAAGATTATAGGCCACCAAGGCACCAGGCATACTCGACGCGGGCTCGGTGCGGATAGATGGAAGCAAGTGAAGCAACGCCACTGGCTCAGCGACCCAAAGTGGATCTTTGTTTCCATATAACGAGAGAGCGGCACATCTTGCGCAACCTCTCGCCAATTGATGGCTTGAAGCCCACGAAATTCAGCCACAGCATTACTATAAGCCTCTCAGTATGGGCTGCGTTCAGAACGTTTTTATGCAGTTGTTTTTTCAACTCGCTCTAAGGTACGGAACGGCCAGGGCGTTTTTTCAACTCGCCATAAGGTACGGAACGATCACGGTTGTTTTATAACCTCAAATTTTGACATTGACGGTAAAATAGGCTTCCAGGGCTTCCATCATTTCCAAATACAATAAAAAACTCTTCTTCCATGTTAGCGGATCAAAAAATAATTTGGAAAACAAACTTTTAATTCAAAACGAGCGAAAAGTCAAGTGACCACAGATAATACAAACGTCAGAGTGTTTTTCAACCATCGAATTAGACGGTTAAAAGTAGCAACCCGTCAGAGGTTCGGAACGGTTGAGTTGTGACAACCGAGTTGCAAAGAGCGTTTTTTCACCGAGGCTCTGAACGGCGTTAGTGCGAAAAGTTGCACTCTGGGTGCACAACGGGTGTAGGTTCTGAACGCAGCCATGGCAACGGTCCTGATGGCGGGCGATGCCGCCGCCCCCCGCCCCCCGGCGCCGCGCCCGTGTACTTCCGCTGTCATGCGCAGATATGCAAGGCAATACCAACTTTTTCATACAGATTTTTGGTATGCGACTCCCGCCCCCCGCTTCCCCGCAAGGCCCTCTCCGTTGCTCAGTACATCCGTTGCCATACTGTAAGGACGGCCGGTTCAGCGATACTTGGGGCAACCCAATGGGAGACTGAGGATCAACTTGCTGTGAAGTAATTTTGAAGACTTAATATGCCGCGATAGGTATACCGCCACCTGCTAAACTGGAGCTTTGCTTTCGTCCAATTAAGCTACCGGAGAAAGTGCTAAAATATACTCCAAACTCAGGTCGGCCGGGGTAAAGACAACCTGTTCAAGTGGGGTTACATAAACGGGTCTAACCTCCAGTGTGAATACGGTGTTGCCCCACAGACTATGGCCCACCTCATATCCTGCCCTTCCTGCTCTGACACCAGCACGCGAACAGAGCTTATGGACGCTGCCGGCAGTGCTATCGGGGTGGCGAAATACTGGACTGGAAAAATTTTGAATGACTTGCCATCGACTCGATAGAAGAAGAACATTACGTCAGAGGTCCAAATTTTTCAACACTATCGTCTTAACAGGACGTAGCGCTATCTACGGGGGGTCTACCTGGACATTCCAACTTCGCCATTGCGTGAACGTTTTCGTTCCAATATCAATTCTCTTACAATGAGGTTCGGATCGAAACGATCGCGATATGTCGAAAATCGAAAGTTCAGTTACAGGGCCTGGAGATTTTGAGGTATACCGTCATCTACCCAATGGATCTGAGCAGGATTCACTGTTTGACATGCAATCCGAAGCACATTGGCGCAGCGATGGAATATACTACTTACATAACTTTATAAATACGATCTAATGAAACCATCATAGTTTTCAAAACAGTCTCTCAATGCAATCAAACAATTCCTCTCGGTCGTGCCGCGTGACTATGATGATGGTCACCCTACATTTAGTTTCTATGGCTAATTGCCGTATATTATGCTCTGAGATGTTGTCTCACTTCCTGGTTGACATGAAGTTGTAATTGAGCCCATATACGTTTGAATGCAGGATCAAATCTATTATTATAATGACAGGCTTTCCACTATGTTTATTATTTAGACTCAGGCCGTACATTTTTCAGTTGAAAATATTTTGGTCCCCAGCTCAGAAAATACAACCCCATTTCGTTGTTACGGCTGCGATTGCAACTAGGGTTGCCAACTTTTTTTAGACCAAATATAGTATTTTGAGCCTTAGTGCCCGAAAAAATATAGTAGATCGGGGAAAAATTAGAAAAAATATAGTATTTTTCGAATTTGTTAATTTTTTTTCAAAAAGATATTTTTTTGCTACTTTTTGGTTTGAATACCAAGTTCTTATTTTTAAGGAACAATCATTTCTCTATTTCG
Organism: Agonopterix subpropinquella; assembly: GCA_922987775.1. Taxonomy (NCBI): domain Eukaryota; kingdom Metazoa; phylum Arthropoda; class Insecta; order Lepidoptera; family Depressariidae; genus Agonopterix; species Agonopterix subpropinquella. The sequence continues at coordinate 23,585,314 of OV277705.1, forward strand.
TATTCGTTATAGAAAATAATGCATCCTGTAAACGCAGAAGTCGCTGGATTCGATACAGAAATAAAATAATTTCTAAAAGCATTGATAAATCTGACTTTAGGAAAACTTGTTGTCACTTTTCAGTAGTATATTTAGTCGAAAATTGTTTATGGAACAAATGTGATGAAGAGAAAGAAAATCGTTAAAATAATGTTAAGTTATTGGTCATTTTTATTGGACCTAAGTACCAATATATTTAAATTCTCTATAAATTATTTGCTCATCAAAATATAGTAGTTTTACCTACTATATATTTTTCTCAGAAATATAGTAGTAGGGCCCCCAATATAGTAGGATACTATATTATATAGTAGGGTTGGCAACCCTAATTGCAACTGAGTTTCGCAAACAGTGGTCAAAAAAGAAAAAAAATTGGTGTTACGTGCTACCTGTTCATCATAATTAGCCTTTATACGTCCCACTGCAGGGCATGTAGGCGCGTAGACCGCCACGCGTGCCCAATTCGGATTGGTACCTAGACTTCAAAAATACGCATTCGAATTTTATCTTCAGAGTATGCAGATGCTTCACCTTCTTTCTTCTTTGCTTGCTTGCTTCTTCTTGCCTCACGATGCTTTCCCTCACCGTTCGGCGCTACGTACATAAGGCCCACCACACACATACGGAATTGCAATCCCGGAATCCTGAATCGTAGTATGGATTTTCCCCCTCCACAATTGCGTTCGAAATTGCGCAGCTGTCAAATCCTATACAAAATTACAATCCTGATTCGGAATTCCGGATTGCAATTCCGTTTGTGTGTGGTGGGCCTAAGTTAGTAAAATTATTTATTAAAACGAAAAGTACAAAGTGCGTATCCACGACAGGCTTCGTCAAAGGGAAATAAATCACTCACATCCACAATAGGCTTCGTCAATAAATACATCCCATATACAGGGTGGCCGGGGAGTTGACGTTCAAACGTAAAATTTAGGTCCGGTATGTCGTGGGGTATCCGAATCACCCCCATGTATGTTCCGCGATTTTTTATAGTTTTCGAGTTATGATGATTTTTCCGATTTTTTGAGGAAACTCGACATGACCGGCTTAAACAACCTCTAAAAAAAAAAGTATTAGACTTTTTAGAGATTCTTTTTTTGCAACTTAATCTTCATGAATTGTGCCTTTATTCAAAACATCATCAGCATCGTAACTTTGATAAAAGTTATGAAAATATTGGTCTAAAGTTAAAAATTTGCGATCCGTGAATTATGACTAAATTTTCAACTTTAAATTAAAACTCTAAACAGGTGACCTTATGATTTTTTAGCCAATCCCAAAAATGCGGCCAACTCTCAGCTTTCATAATCATAAATAAAAAGTAGTACTTAAGAGGGCTAATTTGGCTAGAATTGATCTTCAAAGACAACAAGGCGGAAAAGTCTTAAATTTTTTTTTTTTTTTTTGCCATAATTACCACGCCTAAGGCTAAATAATGATTAAAGAATGCTGAAAACCGAAACGGCGACGGGTTATGCCGGACTCTTACCGGCTAAAACCCCACCGTGTTCCACCTCATCGCATATTGCCGTAGAGCCTGAGGGCCCGTGAGGAATCTTACACACTCTACGGCGCAGCGACCGACCTTACCAGGTCTCATCTCTGTTGGCCTTGACAAGCCTACAGGCCTTTAGGTGGTGCGTGGGAACACGCACACAACTACCTCGAGTCCCTATGATCAGACGCCGGACCCCCCAGCCCGACGTCCATACATGGGGGTGATTCGGATACCCCACGACATACCGGACCTAAATTTTACGTTTGAACGTCAACTCCCCGGCCACCCTGTATATCTGCAACAAGCTTCGTCAATTTCTATACTTACGTACAATCTATAAACCTCCTCCAAAGCGTCTCCCTGCGGGACGGTCCCTAGAACGCTGGCATCATTACCCCTTTGAATCGCCAAGCTTATACGCTGACGAAGGTAACTGCCAGCCCTCTTATCACCTCTTAGTTAGTAAAACTGATTGGTACATGGTATTTCGTCCATGCTAATTCAAACCAGGACTCTCATCCATGATTGAATGTTCATACCTCTCCGCAACGCGGCACCACCGACGCTCGTGTAACCAGTTACCAAAGACAATTTTACCGTAACTATAGGTAACCGCAGTGGTTCATCATCATCATCAGCCACTGGTCTGTCCAGCGGGCAGCAAGGCGTCCCACACTACGCCTGCCAGTTCGCGGTCTCCACTCTAGACTAGACCAAAAAAATTCTTTGTTTGACACCCCACTGGTTGTCAGTTCTTCGGTGGTACCGGTGGTTACTATAGAGGAATTCGCTATTCACAGTTCGTAAATATTATAGTTCTATACAGAGTGTAACAAAACACACTATTAATACTTAAGGGGGTGCTTCAAACCATCAAACTGAACAACTTTCACTATGGAGCCAACATGGAAATCGCAAAAAAAAAAATCCGCTCTATCATACAAAACTGCAGTACCGTCTCGACTCAAATGTATGGGACAGCAGATTTTTTTTATTTTTTCTCGACTTTGGCTCCATAGTGAAAGTTGTTCAGTTTGATGGTCAGAACCACCCCCTTAAGTATTAATAGTGTGTTTTGTTACACCCTGTAGAGGAATTCGCTATTCACAGTTCGTAAATATTAGTTTTATCGTAGGCATGAAGGTAATAAATAATACCTACCTATTCAATAAATGAATAAAACGGTTATTGAACTAGGGAATATGATAAGGTTTTGTTTACAACGTTTTTTTATGTTTTTGTTGTCCGTGGTTTTACAGCAGCACCAAGAGTACTTCGATCAAAAAAAAAATACCAACACGTCTATCGGTTTACCTTAATATTATAGTATGATAGCAATAGATAGTAATTAGTAACGTGGTGTTTGTCAGGAGATAGCTGGCAAGGGTGATTAAACTGTTGTCATAAAGTCACGTCGAGAGTGTGCTCTATCAGTGAATGGTCAGGGAAATATGTGGCAAAGGAATCATTAAGTCGAAGGTAATTATCACCAGAGGTCGGAGTACCGAGATTACTCTAAACAGATACCAGAGAATAACTACGTGATGTTCATCTGATGCACACATACATACACACACACAAAATCTAAAATTTATTCACGGTCGTATTGTTTGAGGATCTTAAATTATGCTACAGAAACTTTTTGAAGAATTTAGTGGTACGCTGACGATATATACCTACGCCCCAACCGTACGCAACGACGACGCCGAAGGTGTGAAATAATCAGCGGCGTGGCGGTCAAACGTTGTATGGTGATATTTTCAATACTATCTAATTAAAGTCAATGAAATTTTTCAAAAACAATCATGTAACTAATCTCTATGTCGGTATGAAGTCAGATTTTCGTTAAAATATACAGTTTCAATGCTAGGATTAATTTAAGATTTGTATGGAAATATTTGTGGCACTGTAACTTTAAAACTATAAATTTTATCGAAAATCTGACTTCATACCGACATAGAAATTAGTTACTAGATTGTTTTTGAAAAATTTCATTGGCTTAATTGGATAGTATTGAAAATATCACCATACTACGTTTGTATGGAGCGCGCCAACGGTAGAATAGCCTTAACGTGTTCCTTATGATCCATAGCAATAAATCTACAGCCAGCCTAAGTTGCGTAGACTAACACGACAGAGAAGCCTTCCTTCAATCCGCAGCGTTTTTGTGTTCCCGCTCCATATTACTCTTTTCGTGAGGGTACTCCTATCTATACCCTTATGATAACGATAACCGAAATTCCACTTATCCGAACCAGAGTAGATATCTGGTAGAAAAAGGTGGAATTACTGATTCAGTTGTTCAAATGATTCCACTCTGCAATCAATCAGCTAGCTAATAATGCTGATATGCAAATCTCTTTACCACGGCAAGTCAAACTTTACTTAATACCATCCCTTTGACCACAGAAGAGTAATGATTCTTTAATGGCGTACCTATTTTTCCAGATGCGTAATACCAGAATGTGAGACATCGAACAGCACCGAGTACAGCCCTTCGTGGCTTGATAGCGCGCTGCCAGCGAGTGGACGAGAGCGGCGCTGCCAGCGACGCAGCCTGTTGGATGACCAGCTGCCTTGCGAGCAAGGTGCCTTCTCCGAGGAGTTGCACCTGTGTGATCAATGGCTGTACGCTTCCAAGGACACTATAGTGGCTGAGGTGAGTGCTAGACTGTAGGCTGTAGAGGGAGTTGTCAGCAAAACTGGTTATTGGATGATCAGCCGCCTTGTGGTGGTGTGCGGTGTGTGTGGTTGTGCTCCAAACGAATTGTAAAAAAAAAGACACTATCTTGTCCAGCAACCCAGTAACACTACGAATCAATGGGATCTTTTTTGTGTTAGCTCCAATACTTTTTATTTTCTTCACCCTTCAAATGCATGGTCAACGAAGGAGGCAATACCACTGAAGGGAAAAACTGGGAGGTTTAGACACTATGTGGCTGAGGTAATTGCTGGATTATATACCTAAGTTATCGAAATAACTGTCAGTGATGCAGCCTATTAGATGATCAGCCTATGGCTGGGTGCCTTGCAGCACTTCTTTTAACCATGGGTCATTGCACATATCCGCTCATTTTACACTTTTTGAATAATATTGTCTTGTTAGTAAGGCGTAGGCGTAAGAGATGTATGGATGTGCATGAGGCAAAAGAGGTATGTAAAGATCGTAGTAAGTGGCGCGCCCTGGTCTCTGCCTACGCCACTGGGAAAGAGGCGTGACGTTATAGATAGAGATAGATAGTAAGGCGTCTTCTTAGATGACAAAAATACTGAGAATTGTGCATGAATAGATCTCTGGATGTTCTCCTGCCTATCAGATTCTCAGTTCCTTTATAATTTTATAATACAAACTGATTCTTCTTATTTGAACACTTATGATAATTTATCCGCAATGCATAATAGGAATGTGATAAAACCGACGCCAATTTCGTAATCAAGTTGCGGCGAGTTGATCAGGTGACGTTATCAATTGCGCAGAGTCACGCTTATAATGAATCCAGTATAGTGATGAAAATGACGTTATTGTTGAAGCTTGGCCGATGACCATGACTCAAAAATTCCTAATACTTTTTAATTTAATTCATTTACTACTTTTATTTTTTATGTAATATAAAGATATGCTCACCGCTATATTCCCTGAGGTGGTATTCAGAGATTATAATATTCTAAAATAACATAATTTAGAATATAGTGTGATAATGATAAGGGAAGGGATAGGTGTAAGTTGAAGGATGTTTATTAGATAACTCGGTCACGTAGAAAGAATAAAGGAAGGAAGACTTACGAATGAAATATATCAAGCGAAGGTGAGCGGAAGTGATGGGAGAGGCCGTCCGAGGAAAACATTCCATGATCGAATTAATGATCTTTTCCGAAAAGAATAAGTGCGTTTTTACCTCAACCAAATGTGCATGAAAAGATGTGTGAATGCGGATGCGGCTAATAAAGTATGTCAGAAACGTTGACGTAGTAAAGTAACCGTAGAGCGAGTGGCCGGCCGCAGCCTCTGCCTACCCACATGGGACAATGGCGTGAGCATACATTTTTATAATGTACATTATTTCACTAGCTGTGCTCACAGTCTCTCTAGTTTGACTGGTAGGTAGAGTCCAGTTTAACCATAGAGAATTTACACGCTCAGTTTAAGAGCCTATGTCGAAAAATAATTTTAGCGAAACGGGCGTGTGATAGCTTATATTACTGCCAGATGCGAGAGAAAGAGATGGGGCGGCGCGCGCGCCTGGAACGAATCAAGCGAAAAAACAAACTTTATTTAATTGTGATTGTACTATTTATGTAAGTTCAATTCTGCTCTAATCAAAACTTAGATAATAGCAATCTCTTTTTTTTAAATCAAGTCTCATGTTTCTATTATTCACCGTTTAGCAGTTACAAGCATTTATAGACAAAAACGGAGGCTACTTTGGCTTGTTTTTCTATAGAGAAAATTTGTCTTAATTGTGTTTTGGCTCTAATCAAAACTTCGATTATATGTTCAATTTACACATATCCGCAAATCATACTCCTACTGTTAGTACTTCATGATATATGGAGCTTTGAAGAATCCAATTTTTTTTACATAGCCCCTTAACATACATTACGGGTGGTCAGGTCAGATTCCCCTGTTACAACTAACAAGTATTTTTGAGCTTGCAGTTGTAGCAAGGCTTTCTGTAAGCATTATGAAGGTTTCAGGATGGAATTACGTGTCAAATTTGAACCACGGTAACTTTGGAACTAAATAATTAAAAGCAAATCTGATAAGTACCGACGTAGATATTGGTTTAATTCATTTATTGCATCACAAATATGGTAAAGTACCTACATAAAGGTGGTATATAATTTGTTGTATCGCATATGATACCCATTTATGGGCACAGCAAAAATACCATAGTAAAGAATTAACAATAAAATTAGTACCAACATTTTTCATAAACATTTAGGTATCTACACAAAATAAATTTAGGACTACAATTACTAAGTGTCCAAACCAGGACTTCATATTGTATGGAGCTCTTTAAACATGTTCGTGGGCAGTGGAGAAGACACAATAGATTGTTACTCGTATGTTGTCACTGCTCGTTATTACTGCAAAGCCGTTTATTACTGTCCAGTGTCCACTTATCTTTTTTTTAATAGTTTCAATGAACAAGTTTTTATTCTAAGATTAACATCAGCTAGTAGAATACGATTAAGGCTATTCTACCGTTGGCGCGCTCCATACAAACGTAGTATGGTTATATTTTCAATACTATCCAATTAAAGTCAATGAAATTTTTCAAAAACAATCTAGTAACTAATTTCTATGTCGGTATGAAGTCAGATTTTCGATAAAATTTATAGTTTTAAAGTTACAGTGCCACAAATATTTCCATACAAATTTTAAATTAATCCTAGCATTGAAACTGTATATTTTAACGAAAATCTGACTTCATACCGACATAGAGATTAGTTACTTGATTGTTTTTGAAAAAGTTCATTGACTTTAATTAGATAGTATTGAAAATATCACCATACTACGTTTGTATGGAGCGCGCCAACGGTAGAATAGCCTTAAGCTCCACGCGCAAGATATTTGACTGGGTCCGTGAATTGAATATCTTTGTTATCGATAATACGTGCGACTTCAAGCACGTGTGTTGTATAGTGTCTATAGATACCACGAATAATTTTTATATGCAGCTATGAAACCGGCTCGTTTTTCGACAACTTTTTGAATCAGTGAATCACTCTCACACGTCAGTTACTTGTGCAGGAATGACTGCGATTTTTGAAAGTCACACGTTCAAATCAGTAGTAGAAAATGGAGATTATGTACCTATCATTCGCATCATTCATCGATTAAAGGTGTGAACTTTCAAAAATTGCAATAATACGCACATACAGGGTGTTAGGGTAAACAGTTGCATTACTTTAAGGGGTGACTATACCCATGATACTAAATAACTTCGCATAAGAAACATTATAAACGAACTACGCAAAAAAAAATTACGACTTTTCATACTAAACTTTTGTTTGCATTTACCTACCTACCTACCTATAGGTTTCTCTTTCTTAGGGAAAGTTGTTCAGTATCATGGGTACAATCACCCCTTAAAGTAATGCAACTGTTGGTTAATTCCCAGAAGTTCCTTTTGACAGTTCCTTTGAAGGTACTAATGGGAAATTTTATTCCCATTAGTTCCTTTGCCACATCCCAAAGGAACTACTGGGACTTCATTTTGTTCCTTTAACCCAATGAACGCGACTCTACGGGAAGTTCAAACACTTGGCGATTTTGATAATTAACCTCTTCATTGATAATTTGAAAGACGAATGAAAAAGCCATAAAAAAAAGATTGAAAAAATAATAATCTCGGCATAATAATGAATAATTTACTTTGACATTTATCATAAAAAAAATTTGCTAACGGGGATACCTCTGCCCAGCAATGGGATGAAACAGGCTGGTAAAAAAACAAATTTTATTTAAAAACAAATTTTTTTTTACGTACCTACGATACCATACACTTTTTTTAATTTTAATAATTTTCATTTTTATATATTTATTTTTTTTAATTAAAAAAAGTGCATAGTAAGTATGTATTATATCTAAAAAAAAACAATTTAGGACAAATTTAATTGGTATTTTGATGTGTGTCAAAAAAAAAAAAAAATGTCATAGTAAATTATTTGCCGAGATTATATTTTGTCATTCGTATTTCACATTATCAATGAAGAGGTTTCTTATCAACATCGACAAATGTTTGAGCACTTCCCGTAGAGTCGCGTACATTTGGGTTAAAGGGACAAAATTAAGTCCGAGTAGTTCCTTTGGGATGTGGTAAAGGAACTAATGGGAATAAAATGTCCCATTAGTACCTTCAAAGGAACTGTCAAAAGGTACTACTGGGAATTAACCCAACTGTTCACACTCACACCCTGTAGTCATGTAGTTGTAGATAAATTAGTTAAACTAGTTTCATCATGCAACTACAAGTATGTATCCAACTTTTAACTAACATTTTATATTTCAAAAAACGATTTTTTTTTCTTCGTTTTGCTATTTTACCCTTAAAATCATTTGGATACTACAGCAGATTATTCAAAACTCCATTTTATACCGGAGTTAGCCTACAGTTTCAGTGTGGATAACGACACTAGTTTTTTTTTTCATTTCGTGTGTATTTCGAAATAGGTATGTCCCAAGTTTTTCAATCATTCGGAATCCTATTTCGTCAGTTCGAAAAGGTTGTGAATTTTTCCTAGATTTTTAATGGGCTTAGTGTTGGTACTGCTTGCTTATGCGGCGTAGCACGCACCGTTAGATAGACTAAACGGTGTAAATACTGTATAATAATAACAAACACATTACAAGCGAGTAATTGTTCAGATTACATCAGAATGGGATGAGTATTATGCGTTTACATGCAAATTCCTCTTATCTGTAGACCTTCATTATCAAAATTGTTGTGAGTCCGTGCAGAAAACAAATATCAAGTAAAATGTATTCTTCTCTGTCTCTAAGGAGAACATGAGTAAATAGACTACCTCCTTGGGCTCTTGACACGGAGGTCCTGGGGTTCGATTCCCGCGGGGGACACCTAGTGATATGTCGCTTTGTGCGCTTTTCCACAGATGGTTAGGACATAGCAGGCTGAATCACCTGATTGTCTGAAAAGAAAGATGATTCTGTGCGTCGCGTCGGATGGCACGTTAATCCGTTGATCCCGGCTACTATCTCTGGTGGTAGTAGTCGTTACATAAAAACCACGTCAGACGTCGTAAGGCAAGTTTGACAAATCGGACACCAGGGCGTGCTGCCCAAACGATAATAATCCCCCAGCGAGAAAGCTTCGAAAAATCGCGCTAGCTGAAAATCTATGAGAGACATCTTTTATGCGCTCCTAAAAGCTTTGTTTCTGCGGGGCTTGGTTCTACATAAATTTACAGGAAGGGTTGAAGGAGGTTTCAGTAACTTAGAGGCAAGCCACATGAGCATATTAAATTCGAATAGCTGCATGACCTGCAACATTGGTTATCGCATCGTACGATGATGATCGATTACAATTTCCTTTGCGTTGAGTAGTCCTCACTCAGTAGTTTCATATCCTTTCATTGAAGTTAATCGATTTTGTAGCTGTTTAATTTACAATATTAACACTATGTTATTTCAATACTGCGGTGCGAATACAAACTACAAGGTGAAATTGATATCATTGGCATCCTTTTAAACTAAGAGTCTACCCATCAAACTGAACAACTTTTACTATGGGAGCAAACCAATCGGAGCCAAAAAAATCTGCTGTTCCATACTAAACTGCAATGCGTACTCGACTCAAATGTATGCAACAGCAGATTTTTTTTGCTCCTATCGCATTGCTTCCTTACTAAAAGTTGTTCAGTTTGATGGATAGACTCTTAGTTTAAAAGGATGCTAATGATATCCATTTCACCCTGTATTGTATAGTTTAGTTCAAAAAAATTTGTTTGTAACGTACATGGAGAAGTAATTATGCTCCCAAAAGGATGTTTTTGAAATTTTTGTAAGCGCTACTACGCTACTACTATGGCTCATCATCATCACCATTTTGGTGTTCTTTCTAAATATTGATAGCACGATTTATACCCACTTCTATGATTTGCTTCATTTAAAGTGGTATTGTTACTGGTAAGAGTCATTCGAAAATACTCTTATACTCACAAATTATGTATTTTTCAATTTTGTGTCTTTTTATTACATAGGTATCTAATGTACCTGGAGCGATGATAGCCCATACGGAAGAGAGCTAGCGCCTCAATACTGAGGCCGCGGTTCGATTCCTGGCCTGTACCACTAAGTTCTTCGGAATTTATGTACGGTTGTATTTATCATTTACTAGCTCGGCGGTGAAGGAAAACATCGTGAGGAAACCTGCATTCCCGAGAACGAAAAGAAAATACCATAAGTTCGGAGGTATGCGTAAAAATGGGTGAGCTTGGGGCGAACACAAAAGGACCAGCGCTGGTCTCCGTGTTACAACGACCCTTGCTTGCAATAGCCCAACCACAAATAATCAATAATAATAATGTACCTACCTGATGTACCTAAACAAATCCCATTGAAATTCAACTCTATAGAGATTATTAGTGACCCAATTGCAACGCTCCACTGGTCAATGTTTTGTTGCTGGCGATGCGTCAATGGAGCTCGTCCCAGTCCAATGTTCTCTGTTCACGGATCACAGAGTACCCTTGACTTTTATAATGCCCTGGTACCTGTATTTAATTGTTGCGGAGTTTGAAGTGCATGTTATGTTATGAATACTTACATAACAATCAGATGTTTCAGATTTTGAACCTTATGGTTAGACCACAGAGTACTGTAATTACTACCGTAAATTAGACGAACACTGACAGGACGGATTTTTGTATAGCGAGCAATTACATCTTTATTATTTATCCCACTGCAAGTCGCACCCTTTTTTGCAATATTGACTTTGGCCTAGTCATAGTCATTCAAGGAAATACGCCTTCTCTACAGTAATAAGGGCAAGAGAGTGCAAGCCATACACTACCATGCGTGTCCTACACATGAGTCATATGCCTACAATGTCCACGTGGCCCTGTTCAACTTACTGTGGGAGTAGGTAATTTCAAGACCCAGAGTGCGATTTTAGAATATGTCAATATTACTATAGAGACGTGCTACTGCTGATTTGACATTAAAAATAATACTCCAAGAGTGCGATTTTTGAAAGTCAAATCAGCAGTAGAAAGATGCGTATCTCCATGACATTTTCAACTGCTGAGTTCAACGTATGAGATTCAAAAATCGCACTCCCGGACCGGACCAACCCGGACCAACACAGTTTATCAGTTACCTACCATTTGTGATCGCACTGAGTCTTTTAAGTGGCGGCAATACTTTTTACCAGTTAGAATAAAAAAGGTGTTCAATCACCTCAAAAGGTCAACTTTTTAAATGCTGTATGCAGATGTACTCTATTGAAACGAACTAAAAATTATTGTTTTGATACGCCATCCGCTGAAAACTTTGTAAACTCACTACTACCGTTGGAATGTGGATTAATCTAACTGATATCTTAACTGCGACTGATTGAATAATTGTGGAATAATTACATGTTTTCAGTTCGATCTGGCGTGTCAAGAATGGAAGCGGACTTTGGTCGGCACTATCCACAACATTGGCATGCTGGTATCCTTGCCGATCCTGGGATACATTTCTGATCGGTGAGACAATAGAATACACTTTTCATAGAATTGACATGAAGCAGCACAGGATACATTCTCTGCTTATTACTGATAATTACTAGCTACTAGGATTCTACTCTTACTGCCAATTACAGTGTAAGTGTCAGGAGTGTGATTTTTGAATCTCATACGTTGAACTCAGCAGTTAAAAATGTATGGAGATACGCATCTTTCTACTGCTGATTTGACTTTCAAAAATCGAACTCCTGGAATATGATTTTTGAAAGTCTAATCAGCAGTAGAAATATTCATAACTTCATAGTAATATCGCTGAGTTCAACAAATGAGTTTCAAAAATCGTACTCCTGGTGAAGACAATGGAAATCTATACCGCAGGATAACTAATGTACCTATATCTCATTCTTATTCACAAATCAGAGAAGTAGTAAAAAGGTTTAAAAAGATCTTTTATTGCGGCGTCATACTTGCATCGCAGGTTTAGGTGCACTATAGTTTGCAAGCTATCTTACAGATAGACATGTGCTCTATGAACATCATATGTTTCACAGATGGGGTCGAAAACGAGCGTTGATTCTTAGCTGTACGCTTGTAGGAGTCATTGGTTCGTTGAAAGCGTTTTCCATTTCCTACGAAATGTACGTCATCGTGGAGTTCCTGGAGACCATCGCTGGTGCAAGTGCCTTCCCTGCCGCCTACATTCTCAGTAAGAATCATTTGAATTAACTGTTGATAATCAGCCTTCTGCTAATTCTCTTTAGGTAGCCCTCACAATAACTGCTCAGTCCTTCGTTAATCGAAGATGGTTACAATTTTTGGAAATAAGCAATGTGGGTTCCGTCTTTTGATGGGTGACTGCTTTATTAGTTTTTCAAGACGAGCAATCTATTTCAGATGCTGCTGCTCGTTTATTTAAGCTAAGCCATGTAAATGTGTCCGATAGGCGTCAAAACGTTCTGTCTTTTGGCTTACTACTAAATCGTCTCCACCAAATTGTAAAAGACTATAATTGAGAAAATAAGCCCACTTCTTCTCAGCTCTCACTTATTTACTGAGAACAGTTTTTCTCTGTAGTGGGATCAGGTCGTAACCTGGCCGTGATATATTTTAGGATAAACCTACAACCGTGAAAACCGCGTAAGTTATACCGCTTTAAGGAAATTATAATCTGACGAACACATGCAAACTGTTTGTTAAATCGTTAATATAAATTATATCATTCTCCTTTTCAGCAATCGAACTTCTAGGACAAGACAAGAGAGTACTAACAACAGCGTTCCTCGGCATCGTGCTGGTCCTGGGTGGCCTAAGCTTCGCACTTCTCGCGAAGACCTTCCACTACTGGCGAACCTTCATCCTAGTCGTCTACCCACCGTCTCTACTCTTCCTAACCTACATCTACTTCCTACCTGAGAGCATCCGATGGTTGCTCTCCAAAGGACGTAAAGAAGAAGCAGTAGAAATCATTATGAAAGCTGCCAAAATGAACAATGTCACGTTATCAGAAGAAACGATGAGACAATTGACTGATGAGAAAAAGCCAGTTCAGGAGAAGAAAGATGCACATGAACAGGAAGGTTTATGGATACAAGTGCTCAGATCTCCGATTATAATGACTCGTCTGGCAATCTGTTCGTGGTGGTGGATCACTTGTACCTTTGTGTTCTACGGGCTGGCGATCAACTCTGTTTCGCTGGCAGGGGATAAATACACAAACTATATGCTGGTGGTCAGTGTTGAGGTGATCGCGGTGGTGACAAATGCGCTGGTGCTGGATAGGATCGGGAGGAAGAAGACGCTGCTTGTCGCGTACGTCGTGTGCGGGTTCGCTTGTGTCGCTATCACGTTTGTTCCCGATTGTGAGTATTTCGAGCTATAATAATTTAATTAGCACATCATTATTCATATCAAGGCCCGACACATAGAAAAGAGTGGACATGACATTTATGACATTTTATTAGGTATCAAAATTTAAATACGTTGGCTGTGATATAATTTCGGTGTTGTGTGCCAAAAATTGCCGTCATGGTTTATGCTATAAAATCAGAACAGGATGTTGGTGTCTGGAAATGTATCTGAAGACTTTCTTACTTCTTTGTACGACGATTTTATGTAAAATTTATACACATACCTATAGAAAATGTTAATTCTATAGCGTTCATTCTCAAGATAAAGTAAATAATTATCTGTCTCTGCCTATCCCAGTGTGGGAGACAGGCGTGAGAATATATATGTAGTATTCCATCGTAGCGCCAACTTATCGAACGCTTCAAAACAAACTTGATTATTATGAAATCTTGTAGGTAGGTAGTAACGTCTAAGGTAGTAACATTTATGACGTACTAAAGAATTTGCGATTTTGGCTTAGTATACAGGGTGTAAGGAAAAGTATCATTAAACTTTGAACCACATACTCTACCCATCAAACTGAACAACTTTTACTATGAGAGCAAACCTACCAGAGCAACAAAAAATCTGCTGTTCCATACTAAACTGCAATAGGCAGGAAACACGACTCTAATGTATGAAACAGCTGTGTTTTTTGTTCTGATAGGTTTGTAAGGTTAACGATACTTTTTCTTACATCTTTTATAGCTTGAAACAAGTTAACTCTCTCTCTCTATACAACATTAATATTGTAGGGAACAACATTGTTTACTTTACGTGGTGCGTAAGAGCGACTGGAGAATTCGCAATCGCCAGTCGTTCCCACACCACCGACGCGCTAGGTCAATCAACAATTGTATCTCTGAAAGTTTAATTAAATATGTGAAATTATCAAGAACTCTTTTCTATAATCACACTGCAACTACACCTAAAGTGGTGACCAACGACAAAGAATACGCAAACTTCAATGACTTCTTATAATCACACTGCAACTACACCTAAAATGTAACTGTAGTCCACAGCGCTCAAACCGAAACTATGGTGACAAATAATGGTATCTTTTAGGGTGACAATTCACCACCCTGGCCCATTAAGGATTTATAGACACAAAAGTATGTAGACCAAAACTGATGTATTTAATGTAATCTTTCCAGCGATCCCCTGGCTAGCGACGTTCCTCTACCTCCTCGGCAAGGTGGCGATCACGCAGGCGTTCAGCGGCATCTACATGTACACGTCGGAGCTGTTCCCCACGCATGCGCGGCACTCCCTCCTCGGCTTCTGCTCCATGGTGGGGAGAATCGGCTCCATTGTTGCTCCACAGATGCCTCTGCTGGTGAGTCTTCAGGTCTTGGAAATAAAAGCTAGTTTTATTTGTCATCCAGCTATGTTAGCTGTGTTCCAGGCCTAGAATAGACCATGAATTTTGCTCGTTTCCTAAGTACATGCTTATTTCTCTGATCAACCAAAACAACAAATCCATATCGCTAAAACTGCAGATATTAAATGAGCTATGTCATACACCAGAAGCCAGCTGATCGGATGATATTTGAACAGTAGCCGGTAAACGGGGATGAGACTAGCGTGGGACCGTTCTGGTTGCCGTGAAAATGAAGAGGCCTATACCTAGCAGTGGGGTTTACCGGGCTGATGATGATGATGTCATTTGTCGAGTTCTATCTGAGATCCTTTTAAAATATTGTATTAGACCCAGAACATATTTAAATTCTTGGAACCTAGTAAAAAGTCTTCTCAACCTTATTCCTGCCCTTCCCGACTAGATACGTGCACGGGAACAGGGCTTATAAACGATGCCGGTAGTGCTATCCGTATGCCAAAATTCTGGCCCGGAAAATATAGAATAGCATACCATCAACTCGATAGAAGAAACTTATCCCGTCTTATTCTCCACTGTCACTCTTTCCAGGCGATCTATGTAGAATGGCTGCCATCAGTGCTCTTCGGAGCCACAGCGCTGATTGCAGGGGGCCTGATGCTGACCACGCCGGAGACCCTTAATACCCGGTTGCCGGACACCATCGAGGAGGCGGAGCAGCTTGCGAAGGCTCCCAGGAATCGGCAGCTCGATGAGCAGGCCACCTCGAGGTGCTAGCTTTAGAATCAATGTGATAGAAGTTATTTGCAATGAACGCAGAATGGTGAACGCAGATTGTGGAATCCTTCTATTGTCCATAAATGGAACTTAACGTAGTCTTGCTTGCTAATGATTCTGTATCTATGAGGTTGTGCGTTCATTGGACACGTTGTGTAGTGATATTGTTTATTATACTCAAAAAACCATCTCTATTTTTGTTTCTCGCCTAATCAATCAGATACTATTTGATTATTGTTAAAATTCCGAGAGTATCTGAAAATATTATTTTCGTTTTTGATTTATTTATAGATCTGAAACTGTTTAAGTTATTTTTTTTTACATTCCGTCATATCAAAATTAAGTAAGTAGTTTTTTTATATTCCGACTAAACAAATATAAAACATAATTTAGGTTCTAAGTTAAACTAATACCTAATTCCTACTGAGCGGCGCGGTTTTCTACAATCGGACAAGACGCGATCCGTCATAATGTTATAATGTGATAATTTTAGCTATTTCATACAATCTGACAAGGCATGGAATTCCCGGATCGTCCCATCAGTTTTCCCAGCTGATGATTAATAGCCAAGACAATCATTGAAATCTTAAAGGAATCGCGTTGAATATAATGGCTTAAAATCTGGCTGGCTGGTAAAATGTTCTCAGATCTCAGGAAGACCAGCCAGCCTCTAAGCCAACCTTCTACATCTTATTAGCATAACGTCAGCTGCAGTTTCTTTTAAGTCACCGACTATGAAGATAACTGCAGATTATCGTTGTGCATTATTATGCTTTTTTGCCATAGTTCCGCTTTTTATTACGACATTGAGGTTAACTGAACATGAGTTATAATTATAAGCTTCGCCGCTCAGTGGGTATTATACCTAAGATAATATAACGTACAAAGTGATAAATCGATAATGTAAAGTTACCTTAATTGTGTGTTGTGTATATTGCCACAAGTTCCTCATTCAGTTCTGTAGCTATATCTACTTTGTGGAGAAGAACCTGCGCAGACGCAGACTGTGATGTGATAATGTAAATAAATTATTACTAATTTAATTTTACCAGCTTCGTTTTTACTTCCCCTTATTTTCCTGGGTCTATGCATAGAATCGAAATCGAGAAAATAATCTGCTGCTCCTTAGAGATCAATGGTTACTCTTCATGATTATATTTGGGTCCATAATCTATACAGGGTGAAATTGATATCATTAGCATCCTTTTAAACTAAGAGTCTACCCATCAAACTGAACAACTTTTACTATGGGACCAAACCGATCGGAGCAACAAAAAAATCTGCTGTTCCATACTATACTGCTATGCCTACTCAACTCAAATGTATGCTACAGCTGTTTTGTTTGTTCCCATAGTGAAAGTTGTTCAGTTTGATGGGTAGAATCTTAGTTTAAACGGATGCTAGTGATACCAATTTCACCCTGTATATAATTATAGCCTATGGAACATCCGATCTTATTTACGATTTCGCTGTTTGCTCCATATTGAGAATTGTTCAGTCTGGTCTGGAATAGTCTGAAGCCTCATCAAGAAATGTAACGTATTTAATTTTATAACTTGTATACTTGCACTCTTTTTTTGTTTTTTTGTTTTTATTCATAATGGGTTTGCGCTTGGCTTCAGCTCACCAGATGGAAAGTGTAGATGAAGCCGAGGATGTAGCGCGCTCGCCCAGGAAAAGCCTATTTACTCTTCTTTTAAAAATATCCTGATTGTATTTGCTTGGGAAAACAGACGCAGGGAGAGAGTACTCTCTCTCGTCCTTATATCCTCAGAATCAGACACGATCAGAGCGACGGATGTAGCCATTCTAACCAGTAGCCAGACTGTGTGAGCATCAGAGATGATTATCGTTGCCAGAAGGGATGAGAGGCATCTTACGACACGCTAACCTGCCTATGCATTTATCACGAACTTTAAATTTATCTGACGGGTAGTCAAGAAAGGCCTGTAGTGGAACGCATACTGAACAACTTTCTCAAAGGAAGATAAGAGAAATACGCAAAAAAATATTTCTACTTTTCATACAAATGTTCGATCAGTATTTTGTTTGCGAATTTCCTTATGAAAAGTTTTTCAGTATCATAGGTACATGACCCCTTAAAGTAATTGAACTGTTTACCCTGTATAGGCTGATTGATGATGATTTTGTCAAGAAATCTCCGGAGAAAATCCTTTGGGAATTATAGTCGTAATATTCAATGGTCAGTTTAGGGTTCGTACCAACATTCTGACATCGACTGTCGAAGATTTAGGTTATTGTGAGCCACAGGTGAGTTTAGTTCTAATTTTAGTTAAAACAGTTATGAACAGCGTGGTTGTGGATAACAAAAACGACCCAAATAACCGAGTGTTTGATCGTAAAACGGGCGGGATCGGCCTCTCCCGTTTTATCCCGGAGTTGATCGAGGAGCGTGCGCGTCGCGTCGCCGTCGCCGCCGCGCCGGCTTGCGTTTGCACATTTATTATCAGCTAATATAATGTAAATATTTTGAAAAGTAATCATAACAGTGTCTTAGGATTAGATGGTGAAAGAAAAACATTTGATATTGAGTGCGTTTTATTGAAGTGTTATGTGTATAGTGTATTAATATTGTTTTATTTTGACTTTTCGTGTCAGTAAGATAATCTTATATTTTAGAATGCATCCACATGAACGTAAAGAACGTACATAAACTCACGATCAATGTTTTTTTTTATTAAGGTTGGGTTTGCTCTTGACCTCAATCCAGTCCTCAGGACGAAGATGGGTTCGAAGATGTAGCGAGCTTACCCAGAAGAAGCCTATTTCAGGGTGGTCAGAGATTTGCTACAATTATCAGCATTTACTCGTAGTTGTAGTCAAGGCTCACCTTTCACATATTCAAGGTTTCAGGATTGAATGACGTCCAGTCCATGCTACTTCAAAATTGTTAACTAGTTATCTTCTTCTTTATACATTTCTACCGTTCTTTCTACCTCTTCTTCGTTCTTACCATATTCCCATATTTTGGGGTCTGTTCTCCGCGTTCTCAAGCACCAAGATGCTCTATCTTAAGTTGTCCGTATCTCCAGCTGTGCCTATAAAATATAACTCATAACCTAACGAGGTCTTTCCTTATGAAAGTAAAATAATTACGAGTATGATCGATGTAGAAACCGTCTGTGGAAATTGTCTATGCATATCCCTATCCCAGTGGGATACAAGCTTGAACATAACATGATATAATTAACGCATCGAGTAGTTCTGAAGATATTCAGTATTGGTGAAAATTATATCAAACGCAGCGATATAGCAACTAGTTATAGAGATATTATGTCTGGCAACATTGACTTACAGGTATAAAATATCGACAAAGACACTAGAATTCGACTATTCTCCAATCTACAAAGCCAGGGCGTTTAAACCCAAAACCATGAACGATTACACGCCATAGTATTTGTGTGTCAAGCCGTGACATCCAGGTGACGTCATAGGGTGACAGTGTTCAGTGACGTCACGGGAGGCAGGTCATCATGTCGAGGAGGGACCGCGAGCGCGGGGACTTCGTCCCACCTCCACCCAGCAAGTGTGCCAAGGTTTGTACTAGTCTGATTAGTTATATTATATGCTTTTATTTTTATTATTTGGGAAAGTACTTACCCAGATCTTTCAGGTCATGTAATACCTAACTGAAAATTTTCATTACAACCGCAGATAATTTTTTTTTTGATACCAATGTCAATGTCTTAATGAGCTGTTTTGCTCCTAAAGTAAAAATAATATTTATGAACCATCTCTGAAACCTAATTTGGGTTTCAGAGATGGTTCATGATCGCTTCAAGAACGCTTTCGTCAAGTTTCATCAAAATCAACATGTTTTTTTGTGGGAATATGCCATGAACCTTAAAATACCTGTATCTTTACTTTTTTTTTTGTGTCTTGTGTCAATTATTACTGCATGTTGGGGATACAGTGACTTTTAATAAAAAAATTGTTGTACTTATAATTATTAGCAACAGGCAAATGATTGCGTTAGGTTTCAAGGTCAAAATCCTCTATAAAGGTGCAGATCCAACGGAGTCATTAATAAGAATGAATTATATTTCATTTTTATTATTATTGAAATTAAAGATTGAAAAAGTCGGGCGGCGAGCGGGATTCGAACCCACGACCTGCCTTTCCGGGGCATGCTCCTCTCCAACAGAGCTGTCGGCGCCCCGCAGGCCACGACGATTATTGTCTTTAATAGTCCTAGTCGTTATGGAGATATTTTAAGGAAACGCTGCACTTTGGGATGGAAGCAAGCCGCTTTGCACAGTGATAGTAGGGACCAAAATAAGCGATTTGACCCGCAGCAGCGCAACTTTCATCCCTTAGGATAATAGATGGCGCCACTTCATTAAAAAAAACTTTGAAAAATTCTACAAGCCAAACGGCTTCACCGATTTCTATTATTAATGTGTCAATCGAAAGAATATTTATTAGTTTATGATAAAAAAAATAAAAAATAAAAATATCTATAATGGCTGCAAAAAGCCATGCATTTTTGTAAATTTTTTAAAGTTATTTTTCCGTTTTTTCTTAATAACATTAAAAAAATGTATGAATTGGGTATATTAATAATTATTCACATTGTTAATAAATCAATAACATGTTTAGTAAAAAAACTGCATGTCAATATCTTTAATAGTTAGGAAAATATTTAAGATTACATAAGCAGGTAAGGCGCGCCCCAGTCTTAGTAATTATGCAAAAATTACTCAATTTGGTACTGGAAGCAAGCCGCTTTGCACAGTGATGGAAGGGACTAAAATAAGCAATTTTACCCGCAGCAGCGAAACATTAATCGTTTAGGATAACAGATGGCGCCACATAATTCAAAATTCAAAATTCAAAATTTTTTATTCAAAATAATATCATATAGATAGCTTTTTGACGTCATTTTTTGACTCTACCACCGCGTCGGAAGGTGTTCCGTTGAGAGAAGATGCGGCCAGAAACTCTACAACACACATCTTTTAAACAAAACAAAGTGTACAAAGTACAATTAAAATACAATATTGCATTACATAGTGTAAAATTGTCAAGACCAGACATTTTGGTCATTCAAATAATCATCGAGTTTATAGTAACCTTTTTTACAGAGGACTTGTTTAACATATTTCAACAAACTTCAAAAAATTATAGAAACTAAACGGCCACACCGATTTTAATTATTTAGGTGTCAAACGGTTCGACTTTTTATGTTTAAATTTAAAAAAATTAAATACTCAATTATTTGTAGAAATAGAAAGTGCAAAAATAATAAAATATATAAAAAAAATGAAAAATGTCATGTTTTCACTAAACTACGTTGAACAATGTATGAAGTGTGTTTTTTTCTTTGTCTAAAATTAGACAGATCTATTTCGAATCTAAAAGTGAAAACTGCATCGAAATCGGTTTAGTAGTTATGTAGATATTTCTAATTTCTGCCGATAAACGTCCACTAAACGTTGACGTAGGCCCCCTCAAGGATCGCCAAAACAACTGGTTCTGCACTACTCTCATCCAAAAGGTACCCACTATCATCACCGGATCGTCGGTTCACCTAGTGGAGGCCTACCCACGGTACATTTTCCGGTACGCGACCTCGCGGTCGCCGGTCGAGAACTTTTCTGCCCCATCAGCATCGGCCAGCTGTTCTGCGAGCAATATGCCCAGCCCATTGCCACTTTAGTTAGCAATTCTTCGGGTTGTGTCGAATACATTTCTGATTTGATTTAGAAAGGGAAACTCCGAGCTTAGCCCTCTAGCCCATTGCACTTTGGTTGACTTGCAGCCTTCAAACTATGCCTTCATTTAGTATTATAATAATAATATTAGTATAGCCAGGTATTGTAGTTGGTGATTGGTATTGTAGTTGTGGTGTATGAGTTTAGATTCCGGTACTTTAAATGTACTAGATAATTTGTGTGACAATGTCCAAGATATTTATTTATAGCATTTCAAAATTTTATAGGTAGGTACTTTACTTACGTTTGATTCCCACAGACGCTTTTGCAGAATATTTTACACTGCAAGGTGCAAGGTTGGTCGACGTGTCGGCAACTACAGCGTATTGAGTCCGTCGCAGCCTCATTTATAAGTACATTGGTCGGAGAATGTTTTCAATTTAATAGTTCCCATCCCATGCCTATCTTTTTATGATGATGTAACAAGACCTCCTAAGGTAAGATGGACTCCACAATGGTCAAAAGTTGCAATTTGTCAGAATTATCCCTCTTCGACTAACTAAATACGCTTGTAAATCAGGCTGCGCACAATGCACTGACCATTGTATATTTTAACTACTGTGAAGTCCATCCACCTTAAGAGCTCTTGTTACATCCCTAAAAAGATGGGCATGGGATGGGAACTATTAAACAGAAAATATTCTTCAACCAATTCGCTTAGAAATCAGGATGTGACGGACACAATGCGTTGTGGTTGCCGACACGTTGACCTAGCTTGCACCCTGTCCTCTGCAGTGTAATAAAAATTCTGCAAGGGCGGCTGTGGAAATATTACGTAAGTTAATAGATATGATTTGAAATGATATACAAATATAATATACTTAATAAACTATGCTATTACATGGTCGCTCACTAAATTAAAGCCAAGTAAAAATGTTGTAAGTCACCCAAAGGCAATGGAGATGGCTATATAGATTGTCCCTGCGAGATCGATTAAGAAATGAAGAGGTCCATCCGCAAGAGAACTAGGGTAGCCGACAGCCCGACACAACCCGGAGAATTACTAACTAAAGTAGGAATGGGCTTAGCACATTGCTCAACGTACGGATGGGCGATGGGGCTGAAGAGTTCTCGAGTGGCCACCGCGCAGTCGCGTACCGGAAAGCGTATCGTGGATAGTCGTAATCGTAAGCGTATATCGTAAGCGTATCGTAATAAATCGTAAGCGTATCTTAAGGTGGACCGACGATCCGGTGAAGGTAGCGGGCACTCGTTGGATGAAGATAGTACAGGGCCGGTCCTGTTGTGGCGATCCTTGATTTGTGGACTTTTATCAGCAGAAATTAGAAATATTTACAAAACTACTAAACCGATTTCGATGCAGTTTTCATCTTTAGATTCGAAATAAATCCGTCTAAAATAAAAATACACACTTCATACATTGTTCAACGTAGTTTAGTGAAAACATGACATTTTAAAATTTTTTGTATATATTTTATTATTTTTGCACTTTCAATTTCTACAAATAATTGAGTATTTAATTTTTTTAAATTGAAACATAAAAAGACGAACCGTTTGACACCTAAATAATTAAAATCGGTGTAGCCGTTTAGTTTCTATAATTTTTTGAAGTTTGTTAAAATATGTGGCGCCATCTGTGATCCTAAACGATTAATGTTTCGCTGCTGCGGGTAAAATTGCTTATTTTAGTCCTTTCTATCACTGTGCAAAGCGGCTTGCTTCCAGTACCAAATTGAGTAATTTTTGCATAATTACTAAGACTGGGGCGCGCCTTACCTGCTTATGTAATCTTAAATATTTTCCTAACTATTAAAGATATTGACATGCAGTTTTTTTATTAAACTTGTTATTGATTTATTAACAATGTGAATAATTAAAAATATACCCAATTCATACATTTTTTTAATGTTATTAAGAAAAAACGGAAAAATAACTTTAAAAAATTTACAAAAATGCATGGCTTTTTGCAGCCATTATAGATATTTTTATTTTTTATTTTTTTTTATCATAAACTAATAAATATTCTTTCGATTGACACATTAATAATAGAAATCGGTGAAGCCGTTTGGCTTGTAGAATTTTTCAAAGTTTTTTTTAATGAAGTGGCGCCCTCTATTATCCTAAGGGATGAAAGTTGCGCTGCTGCGGGTCAAATCGCTTATTTTGATCCCTACTATCACTGTGCAAAGCGGCTTGCTTCCATCCCAAAGTGCAGCTTTGATTTCATAACGACTAGGACTATAAGGGACGGCAATGGCGACGGGATCTTTAATTTGATTAAGCTAGCATTACATACATGTAAAATCAATAAATTCGATTATTTAAATTGTAAACAGAATCATAAAAATTTACTACGATACCTATCATTCATCCAACTAACTAATAATTACTCATAAATTCATAGTAAATAAATGTTTGAATTGATTGAAATCTCAAATGCCAAGATTCCGTTGGATGTAAAGAAGCGCCTGTTTATGTTATTCTAGCAATAATATCGATCAACGAGCCTCAGTACGAGTCGATAGAGTTATTTTAGACTTACCTTGGAACTTCATAGTGGTATCGTATCGTTAGATATCACAACTTATACACAGGTAGAAACCACACATGATCAAACTACTTATTCATCATCATATTGCCATGTTACAGATGATTTGCTACTTACGGCACATACAATTTTAGTGTTTCTGTATCTCCAGTCAACTAACATTAGGTGCTGTTTAAACAGAAGTGACGTGGCGCGGACGTGACGTGGGCGATGTGCGGAAATATAAACCTTATAGTACGCAGCATAGCGTCGTTTGGAGAATAGGCTTGTTTCCACTAAGAATAAATCGGATGGCTTTGAGTTTCTAATGATTAACCTTGATAATTGGTAAACAAAAAAACAACTTTTCTATTAAAATAATAAAAGATTAATAAAATTTTTGGAAAATAAAATCGACAAAATGAGGCGTTTAATCACGTGACATTAAACACCAATCAGGAAGCGTGACGTCACGCCTCGCAAAACGAGCGCGAAACGCTATGTTGTGGCTGTCATTTTCGTATAAAGTGAACAGGTTATTTCGAGTTTTCAGCAATTATTGTTAAATTTATACAGTTCGTTTTTAGTTTAATAGAAGAAAGATAGGTATAATTTGCCATGGAATCAGGATTTAACAAAGCAAACAGCAGTAATTTGCCCAAAATTGACGCCGTTATGCTTGGCAAATTTTTTGCAATGAACGCCGACTTTTGTTCATCGGAATTCCGCAATGTCAAAACTTCTATGTAAGTATTATGTGAACAACACACAAAGTCTTATTTAATTAGCAGTTACCAGTCAGAGAGTCGCATTTACCTACTGTGAAATGAAAATACTTACATCAAAATGATCTTCACAGAAATAAATTGTGGAATCAGTTGATAAAGTAAGCGCATCTTGCCTCCTTGCCATTTTTAACCACTTTCTTCGTATTTGTTTATTGTTTGGAACGTATATGAATAATTTGTTTGGTGTTTTTATCGTTCTACTTTTACATTGGGGCACTATACAGTATTTATAATACGAGAAATTCATTATTTATTAAAAAACACAATTGACGTCATAAACAAACACGGCTACGGCTGTTTCGTTTGCGAGACGTGACGTCATTCAAGACGCCATGACAGTCTTGGCCTTTTTTCGCGGTCAATTTCAAATTCATTTCTAAAAACTCAAAATACTAATGTAAAAGACCTATTTTTCTTAAAATAATATATTTTTGGGGTGAAATAGATGCTAAGCTATAGTTTTAAACTATTTTCAAAATTTTGTCAACTAGCCTCGCGCCTCCACGCGACATCTTCCTTTACGTCTTCCTTTTCCTTTACGACAAAAACGACGCTATGCTGCGTACTATAAGGTTGAATATTATGTTACTTTGACTATCCCCCACCGCCACGCGTCTCGCGCGTTGGTAAAATTATCCGCCTGCGTAACACTTAGACAATTTAATAGGGACTCGCCTTGCGGTAGCATTTCCCCTCTGCCACGGTATTAGATCAATTAATCTTGCGCATTAACACCCAATTTATACCTTATCACTAAACGAGACAGCCTATAATAGCGAAACAATAATTTTGAACTTAGAACGTTTGGGGTTCACACGAGACTACTTTTCTTGATTTTTAACATTCAAAATTAGAATCTAAACTTATGGGGAATAAAATCCAATGTTGCGGATTTCATGTTACCTCGCCCCCCGCAAAAAGTGGCAGAAATGTTTCTTAGTAGAATGACACGCGTAACTCGTCCCTATTAAATTGTCTAAGGCGTAACATGACAGAGGTGAGAGCGAAACAGGTCACTTCTAAACGTCAAATTGGTGGTTATCTCCATAGAATCTCACTCTTTGACGTTTAGAAGTGACCAGTAGGCCTCGCATGCCACCCCCGAGAAAACGATAAAAATCGAGATGTGCCTCCATCCTTATTATTTTACGTATGCTAGAAAGAGCGCGCATGACGTTTTTCTCGTTTAAACGCTTTGTCGTGGGTGGCATGCTAGCCGTGCTGTGTCGCTCTCACCTCTGTCATGTTATGCAGGCAGATCATTGAAATGGAGATTAGGAAAATACAATTTCACTCAACAATCACCTGGACGTTTGATCGGTATTGAATTTGAAAACAAGCAAAAACATTAATGATAGACGATCACCACCTGGATAAATAAGTAATTTTTAGATTTTACGTGCGTAAAAGTGAGTAAATTGATGAAAATATTGCATAGGTACAGACGGCGACACATCAAGCTATACAAAACCAATATAAGCTAGACGCACGACGTTATAATTACTCTACCTGCGCGCGGCCAACTTATTTTGGTTTTGTATAGCTTGATGTGTCGCCATGCGTACATACATAAACTCACGACCGTAATAACTTTCGGGGTGGTCAGAAACATTGGTACAACTACCAACTGTAGCAATTTAAGTTTCAGGATGGAATTGCAATATTAAAATATTGCATATTTCATTGCATGAATGTAGAAAAAAATCTTCAAAATCGATATAGTAGTATCTGAATAAAACACCAAAATACGTTAATACGCGTCAAACTGGACCTTCCTTGTTTTTCCATTCGTCACCAGGTGCTCTACTACACGTGGAAGCTATGCTCGGTGGTGTTCTCGCACTTCGTGATGATCAGCCTGGTGGTGGCGTACTGCATCCTCGGGGCGGTCACCTTCGAGAAGCTCGAGGCGCAGAACGAGAGAGAGGTGACGTGTTCATTGTTATGTTGATACAACTCACCAATTGTATGGACAAGAGCAGTTGAAGTATAATATGGTGAAGTTAGTGAGATGTGCCATGTTTGGGTTGGATATATAGAACGTCATTGCAACTAAAAATATTATTTATTATTATTATTTGTGGTTTTGGGCCTTGACAGGCTTGCTAAGCCTGTGCCACGTAGACCATCGCTGGTCCTTTGTGATCGCCCTTTTTATAGTTCCTTACCAATCCCCACTGCGGCCAGAAATCGCAGTAGATTCTTGATCGGGACTAACAATATAGTAACAAGGAAGGGAAAGGTTCAAAAATGTAGGTTAGTGTGAGAGTGATTCCGATCTGGAATATCGATAAAGAATTACCATTCACATCCTACCATTTTCGAATATTTCCAAGTAAAGGATATGAAAATACATACGAATCAATCAATTAATCAATCAACTATACTTTATTATACACCAAAATACGATGTGACACAAAGCGAAGTGTAGGTCGTCCTGCGGGACGATTGGTTGACAACAAATATAAAGAGTCGCGGGAGCTATGTGGACGCGACATGCTCAGGATGGAGAAAGGTGGCATAAACAAATGGAAGCCTATACCCAGTAGTAAGTAGATTCTGGCTGTGGATAATGTTGATGAAAATACTTATATTACTTGTTGTATGAATGTGGATGGCTGTATAGGGTTAGGAGAGGACAACCAAAGAAGGGATGGATCAAATTGTGTGAAAGATGATATATAGAAGAAAAAAAGTAAACACTGAAATGGCGGTTTTAGAGATAATTTGAAAGATTATGTTATGACATATTGCACAGACAACAAATAATGATATAAAGTTTGTAAATGAACAGCACCCAGTCACTTGACTTCTGGGTGATACCCATCCCGCAAACCCATCAAACTGAACAAATTTTTCTATGGGAGCCATTGGAAGCACACCGATCGTAGCAAAAAAAAAAACAGCTGTTGCATACATTTGGATCCAGTATGGAACAGCAGATTTTTTTTACTACGATCGGTTTGCTCCCATAGAAAAAGCTGTTGAGTTTGATGTATAGACCAATAAGATAGACTATGATACAGAAGTGCTGGTTGCTGTTCATTTACAAACTGTATGAGCCAGATGATATCGATTTGTATACCTTTTAATGTGTAGAATAAAACTGCATCGAGGTTGCACTAGTTAATACAGTTACAGCAGCATCCGTCAAACAAGTACGAGTACAAAGAACAAAAGTGTTGCAGTTCTCAGGTGATGACAGGGCACAAGGGTTGTCAGCTGCCTGACTCTGAGTGAAATGTTTGAAACTATTGCCACGAACTGACAGACACGCTAGTGTTACGTTGTATTGTTTGGACGCATCTCAGCTGCGACTCAATGTGCCCATGTACTTTGGTTCTGCATATGACCTGCTTAATACGATTTACATTTTGATTATGGGTCAGGTCAATCAATCTTTTCCGGTGGATCAGTTTTGCAACAACTAACAAGATCTACTTTTTGAAGGGTGTAGTTATAACAAGATTTTATCAAGATTAAATTTTAGCAATTTATTGGTTTTAGAATCAAATAAAGTATCATTAAGGCTGATTAGTTTTTCATCCATAAGAAAGTCTCTGTCCCTTTTTGGAATTATGTAGGTATTATTATAATTATGATAGGTCCAGAACGTTTTGAAGACAGGTTCTTTTTTTTCTTTTTGTGGAGAGTAGAGTCGTCCTTGCTTGGTACAAAAGCATAGTTATCTGTGTAGAGCTGTTACGTCATATCCAGGTTCTTTTCGAGGTCATACCTTTATTAGTACTTAAAGAACATCCACCACGCCTTACACAATTTATGCTGTAATCTTTGTTGTTGGCTCAAATCCTAATCCTATTATCTTACTGTGGGATGAGAAGATAAGTAAAATGAACGGATGGGCTTTACGTTACGCGAACATTTCATACGAGAAAATGAAGTTAAAACAATTGCCACTTATGTTCCCGAATTAAAATTTTTTTATAAGGCGGCTATCTAGCGGCTATGGAAAAAAATATTATTTTGTTGCGTTTTGTAGCCATAGCCAATTTTCATACGAATAAGCTAATAGTGAACCGTGCTTCAAATGCACACTCAAAAAGTTAGTTAAAGTTAATTGCTAAGTTCCTGAGCACCTAAAGGTTCCAAAGAGCTCTAAATTGTAAATGTTATGTGTTTTTTGTTCAGGTGAAGATGAACATATCACAGATCCGGAGCAACACAACGGAGAGCCTGTGGCGAATGACCAACACCTCGCTGCTCCTCAACCAGACCAACTGGACCTCCGGTGCTGTGGATATGCTCAAGGTACAGTAATAGACCTTAGGGTTCTGTGACAGTGGCATGCACTGCGATGCATGTTGTGAGTTAGAAATGTAAATAATGACAAGTACCAATTTCAATTTTTTTGACATTGTTTTCTTCAGAACGTTCACGCCACTCTAACTTCTTTCTTAGGGCAAGCGGGTCTTAAAACCCGCAACCGAATTCAAACAAAGAGGAACAATAAGAATATTGTAGATATTCAATAATTATTATAGATTTAATTAGAAGACACCACAAACGTACAATTCAGTTCAAACGTAAAAATTACAGCAAAATCTTTAATCCGTTTCTCCTGATTCATAATGTCAGACACGCAAACTTTTGAAGTAGGCGAAGTTTTTGGCATCTCTGAAAGAGATTACGGTTGTGCATTTTTGTATGTATAAGTACCTACCTTGTATATAGCGAAATGGTGCCCTACAGGATTTCGAGAACGCAATTCTGATGGAGATGAAGGTGCGGGGATGGGACGGCAACGAGAACCCGGATCACATCCAGTGGACCTTCACCGGGGCTCTGTTCTACTCCATCATCGTGATCACCACTATAGGTCAGTTATACATCGAGAAACAACACTTGGAGAACGCGATCCTGATGGAAATGAGGTGCCTTCACCGGGGCTCAAGGTTTTGCGTTGTAGAGAAGATGCGGTCAGAAACTCTACAATAATTTCAAGGTGGATTTGAACTTCTCATTTCCATACACAATACAGAACTCGATAGTTTCGACAAATCGGATACTTTGGCGCTACAATAGATAACTCGTATGAACAGAAAGTCTTGGCTACATTTATCAAACAGCGAAATTTTTCTTCAATCATTACTTGTCTCATTAAAACGCATAGCGAAACGTCGGCAGTCGCTCTGATCCAGTATACCTCATATCACGTCGTCGTCGGTTGCCTCACGGACTCCTGGCTGACTGCCAGACGCATTCGCACATTAATCACTATTCCTTTTTATTCCCATTCTAACTAGTTTATTTTTACAATTTCTTCGACAGATTCATGACGGGAAGCTATAAATAATATTGAATATAAATAAAAATGAGTTTGTTTATTGTAATATTTTCCAATGAGTTTATTACAAATACACATTGTAAACTGGTAAATAATAATATATTATTATAAACAATTTCTTGATATAGGTACTGAACGTAATTTTTTTTATAAAATCTATTTTCTATTCAAACACATAAATAGGGGGTCATACCTATTTTGTGAGTTTTCGAACCGATTTTTGATAACCAAATTATTACATGTAATATATATAGTTCGCATAACAGTAGGTACGTTCTTTCTGCAGGGCATCTAACCGTTGAAAACACGATTCTATTAAATTTTCTCGATAGAAAAGAGGAACAAAGTATGCTCGATTTCAGATTTATAACCAGTTTTACAAGAATCACCCTACACCATTTCTTCTGAATATACCATCATTTGAAAGGTAAATAATTATAGCAGGGCTTCTACCCGATGGATTTTTCCCTAAACACCCAAGAGAAAAGATATTGATGAACAATACGTTTTTTTGCGATCTTTCTTTAAATTGAAGCGGGATAGCTAATTGAAAAAGTTTGTTAGAAAGAGAGGCTTGCTCTACTAATACCAAGCCGGAATGTCTCACTCATTAATATTATTTAATAGATACTTGCATATAGATTTGTAACTTTATGTGTTTGAATAGAAAATTGATTTTCTTTAAAAAAAAACACAGTACTGAACGACCAGGAAAATAATTCCGGTTGTCAATCTGGCAGTCAACCTGTACACGCGGGTATACAGGGTGAAATTGATACCATTCTAAGTCTATCCATCATAATAATATAATCGAGTAGGCGTTGCAGTTTGGTATGGAACAGCAGATTTTTGCTACGATCGGTTTGCTCCCATAGAAAAAGTTGTTGAGTCTGATGGGTAGACTCAGTTTAAAAAACGTCTTAAATGTACCTGTTCTTTGCAAATAATTAAGATTCGATTCTTCTCCTTATCGTGTGGGCAGCAAGCCCTGGTGTCTGAGTTTTTTCAGACCTCTTTACCATGCTTTACGGCCACTGACGTGATTTTTATGTAACGACTACTGTCACCAGAGATAGTAGCTGGGACCAACGGTTTAACGTGTCATTCGAAGCACGGAATCATATTTCATTTCAGACAATCAGGTGATTCAGCCTGCAATATCCTAACCAACTGGGGAAAAACGCACAAAGTGACACATATCACTAGGTGTTCCCGTGGGAATCGAACTCACGACCTGCGATTCAATCCAAGATTCGATTCTTAAGTTGATTGATTGATAGGAGACATAGATACCTATTGTCGATCCAAAACGATGGTGCTGGCTATCTAGCGAGGCAACGTAGCCTTTGGACGGGATATGATTCAGGGCGGTTTATTTGTTTAGTTTAATATACTGTGTAGATTATTTTAAAACATATTTTGTTTTAATAACGTGTTTAATAATCTTAATTCTAGTGTTGCTTAATTATTAATTTCCTATTCAAATTTTTTTTTTCAAACTATTGTCGTGCATGGTATATCGGCCTAGCATGAAAAGTTTAGTATCATTAACCTTTAAACCACATACTCTACTCATCAAACTGAACAACTTTTACTATTGGGAGCAAACATGTCGGAACAAAAAAATCTGCTGTCTCATATATTTGAGTTGAGTAGGCGTTGCAGTGTAGTATGGAACATCAGATTTTTTTTGGTCCGATCGGTTAGTTCCCATAGTAAAAGTTGTTCAGTTTGATAGGTAGAGTATGTAGTTTAAAGTTTAATGATACTTTTCCTTACACCCTGTACACGTATTGACAACAACGAATGTTTTTGTTACCTAGGTCTTTTCCTAATTATTCATTATCATCAACCAACATATTAACATAACATAACATAAATATTCTTCATTTGCACACCAAAAACATACAGCAAAGAAATCAGAATACAAAGAACGGGGTACTAATGGTGTTCTTCACAAAAGCGATTTAATCCAGACAACCATGGACCAACCAATAATTATATCAGCCTTGTTATTTCTGACTTTACATGGTGTTGGGGGTAGTAACTATTAAATAATCTGTGGTTGGGGTAAACAGTTGCATTATTTTAAGCGTTGATTGTACCCATGATACTGAACAACATTCCCAAAGAAACATAATAGGAAATTCGCATTAAACTATTTGGACTTTCCATATCAAATGCAATTTGCTTATCGAACGTTTTTATGAAAAGTCGAAAAAAGAATTGCGAATTT
The DNA here is from genome assembly GCA_922987775.1 of Agonopterix subpropinquella. Taxonomy (NCBI): domain Eukaryota; kingdom Metazoa; phylum Arthropoda; class Insecta; order Lepidoptera; family Depressariidae; genus Agonopterix; species Agonopterix subpropinquella. The sequence goes on from OV277705.1 coordinate 23,617,594, forward strand.
CCTATATGTTTTTTAGGAAAAGTTGTTCAGTATCATGGGTACAATCACCCCTTAAAGAAATGCAACTGTTTACACTAACACCCTGTAAAGTCAATCAATCACCATATCAATTATTGAACTTTCTGCCACTGAATCTACCAACGAGTGTCTACATAATTATCATTTTACGTCCATAAATTAAAAACTCCACTGTTACAAAAGTCACGTAACTCTTAATTCACTACGATGTCACGAAACAAGACGCATCAAAAAGTCAGCCATTTTTATCATAAACATAAACACCGGTATTCTCTCCTTATCCCCGATCTTCTTCCTTGTAGTCGTTCGAATGGGAACATCCGTGGTTTCACCGAATTGATCATCATCGAAGCCTTGCTTGCGGTAGCGCAGCCTTGGTTTCCGTGGTTGTTGTAGTCGAGGCGCTCGCGTGGCACGAGTTGTTCCACGAACCCGTCCCTGTCTAGCAATTTTTACATCCGTACACCCTGTGGTACATAGTTCTCTCTTGGACTTTTGTGCCCCTTCATTTGACATGTTTTCGCGTCTTGACAGTTTTCTCTTGGAATGTAACGTCCTCTTCTTCATTCCTTGTCTTACAATTAACATTTCTCTTTTGGACCGTAGGGCCCCATTAGGCCCAAGTCCTGTACTGAACCGTTTTCTCAAGAACTTTAGTGCCTCGTCGATCGTCCTTTGTCCATTACTTGAGTTTTCTCCCTTGGACATTGATAGACCCTCATTTGTCCCAAGTCCGGTACTGAATCGTTCTCTTATGGACTTTAATGACTCGTCAATCGTCCTTTGTCTATTACTTGAGTGTTCTGTCTTACACAGTGACCCCTCATTTATCCCAAGTCCGGTACTAAACAGATCTCTCTTTGACTGAGGTGCATTATTGAATCCAAGACCGGTACAGAACCACTTTCTTTTGGACCATGGTGTCAAATCATTCTTTTCCCGTCCAGTATTGAACAGTTCTCCTTTATTTTGTGGCACCCTCTCATTAATCCCGCTTACGCTATTTAATGGTTCTCTTATTGACCTTGGAGCAGCCCCATTCTTCCCATTCATACTACTTAACAGTTCTCTCTTAGACCGTAATGGTATGACGCGGACATCCCTAGTAACTAGTGGTTCTCGCTTCGAGTTCACGGTCCTCACCCGGATAACCCTGGTGATCTTAAATGATCGTTTGGCCCTTGGTGGTCCGAGATGGTGGACCCTGGTGTTAGGGTTGGTGTGCTCGTCCAATATTTTGTGGTCAACGTCTTTACCGAGGGGATTTTTTTGAGGATTTCTTTCGTTGCGTTTGCATTGAGTTTTCGGCTTTAGCTTTAGTGGTGCACTTTCTGTAAAATTTTGAGAGATAATAAAGTTTCTGACATAAATGAGATGAGAATATTATTGATAATAAAAGTTTTAAGAACAGATTAAGACAAAATAAACTATTTGCAACTTACCTCAGGAGATTACTTTGATGAAGAAACTACTATAGTATAGGCTACTGAAGATAATATGAAAGAAAACATAGAACACGAAAGTTACTTAAAAACGTCATCGTTTTATTTACTTAAAACAATAATTATGCAATTTCTTTAAAGTTATTAACAAACTTACAAACAAGTGGTAACTGGAATTAGTACGATGTCTAGCAGTAAGCCTTGTCGTACATTAAACTAGAAACTAGATGTTAGATAACAAACTACCATAATATTTACATTTACCGGCGGCGGCGCACGCGCTCGACGTGCATAAACAACTGCGATCGATTACTATACATAAGTTACTTCATTAGTCATCACATTACATATCACAGATACTTATTTACCGAAGTATCTTGGCCCTATGATGCCGGTGGGACCACCTGGACCCACGAGCAGCTGCCTGCCGGGACCAATCACACCAGTGGGGCCACCGGGCCCAACCAACACTCCTGGCCCTGACTGGCGCCCATATCCAGGCCCGATGATTCCAGTAGGGCCTCCAGGTCCCGATAGAACTCCTCTTCTTCCCCCTCTGGGCCCGATAATACCGGTCGGTCCACTCGGTCCGGTTAAGACTGGCCGCTGACCGTATGGTCCGATAAATCCTGTAGGACCTCCTGGACCGACGAGCACGCCTCTTTGAGCTGACTCACTTTGCCCCGCATCGGGCCGGGGATTGATATTGACTGGTTCAGGTCCAATTATACCGGTCGGACCATCGGGGCCGACTAGTACTGCTGGATTCCGTTGTTGGTAGATCGGTCCTTTCGGTCCGATGTTTCCATTAGGACCTATACGATCATCTGGGCCCTCTGGAGTGATCAGCTGGTGCGCGTGGGATGGACCGACCTGGCCCGTGGGCCCGCCGGGCCCGACCAGCACTTCTTGTCGATTGGGCCCGAAGCGGCCGTACCCGCCGACGTCGCTTGGATGAGAGAAGGCTCCTTCAGAATTAACTTGTCCAGGAAAGAGCATGGGACGTTCATCTTCAAGCTCGTTAAAGACTTCTGAAAGACGATTAAAGGATTGAAAAGTATTTTACTTTAATCAATCGATGTATTTATTTGTTTGGTGTGAAATAAAGTAAACAGGATGTAACAAAACTCCCTAGTAATACTTACAAGGGGGTGCTTCAGACCATCAAACTGAACAACTTTCACTTTAGAGCCAACTTCGAAATCATGAAAAAAATCAGCTGTCCCATAATTATATTGGAGTCCAGTTGGTACCTCAGTCCAGTTGAAACTGATTTTTTTACGCGATTTCGAAGTTGGCTCTATAGTGAGAGTTGTGCAGTTTGATGGTCACAAGCACCCCCTTTGTATAGGGTGAAGGGTTCTTCTTAATATGCTGACGGTTTCTTAAAAGGATTATCAAACTAAACAACTTTCTTTATGGGAACAATGACGAAATTTCATACAAAACTGCAATCCTACTCAATCTAAATGTGCAGATTTTTCGGCGTTGTGCACTTTTTGGGATGGGTAAAAAATTTTAAACTCGCGTCAGGATTGTGACGTCATGTCACCCTGATCGAAAATTCGGAAGACAAAAATTGGTAAGACGATAACGTAAGATTTTATGTTAAACTCGCGTCAGGACGTTCCTAAGACTTCTCTTTCGTAATTCGTAAGAGAAGAGATCTCTTAGTTTTCACTTCTGGTGGCACTCCCGGAGTGCATCCCGTTGTTTTTTTTGTGATTTAATTAGATTTTGGTCCCATAGAGAAAATTGTTCACTTTCATAGTCTGATCATTCTCTTAAAACCGTCAGCACAGTAAGTTGGACTATGTATAGGGACTTTCTTAAATAGGGTGACGGTTTTTAAGGGATGACCAGACAATAAAACTGAACAACTTTTTCTATGGGACCATGATATCAAAAAAAATTATATGCTGTCCCATAAATTTCGGTCGAGTATGTTTGCAATTTTATATGGGACTGCAGATTTTTTCCACGATTTCGATGTTGGTTCCATGGAGAAAGTTGTTTAGCTTGTCGCTCTGATCATGATCATCCCCTGAAAAAACCTTCAAAATATTAAGAAGGAGTCTGTGTTAGATTTATTGTATTTCTATTAAAAAATGTATTTACCAGAATTTTGTGGATAAACCGTATTGGGTCGTTTGTAGCAGCATAGGGATTTCCCAGAGCCACATGCTCGCTGAAAGAAGAAAACAAACAACCATTTTAAGGCTACTCCTCCCATCTGCAAGGCTCTCTTTCTTACAAGCAAACTTTTGCAATTAGCCATCCCGCTTCAATTGCGCGGCTCCGGTCAGAATTTTCCGTTTTCTTTGAAAACCTGTATGATTTTATACGAATTTTCAAAAAATAAGAAAACCACATCATTTTATATTGTATTGTGAAGAATATTGTAAATTTTCATATTCTTCTGATCAACAATGTAAGAGTAAAACGGTTACAACTGGAAAAAAAGAGGTGACTTTGGAGTCGTTTTTCTTCAGTTTTATTAATTAAAATAGATTTCGAGAAAAACCACATCACTTCTCATATCCTGTAGATTGTTCAGTTTTGTTTTCTGCTTAACAAGTGCCATAGTTAATGTATAAAATGGTTACAAAGTTACTCAAAACCGGGCGGACGCCCCTTAACATAATCTCTTCACTGTAATGGCAATTTACTGCAACGTTAATCACACGGACCGCGACACAATACCTTAAATACGTATTGGGAACTTAAGAGGCTCCCCATAAGTAAATGCTGGCTCTGGCCATATTTTACTGGTTTTTAGAAGCTATCTTCTCATTATTTGAAAGACACACAAATAATTGAAAAGTGTAGCGATATTCTTCAACACCTCGGCTTTATTTGCTATAGATCATATTTCTTATTTTTCTATAAAATAATATGAAACCTGTGTTCAAAGGAAAGCCTAAATATTGGAAAAAATCTGTATTATGTCCATCTACTTTTTAAGTTGAAGTCACATTTACTTGAGACACACACCTTTGTGTAGACAATATTAAGATTTAAAATTGCTATTTACCAATTTTTTTTTAAGACCAATAGGTAGTTTATGAGTTAATTAGATAATTGTTAAATTTGGGGCGAATTCTTATGATTTTAGAATGTGATTTCCTTGGATTAGAAGGCTCCACTGTAACATAATGAAGGACAAGCCAGTCAAAAATAGGTATACCTACTAAAATGACGTAGTTTAGTAGAGGTGAGGTGGCTCTGAAAGAGTCAAGATCGTTCGGTCAGGGAAACCCCTTAAGTAATAGTATGATTGAATGGCATTGAATTGTACGATTCTTACATGAGAGTCGGCACGCGGGTTGCAGTCTTTCGTCGAGATGCACTTGCAGTACTGCAGAGAGTCCAGTGTACCATCAGAATCATGATACTGCCTGGAAGATACAAAAATAAAAAAAAAATTCAAGACACGGAAGGATGGCGTTACAATCGCGCCAATTTTGCTGTCAGATTGAAAGTTTTTTTTTATCCCTTAATGAGCGTTTTTCTTTTCTTTTTTAATTTTAGTTCCTAAAAAACTCGACAGATGACATGATTATCGCTGCATAGAGACGTAGGCCTGATCCTGTCAAAATCATGTCAAGACTGTGCCTGACTTTTTTTAAAGGCTGAGCCCATACAACAATGTCAGACGTAAAAAATTTTATATTTTCGATTAAAATGATACGTAAATAATAAAATATTAAATCAAAAGAAGAGTTGGCATCTTTTTGATCATCTTCTCCCTCTTTATTATTTTAAAGAAACACATTTTGATATTTTGACTTTTATTCGCACAGACCGTAACGCCATCTATCGATCCACTAGAAAACCAAAAGAAAAACGCTCATTTTAGGGAGCATTTTGTTAATTCGTTAATAGGATTACGAAGGTGTGATGGAATTGACACTTTGAATTAATCGACTTTTTGTGCAGTTAATGCTCATTCTACATATAAAAATCTAGCATTTTCGGTGATATTGCGTATTAATTGGTAGTGCACAATTTACTCATTGGCAACACCACCTGTCAAACTTGATGCAAATCATAAACAAAAAGCAAGCTTTTTTCTGTCAATGTGACAGATTTGTCAGCAATTTTAATAATGCCATCTAGTGAATTTTCGATTTACTAGTCTTGGAAATTAACATATTGACATACTCTTAACTTACTCTTAACATATTGAACCTATATTTAAATAGATAATCCCAAGGATTTATGATACACCAATCATAAATCCTCAATCACATCATCAGTAATTACTGTACAATGCATGCTAATGCATTACGATGCTGATATAGCAAATCAAGGTCGTTGATGTCTTATAAAGAATTCAATATTCAGATTCCTTATCTGAAGGATATCCGGAATCCTCCTTTACTATCAACACAGTCATTGTCTTAATTTCAGGGTCATCATTTAACCTAAAACAAAGCATCGTTGTCGTAATTATACTCTTACCTTCTTCCCTGATTGCTGACAGGATAGACCGATGAGCTGTCGACCCTATATGACTCCTGATGGGGTTCAATCCTGACGGGGTACCTGCCGGCGCCAGGAGGCCTATTGTAGAACCCATCAGTGTCTGAAGGCTGCTCGAAAGGGGGCTCGTCTGATTGGATGTTCTTATCACGGTTTCTGAAATAATTACAACTTGAAATAATAATGATGAATTTAGGAATCGCATCGCACATCATCATGTCACTATCATTACGAAATACGTAATAAATATACATGAGCTCATGTCCGCAGTCCCTTAAGGGGTACAAATAACCATTGCTACAACTACCGAAGCATTTCAGATTAAAGCGCAACGATGTATAAATAATTATATTATTTGCTGTTTTGAGACAAATAAAAAACGTTTATTGATTTATTTTTATTTTGTATGTGTGTTCGAATCAAATCACCGAACAAAAAATTCGTATATTTCGACCAAATTATTTTGTGCTTTTTAAAAGCTTGGACTTATATCGTCTTCAATAATTTTACCGTCTGTACTTATAAGGGAGATGACCTTGGAAAATCTTACCATCAAAATGCCAGCTCTGTTTATATTGTTGGGTATAGTTAAGAGTATTTAGTGGTTACCGTTTACGACTTTGACCCACAAACCAGGTCACTATGGAGTAATTCTACCGAACTCATTTCGTCAACGCATTCTTAACTAAAGTAAAAGTAGTATTTACATAACACTGATCAATTGACTGATTTGTTACTGTAAAGGTTTAGTAACTATTTTCAATTGGTCTAAGATACCTAGTCTTTTTGTCAAAGTACTATAATGTAATTCGGTGCAAATGTTAGATCAAAAATCAATTGAACTATGTTGGCTAAGAGTGAGTCATGTTGCACTGTGAGTATGAAGTAACAATTCGATAGGAAATCATTATCGTTCGACTTAGAAACGTTTTTGGGAATACCAACGTTTTGTAACTTTTAGGTTTATTTGTAACAAGCAAAGTATTTGGAGTTGGGTAAACAGGAAAGTATGACCTGCTTTGGAAATGCCAGAGATATCGTTGAGAATATTATTATGTTAGTAAAATATCGTGAGGAAACCTGCATACGCTGAAGAAGAAATTCTGATGCGTATCAATGCGTATGCAATCCGCATTGGGCACGGTGGTCTAACGCCCATACACCCCACTAGAGGATAGGTCTGTGCCATGCAGCTCTACTTAAAAAGCTTACGACACTAAGAAATCAAATAAGGAAGCAAGTAATTCAAAAATACCCGATTCCATACAATGCTTCAACTACCAACCGCCACCAGTAAAGCATGCAGTTACAACTGTATCGGTATACCAAGGTACCAACCTTGATATTCCCATGAGCTAGGTGGTCAGCCTTTTGCCCACAGAATAATACACATAGTCGTCTCGATTACTCTCTCGGGACGAAATATGGGTGGCCTAAAGTTGCTTAACTAGCAAGTGAAACAAAAGCAAACAAAAATTGTCCCGGAAATCGTTTAACTGCGGTTAGCTTTTCGCGAATAATAACAAAAACATTACTAAATGGAACCTCCTAGTAACCTTGATTTCTCCAAAGGGAAGAGGTGCAGTGTTTGATCCTTACCCAGGATTTCACGATAGAAAAAATTGCAAATGAAGACCAATTTATGAAGCTGTGTTTAACACAAACATGCAATTAAGGCGTCCTCAACGTATTAGCCATGAGAAAATAAACACATACACGTGCAGCAACGCATGTCTCAACAAAAGTGAACTATTTCAGAGCAAATTAGATGTAACCAAGTCTTCGGAAGCAGTGACGCAAGCGCCATTCTAGTGTCAGTCCTTAATGAACGAGGTGTGGGATAATAGCGGTATTGTATCGCTACAGTGTGTGCTCGATGTCGGCCAAGGCGCCGAAACCTGACCGACTGGAACGTTGCATGCTGCAGTGCGTGCAATTATGTAATTTATTAAGATAAGTTAAGGTTTAATTCGAGCTGTCATCGGTGACCCTCGGAACATCCGTGCTGTTTGCTGGTTTCCCCAAAATATCTTTCTGAGTGGTTTGTGGTGACAATGTCACTGGAAATACCCACCCATGAACTTTGATTATAAAGTATAATTTGCAATGATATTGTCAAGAGACGAAAACCGGCATAGCTTTTAAAACAAGGCAAAACAAACGATATTTGTAACAATATTATCGTTGGGCAGAACAGCGCAGCGTAGTGTCAAGAAACATTCACACAAACACTAATGATTTGAAACCTACGCAGAATATTTTGGTGAAATTAGAGGAACCCAGCTTAAAATGGTCAAATCTATCTCGAGTCCGTCGGATTTGCATTTGAAAGAGGAGGATTTTGACATTTAACACGACATCATTCCATCTTGGAACCCTCAGTATGTCAAATATGGTTGGCACCTATTAGTGGCTAGATTTCTGTTCAATTCTTAAGGAATTTTACAGTCCCAAATATTAATTTATTTTATACCACAGAACAGACACAATATATTTTAATTTACGCTATTGTACAATGGAGTTGGCAAAGACGTACTGATCGATCATCGCCACAATTATGTACACTTTTTTCACCTCGTTCCGATTCATTACAGTTTTTCATGGACTTTTGTCGGTTGAGGTTGCTCGTTGCGAAAAATTCTTGGTCTATGAGGTTGATACACACTGTTGTCTTTTTTTTTCAGATATCTTTCATTTGATCGTGAAATGTTCTCCTTGGACTTCCTTTCTCTATAAGGGTTGAGACACATTTGCCGACGATGACCGACGGCGGGCCCATACAAAAATGACATTTAGTATGGGAAGCAGTCCGCCATCGTCACCGCGTCGACGGCGGACGGCTTCCCATAGTAAATGACATTTTTGTATGGGCCGGCCGCCAGTCGAGTCACCGCCGGTAAATTTGTCTCAACCCTTATTGCCATATAGGGAGAAGATCCTTAATTCATTTGATCATGTTATCATTATGGATGTTCTCGGATACTCTCCCTTGACTCAATATACTCTAGAATATTTCATCAACAAAAAGCGACAAGCAGAAAGCAGTCCGAATAATTAGCATGCGTTAGTCAAACAAACAAACAGTGCGTTACATGTCCACTCTGTGCAGAACAGTGGTTGCGGATGCAGAGACTGACTTGTTCTCGTTGCCGGTGTCCACGAAGCGGACCTTGGTGTCGATGCGCACCGACTGGGCACCCTCGGGCCAGCGCCAGCTCTCCGCCCGTGACGTCATCACCAGCGCCAGCAGGCACCATGATGTGGCTGTTGAGACGAGAGACACTGTGGTTATGTACCTACATCACGTTTTAGTGTGCGTGACGTGACTTAAAAAGGCGCGGGCGTTGGAGTACGATTTATTAAAACGGGCCTGTGTTTTGTTCCCAGTGTAGATCAGATATAGAGATTAAGGGGTTAGTAGGGATCAGCCTATAAACGTCCTAATGCAGGGCACAAGCCTGCCCTTGAATAGGATGTACGGGTGTCCACCGCGTATGCCCAATGCGGGTTGGTAGACTTCACATGCGTATCAGAATTTCTTCTTCAGCGCATGCTGGTTTCCTTACGATGTTTTTCTTCACCGTTTGAGTTCAATAAGTAAGAAAAACTAATTGGTACATAAAATGTCGTCCGTGCTGATTCGAACCCCGCGGCTTCGTACGCGCGGACCGCAGTATTTTGAAAACTTAGAAACGCAAAATCTTAAGAGCCTACCGAACCTATTGTGCTGCCCTCATTCGTAATTTTTTAATGTCTAAACAGTTAAACAGCATTTCCAAAAAAGAAGAATGTCACATTGTAGTCCTGATTGGCTTTCAATTTATCGAAACATTACGGATTATTATGTTTTATGCTTGTAGCTATTATCAAGCATTACAAAAACAAATCCGCAGTGACCCGATAAATTAAAAATCAGCAATGACTACAATGTGACATTCTTGGTTTTTGGAAATATTGTTTAATTGTTAAGAAATAAAAAAAATACGATTGGGGGCGCCACAATAGGCTCGGTGTAGCCTTAATGCCGATTGCGTTTAAATAAACTTTAGTACTTCTCCAAGTTAAGTCCTATTATTATACTGTTTATCTAAAACTGAAAACCCAATCTAAATTGGATTAATTAGTTGCGTGATGCGTGCACAAAAAGATAAACAGACAAAAATTCCAAAAACGAACCAAGCCTGAAAGGAAATACTATCGTGATTAAATATTAATGTACTCGTACGTAGGTTTTTAATTCTAGTCCTACTTCGGAGTTAATTAGAGATTGTTATTTGTTATTCAATGTTGTTTAGTTAGGTATCTCGTGACTTCTTCCTTTGCGTGTCCAACTCCTCGGTAATATCTCTTATTAATCCAGTGAATCGTTATTCTTATTTTGGCATCGAGGTCAATCAATTATAGTTATTTATGAGTGATTCATTACATAAATTAGTCCTGGGTGTCGTATGAGGCGACTAAGGCCCGTGGTAGGATCTTTGATGTAGAGACTAGACTAGTCAGCCAACTAGAGAGTTTACAAGTCGCCTTTTTCAATACCTACGTCACTCGGGGAGGATCTCTTCATCATCATCATCATGTCGAGTATGTTAATGTATCCCATAGAAGCACATAGATTAAATGTCAGGTAATCGTTTTATCTGTCAAAATTTTCATATTTTGTACGTTTTGTCCTTTGTACCTTAAACAGTTTTTAAAACGTCATCATCATCATCTCAGCCGATGGACGTCCACTGCTGGACATAGGCCTCCCCCAAGGTTCGCCATAACGGCCGGTCCTGCGCTGCCCTCATCCAACGTTTTCCCGCCGCCTTCACCAGGTCGTCGGTCCACCGTGTACTACCCACACTGCGCTTTCCGGTACGCGGTCGCCACTCGAGAACTTTTCGGATAATTTTTAAAACGTGTTATCATAGTTATATATAGTTATATATAGGCGCTGTTAAATTTAAATTTTGTTGTATTAGAAATTAAGTAATTTGCTGTTTGATAACCAATAAAGATAAATTAAATTAAAATCATCATCGTCCACAGCTGAACATGAACAAAGGCGTCTCTACAAAACTCTGTCCTCGGCCTTCCTCATCCTTTCGCTCTCCGCTACTTTTTTAGGTCGTCTCTCCAGCGGGCAGCAGGGCGTCCCACACTACGTCTACCAGTTCGCGGTCTCCACTCTAGAACTCTGACACCCCACCGGTTATAGGATCTCTTAGTGATTGACAATGACTCATTGTAAATTAATATTTCTATGGTATAAATTATTTTTACTTGCGCCGACTGTGACATCAGTAGATTGCAATCAGAAGCAGGAACAATGGACGTTAGAAGATATAATTATTATAACACGAGACCCATATGATTGTGAATGATTCATGTAAATCATAACACTATGGATTGTGTTGTATCCAAGTTTTCGGCTATGAGGGAATTGTTTACTAATACTCGTATATAGTGCTATTGTTTATTTGTTACGTAATTTGAGATGGATTAGACGATCATCGATTCGTAAGAGTATATAGTATTGAATCACCATCATTGACACCTACTGCTGGACGTAGACCGAATCAAAGGGTCACTACAACGACCTGTCCTGCGCTGCCCTCATCCAACGGTTTCCCGCCGCCTTCATCAGGTCGTCGGTCACTTTTGGGGGGACCCCTAACCACGCTTCGCTTTCCGGTACGCGGTTGCCACTCGAAAACTCTTCAGTTCCATCAACCATCGGTTCTGCGAGCAATGTGCCCCGCCCATTGCCACGTTAGTTTAGCAATTCTTCGGGCTATCTCGGCTACTTTGCTTCATCTGCAAGTCTCTTCATCTAGCAGGGAAACTCCGAGCATATTTACACCTTTTCATTGCCCTTTGGGTGGCTTTGAGCTTTTTTATGAGGCCTTGAGTGTGAGACCACGGCTCATTTAATTAAATTAAATAATTATCATATTATTTTTATTTGTTAGTCTGGCTCGCTGGACCGATAACCTGAGAATGGTGATGTGGAGCAATTGGATGAGGAAGGCTGAATGTAGAGTTTTGTAGCGTGCCGTGGGAGAATCCACGTGGGAGATATGATGACAATTTATTTTGTAAAAAAATATATAGGAACAAATTACAATATGAAATCGCTTCCCGTGATGATTACGAGGACTAACAAACATCTGGAACAACTGACTTATCAACACCCCAAAAATAACTAAACTGTTACTATAGAACCTTTTCACAGCAAACTATTTGCAGTTATTGTTTCAGCTACTAGGATTGTGAGATTATTCTTACAATCACTAATAGAGCCACAATTCTTAATTTGCCGTCACTTTTTTAAGGGATGATCAGACCATCAAACTGAAAAACTTTCTTTATGGAACCAACATACAAATCGCTAAAAAAAATCAGCAGAAGGTTTACAGTTTTGTATTTGTTTGGAAGAACAAGTTTTTTTTTGCGGTTTCTATGTTGAAGAGAAAGTTGTTCAGTTTGATGGTCTGATCATCACCTTAAAAAAGTGTCAGCATATTAAGAAGGACCCTATATAAAAAAAAGGGAAGCGAGTCAATTGGTAAATAATAAATACAAATCATATTATATTGAGAGATACAAACTTTAGTGTTCAAGGCCGATATGTTTGGATACATAATTATACCTACTTAATTGAAATAATTTACATGCCTGGCTATTTAATTGATCACGATTTTTAACCAATGACGCAAACAAACGTTAAATTAGATATCTCATTAGATTACTCCTTCATTTTAATAATACCTAACTAAGCTGTAGTGATGCAAATCTAAAATGATATTATTTTACTATTGCACAAAACTATTACCAAAGTTTATTGTATACAACTATAAAGGTACGTAACTAATTTTGTTTCGATATATTGCAGTTTTGACGCTAACCTTGGAAAACCCGTGTCATAGATAACAATCAATGTATTGTAAACATGGAAATGAGTTGACAATATGTGTAGAACATGGTAGGGTCGTGGGCGGGCGGCTTGGATAGGGTTGCGCAAGAGTTTAACTCAAGGTACTGTTGAGGCAACGATACCTTTTGTAGTGTCATAGACACATCCTTTGTCATAATGAGCTTTTTAAGGATGTTTTATTATTTAGAGTCAAGGTCTGCTTTGATGGCGAAGTAATTTATGAATAAAAATACCGGCCAAGTGCAAGTCTGACTCGCGCAAGGAGGGTTCCGTACCACCATACAATATTACTAAAAAAATAATTTTCTCCGGGATCTTTAGCGCGAACTCTCTTTTGTCTTTTCCGATTTTTATTATTAATTTGTTGTTTTAATTTAGGGTAAGTTTGGCCATTCAAAGAGGCAATGCGGCCGGCCTTCTATGTACTTCTGCCTCGGTTGGGCGCTTTAGAGGATTTTTTTATTTGTTTAGTGGTTTATGCTCTGTATTTATTGTGTTTAATAAATGTTTACTTTTTACTTTAAAGTATGCACATAGAATTACCTGCTGATTTAGGTAGGTACTTACTTAGATCATAATTAAAAGGGTACATTTAATTTTTTTACTTTTTTTCGTAATAACCGATCAGGGAGCAGTTACTGCTTATTACAGGATCAACCAAGCCAGTGAAAAAAAAAATCCAAGCTTGAATTAAAAGTGGGAATATGCGTTGTGAGTTGTGATGTGACTTGTGCCCGTGTAAAAAATACTCACAATCCTAAGACAGACACTTAGAAAATTAAAAAAAAAAAATTAAACAAACCTATGAACATGATTCCTCTTAAATAAACTATAGTCCCATCGATCACACAGAATATAAAAAAATATATAAAAAATAAATAGTGCACAGTAAAGTAATAAAACTAAGGGCGACCGTCCACTGCGCCCCTCGTTATGTAACTGGTGGAGCTTGAGCTCGCGCCGGTGTTTTTGGTTTTGATTTCAGCGCGTGCGCATGCAGCCTGCAGCGGCGGTAATATGGCGCTTTTTAAAACAATCTATAGGTGCTACAATCATTATATTAAAGTTTACCCCTCCTTCTTCTATGACTACAATGGCGATGGAACTCTGGATGAATCTTCAGAGCGTTTGAATGTCCTAATTTATCTGGCCGAACATTTTCGTCTTGTTTATAAGAAAAAACAAAACATTTTAAAGCGTTATTATAAAGCTTCTAAAATTTATGCTTTGCTTGCTTCTAAACCAAAGGTCCGTCGAATTCTGGTTCTATTGGGACATTGTCCCTCTTTCACGATTTCGGATTCTCTTGAGTTTTTACAACAGGTATATCTCCAAGGTCGTGATGTTGTTCTTGAAAAGGTTCAGTTGGTTGATATGATTTCATTCTTTAACATTTAACTCGTCATAATATTAAAGTCTAACTAGCAGATCAAGTCCACTGACTTGATCAGCTGGTAGCACTACAGGGTGAAATTGATATCATTAGCATCCTTTTAAACTAAGAGTTTACCCATCAAACTAAACAATTTTAACTATGGGAGCAAACCGATCGGAGCAACAAAAAAATCTGCTTTTCCATACTAAACTGCAACGCGTACGCGACACAAATGTAGGCAACAGCTGATTTTTTTTTGCTCTGATTTGTTTACTCCCATAGTGAAAGTTGTTCAGTTTGATGGGTAGACTCTTAGTTTAAAAGGATGCCAATGATATCAATTTCACCCTGTATACATGGAAGTACGTGGCGTTGTAAGTTATAATCTTTATAATTATAACCTCTCAATGTACGGATGGCCTAATACTAGAATTGAGTTGACAATAAAACGATATATAAGATGGAAATGTGATATTTCATCAATACGTCGCTAAGTTTACGGCGATACATCAAGTTACGCAAAACAAACATAAGCTGGCCGCGCGACGTTATACAGCTTATTTTGGTTTTGCGTAGCTTGAGGTGTCACCGTGTCTACCTCATATTTACGGGGAAAGAGTCTTTTGCCCACGACAATCCTGTAAGTGAGATTGTACAAATAATATATCTAAATTGCTTCATACCACAGTCTCGGAAAAAACGAGTTGGTCAAGGTAGTCAGGTGGTGGTCCTACTACCTCATAACGTAAATTATGGTAGATAAAATACACATAAATGCATGAAACAATAGAGTCGTGGACATTTTAGCGGCGGCGCAGCTGCATTTGTTGACGTCACTATGTAAGTTGAAGGCCACTGCTGGACTGGGCCGCTTGTTGGCAGTTCGGCTTTCCATCTGGGAAAGCACCAAGGGCAGCACTAATTATGAGAAGTACCATTTCATTGTACCTCCATGATGTAGTATCTGCTGTAGATATACATCTCGGTCCAATTATCGGTAGGAAGGTCGCGGGCCGCATCAATTCCTGTCATTATGATCTAAAATATTACTAAAATTACGTCTCGTTTAATTGGGTTCGTGTTTTGTTAACACTTTTTTGTTTGTTATTCCTAACTGGTCCGATTTTTCCGATCTTTCTTCATAATCTTATTTAAGGCCTATTCTCTTGTCGGTGGAATAGGTATTCGCCCATCCTGTATCTTTTCCGCTAGTGCCTTGTGATCTTGATACGACCCGACATCAACCTTTTATTTAACCTGTATTAGATAACTCTGTCTAGTAGGTCTTCCTGTACGTCTATCACCCTCTATTTTCCACTCCTGTTTCAAGATAAGTGTCCGATTATTTTTCCTCTCTGTTTGTCTATTGTCTTTAGGATACTTTTATTTTCTTTAATCAGTCTTAACACCTCTTTATTTGTTATTCGATCTGTCCAACTTATTCCCTCCATTCTCCTCAAGACTTTATTTTTTAATTGCCTTTACTTCCTGATTATGATAAGACTCTGGAGTGCGATTTTTGAAACTCACTCTTTGAACTCAGCGGTTGAAAATGTCAATATTACTATGGAGACGTGCATCTTTCTACTGCTGATTTGACATTAAAAAATCATATTAAGGAGTGCGATTTTTGAAAGTCAAATTAGCAGTAGAAAGATGCGTATCTCCATACATTTACAACTGCTGAGTTCAACAAATCATCATCATCATCATTCTCTTGCCCATTTCCCATTAAGTTCAACAAATGAGTTTCAAAAATCTTATATGTCAATTTGTAGAAAATATTATATTCTCAAGAATGTTTTATTGCACTGGATGTTCAATTATCAATTCTGCATTTTCAGGATTTGCGTTCACTATATTATTATTACACACTTATCCTAAGTCTGTGTATAAACTCACGACCATAAGGCCCTTTAAATGTAGTCAGAAACAAAATTTCAATTCCTCTACCAAACAGCTGTTTGTGCCTATTATGATGTTGCCAATTTGTAAAACAATGAACTAATATGATTGTGACGATAAGATCTCGATAGAAATACCAAACAATAGCATTATAACTTGCGTAAAGTATGGGAGAGAAGGGAGTAGTCCATGTTATGTTACATTTCGTCTATTTTCGAGTGTCGGTCGAAGAGGGTGACCTCGCCGGTATCCGTTTCAAATAATGTGACGGAAACTGATTCGATTATTGTAAAAAATAACTCGTATTTAGTATGGTAGGTAATCAGGAAGATTGATTAAAGATAATTTGACTTCGTTTTATTGATGTTTATTTTTATAAAAAAACTTTTAAATGGTATCAGGAAAACTACCTTTATTTTTTACTTTTATTTTGCTGTGTGATGTTATTACATAGTTTTTTCCAAAGCGTTTGTTGGTACCTAATTATTATTAATGTTCCCATCTTCTGGGAACTGTTACTTTAGAATTATTAATAGCTGTAGCAGAATCATGTCGAAAATAGTGGAGTTCCTTATTTTGATTTTAAAAAAAGTATGGCGAAACTGGAACTAGCATTTAAAAAAAAAGTCGCACTGGTGCCGGCCGGGTCATAATTATTTTAAACAAGATATTTAAAGGAATTTTCGTATAAAATTCCACATCTCTAAAAGTTTATGTAAAAATTATTAGTAAGTAAATTGTCAGTCAAAAAGGAGAAGCAAAACGTAGGTAACTATAGACAGCTATTTTCATCGTAGCTAAAGTTAATAATTTTAACAGGTTCGGCTCAATTTTTGATGTTTGTTGTATTTTTGATGATTGTTTGGTTGAACTTCTTCTATCGAAGAGTCGATGACATGCCATTCTTAATTGTTCCAGCCCGTACCACAGAGTACTATAATTACTTGGTACCTAACCTACTAATCACGGAGAAATTACAGGCTCATGAAATTGATAGTGTCTCTCATTACGTTTTCTTCAATTCATAAAATCGTGAATAAGTTATCGTAAATCTTTAAAATAGAAATCATCCCTATTTTGAGTAGGCTAACCTTAGAGGCTAACTATCCACTGGTAGTCAAAAGTGCTCTAACCAATAACAATTTAAAATAGCCGTAATAAAAATGAAATCTAAAAAAAAGATTAAATAAATGATGAAAAGGTCATTTGTAAAAAAAAACATCGTAATAAAAAACATTAAACCACAAAATTGCAAAAAGTATTTTTGCATCGGCCGGGAATCGAACCCGGGCCGCCCGCGTGGCAGGCGAGCATTCTACCACTGAACCACCGATGCTCATGTCGATCTTTGTAAAATTACTATAATGTATCCGGCGCGGGCGCTTATCGCTCTGATTATGACGATGACGTCACGTCTCAGCAGCAGCGCTTGCACAGTTTAATTGCATATTATCTAATCATGTAGCGAGCGTCTCACGCACGTTTCTCACTACAAATGATCTACCTATACAATCATGTTCTCTGTTCTTTGATTAGGTTCAATGGTATAATTTAGTATTACTGTGGTATTTACATTTGAAGCATTCATCAACGATTTTTTTTTGTCCATTTAGACGACTCGCGAAGACCAAAAAAAATTTTTGCATTTATATTTCTTCTGGCAGCAAATCTGCCATCATAACGCATAAGTAGGGGTAAACCGGGATGCTTGAACAGGTGGGATGGATGAGCCACCTCAATTTTTCGATTGAAAATTTCGTGCTATCGATTCGGTTCATGGGTCATTGCATGCCCGCGAACCACATCTACCACCACCAGCACCATCTAGGCTGCCGGCAGAGTAGTTTGACTTCGAGCTGAGTTTATGTGTTTTTGATAGTAAAAAGTGAAAAAAATGTATTTGGTTTATTTGTTCGTTTCTGCGTTATATTAAAAGATACGTATTATATTGAACTATTGTTATATTGTCAAACTAGTGCAGTTTGTTAAATGCAAAGCCTATTTAACCTGTGATTAAGAGTTTTTCGGAAATCTAAACAAAGGTTGGAACGGGTCGATAGGGGATGGTTGAGCCACCCGCAGAGGGATGGATGACCATAGTCAATAATAATATTTTTCCTCGATTTTATTTATCTTGCAGCTTCAAATGCCGTTCAAATCCAAAAATAAGTAGAATAAAGGCTTCAGCCCCAAAAAAGGAAATAAAAAAGAAGAAATTTGCAGATTCGGACTTACGAAGCTTCTAAGGCCATATATAAATAAATATAAATATAAATAAATAACGCTCACAGGCACATACATTGTAATGATCCCAAGAAAGCACTATTAATAGGCTGTTTATTATGGAAACCATACAACAACGGCACAAACATGTAAACATCCATGACCGAACCGGGATTCGAACCCAGGACCCTGGTTTGGCAGTCCGGCGTGGTAACCATTACACCAACCGGGTCGTCATATACCAGCTTTTTGTTTTTTTGCCATGTTTTAATTAAAAAATTTGTTTCTCTTATTATAGCTATCTTAATGTGCTCATTTTATTAAAGAATAGTGTTCATAATGCTAAATTAGATATTAAAATGTTTTCTTTTTTAGTAATTTTCTTCATACTAATCAAGAAAACAGGTAGTCAAAGTGTGCAATGTTCACATGCCGTTATTTTTTGTTCCATTTTCAATCTTAACAACTTTAGATTGTTCCCATTTAATTAATATGAGATTTTATTATAATTACAATTAATTTTGAACGCTATCTTGTTTAATTTCTTTAAATATAAGGGTATGTTCAACCATCCCTACCCCCCTGTTCAACCATCCCACCCATTGGGGATGGTTGAGCCAAATCTCATTTTTTGTAAAAAATTGACTAGCCCAATAACTATTATACTCACAAAAATCTTAGTACATACCATTTGTAGCCAAATAACTGTGTTATCTAATGCCACTAAAGTGACATCACTGCATCTTTACAATAAAAAGTGGTGCGAGTTTAAGCAAAAGGTGGTTCAACCATCCCGCACTCCCCCTATTCTGTAAAATTTTTAACTGTCCAGTTATTATAGATCAAACGATACAGCCCTTTATAGGTAGGACAGACAGACGGACGGATAGCGTAGGCGCATGAATATGGTACCCTACTAGTACGCAACCGTATGAGCGTTTGTGTTTGTTGGTAGGCTACGGGCACATAGCTCCGAAGACGCAATCCGGCAAGGTGGTGACGATCTTCTACGCGATCCTCGGCATTCCGCTCATGCTGCTCTGCCTCTCCAACATAGGTGACGTCATGGCGTCCTCCTTCAGGTACCTATAACATCTTTAGAATACATCTTACCGGGTGTCAAAGAGGTGACTTATTATCCCTTCGGTCTATACAGGGTGTAAGTGACAGCTTAGAAAATACTGAAACGGTGAACTCAGACCATCAAATTTTCACTATGGAGCCTACCTCAGGAAAGGCAAAAGAAAAAAAAAACAACTGTCTCATAAAAAACTGCTGTACTTACCCGACTAAAATATATGGGATGGGACAGCTGATTTTTTTTCGTAGGTATTTAAAATATGAAAGATATTTTTTCTGACAAATTAAGTATTTGCTTGTATTAAAGTTTCAGGCGTTGTTCCTAAATGTATTAGCGTACCATTATTACATCATTTGTCCCTTGGATTTAATGGTAAGATTTTGCAGATTTCTGTACTGGCGAGTGTGTTGCTACGTGTGTACGCGCCCACCGAAGCGGAGGCGCCGTCATCATCACACTTCCATCAGGTATCTAAGAGAACGAAGATGTGGAACTCCTCCATCGAAAAGATATAGTTATGCCTAAGTTTAAGTGTTTCTCTCTATAATTAGTATTTTATGAACTTCACACAATTTACCATAGCTCTACAGTCGCAGTGCAGATATCCATACATGCCTGGTGGTCGATCCCGCTAACTTGAAGTCCACTAAATAGTCACTGAACCGCTAGCTAATCACACATTTTTGCTTATTCAATATCCCGCAAATTATCAAATCAAATCAAAATCATTTTTTTTTATTTAATATTATATCACACAGATAGCTTTTTGACTCCATTTTTTGACTCTACCACCGCATCGGAATCTGACAGCAATTTGAGTTGTAGCTCGATCTTCACTGAATCATTACCGCTGTCAATCAAATAATAAATATAATAATATAATATAATTTATTTTTTTATAAATATGTATTTGTGTACAATAAAAAATCTATGAATCTATGAATAAATAAGTCAAAGATTCAATGCGATATCAAAACCCCGCACAGCTGAATCGATACTGGATACCAATCAAAACTGAGAGCACCAAACGACAAAAATCGGTCGGGTAAATAAAACGGCAGCAGAACGTACGAGCAGTTACTGGATTAGTCATCATCATCATCAACCGATAGACGTCCACTGCTGGACATAAGCCTCCCTCAAAATGGGGGGATTTGCCATAATCGCCACGCTTGGCAGGCGTGTTGGCGATCACAGTTGGATTGAATGTGTGTACTCAGAGGATGCTGCTGCCCATCCTGCGGTAGGCCCCTTAGTCGCTTTTTACGACACCCACGGGAGGAAATAGGATGGTGCTATTCTTAGCCACACCACACGGCAACTGGATTAATATTCACATAATATTAACAGTCTTTAAAAACTGGTTACTGTGTGACCATCTCAATACTTGTCACATTTCAATAGATAGTCAGTAGAAAGTACTCTAGAAATTAGAGCAAGAAAGAGTTTTCTCACGAAGAGCGCCTTTATTTTTGTAATAGGCGTTCAGTGCGTGGCGGCAGCGGTCGAGGATCATCACGGCGCAGGCGCGCTCCAGTCGCACTGGCCCCGCCGCCCGCGCAGATGGAGCGAGCTCACTCTGATACTGATTGCAGGTAAACTAGGTACTTCATTTATTAAAAGAATTAAATAGTAAAAACACGAGAAAAAACTAAACTTACCCTAAATTTAAATATAGCCATAAATACTGGTACTTAACTGCCGACACAGGACTAAGGTCCTTAATAGAAAAGCCCGCCCCTGGTCATACCTGTAGGACTCGCATGCGAGAAAACGATAAAAATCGAGATGTGCCTCCATCTTTATTATTTTACGTATGCCAGAAAGAGCGCGCATGACGTTTTTCTGGTTACATATCAAAAAGTCAAACGTTCATTGGTCAAATTTTAAAAGAACAAAAAACGAAATACCAAATTTTAAAAGACCAAATGGTCATTTGGTCAAAAGTACGAAAGGCCAAAAGTTTATACATCAAAATTTAAAATATCAAAAAGACGATTAGCCAAATCGTTCAAAGGCCAAATGGACGAATGGTCAAAGGGTTGAAATATCAAATTTTAAATGATCAAAAGGATTATGAACCGTATCGTTTATTTAATAGTTTAAACAATAAATAGCGACTGACCTGAACGGGGTGGATAGCAACTTGGTTCAGGCACTGAAATCTTTGTATAACTGTTCTTACAAAGGAGGATAAACGGGGTATACACAGACTAGTTCGACAACTCCAGGGGTGTTAGACAGGGATGCGTAGCGACAAGGGTTGCCAACCGTCCCGCGAGAGGCGGGACGTCCCGTTTCTAGACCCTTAGAGGATGCGTCCCGCGATAGATGTGTGCGGGACGCCTATTGTCCCGTTTTCTGGCTAACCTTTCTAGCAGAAGTATTTGTGAGCTCAGTTGACTCAGAAGAAGTGATTTAAAACTTTATTAAGTTTCTTTTCTAATTTATGCGTTCTTTTTTGCATGCCAAAGTTCATAGGTATGTAGGTACATGGTGTATAGGATGTTCATGGTAGGTTCATGTACCTATTCTTCTTTTTTAAATTCTAATTCCGTTTCAGCATGAGCCATATCGCATGACAACTACACATGCTGTTTGGAAAGGTTTGCCAGTCAGCAACGGCAGTATCGAAGCTGATTGTCCAGGGTGCGCCTGACGATCAGATTGCTTCAAACTGCTCTTTCCTTGCACCCCTTGGTAGTAACTTTTATGGTTGTAAAATCATACGAAGTAAAAGGCAACCAATTTTTCTTTTTTTTCTTTGCCTCATTGTTTTTCGCCTTACACCAGCTGGGTCCCGCTTTTATGAGCCAGGTCCCGCACCATGATTGCAAATTTCCCGCAAATCCGTGCACTAAGGTTGGCAACCCTAGTTGTGAATTTCCTTTCGTTCTTTTCGGAAAGTTATTCAGTATCTTGAGTACAGTAATCCATTAAAGTAGGTAATGCAACTGTCTCCACTTACACCCAGTAGGTAGGACAGACAGACACACAGACAGACAGGCAGACGGACGGATGGACGGACGGACAGGCAGCATAAACTTACGAATAGGGTCCCGTTGGCATTAACAAATATAACAACACGAAGCTAATATAATTGAGTTTCGTTTTGATAACTTTCACAGTAATATTCGGTATTCCCATTTAGTTTTCCTTAAAATCTAAGAGTCCTACAAGAGTTTATTTTTATATTCAACTAGCTGACCCGGCAGACGTTGTCCTGCCATAGACCCTACACCTACACCTACCCTACCCTACACCTACCCTATGTCCGCCTCCTTGTTCTAAGCTACCTCCCCACCAAATTTCAGCCAAATCGGTTCAGCCGTTCTTGAGTTTTAAATAGTGTATTTAATTATGATTGCGTTTAGAAAGGCTTGAGCTTTGGTCGCTAATTATTATTTAAACAATTAAATAAACGATACGATCAATAATCCTTTAGACCATTTCAAATTTGATATTTCAACCTTTTGACCATTTAAAATTTGATATTTCAACCTTTTGACCATTCGTCCATTTGGCCTTTGAACGATTTGACCAATCGTCTTTTTGATCTTTTAAATTTTGACGTATCAACTTTTGGCCTTTCGTACTTTTGGCATTTCGTTTTTTGTTCTTTTAAAATTTGACCAATGAACGTTTGACTTTTTGATATGTAACCGTTTTTCTCGTTTAAACGCTTTGTCGTGGGTGGCATGCCAGCAGCTGTGCTGGCCCGGAGGTGCCTATAATGCTGTACGCGTTTCCTCGTTGAATCGAATCGCGCGAATGAATGACCCAGCACGAGGATCATTAGTCATTACCCGCATCTCTTAAACGTTTGCCCAGATCCCTCATGAAAGTCTTTGCTTCATGATCATGACTCCACGGGCTAGCCATCTACAGCAAAGAGCACGAATAAGTAGTTCTCCTTAAAAAATGTATATTTACCTCCAGGTATACGTAGTTGCTTTTATCACAGAATAGGTTAAAATCGGTTAGGTATAATCGTTTTACTTTTATTTAACTTTACAAACATAAACATCTATTGCATTTGTCGTCGCCTGACTGCATTATGCACTACCGAAGTTTGCAGTCAGAGCGGTGAAGTTTCTCGCTCTAACGAACGATGTTTCTGAGCACCAGAAAGAGAATAAGATATAGGAAAATTGTGATTAGATTCCGTTCGTGTAAACTCAGGTCACAGAATAGGTAATAGTATATAGTTCTACATCTCAGGTCAAAAACAAAATAGGTACATCTGTATACGTCGACTATAAATCACAAGAAGCTAGGTCGGTACATGTGGAGATGCAATATCTTCCAATACAAGCTGTGTCCGACGTATACCGACTGTACTCTCTCTTCCATATTGTCAATCTTTATACGCTAGTATATAATCGTGTGACTGTAACGAACATCTTGTGTAGGTACCGAGACAGTGGATACAGCAGCGGGCGCGTACGCCGGCCTCCCCCTCGCCCCCCGCCGAATCCTTCCCCCCGCACTCGCTCACAACCACCTCCTCATGCCAGGGGACATGGTGAGATGCTTTATTTCATCAATGATTTCATACCACACTTGTTATTTTATTATGCCTTATCCAAGACGTTGTCGTCTTGGATAAGCCTGGTGACTGGAACTGTAGGCTGTAAAGCTGTAGACCGCTGCATGTTGCAGGTCCACGAGAATTTGACGAGGATCGTTCACCGGCAGTTTACGAAAGATACGGGAAAGATAATTTTGAAGAGGACGAAGGTAAGATATTTCACCATATAAATACCAATAAGTTATTTTGAACATATAATTATTATGTAATAGCGACTGATCTCCAGCGGTAAAAGAAAACATCGTTAGAAAACCTACAAAGGCTAAAGAAAAAATACTGATGAGCATGTGAAATCCGCCAATCCGCATTGTGCATGAGTCCTATATCACCTAATTTGCCTTCACCATGAAGACATGTCTGTGCCTCTCCTGTGGGGGCGAAAGAGGTTGATGATAATGGCGTTCATACCAAATTAAAAATATATATATATATAAATTACAGAAGAATTCCCGAAAATATCACTGCCGTTGCAAGACTTAGAAGCAGCGCTGAAAGATTTAGATGACCATCAAACGAAGACATCAAAACTAGAGTTGAGAAGCAAGTCACTACCAAGACAATCCAAGTCCAAACCAGACTACGGACCGCGTAGAGAGTTCGACGATCGACACTATGAAAATGACAGGGAACTCTTCGAAATGCATGACTTACACGATGTTGACTACGAGAACTTCAAAGAGAGGAAAGCCAGAGAAATGGAAGAACAGGAGCGGAAGAGAATTGAGAAAGATGATTTCCAAGGTTACAGAGATCGAGGTTACGATCCGGAGGATGAAGACTACGAGTTTGATAGTCCAAGGTCTAGGAAGGCTTGGCATGATAGAGATAGAAGGTGAGAATATTGTTACATCTATCTACGTAAAGCCTACCGTAAAGCATGCAAAAAACATTATACTCAGGATATAAGGAAATATTTACATTAGCTATTCTACTATCAGAAGCCGTAGTATGTCTGCTTGATATGGCGCTATCGCGGCTTAGCTTTCTTTCTATTTGCGCGCGAACGAATGAGATAAAAGGTGTGATTTATAGCCGTATTACGCCTAACATACTACGGCTTCTAGAGATGGTGTCTAGATACATACATAACCACAATCATAATCCATTTCAGGATGGTCAGAAAACTTTGCTTCAACTTATAACAAAAGCATAGCAACGCTGTCCTTTAGCATATTCAAGTTGTGAAGATTGAATGACGTGCTAATTGGTGATAGGTGGCTGTAGCCCTATAACTTAAATTAGGTACCTACCTTCTCATACATAACACTATAACATACGATACCACCCACGTCTACAGGTGCTATGTAACCTACTTGTAAATATTGATTGTCATTTTGCGATACAGAAACCGTGGCCGTTCGGAATACTACGAGCACGAAGACTACTTCCCCGAGAGACAGCGAGGCCGAAGAGCTCGCAGCGCCATCTATGATAACGAGCGACGATGGGACGAGGACCGCGAGGAGAGGCGGGACGTTGAGGGGGGCGGGGGGAAGAACCGCCGGCTGAGGAGGCTTCATACTGTTGACGATAGCAGGGCGTATCGTTATGTGCGTGGCACTTTCCTGCCTTTATCATTATCACGCAGTTTCATGTCTTTCCAATATTCCAAGGGTGATGTGAATAGTTGCACACCCGAGTGCCAAACCAGTAGGTTTGAATTTGCGTTTGTTCGTGGATGTTATGTTGTGTCAGGTTTATTTGGTCTCCACCTTCGATCAAGGTTATAAAACGCCGAGTGGCTTCAATTTAGGATGAGGAAACCGTCACAATTTTAGTGTTCAATCCTTTCTTACTAAGTCATCTGACACACCAATCATCCAATGTGTGTGAAGTATAAAGATATTGTAATGCAAAACGCCTACAACTTCTATTGATTGATAATCTGGTTCAATTTGAATCGCAGACGCCATCACCGGAGCGCGATGAATGGAGTGATGAGTTGGCAACAGTGCCAAGACGTAGCCGACCTCCGCAAGGTATTAAAATTCATTCTATTGTTCTGAATCCTATTAAATCAGGTAGCATGTCCTGCCAAAACTATAAATTCAATAGGAGCTTATCCTACTTTTTAATCCCGAAACAGCCAAATACTACGCTGGAAAAGCTGGTGTACTATAGGTATTTGAAGAGTGACCTAAAACAAATCTAGGATTATCTGCATAGTTTTATAATCTGAATATCGCGTCTTGTTGATCATGTTTTTGACGATGACAGTCAATATATTAATCACTATATACCTAAGTAATTTTTTTTACCCATAGGGAGAATCTGATTAATAATAAGAACCACTCTGTTTATAGTTTGGGATTCCCGACAAACTGAACTTTATCCTGCCCAATTAGATGCTCCTACCAAGGAAGAGGTACGTATCATTCTCAATCTTTTTCACTGTCGCGTCTATAGTCACTGGATACTTATTATGTTACAGATAAAGCCGGTGCCAATCTGGTTGTGTGTATTCCTGGTGGCGTCGTACATAGTTGCTGGAACGTTCCTGTTCAAGCGGTGGGAGGGATGGGCGTATCTTGACGCTGCTTACTTCTGTTTCATCACTCTCACTACTATTGGCTTTGGGGACTTCGTGCCTGCACAGGTGAGAACTGAAAGGAGGTGAACCTTGTCCCTCTGAGAGTTGCAAATTTTACCGGTGAGAAAAATCAATCTACACAAATCACGGTAGTTACATGTTATTTTACAAGATATGGATAGATAACATAATCGCTGTATAAGTAAATTAAAATTAACAAACTTTATATGAAATCATCGAACGTCAAATCATTTAGTCTCTCATTTTCAGGGTCAGGCGCAAGGTGGTGACGCAACGGACGCGGTGCATTCGATAGCTCTCTGCTCATTGTATCTACTCTTCGGCATAGCACTCCTAGCGATGTCCTTTAACCTGGTGCAGGAGGAAGTGCGCGCCAACGTTGCAGCACTAGCTACAAAGCTCGGCATCATCAAGCCCAAGGAAGAGGAGTCTGACTCTGAGTATTGAATTAATGCCAAACGAAAAGGACAACTAAAATCCAGCGGTTGTTTGAGAAAGTCTTGGGACTATGATTAATCCACAATTACAAAAATATTACTTGTGATCAAGGGGTCATATCGTGTTGTTGTCCCCTTCGGTAATGATAATCTGGCCGCTATTCCCCCTCCAAATCTTTTATCCTGCAAGCTGTTCACGTGGGCATAATTAAATATCTCTGAAGTACTATACAATCAGGGCAATCCCAACAGCATCCGCATCAAGCACTCTAGTCTCTTTGTCCTTGTCTTCAGCTACTGATATAATTAAGATCTCGTCGTAGTTGACCTTTTCTAGGCCTATATAGAAACCGACTGCTTTTTTGGTGCGAATTTGCATGATATAGAGATAAATAAAGTAATTCTAATAGTTTCGGTTGTTTTTATTTATATTAAAAGTGCCCTTGCGTCTTCCGTCGTATTAAGATGAGTTCAGTCACGCGAGCATTTATGTAAGTTTGACTTATTTGTGAACTTGACAAAAATATTATTCTTGTATTATTAAAGTTATAATGTGGTTTCAGTGTACAATATTATAGGTATAGGTGCTTAACTGTGACTCTGTTCTTCTCATAAGGGACCATGAGCGTGAACGTGAGTATAATGTATACATGTCGGAACTTACGAGGCTTCGTGGCCATCGAATCTGCATTGAGATCTGGGTGTTTAGAGCCTTATCTTTGAAGGATAATTAATGTTCACTGGATAAAACTTCCTGAAATAATGTCAAGTGATCTACTTGCCGTTACTACAAAAGTACCACGCAAATGTACTCTAGGTCATCCATAAGTGGTGATAATCCTGATAAATTATATGACCAATAGTTAATAATAATGTATCGCTAATCTTTGATAAGGAATTTGGATAAACAGAGCCGCGATTATAATAAAACATATTAACATACATTAATATTTCGATATAAAATTTTTGTATTGTTCTTACGTTTGTTCCTATAAAACTCTAACTACCTTTTCCGAAAAGTAGTAAAGTATCATACTTTAAACTGCACAACAATAATCTAAACTATTATAAAACTGTAACAGAAGTGTGTCTGTACATTGAAGATATTTACAAAAAAAAAATTACGATATTTTTTTTTTTTTTTTTTTTTTTTTTTTTATTTATTTATTAGACAAAAATAGTACAAAGAAGTTAGTTAGTTAGGTTAGTTTAGGCTTCCCTGATTCCAAATCACAAATTTTTGGACTTTTTGTCTGTCTGTTTGTTTGTTTGTTTGTTTGTTTGTTCGTTTGTTTGTTTGTTTGTTTGTTTGGGTGTTTGTTTGTTCGAGTATCACGCAAAAACTACTGAACCGATTTTGATGAAACTTTTTTTGTTTGATAGCTTATCATCTGACTTGAAATCTGGTATATAATTTATGCGGACGAAGTCGCGGGTAAAATTAAGATATAAAGACGTTTAAGACTATGATTATTTTTACCTTTAAACTTTCATACTAAAAGCAATCTTTAAAAGCGAGCAAATCCGCACATACAAATAATGTACATTATCAATATTATCATTCATTAAAACGAATTTGGTGATCATTGACAAGGAGGCCGCTGAGCCGAGCGGTTTCTTCTAAAGCCCTATAAGTAGACAAAAGCAAAGCTAGATAGGGGATGAGTATGTCTACCGCGGAGAAAGGAGAGGTGAACGAGCGAAGTGCAGTGGACCTTGACAGGATCTTAGAAGAGGAGGTGGGTCCGTTCGGCCGCTATCAGATCTTCACATTGGCCCTCGCCGCGCTGCCTGTAATATTCTCCGCCTTCGCTTCCGGGGAGTACATCTTCACTACAGCTAGGATACCTACTAGGTAGGTATCCGCATTATTATTTTATTAGTTTTTGTCTAAGTCTTTATATTGCCAACCGATTTTAATTTTAGCAGAAGAATAGACCTGTCGGTCGCTATTTTATTGTCAGGAATAATGTAGTCTACGTATTGTCTTCAAAATGATACTAGGTAATTATACTCTTTGAAGCCACATCCAAAAACTCACAAAAATATTTACAATTTATTGATTGTAATTCTTTTCTGCCTATGAATAGAGATTTTACAAGACAAGGTATATCACGATCCAACAAAGAAGATTATTTAGTTGCCTATTCTAATCATCATCGAGAATACAATCCATCTCTAATTGCAGATGCCAAATCCCGCAATGCGACGGGGCGAATCCAGAATTCGCTCCTTCATGGGTGTTGAACGCGATCCCGGGCACTAGCGTGGACTCGTTCGAGAACTGCGAGCGCTTCGTGAACATCAGCTCTCAGCTGGCCACCCCGGGCACCTGTCCCGCTTCTCTCTTCGACCCTACCCGCACAACGGACTGTGAGGATTACGTGTACCAGAACGATCTTAGTGTCGTTTATGATGTTAGTTGCTATTGTATCACACTTAAATCATTACTAAATATTTAATATTGAAATTGGCAATATGCCTCGTCCAAAAGGATGTAAAGTCAAAAAACCACGACAAGCTTCATCACAAGAAAGTCATACATAAAAATCCACAACACGTTTCGTCTCACGTTTTCGATGGCCAATCTAATTCTCTGCACCAGATAGGTTTACCACCCTGAGTGGACATCGTCAGTTACCACACACATCGTCGCCACATTGTTGCTATGTTGACTTGCTTATCTGATAATTTGAACATTGTTTCGTTGATTAGGAAATAGATACGCCTGATATTTGGGAGAGAGCAATATTTATATTGTAGTGCTTGACTACAATGTTTTAACAAATGTGTCGACACAAATTTGTAAACAAATGTGCGGAAATGAAAGTTTCGATTACTGGCATAAAATACTTTTAGGCGTTAAGCTGAATAATTAGTCGACATGGAAAAATTGTCAAAGTGGAAACAATCCACCAGACACTACGGGCTATTAAAGATGTAGCCGATTCTGCCACTCTTCTATACAGGGTCCTTCTTAATATGCTGACAATTTTTAAGGGGATGATCAGACCACCAAACTGAACAACTTTCTCTATGGGACCAACATTGATATCGCGAAATAAAAATCAGCTATCCCATACATTTGGCTCGAGTCTGTTTGCAGTTTTGTATGGAAAATCCGATTTTTTTTTCGCGATTTCAATGTTGGTCCCATAGAGAAAGTTGTTCAGTTTGATGGTCTGATCATTCCCTTAAAAAAGTGTCAGCATATTAAGAAGGACCCTATATAAGCTTTTACAGCCATTTCAAAAAGTACTTGCAAACACTGTTTAACTCATCTGTAACGAAGAGGCCTGTATTGTTGATTTTGTCAAGATTCACATCTATACTAGGGTCACATAAAGGGTCAGTTGATATTTCCTAAGCAGCATTCCACTTCTTCAATGTTATTTTAATTCTTGCAGTTTGGCCTGGGTTGTGACGAGTGGCGTCGCTCACAGATTGGATCGATTCGAACGATTGGTACCCTGCTGGTTCTACCAATCACTGGCTACATCTCAGACCGATGGGGACGTCGAGTAGCTCTAACCATCAACGCCTTCAACACCGGCTGGCTTGGCCTCGTGCGCTCCTTCGTCAACTCTTACGAGTGGTTCCTTACACTGGAGGTCATTGAGTCGACTATTGGCGCTGGCGCTTTCTCCTCTTGTTATATTTTAGGTAAACATTCTCTGTTTTTCGTTATTCTTGAGAATCCTTTGCCCTGTAATGGGATTTTATCCTATAGGCTATAACATAACTAAAACTTCGACTTTTAATGATTTCAGTGACGGAATTGGTTGGTCCAAAGCACCGAGTCATAGCGGGAGCCACAATATCGAGTCTATTCGCTGTGGGCCAAGTATTATTGGGTCTCATCGCATGGGGAGTGCCACAATGGCGGACACTGACCCAGGTTCTATATGCTCCACAGCTCCTGGTAGTTACTTACTTTTGGATCTTGTCTGAGTCAGTTCGCTGGCTGATGAGCAAAGGACGTTACGAAGAATCAGAGACGATTCTCAAGAAAGTAGCAAAAACGAATAGAAAGGAACTATCGGAGAAATCCTTGGAAGCTCTGCGTGCGACGGCAGAAGCCGAGAAAAATAAACCGAAGGAAAAAGAAACGTGGTTGCCGATCCTCGTGTTCAGATCTAAAGTGATTCTCGCCCGGTGCTGCGTATCGCCTATCTGGTGGATATCTAACACTCTGATCTACTACGGCATGTCGATCAATGCGGTCAATTTGTCAGGCAATCGATATCTGAACTACGTGTATGTCGCTGCGATAGAGATTCCTGGATTCTGGACGGCTATCCTGCTGCTGGACCGCATCGGTAGAAAACCAGTGCTGATATGCGCATACTGGCTCTGTGCAGCTTGTCAGTTTGCATTTGCTTTCATGCCTGATGGTAACTATTCTTTTTTAAGACAACAATAATAAATTGTAAGAACTATTTAAGTATGCTACGAGGTAGTGTACGAAATTGTGTCATTTAGTACATTGAAAGAACATATTATGCCATGCCAAGAATTAATATGAACATATTTCCATGGTTTGGACATGGGCAGAAGATGAATGACGCTATACAGATTATAAGAGATCTGAATTGAAATGTAGAGGACGCACTCGTGCGATGTTCACTGATTAAATCAGTTACGTCATAGTGTAGTAAAACTATAGTGATTCAGCTTAGAGGGACACGCATCACCCGGCCCCTGCACATCGCTAACGATTGACCTGTCGTTACCGCCGAGCCGAACCACTAGTTTTTATTACACTATGTCGTCGTACCGAAAGATGATGTATTCAAATCCATGCATGTATGAGCAAATGTACCTATTGATGTGAATCTGGTATTTGAGGATCTTAGTAAAGAGCACCTTACGAGCGAGCGAGCTCCCTTCCCAACTTAGAAAGATAAGAGATAGAGATAGATACAAAAACATTCTTGCAATGCATGACCCTGAGAAAAACAATCTTCTTTGCTTTAGGATATGAGGGTGTATCTTTGGCCGTGTACCTGATCGGGAAGTACAGCATCGCGGTGGTGATGACATCAGTGTACGTGTACACGGCGGAGTTGTTCCCAACCAAGTACAGGCACAGTCTGTTCGCCTTCTCCTCTATGATCGGACGATTGGGATCCATCACTGCACCTCTCACTCCTGCCTTGGTAAGTAAGAAGAAAAATATTACAGGAAAAAGTTGGCACCGGTACGTCACTTACAGCCTATCGTGTCGTGCCGTTTCGATAAACTTATAGTTTATGTAGTACGCCTTTGTAAAACGCCCATAAACCGTCCCTGAGAGTAGGCCTGTGCCCCGCAGTGGGACGTTTATAGGCAGTGATGACGATGATGAAGTTTATGGTCGTTCCACTACTCTTACAAAGATGTAAAACTTGTAAAAATAGGTGTGTCCAAACCCCTTTTTTTAATTACTAATACAGTGTTATTGTTAGGGGTGTATTCAGTCAAATAAATTACTTTCCGTAAGGTACATGGGTGGAGAAACTAATTTTTTTTTTGGACCTCCTTTAGAAAAATGATCGGCTGATCCGCACTTTACTATGGAAGTTTTGTCAAAAAAAAACCTTTTTCGGCCCATGTTCCTTGGGAAAAGATGTTGAGTTTTATTATTGGAATAGATGTATTTAACATGAATG
Organism: Agonopterix subpropinquella; assembly: GCA_922987775.1. NCBI lineage: Eukaryota > Metazoa > Arthropoda > Insecta > Lepidoptera > Depressariidae > Agonopterix > Agonopterix subpropinquella. The sequence continues at coordinate 23,650,275 of OV277705.1, forward strand.
TATTATAATAGTGTGTATTTCTTTTTTCCCCTCAAAAGTTGTCTAGCGAAGTCAATAACTGAACATTCTTCTTCTCTTCAGGCTTTGGAAGTATGGGAGCCATTCCCGCCTGTGCTATTCGGCAGCTTCGCACTGTTGTCAGGATTATTGATCTTCACAATGCCGGAGACCCTCGGCACCAAACTGCCGGACACCATGGAGGAGGCGGAACAGCTCAGCAGACCGAGGAAAGTGACATGATGAGCAGTCACTTCTTTTTCATTAAATATTTAATTTAAGACAGTCGTGTTTCATTTCTTCTACGCTGATCTGGGAGTAAAAAAAAATTTTGAAATGAGTATGAGAAGCTTAGATTTCAAGACGGGCAACGTGTCCACTGTCAAAAGTGTTTTCTTTTTGAAAATTCTAAGATGACCACTAACGTGCCCCCCGATCCACATTGGGCCCGCGTGATGAAGTATGGCTTATCACCCTTATTCGATAGAGGAGACCTCTACCCCGTAATGGGATCCTACAGGATATAACCAATCAATCAATTATACTTTATGGATATAACTTACTATATTTTAGGCTAGACTTATTTATCTTTAATCTGCTATATTTCTGCCTACCCGAATTGTCTCGGGCATTCGAGAGCAATATGAATGAATGATGCCCTGCAATTTAGAACAAAAGATTACCTAGTTACCACCATTATTAGAGAGATAAATCGATAAGCTTGTGTCTCGTTTGAAGTCTTAAATCTAGCACTAGGTACTCTCTTATAACATCCATGTTGATAAAATATTTCATATCAAATTCGATTACAAGTGATAACACGTTACGTGTAGAATTGTCAGACGTTTGAAAAAAAAAATGTTTAGAGTTATGCCATAACTTTTGTAATTTATAACGATCTATAACGATATTTATATTTTACATTTTAATAGAACCTAACCAACGTTTAAAAATTTCATAATCTCTGCAATGAATTTAAGGTGCCACAAGTAATTAGATGTTATTGTAATTTAATCTGTTTGTATTAAGTTCTTTAAAAAAATCGGAAACCGCAATAAATTAATTCTTAAAATAGGGACAGAGCACAAGCTGTACTTTCAAAAGAACGACGGATCTATCATAGCATCAATTCAAACACACAAGGCAACAAGCACTAAGATACAGTCGAACTACCTAGGTATTTGAGTACCTATAAAAATATAGTCTTTTCTTTAAAGAGATGAGATAAAATTTATTGAATTCAATGATGATAAACAAAAGTAATTCTGCATCGCCGGCACAACGACCTTGTTACACGAAATGGAAAATGAAAAAACAACAGATTTTCTCAAAGAGAGAGAGAAAGAAATAAATGTTGAGAAACCAGCTGTGGACCTGGACGCAGTCCTATCGGAAATAGGACCTTTTGGGCGCTACCAGCTGAGGACGATAGTCTTACTGGCGTTAATGGCTATATTCATTTCTTTTGCTGGTACTGAATACATTTTTACTACAGCAAGGATCCCTACCAGGTCAGTTTTCCTAAAATTATTACTTATATTTTTAATTTGAGGCAAGAATTATTTTTGATAAAGTATAAAATATTATTGATTGACAGATTTTGCTGAAATTGCACAAAGCTTAATAAACACTTTAATTTATTTTAAAATAATGCCAGAAACTATAATAGGTATAAGATAATGCTGGCAAACATTGTTAACTTTCAATACAAAAAGTAAAATGTAAAATGACACATTGTTATTCCAGATGTTTAATCCCAGAGTGCGAAAATGTTGAAGGACCAGCAGAATTTAAGCCATCATGGATATTTAATGCAGTGCCAGTCGCCGGCGGCTCCTTCGATGGCTGCCAACGATTCGCCAGCTTATCATGGAACGACACCAATAATAACACTGATGACATGTGCTCGATCACACTCTTCGATCAACATGCTGTAGTGCCATGCGAACAATATGTCTATGAAAATGAGGATACTGTGGTTTATGACGTGAGTGAATATCCTTTCTGCATCTAGTGTTTACTCTTACAGAAACTATCGGTTTGTTACTGGCCGGTTCTCACTGAATACCCATGTTTCTGTCTCCTAAACCCAATCACGCGAAACCCTAATGGCCTTGGTGTTTTCGAATTAATGCATATAGCATATAATCAGGGAGCATCGAATGCTCATCACGAGAAATTATTGAGATATCAGAGAGTGTTCACTGTTCAAGCACCCGGGTACACCCACCAGCTTTCCGTTTGTCCCGAAAATCGTGTAAGACTTACTGCGAATGTGTGTATATGTGTGTGTACTAACCAAACTAAGCCCCTTTTTCTTTTGGAATCGAGTCAGAAGTAAAGAACACGAAGTTGTATCGTATTTCGATCGATACAAACAATCATCAATGAGTCTTTTGTTACAGTTTGACTTGGCGTGTGACGAGTGGCGTCGATCGATGATGGGATCATTGCGGGTACTTGGCAACGTGGTGGCGCTGCCGCTCACGGGCTTTATATCGGACAGGTGGGGGCGTCGTGTGGCTCTTACCCTCTGCGCGTTCAACACGGCCTGGCTTGGTCTTGTAAGATACTGGGCTAACAGCTACGCCGGTTTTGTCATCTCTGAGATTGCAGAGTCCTCTTGGGGTGGTACTTTCTCCTGCTGTTATATTTTAAGTAAGTTTACTTGAATGCATTGAATATTTTTCCTGGACACTATACTGGCCCTGTACTCGGACTTTCGATGTTCGATATATCTCCTCTGTCTCGGTCCGCACTTCATTACAATAGAGTTGACATTGGAACGAAAACGTTCACGCAATTCCGAAATTCGAACGTGCGGGTAGAGACCCGACCCTGATCGGCTGGCTGCAATACTTTTACCGAAACATTAAGCAATGGATAGTGGCACGTTTGTTCATATTACGGATGATGATAAAGTCATCATCCTCCAGTATATCAAAATTAATATCCTCCTATAGTCTTGACACTTTTCTATATAAATAAAGCATATATTTTTATGTCTGTGTTACAGTGATGGAGTTGGTGGGTTCCCAATATAGAGTGGCAAGTGGAGCATTTTTGAATACATCGCACGCAGTAGGAGATGTTATGGTTGGTATTATCGCATGGGCAGTTCCCAATTGGAGGCATCTGACATTAGTTCTTTATGTACCACAACTCATCACCATATTCTACATCTGGCTTTTACCCGAAACCGTCCGCTGGTACATGAGTAAAGGTCGATACGCGGAGTCCGAGAAAGTTTTGAAAAGAATTGCTCGGGTGAATGAAAAAACGCTGTCCGAAAGATCGTTACAAGCATTAAAACAGTCAGCTGAACAAGAAAAAATAGAAAATAAATTTAAAAAAGAAGTAAAAGCTAAAGAAGCTTGGCTGGTGGTAATCGTGTTTCGTCACAAAGCGATCTTACTGCGGTGCATAGTGTCGCCGATGTGGTGGATCACCTCTACGCTTGTACGCTACGGACTGTCCGTGAACTCAGTAAATATATCTGAAAATAAATATGTTGACTTTTGTGCGGTGGCTGCCATCGAAATCCCAGGGTTTTGGACAGCGTTTATATTGATGAGCAGAATTGGAAGAAAGCCTGTCCTGGCAGGAGCGTTTTGGATCTGTGCTTGTTGTCAAGTTGCATATTTCTTTATGCCTGAAGGTAAGTGAAACTCACATAGAGCGGAAGCTTAATAATATTATATACGAGCTTTTACCCGCGACTTCGTCCGCATAAATTATATACCAGATTTTAAGTCAGATGTTACGCTACCAAACAAAAAAAGTTTCATCAAAATCGGTTCAGTAGTTTTTGCGTGATACTCGAACAAACAAACACCCAAACAAACAAACAAACAAACAAACTAAATTCTTTTTTCAAATTTACAGTTTTATAATAGTCAAGATTTACTGTACCTACTAAGAGCTCTCATAGTTCTGACAGCTTCAGTGTTCGTGACGTAACGTCAACCGGTCATATTCTAACAGATGGCTGAGCAGTTGCATTTTATCTGCCCGCACACTTCAGTCTGTTAATCCGGCAACCCGAAAGAAAGCTCAGTCGGTAGTGTACCTGCTTGCTTTGCTGAGGGTTGCGGGTTCGAATCCCGTAAGAGGCAAATATTTGCATAGTGAATACAATTATTAGTTAATACTTAATTTGTGGCCGATGAGCGATGGCCGATGGGCCCGAAAAGATCTAGAATGGCGAACGCGTACCAGAAAGTGTAGCGTGGATAGTCCACACGGTGGACCGACGACCTGGTGAAGGCGGTGGCCGCGCAGTCATTATGGCGATTCTTGGGGGAGGCCTATGTCTAGCAGTGGACGTCCATCGGCTGAGATGATGATGATGATGACTTGTGTGACAAACTCCATGTTTTTTTTCAGGGTTACAGCCATACAATAACCTTAGTCGTTAACCTTTAATATCAGAGGGCTGTTGAAGCGGCTTGAAGCTACTCCAGCAGTCAGGTCACCAACTTAGTTCAATCAACGTGGAGTTTCTGGCTGCACCTTCCTTACAATATCTTTCGACTGAAATAGCGGTAGTCACAAAAATATGACGAGGCTAATTACGGTTGTTCATTGTACAACTTTTCAGGGCATTACGGGCTGTCATTGACAATTTATTTGATCGGCAAGCTCACCATCGCAATGGTGGTTACGTTAATATACGTATACACGAACGAGCTGTTCCCCACAGAGTACAGGCACAGGCTCTTTGCCTTCTCTTCAATGATAGGAAGATTCGGAGCCATGATCGCACCACTTACACCAGCTTTCGTAAGTTTTTTCATATCCTTTGTAGGTACTATAAGTTTGCATCGATTGAGATTTTAAAGCAGTTCTCACACGTATATTATTTTGGTATCAACATTGATTTTCCAAGTAAAATATATTCGGGTTTGGAATTGAACCATGAACCCTTTACCATTGATGTTTTGTGTTAAACATAAGTAGATAATGGCAATGGAGAGGGCTATGCTTGGAGTTTCCCTGCGAGATCGAATCAGAAATGAAGAGAACCGCAGAAGAACCAGAGTAACTGACATAGCCCAAAGAATTGCTAAACTTAAGTGGCAGTGGGCGGGGCACATTGCTCGCAGAACCGATGGCCGGTGGGGCCGAAAAGTTCTCGATTGGCGACCGCGTACCGGAAAGCGCAGCGTGGGTAGGCCCTTCACACGGTGGACCGACGACCTGGCAAAGGCGGCGGGCAAACGTTGGATGAGGGCAGCGCGGGACCGGTCGTTGTGGCGATCCTTGGGGGAGGCCTATGTCCAGCAGTGGACGTCCGTCGGCTGAGATGATGATGATGATGATGATAAGTAGATAATACTTTAATGAATTTAATTCTTGACATTTGCTTTACTTATACGTCATTTTGTACCTCCTTTCTGTCCCCTGGTCTTGTACGATACTACGATACTGGTTGACGTAAAGATATTGTGTGAGCTATTCTAAGCTAGGTCCCTCACAATAATAACATTCGGCAGGGTGACAAGCTGCCCTTCATCCTGTTCGGCGGCTTCGCGCTGCTATCTGGAGGTCTGGTGCTGCTCACTCCCGAGACCCTCGGCTCCAAGCTGCCTGACACTATGGAGGAAGCGGCACAACTCGGCAAGAAGAAAGTCAATAGCTGTAAAATTTAATAAATGAAACTCTCATTGATTTGATTTAACTTTGTAATTGTTTTGTGATTACGAAAGCCTTATAAACTTTTGTAATTTACTGATAAGTTAATCGGATATACAAAGTGTTAATGAATTAGCGCAAAACCTCATACACCCCAACTGATTTATAACAAAATAATTAGATTGAAACCATAATTTCATTATTTTGATAGTTAAAATTTAAAGTTATTCGCATTTTAAGTTTTGAGGTTAAAATGATTTATTATCATTTCAGAAAATTTAAAATTCTTGTAAAAATTATTTAATATTTTGAAAAAAATTACCGATATTGAAACCGTGATAATTCGATTCTGCTCTCGATTCTAAACAAACTACTTTCTAGTTTTGCGTTAATTCATTAACACGTTGTATTTTTAACTTTGTGTGAATATTCACGGAATACAAGTAAGTGATTGTAAATGTTTCTTTTTCAATAACAACCGTTCCCAACCTTTTCGGAAAGCTTCAACAATCATTTTAAGCGTTCTCCGACTAAGCCTGATTGCTGGAAAATCCCAGTATTGGCTTCAGCCTTCAGGCGCCTTCAGGCGTTCGGGCGTTCGGTGTCCATTTTTTAAAATGCCTTCTTCTAGATGCAGAAGTACCGTTTTTGGCCACCTTAGCACCGTTTTTGGCCAGTGGACATTTGAATTAATTTATAAAAAATCACAATGTTAAAACCATATCTTTATTGAATTTTCAAAGATTCATACTAAAATAAATCGAGTTTGTAACGCATTATTAATATAAATTCATTTTTATCGTTTATTTAAACAATAAATGGCCAAAAACGGTACAGTGGCCACAAACGGTACTTCTGCCCTATGACCAGTTCTGCATTCGACCACTTCTTGGTAAGACCAGTTCTAAGAAGGACGGTAGGCGTGTAGTTAATACTCGACTCCTTTGTTGCTGATGCCTTTGTGTCTGGCCTGGCGCGTTTGGGGCCTGATGAATTTCTGAGGAGTGACGAGTAACTGATCGTCAGTTACTAACCATGTGGCTAAATGTGTAGTACGTGTAAGTTTATGCTAGTTATAAGAAAAGGCGAATTCAAATTTCAAATTAGGCGAGATCCCAGCGGTGAATTCTCTATGGGCGAGATGGAATATCTGAAGCCCCCAAAAAAGGCTAATGAAAATTAAAACATTTTCCGAAATAAAATAAGAATCTATATTTCTGACATTTATGCAATATGATATGATGTATGTGATATGTAATTTGATAAAATATCAATATACGTTTTCAAATCCACTAATCTAACACTAAAGTACTCAATGCAATGAGATAAAGATAATAAATATTTAAGGTAGACATTGTCAAAGAAAACTCATTCATTTCTTCAAATTTGCGACGCGGACGAACTAGTCGTACGTGATAATGAAGAAAACCCATAAAGAAACAATACAAGATAATAAAAATGAAAGCAAACCAGCAATGGACCTGGACACGATCCTGTTGGAGATAGGACAGTTCGGACGCTACCAGCTGAAGACGTTGGCATTAGTGTCGCTAACTGCTGTTTTCGTTGGATTTGCTTCCTCTGAATACATTTTTACTACTGCAAGGATACCAACCAGGTAAGGTTTTCCTAATAGGAGGAGGTTAATATTCGGTTATTGACCCGTGTACCGTACCCACCGGGTTTACCCATCACGGTACACGGGTAATTCCTGGCCTGTCTATGTTTATGGCATGCTCAGAGAATACATTTCTTTTTCTTGCCCTGTTAAAGAATGAGAATTGGGTGACACGATTTCGCCCACCTTTGATATTGTTTATGGGATCTATGCTCTTGTCCAATTTCGATGATTCTTTTATTAAAAGTAGATCCCTCATTTAAATGTAGATAAATAACGCTCACAGGCACATACATTGTGATGAACCATAAAACAATGGTACGAACATATTATTATAACGTCCATGACCGAACAGGGATTCGAACCAAGGATCCTGGTTTGGTAGTCCGGCGTGGTAACCATACACCAAACGGGTCGTAGAAACTGATAGATGACTGTAATGCAACGCTTCGGAGATGAACAACAGAATTCCTCAACGCTTATCGGAGATTGAAGTAACTGTTTCGTGTCATTGTACTCGTACCTTTTGTTAGTAGGTATAACGGATATCCAAATTGTTTATATTTTATCGCTGAAAATGTCATCATTAATACTTACTGAAAAACCAAACTGTAATTGTCGCTCAGGCAGTCGTATTATTAATTCCAAATTGTATCATATTCCAGATGTTTGATCCCTGAGTGTGAGAATGTTGAAGGACCTATTGAATTTAAGCCATCATGGATATTTAATGCAGTACCAGCCACTGCTGGTGGCTCCTTCGATAACTGTCAACGATTTGCCAGCTTATCATGGAAGAACACCAATGACACTGATGACATGTGCCCGATCACACTCTTCGATCAAAATGCTGTAGTGCCATGCGAGCAATATGTCTATGAAAATGAGAATACTGTAGTATATGATGTAAGTGAAAATCTTTGAAGCTCTGATCTGCAATCGATGTATTGCTACTGTACCGAACCAAGAAAGCGTTTGATCTCGTTGGCCAACCATTTTATTCTGGAAACCCAGTAGAACTCTGTGCAAAGTTGTACACGACCTACCAAAAGGAAAAAGAGAAATCGATGAAAAGTATCATGTGCTGTTGAACAGACTAACTGATTGTTAACGAGATTTAATTTGATTCTTTACAGTTTGGCTTAGCATGTGATGAGTGGCGAAGGTCTTTGATCGGTTCATTGCGAGTGCTGGGCAACGTGGTGGCGTTGCCGCTAATGGGCTTCATATCAGACAGATGGGGACGTCGTACGGCTCTTACTGTCTCTGCGTTCAACACGGCCTGGCTCGGTCTTGTAAGATACTGGGCTAACAGCTACGTCGGTTTTGTCATCTCCGAGATTGCTGAGTCTATTTTGGGTGGCGCTTTCTCCTGCTGCTATATTTTGAGTTAGTTTATGTACATTAGAATAAATATTTTACTGTACGCTACTCTACTGTACTGACATATGGAATCAATTTATTTTAAAAACGTGTAACTATTTTAAATCGTTGTTGCAGTAATGGAGTTGGTCGGTTCCAAATATAGAGTAGCAGCTGGAGTCCTTATGAATAATTCGTTCTCGGTTGGAGAAATTATTGTCGGTATCATTGCATGGGCAGTTCCTTATTGGAGGCATCTAACACTGACACTTTACATACCACAGTTCGTCACCATCTTCTATCTTTGGCTTATATCGGAGTCCGTCCGCTGGTACATGAGTAAAGGCCGATATGCAGAATCCGAAAAAGTACTAAAAAAAATTGCTCGTGTGAATGGAACAAAGCTGTCCGAAAGATCGTTACAAGCTTTAAAACAATCAGTCGAAGACGAGAAATTTCAAAATATAATTAAAAAAGAACTAAAAGTCAAGGAGCCTTGGCTGATAGTAATCGTATTTCGCCACAAAGCGATCTTGCTGCGGTGTATAGTGACACCGATATGGTGGGTCAGCTCTACGTTTATACGCTACGGATTAACGGTGAACTCAGTTAACATTTCTGGAAACAAATATCTAGATTATTGTGCGGTGGCTGCCATAGGAATTCCCGGGAGCTGGACAGCTTATGTATTGATGAGTAGGATTGGAAGGAAGCCTGTCCTGGCAGGAGCTTACTGGGTCTGTGCTTGTTGCCAACTAGCATATCTCATAATGCCTGAAGGTGAGTTGACAATTCTGGAAGTATAGAAGTAATGTAAAAATGAAGGTAAAAATTATTTTAATGTGGCATGCGCTCGTAGGCCAGCGGAGAGTGAAATTAAGCAACGCCAACCGGTTAAGAACTTCCGGTGGATGAAAATTCTAGTGGCACATATTTTCATCTAGCTCAATTGCTACCTGCGAAAGCGCCCTGTGGTTTCTGTCAAGGGTGAGTCAGTAAGCACAACCCTCCGTCTTTTGCGCACGCGTCTTGTTTACGCTCGTCTTTTAATATTTTTGTATGAGACATGATAAATAAAAAAATACGTGTCTTTTTATTTTGAACGAGCGACCCGCCCCGACTTCGCACGGGTGCAATGCTGATACTAAAATATACATATAAATCTTCCTATTGAATCACTGTTTCTAATTTTAAAAACCCGCATCAAAATCCGTTGCGTAGTTTTAAAGATCTAAGCATACATAGGGACAGACAGCGGGAAGCTACTTTGTTTTATACTATGTAGTGATGACCCTCATATACGTAAAATTTGCGCAGTCTTCGAAGTATCCCTTTATACCCAAGTAAGAGACCTTTAAAGGTATCTTCAGACTACTCAGACTGCAAGTTGACCACGAACATGCCTAGCACTTGAGCAGAGACCTGTGTCCTACACCCCCAGTAACTATTTATTTAGGCTAATTGTTATGTTCCAGGGCATTACGGACTGTCACTGACGATATATTTGATCGGCAAGTTCACCATCTCGACGGTGATGTCATTAGTATACGTATATACTTCCGAGTTGTACCCAACAGCGTACAGACACAGGCTCTTTGCCTTCTCTTCAATGATGGGCAGGTTTGGATCCATGCTCGCGCCACTCACACCCGCTTTCGTAAGTTTTTTTCATCCCTAGAATAAGACGCCGGCGGAATACGAGTTCCGGCTTAGAATGGACCTCCCCAATTCTTCCCGTTGGTGTCATACCAGGCAACTAAGGAATTAAAGGTTTCTTATGTGGTCACGTCCTTCCATCCCGAAACTTAAATTGCTAAATGTGAGCGTTGCTACAACTACATTTACAGAAAGATGTTGTGGCAATGTTTTACATTTTGTGGCATTTTTAAAGGGATTACGTTCCTAAGTTAATTGTATAATGTATGTATGTAAATTACTAAATTTTTTTGTAAAATACGCTGTTCTGAAATGTATCGTTTCTATTCTGTATTTACTTACTACAGCACTTTGACAAGAATAGTTTGTAGTCTTTTATCCCAAGATTTCTTTATAAGTCTTTTAGTAAAAGTATTCTACTATTCTAATTATGTGGTTTTATGATCCTAGTTTTGTTTATCAGTTTTATGATAGCTGTGGAAAAAAAAAAACTAAGAGCCCAGCGACATAGCAGTGACGCGGCGCGGCATAGCCTGCGCCGTCTCGCGTCTCCGTGATACGGTACGGTACGGTGAAAGTTTCTCATAACAATCGCCCTCGACGGATGAACGAAATCAGTCCAAATATCAACTAAAGAAACAAATCATGACCGCATCAGAACTTTTTACGACATGACGCCGTATCGTAGTCAAGCACCGCGCCATGGTGATGAGTCCGGGATCAAAGCCTTGAGCCACATGGGCAGCATAATTATAATCTTAAATCGTTTGTTCGGCAGGGTGACAAGCTGCCCTTCATCCTGTTCGGTGGCTGCGCGCTGCTGTCTGGAGGGCTGGCGCTGCTAACTCCCGAGACCCTCGGCTCCAAGCTGCCTGATACCATGGAGGAGGCGGCACTTCTCGGCAAGAAGAAAGCTAAAAGCTAATTTTTAATAAAGAAACCATTAAACTGTTTATCTCATTAGTTTTTCATTCAGAATTATAATTTCCTAAATATTCCAGCTGCACTAACGACTACCCATAAAATAATGCAAATAAACAGATACTCTTTCGTGCTATCGCTATTCATGGGTGTCTGTTAGGTACCATGTGGATATTCTGGATCGAATCGGGATTTAAAGAGAAGAAACCGAATTGTTACCATCAGAGGTTTCCTTTCAACATAATTTTTAACCTCAAGACTTCTATTCTTCTTCTTCTGATCGCGTGGGCAGAGCCCTGGTGTCAGAGTTTTTTCAGACCGCCTTACGGCCTCTGACGTGGTTTTTATGTAACGACTACTACCACCAGAGATAGTAGCCGGGACCAACGGCTAAACGTACCATCCGAAGCACGGAATCATTTTTCTTTTCAGACAATCAGGTGATTCAGCCTGCAATGTCCTAACCAACTGGGGAAAATGGCACAAAGTGACATATCACTAGGTGTCCCCCGATGGAATCGAACCCACGACCTCCGTGTCGAGAGCCAATGCTCTTAACCATTAGACCACGGAGGCAGTTGAATTCTATTAATTACTTGCTTTTAGTAATGATCTGATCGACTGCATTGAGCAAGAGTGCCTCCTATGTATGCTACTCACTATACATCGAATTACAAAATTGCTAAATTATCACTACAGAAATGCATATTTTTTATCAATTTTTACTAATGTTTTTTTAAAATATGTGGGTATTGCCACAATAATATATATAAACTAAACACGCATTTTTCTAGACTTTCTAGAGAAAAGATGATAATTTCTCCAGCTATGGGAAAACGACACCCAAAAAATGTTATCTTATAGTTGGCGTATAGTTGTAGAATGGAACTTATGTCGATTTGTTTCTTATAATTTCTAGATTATAGTGCTAATATTAACTATACCTCATCTAAACGGAGTGTCACGTAATCGCAGGTGGCGCAAATCTTGTCTTGGTCAAATCTGTGGGTTTTTTATTTTTATTTTCGTATGAACATCTAAGACGTTCCGACGGTCCTATACATGCATTTTAACAGGAAAAAAGAATCTTAGCAAAAAAGTCAAAATGGTGCATTTTTTATTTTGATTTCATAATTCCGTTTGCATTTTTACCTAATCTTGAGTACTGATAATATAATGGCCAGGTGCTGAAACGCGACATAAATACTTTATATAACTTGTGTTGCTGTAATCATATATCCCTCGATATCTCTAAATATGCTCCTTCATTCTCATCCACTAGGCCAGTCATTTTACGGAGTTTTGTTAGGCGGGGTAGGGAGTAATTATTAATTGGACTTTTAAACTGTAACTGGCACCATTTAGTGACAAAAATACTGTCCTAAACCATATTAAAAAAAATTGTATGTATTTATTAGTAAATACGTACGTATTTTTCAAAACCTTCTAAGTAGGCAATAGTACATTACGATACGTGTGACCTAAGTAGTCCATTATTGCACGGCGTGAATTATCGCCCGAGCGCAGCGAGGGCGATAAACGCCGTGTAATAATGGACTTACTTAGGTCACGAGTATCGTATACTATTTTATAGCTCGTGTGACCTAAACCCGCCAACTTTTTACTAATGTATTGATATTCTCTTTCATGTTGAACTTTTTAATTCTATGAACCCGTATACCAACGAAAAGGGCATAAAAGGGGTCCGGGGGCGAAGCCCCCGGCGGGGAGGAGGGGCGGAGCCCCCCCGGGGGCACGGGGGGCGGAGCCCCCCGTAGGACACAACCATAACTTTAAAAGCTTCGTTCATATATCGCAACCACAATCAATAGGTAATACTCACCTCTAATCACATCTACCGTCACATCATCATCAGCCCCTACTCACCCTCTACGCACGTACGCACTAGGTGGTGCACTCCCTAATCACCTCCACGAACTTTAAGGTACACCCCCTAATCACCCCCACGAGCTAGGGGGTACACCCCCTAATGACCCCCACGAGCTAGGGTGTACACCCCTTAATCATCCCCACGACCTAGGGGGTATACCCCCTAATCACCCCCACGGGCTAGGGGGTAAACCCCTAATCACCCCCACGAGCTAGGGGGTACACCCCCTAACCACCCCACGAGCTAGGGGGTATACCCCCTAATCACCCCATGGAGCTAGGGGGTACACCCCCCAATCACCCCCTATGCACTAGGAGGCGCATCCCTTACTCGCACCCTACTACCAACATCCTAATAAAGTGTGAGTAGGGGGTGCGGGTGTAGTACGTAGGGGTAAGTATAGGTACGATAAAATATAATTAAAGTAGGGGGGTGGGGGGGGGGGGGGTAACTTGGAGTCAGTTGGGGATTTCGCGATTACCTTCTTTTGTTTATTATGCATCTGTGTAATAAAGTAGATTCATTTTCGAATGGTGTAATGTAATCCGTGTAATAATGGACTACTTAGTAACGAAAAACCGTGACCTAAGTGCGGGTTTAGGTCACGGAATGCTATAAAAGTACCTTCTTTTGTTTATTATGCATCTGTGCAATAAAGTGGATTCATTTTCGAACGGTGTAATCCGTGTTATAATGGACTACTTAGGTAACGCAAAACCGTGACCTAAGTGCGGGTTTAGGTCACGGAGTGCTATAAAAATATTTACACCATGTTTGAAGTATGTATGATGGTAAAGCCTTAAATATGTGCAAAAAAAAAATATCATCAGGTTTTTTAAAACGAGATAATATCTATATTTTAAAATTGGAACTGTTGCTGACGTAATTTTTTTTCATTTTGGTACATTCCTAAGCTCAAATTGGCTCTTCAATATTAGAGCGAAAAAGAAATGCAATTAGTAATTAGTACCGGCTCAAACCGTAAAATGACTAGGCTACACTTCTTTTATCACATTTTACTGCAATTCGCACATCAACAACATTATAAAACTGTAACTGATTAAGTCAATCAATCAATCAATTATACTTTATTGCACACCAAAACAGAACATACATTTGAATAAAGATAATGAATTACAAATAAGGCGTTCTTATCGCTAAAAAGCGATTTCTTCCAAACAACCTTAGGGTAAAGAAATTAACAAACGAAAATAGGTGTGTCTGTTCACCGAAGATATTTGCAAAATAATGTATAATTATAGGAATAATAATAAAAACACTTTTATTATGTGGCTATTACTGGCACAGGACCGAGAACAATGGATTTTGGGGTCCTCTACAGTTCTTATTAATAATTTTGAATGCACTATAGTCATATTGTAGTATAAGTCTGAGAACCCTGAGACCAAGGTAGTAGGTAGATCTCGGTAGGACGTACTCGTACCAACCTATCATTAAATTAAATAACCAAAATCTTAGATGTCCGATATACCATTTGATGATAAATCTGTAAATCTCAATGATAAATTTGCAAATCTCGACTCTTAAAATACTCAAGGAGATCAGATAAAGATTTAATATTTAACATTATTATGCTAAGATCCCGCTACAACTTATTTACACCCATATGTTTAAGAAATAATAGATATTCTAGTGCAAATGTCATAGTTAAAGTATCCTAAAACAATATGGTCATCATCCTCAGGCCTTATCCTTACTCTTGGCAGCCAAGTGAAAAAGTGTTGCTCCTGTTAGAGTAAAATGTATCATTTGCTAAACATATGAGTGTATTAAATTGATGTCAAGATCTTACAATAATACTTATTAGAAGGAAAAAAGTGCATTCATTCGTTCATCTTCGCGACGCCAACGAACTCGTCACACCAACGATGAAGTCGAATCCAATAGAAACTATAGAAGAAACTATAGAAGAAACAATAGAAGATAAACATGAAGAGAAATCAGTTAACCTGGAGACAATTCTGTTGGAGATAGGAGAGTTCGGACGCTACCAGCTAAGGACGATGGCTCTACTGGCGCTAGTGTCTGTTTTCGTTGCATTTGCTACTACTGAATACATTTTTACAACTGCAAGGATACCAACCAGGTGAGGTTTAACAGACTTAAAATAAAACCGGTCAAGTGCGAGTCGGGCTACTCGCGCTCCGAGGGTTGCGTACCACATCACCACACAAAATAAAAAGTTTTATTTTCTTCGGGACCTTTAGCGCGAGACCGACTCACACATGACCGGTTTTTACTATTTGTTGTTATACTGTAGACTCTACAGTGTGGAGTTTGCTCTATAATGACACCAAGTTTGACGCTTATATTACCATTTTTACGATAGAGCGAGAAGAAAAAAACGTTTTTAGGTTTTGCAATTTTTATTATTGTTAGCAAATGCGCCATAGTATCGCTTTTCAACTGACTAGCTATGACGGTTCAAAAGTTACAGCCCTAAATAGGTAGCAGTCCTACTTACTGACGGACAGACGGACGGACGGACATCGCATCATAGGCTTAGTAATAGGGTCCCGTTTTCAATCTTTGGGTACGGAACCCTAAAAACGAATCCTGGCCGTGATTATGAAATATATTTTCGAACCTTCTGACTGATGTGACAAAGCACTGTGTAGTTAGTCCGACATGTCGAGTCCTTGAAAATTACGTTTTATTTAAATACTTAAAAACTCGCGAAAACATTGTCTTTGGCCATCGCACAGTCAGGAGTGTTTCTAATAATTCTTATCATATTCCAGATGTTTAATCCCAGAGTGCGAAAATGTTGATGGACCTATTGAATTTAAGCCATCTTGGATCCAAAATGCAGTGCCAGCCGCTGCCGGCGGCTCCATCGATAACTGCAAACGATTCGCCAGCTTATCAAGGAACGACACCAACGACACTGATGACATGTGCCCGATTACACTCTTCGATCAAAATAGTGTGATATCATGCGAACAATATGTCTATGACAATGAGAATACTATAGTTTATAATGTGAGTGACAATCTTTGAGCCTCTAGTTTACAATTGGCTACTTGACAACTAGTCAAATCAGCTACTCTTTATCGGACGTCAAAACATGCGCTTTGTATGAAGATTTGTACTAAATATTGAGTTGTGACGTCATCAACATTTTCATTACTTTTTATAGTTTATCTTGTTATTAAAAATAGTATTCAAGCTAAAAACTCAATGAAAATGGGAGTTAAGCGTTATTTTCTAACCCTTTTTTTATAGAGTAGATAAAAATAAAATATATTGAATGTATTCAAATACCCAATTGATAAATCGTACCTGGTTTCACACTGATAGGTACCACGATCCTTCCGCGGAATAAGTGTAAATACCGTGCACTTTATTTCTTACCACCGACATCTTGTAAACCAAAGGTCAATGCGATCAATGAAATAGATAAGAACAAGATAAGTTGAAGGTGATTCTTATGCTATTTATTTCATGATCTCAATTTATTTGACGAAGATATGGACGAATAATTCGTATCCACTCATATCATAAGTAAAAGAAACCGGCTAAAAGCCACTCTCAGTATGTTCAAAGAGGTTATATAGTTACAGTTTGACCAATTGACCACGAAGAATGTTAAAATTCCTCGTGGTCAAATCAGTTTGACTACTAAGTTTGACCACGAGGAAGAAACGCTCTCCTTCAAGCCTGTTGTTTTACGGAACCCATAAAGGATTGAATTCCGCTGGCTAACTTCTTTTTTCCGGAAAACAGTAGAATTCCACACAATAGGGATGATGACTGATCCTGGAAATCCATATATTGTGACGAATTACAGAAATAGGCTAAATTTAATAGCAAAATGTTCAAACGAAATTACAATCGAATAGAAAACAAAAAAGTTATAAGCTATTGAAAAATGTTTTTTATCATCTCCTATCTCTTTCATGCAAAACAAGTGTTTGTAGACACCGATAGTATTTGTATTAAAATACGAGGGTTTGTACACTTCGATAGTATTTGTATTAAAATACGAGGGTATGACGTCACTCCCTTTATATCTGCCTCTCGCTCTAACCGTAAATTTTAAACCCTTATATTTCGGTTATTTTTGAAGATATTAAAATTTCTGTTTCACTTTAGTGATTAAGATATCAAACAGTTTTTAAAAAAGAAATAAAATAAAAATTGTCATCATCCCAATACTATGTATAACCTGTCTGTCGTGTGTTAGTCAGTGGACTCAGAAATCGTTAATGAAACATTATACATTATTAATTCCAGTTCGACTTAGCATGTGATGAATGGCGTCGGTCCATGATTGGGTCGTTGCGAGCGGTCGGCAACGTGGTGGCGCTGCCGCTCATGGGCTTCATATCAGACAGATGGGGACGACGTACAGCTCTTACTATCGCTGCGTTCAACACGGCCTGGCTCGGTCTTGTTAGATACTGGGCTAACAGCTACGTCGGCTTTGTCATCTCCGAGATTGCCGAGTCCACGTTTGGTGGCACTTTCTCCTGCTGCTATATTTTAAGTTAGTTTATGTGCATTTAATATTGGACACTGCTCTAGTTATAGAAAAGTTAATGTAAACACTTATTTAATATCTGTGTTGCAGTAATGGAGTTGGTGAGTTCCAAATACCGAGTCTTGGCCGCAGTAATTTTGAATACGTCGTTCACAATGGGAGAAATCATAGTTGGTATCGTTGCATGGGCAGTTCCTTATTGGAGGCACCTTGTATTGGCACTTTATATACCACAGCTAGTCACCATCTCCTATCTTTGGCTTATATCGGAGTCCGTCCGCTGGTACATGAGTAAAGGTCGATTTGCTGAATCAGAGAAAGTACTGAAAAAAGTTGCTCAGGTAAATGGAACAAAGCTGTCCGAAAAATCGTTACAAGCTTTAAAACTGTCGGTAGAGGAAGAAAAACGACAAAATGAATTAAAAGTGAAGGAGCCGTGGCTGGTGGTAATAGTGTTTCAACACAAGACAATTCTTCTCCGGTGCATAGTGTCACCGATATGGTGGGTCACCGCTATGTTCATACGCTACGGATTAACGGTGAACTCAGTTAACATTTCTGGAAATAAGTATATAGATTTTTGTGCGGTGGCTGCCGTCGAAATTCCTGGGTGCTGGACAGCTTATGTTTTAGTGAGTAGGATTGGAAGGAAGCCTGTCCTGGCAGGAGCGTACTGGTTCTGTGCTTGTTGCCAAATAGCATATCTCATAATGCCTGAAGGTGAGTTGACAATTCTGGATCTAGGAACTTTGTAATGTGTCAATAGAGGAGAATTTGACGTGTCATTGTTCAAAACTTTCACAGAACTTTGGATAGTTGAAAATTCTTATGGTGTGCCATTTCAAGTGCCTCCACGCGCTACAGAAATAAGGCATGGTTAGCTAATAGCGATTAAATCCTCAAAGTTAATGTAGATAGGTTTCATCCCTGAGAAAAACAATTTTCGTACGAAAACATTTATCGCTTTTTTGGAAGAATTTGTACCTACGTTTGTAACACCCATGGGCGTACCCATAGGGCATTTACCCCACCGGGACTCGGAGCTAATAATATAATTTTTAGGTAGATTTAGCCAAAACCCCCTCAAGCTATTATTGAAATAGTGTACCTAGGTAGTGTAGTGAAGGTAAATATAATAATAAATTAAAAGCATTTTTAATTTTCTACTACTTATCTTCTTTACTTTTATTTGCATTTACAGAGTTTCGATATTACTAGTGAAACGTCTGAGATTTCAGAATATTTCTGACTTGGCTAACCCCTCGGGGGAATATAGTGGTGACCATAATGCTTATGTTATTCCTATACCCTAGTTGTTCTGTTGAAACTGCATCAAAATTCTGAGACAACAACTTCGATGAATCTAAGAAGTGGAATTTGCGGTGTTTTTTTAAAAATGCTTTTTGTACATTTGTTTCAGGGCATTACGGACTGTCGCTGACGATATATTTGATCGGCAAGTCTACCATATCAATGGTTCTTACGTTACTATACGTATATACGATCGAGTTATTCCCCACTGTGCACAGACACAGGCTCTTCGCCTTCTCCTCAATGATTGGAAGACTTGGATCCATAATCGCACCACTGACACCCGCTTTTGTAAGTTTTTATCGGGTTATGAGTACAGTATAAAAAGATCCCAGTGGGTCGAGGTGTTGCTGGCTTGCCAGCCCCCACAATAAGATAAGATAAAAAATGAAAGATGCCACTACAGCAACATACCTATCAAGCCAATTGACCAAGAAGCAGATTGCCTAATCGTCAATGCCTAAACTTTATAAAATACGAGTACCTGCACCATTCCGAAATGTATTATATCTTTTATTTGTATAACTGTTGGTAAATATTTTCAATCGATTACTTTGTGGGAGCTAATCTGGTATTCGATATAAAATGTATAAAAGGGTCTTGCTGAAGGTTTTTTAAGAGGATATGAATGTGACCATCATATTAACTCTTTGGGGTATGGTGGTTGAATTTTTTGCCACATTGAATTGGGATTCATAGTCATACTAGATAGCGCTGACAATGAATTTTAGTTCGGGGTGGTAGGGGATTCGACCACTGTGCCCCAAAGAGTTTTCGATGGAAGCAACATCGAAATCGTAATATAAAAAATCTGCTGTCCTACTCGACCTTAATATATTGGGTGGTATTTAGGGTGGAGTAGGATTGAAGTTTTGTATGGAACAGCGAATTTTAATCGTGAAATAGAGCATGTTGTTCAATTTGATGGATTGATCATCCCTTTAAAAATACCGTAAGCATACATTATAACACCAATAATTATATAAAATGGTTTCTTAGAAACGGCTCTAACGATTTGGATGATATTTTTAACCGACGAAAAAACAAAAGACGGAGGAGGTTCTCAAGTCGACGCGTATATTTGTTTTTTTTTTATGTATGAACACGCATAACTTTGTACAGAGTAGTCCGATTTTGATAATTTTTTTTTTGTTTAGTAGGTCATACTTCAGAGGTGGTCCCATTTTAATTTGGTGAAGATCTGGTAAAGGGCTTCGGAGATAGACAATAAAACTCCGCAAAAAATCTATGGCATATCATCGACGATTGAAATAAATGATCCGATAACTTCTTACAGAGTAGTCCGATATTGATAATTTTTTTTTTGTTTGGTAGGTCGTACTTCAGAGGTGGTCCCATTTCAATTTGGTAAAGATCTGGTAAAGGGATTCGGAGATAGACAATAGAACTCCCCTAAGATCTATAGCATATCATCGACTATGGAAATAAATGATTCGTGTTCATGTTCCCTTTAGGTCATACTTCAGAGCTGGTCCAATTTTAATTTGGTGAAGATCTGGTAAAGGGCTTCGGAGATAGACAATAGAACTCCTCAAAGATCTAGAGCATATCATCGACTATTGAAAAAAATGATTCGTGTTCATGTTCCCTTTTCGGTCATACTTCAGAGGTGGTCCCATTTTAATTTGGTGAAGATCTGGTAAAGGGCTTCGGAGATAGACAATAGAACTCCTCAAAGATCTAGAGCATATCATCGACTATTGAAAGAAATGATTCGTGTTCATGTCCCATTTTAGGTCATACTTCAGAGGTGGTCCCATTCTAATTTGGTGAAGATCTGGTAAAGGGAGATATACAATAGAACTCCTCAAAAATCTATAGCATATCATCGGCGATTGAAATAAATGATTCGTGTTCATGCTCCCTTTACATTTACAATGAATATGTTAACCCAATATAACACCAACACTGAAAATTTTGAAATAAAAAATTTACTTCAAAACTAAAAAGTACCTACTAAATAATAATATAACCAGCGTATTTTAAATTCGCATCTATCAGAACATTAATTTGTTTTTTGGATTCTAAAACAATAAATTACTGTAATTTTTAAAGAAAAAACATATTTTTTACGAAATTTAATTGTTTTATTTGGTAGGTAGGCTACCAAATTTTACACGTAAATTACAGAATTTTTATAATTTGCTAATAAAGTTACATTAATACATTTTGTTCTTACAAGTTAACAAAACAACTTCCTTATATAGTTACATAATTTTCCATAAGGCCAGAGGGTACGCAGAGATTTGTTGCATATGAGTGCACAGTGCACGCTAAAGCGCGCTCGTGTGTTGGTGTGTTTGTTTATAATTTGCTAATAAAGTTACATTAATACATTTTGTTCTTACAAGTTAACAAAACAATTTTTGGTTTTGTATTTTAATTTTACTCAATCTTACTCAGCTGCTGATGCTTAAAAAGTAAAACTGTGATTAAAGCATCAGCTTCCTTATATAGTTACATACTTTGCCATAAGGCCAGAGGGTACGCAGAGATCTGCTGCATATGAGTGCACAGTGCACGCTAAAGCGCGCTCATGTGTTGGTGTGTTTGGATGTGTTTGTGTTTGTGTGTGTGGGGGTGTGTGTGAGTGTGTGTGTGTGTTTGTGGGTGTGTGTAGGCAGGGGTTGGATGAATACGTGTGACAAAATAATTATAATAAAATGTTTATGTGCACCCACTTATCCAGCCCTACGACTTACGTCTTGGGATCACTTTATAAGCACATGGATAAGTGGATCACAAGTGGAGGATAGGAGGAAAAAATATTCAACTAAACTTCTTACTCGCATGCGTGAACCGTCCCTCAATCGTATATATCTTATTCTTATAGGCTCATCATCAGGTTCTCTCAGTTCGATATCACCATCTTCCTCACTCCACATACTATTTGGAATCGTTTCGTATCGCACAGCAAATTCTGCCAGACTTATATTTTCTAGCTCATCAGGCCTCAACACAGGGTGTAACAAAACTCGCCGGCGGGGGACAGGACGTAAAGGCTCTGCTGGTCTCCCAGTCCCCTGCCATCCGGGCGAAGATGGAGTGCCGCTGGGTTATTTTAGTGGGTATACCGGTGACACGCACCGGGGAGTCCCACATACCCCTCCCATCCCCCAACGGGAGGGGATACATATGCATTTTTTCCCAGCGTCAAAAAAAAAAGGTTGTAACAAAACACAGGTAATTGCCGAGGTAACCAGAGGCGGTGAGGTAAAAAGCTGGTGGGAGGCAGGGAGGCTATGGACAATACTGTATGTAGTAATATATACTCTTTCTTATACTGTGGTTAAAAGGTAGGTAGCTATTTTAAAAGTAATCGAAAATTATGCATGTAGTAATTAGAAGATTATAGCCACAAAAAATTATAAAATAAAAGCTTTTTAACAAAAAAATTCAACCGCCGAAAAAACTGAAAAGCAAAAAATAATAATTAATTTTACCTTAATAACTAAATTCTTAAACTAATGTAAGTAAGTATATCAAAGTATATAATATTATTTTGCAATTATTTTGAGTTTTTAATTAACCTTAATAACTAAGTTCTTAAACGAATGCAAGTATACCTAAGTAATTTTGAGTCGGCGCCAAACAATCCATGAACAAAGATCACTAAATAACCTTAAATTTAAAGAAATAACCAAAATGAAATTAACAATGCAAGCTCTCCGCACGACCACTAGCAACGAGACGGGACGTATGCACCTGGGCCTCTACTCGGACATTCGAACTTCACGATTACGTGAACGTTTTCGTTCCAATGTCAACTCTATTACAATGAAGTCCGGACCGAAACAGTCGCGATATATCGAAAATCGAAAGTCCGGGTACAGGGCCTGTGTGGATAGTGATGTTATATTGGTTACGTTACGTGGTGTGTGCCCGTTCGGGTTGCTGGCGCGCATCACGCAATTAATTAATTTTCTTGTTTGGCGCCGACTCAAAATTACTTAGGTATACTTGCATTCGTTTAAGAACTTAGTTATTAAGGTTAATTAAAAACTCAAAATAATTGCAAAATAATATTATATACTTTGATATACTTACTTACATTAGTTTAAGAATTTAGTTATTAAGGTAAAATTAATTATTATTTTTTGCTTTTCAGTTTTTTCGGCGGTTGAATTTTTTTGTTATATATTTAGATAATGTTTTAGTTTCAAAGTTAAACCAGATATTTCACAAGCTACCATTGAAAAAGATAGTTTGTAGTATTTTAACCTGAAATTTCTTTGTGAGTCGCCTCGTATATCCTGGATTGAAATAGTGTGATCTATTCTAGACCAGGACTACAGTATAAGACAGTAATCCATCTTCATACTATGGTACCAAACGCGGTGTACGCCTCGTAGCACGCACACACTGACAATATCTCCGCGTCGCCTCGTCTGGCGCTGCCTTGGCTGCCTGAGATATCGTCGTACGTACTGGCGAGCACACATACAAGCCGCGTTTGGTACCATTGTATGGAGATGGACTACTGTCTTATAATGTGCCCGGACCCTCACAATCATAACATTCGGTAGGGTGACAAGCTGCCCTTCATCCTGTTCGCTGGCTGTGCGCTGCTGTCTGGAGGACTGGTGCTGCTCACCCCCGAGACCCTAGGCTCCAAGCTGCCTGACACCATGGAGGAGGCGGCATTACTCGGCAAGAAGAAAGCAAATAGCTGTTAAACCACTTGAATATAGAAAATTGTCATCTACTTAAGTACTTCATTATCGAGTATTTACAAAAGATGAAACCCCTTATGTTAATATCCGATAAGATTAGTTTTTGTAAGGATAGGACACTAAAAAGTCAAATGAAGTTTTATTTTCTTGAATTGGGGTCTATAAGTACATATCTAAGAGTACTTGTTAAGAAGATAGGCGGGTACCGTTTTTACTAGGTATACAAACGTATTCTCTTGTTCCCTTCCTGGATAATGACACACTAGAGCAAAACATTTTTACCATAATATCTATCTGCCTCTACCTCTGTTTTGTCCCTATGTTTTGCTTTTTTGCATTAATTAATTACTTACTGGACGAACTAAGTCCTTCGAAAATAATTAATTTTACAACCCGTTTTCAGACACCCAGCAAACAAATTTGACGAATATAAACAAAAAAGTAAAACATACAGACATTGATATTTGCATTGACTTTCTCATGTTATTCTCGAACTAATTATTAAAATCGGTTTAGTTTTTAATCGACTTCAACAAAATAAAAAGGAGGAGGTTCTCAACTCAACCCGTAGGTTTTATTTTTGTATGTTTGTTACCTGATTACTCGTTAATTATGAATTGATTTTAAACTTAGATGTAGGCTAGGCTCTTTTGTCACCATTTTAGGCGTCCCTATGTCGGGAGCTTAAGGCGGCTACTCCCAGTTTTACGGTAAAATTGGGTAGCTTTGTAACCATTTTATTCATTAACTATGGCATTTTTTAAGCTGAAAAAAGAACTGAACAGTCTAGACAATATGAGAAGTGATGTGGTTTTTCTAGAAATCGATTTTAATGAATAAAACCGAAGAAAAGTGAATCTAAAGTCACCCCTTTTTTGTCCAGTTGTAACCATTTTACTCTTACATTTTTGATCGGAAGTAAATGAAAATTTAAAATATTCTTCAAAATACAATATAGAATGATGTGGTTTTCTTACTTTTTCGAAATTGATAAAAATTTATATCAAATTTCAAAAATTACTGCTAAATTCCTGTCGTATTCATACCGGCACCCCCGCTCTCGTCCATATAGTCAGAGCGGGGCGAGGCCTCTTGCTAAACAGACCTTTCGAAATTTTAATTATTTTGTTTGAAATATAGAAAAAGAATACACAGAGCGGTCCGAGGGACTTTCGTTTGCAAAATATGTGGGTTTCACTTCTGTTATCTTTTGCTTCGTAAATATAAGAATCTTTGTAGGTACCCATTTTTAATCAATTTTTTTACAACACTTTTTATTAAAAAACATAATAGAATAATCTGTGGGTATACGCATATGCTCACGACTATATTCCCCGAGCAGGTAGTCACAGATATTCTGAAACTTCAGAACATCTGTATCGTATAATAGTACCGAAACTCTGTCCAGTGTGACGGGGAGTGAGCCCGTCGCCACTTGTAATGGACAGTAGGATACATGCCTCGAAATTGAAGCATGCAGGTTTCCTCACGATGTTTTCCTTCACCGAAAAGCCAGTGGTGTTACAAATCGTACATAAATTCCGAAAAACTCATTGGTACGAGTTGGCCTGGACGGGGATCGAACCATCGCCTCCTGCACGACAGGCAAGGTTACTCGCCACTGGACCATCAATCTATAGGACCTATGATATATTATACCCGGATATATTATAGTACCTATAGTATAGGTACTATAATATATCCGGGTCACAACATTTATAGTCTAGTAAAAATACGGTTTTAAGATTGCATTAAAGACACTGTAATAGGTACTTTTATTTCATTATAGACTTTTGTCGAGATTTCGTGGTAAATAAAGGGAGACACTGAGAAATACCTTAAAATTGATATAAATGTCGAAAGGACATTCACATTTCTGAAGATGTTACTTCCTGCAGACCCGAAACGACCGTTAATTTAAGGTAGATTTTGTACAAATAAACAGTAAATAATTTAGTTTTGAGGTAATAATTTTTTTTTACAAAATATTAAATACCTAAGTATCTACTCAAAATAACGTAATAAATTGGGAATCATTATGAATATGTATTTTTCAGGTTCTATTATATTAATATTCTAAATTGTAACCCAAAGTGCAATGAATGCGACCTATTCCATACAACAAAGATCAACAATCCATAGATTTATCCGCTTTTTAATTCAAAAATTACTAAAGGATGACTGTGATAATTGATGCTTCATTTGCCATGACAATTATAATAGGAATTTATGAAATAAAATTTGTAGGTAGGTCTTATATATTTTTTTTACAGCAACATAATTTTTCAACGTGGGAACATTGAATTATTTTATTATGTACTACGTTACGTACTAGAAGTAACACGACAAAGAAACGTCGCGTCGTACGCCGCATACGGGTAGTAGGCCAGACAATTTAATATATTTCGTATGGAGGAGTGGGAAGTAATTATGGATTTGACTTTTAAACCGTAATCGACACCATTTAGTGACCACAAGATGAATTAAAAAAAAATTTAAGATACTTAAATCTCGCTGTGCGATTATACAGGGTGTAAGAAAACACCCTAGTAATACTTAAGGAGGAGCTTTTAGACCATCGAACTGTACAACTTTCACTATGGAGCCAACGTCGAGAAAAAAAATCTGCCGTCCCTTATATTTGAGTCTAGTAAGTACTATAGTTTTGTATGAGACATGATATTTTAACTGAAGCCCTGTTGGTCCAGTGGCGAGTAACCTTGCCTGCCATACAGGAGGCGATGGTTCGATCCCCGTCCAGGCCGACTCGTACCAATGAGTTTTTCGGAATCTATGTACGATTTCTAATACTACTGGCTTTTCGGTGAAGGAAACCATCGTGAGGAAACCTGTATGCTTCCATTTCGAGGCATGTATTGTACCTACTGTCCATTAAAAGTGGCGACGGGCTCACTTCCCGCCACACTGGACAGAGTTTCGGTACTACTAGTGAAACGTGGATGTCCTGTAGTTTCAGAATATCTCTGACTACCCCCTCGGGGAATAAAGTCGTGAGCATATGCATGCATGATATTTTATCTTGAGACAGAAGCATTATAAGTATCGATTTATTTTTTATGCGAGTTTTTTTCCACCTATCCTACGACGCCTCACTCGACGTAAAAAAAACTTTTTTCCATCCCCTCTTTCGTTGTATGGGAGGGGCCAACAAAAATTTTCTTTATCTATCTTCATTCCAAATTTCGATTAAATAGGTGCAAGTGAGTCATTGAGGCGGGGCATACAGACAGACAGATAGAATGCACGAAAGTATAAGGGTTCCTTGTTTGACTACGGATCGGAGGATGGGTCTGAGCAGTGGTGTCGCGTCAGAAGACCGTTCACAGGCTGCTGAACTCTGCTACACCGGCTGGCTGGTTTTGGAGGCTAGCGGGATCCGAAGCACGGTGCTCCGCTGGCCGACCGCAGGAAGTAGGGGGCCCAATTAGCGGGAAAGCCACCCGTGAAAGGCTGCCCCGCCACCTAGCGAAAAATCCCGGGTTGCTCCACCATGCCGGTTGGCGACCGGATGGGAGAAGTTGGTGGGCAATCCCGGGGGGTTCGGGCGTCCCCGCGGTCTCCAACCCAGCTATCT
Source organism: Agonopterix subpropinquella (assembly GCA_922987775.1). Taxonomy (NCBI): domain Eukaryota; kingdom Metazoa; phylum Arthropoda; class Insecta; order Lepidoptera; family Depressariidae; genus Agonopterix; species Agonopterix subpropinquella. The sequence continues at coordinate 23,677,458 of OV277705.1, forward strand.
TAATGTGTGGCAGACTTCAGTATACTATCTGGCTCGATTGATGCGACTTCTCGCTCAACTACCGTCCTCGTGCCTATTCGCTCTTCGAAAAAACAATGAAAGGTTCTAAAAGGAAGAAAGTTAAACAGCGGTTGCACGTTCTCCCTTTAAAAGTGCACCTCTGAAATATCCGCGGATTGCACTCAAATCTCGTAGCAGTCCACCACCACCTAGAGACTGAAAAACCACAACTGCTGTTTCTCACCGAGACGCAGATCAGATGTCCGGCAGACGCGGCGTACCTCAGCTACCCTGGGTACTCTCTGGAGCATAGGTTCGTTCCGCACGCCGGACTCTGTGTGTACGCTCGCGATGAAATCTGCATCAAGCGTCTCAAAAACCTTGAAGACCCATCTTTCTCAGTATTGTGGATACTGGTGGAAACAGGTGTCGAACAAATTGTTTACGCCTGTGTCTACCGTTCGCACAGTAGAGATCAGGAGACAACTAGGTTGTTCGACTATCTTGGAGAGGCGGCTGAGGAGGCTCAGCTAAGGTATCCTGTGGCGCAACTGACCCTTCTGGTTGACTTTAATGCTCACCATCAAGAATGGCTGTTCCCCTACCAGAAGACCGATCACGCTGGACGAGAGGCGCGCAAACTTGCACTATCGCTAGATCTCAGCCAGCTGGTCAGTTGTGCCACACGGATACCTGACGTTGACTTTCACACGGCCAACTGTTTGGACCTTCTGCTGACAACTGATCCAGACATATATTCTGTGTCGGTATGTGCCCCTTTAGGTACCTCTGACCACTGTCTGGTGAAAACTGTATCCGTATACTCCCCACCTGATCAGGGCCATTGTGGTAAGAGACGGGTATGGTGATACAGATCAGCAGATTGGGACGAGATGCGACACTTCTTTGCTTCCTATCCTTGGCGGCAAACCTGCTTTTCTTCAGGGGAATCGTCGAGCGCTGCGACTGCGGTTGCCGAAGTGATACGTCAGGGCATGGAATATTTTATTCCGTACTCTGACGTGTCAACCGGCGCCAAAGCTCGCCCATGGTTCAACGCTGACTGTTCTTGTGCTGAGGTGCAGAAACAGTCAGTGTATATGTCCTGGGCTGATGCTCGAAAGCAGAAAGCTCCGAACACAGAAAAACTGAAGAAAGCTTACAACAAAGCCGCCAAATCTTGTAAAAAGGTGTTGCGAAAAGCCCGGTTCGACCATATAGGTCGTATAGGGGCCAAGCTTGCCTCCTATCCAGCAAAGCGTTTTGGTCGGCTGCCAAAGCGGTGGAAGCAAACTTCGGCCGTCCCTCCTTGCCACCGCTAATAAAACCTGACGGATCGCTAGCTCACTCGGCGGAGGAGAAAGCAAATTTATTTGCTAATCTTTTTGCCGGGAATTCGCATCTGGAGAACTCAGATAAAACACCACCTACCATTCCTCGTACTGAATGCTCAATGGCATCAGTTCACATTCGCCAAAAAGAGGTTCTTAAAATCCTGCGTTCTCTAGACGTGAACAAGGCTAGCGGACCCGACGGAATCCCAGCGATTGTCCTACGCACCTGTGCTCCAGAGTTGTCTCCTGTTTTAACACGCCTGTATCGCCTCTCACTTAAGACTGCGGTAGTCCCAAGGTCATGGAAGCTTGCCAACGTGCAACCCGTGCCCAAAAAAGGCAGTCGTGCCGACCCTGTCAACTATAGACCAATATCAGTCACTTCCATACTCTGCAAGACTATGGAACGTGTACTTAACAACCGGCTCCTGGCATACCCGGAACATAACGACCTCCTCAGTGACCGTCAGTATGGGTTCCGCCCAGGACGGTCCACGGGGGATCTTCTTGTGTATGCCACTCATCTGTGGAGCGAGGCTGTCGAGAGATACGGGGAGGCACTTGCCGTGTCTCTTGACATATCCAAAGCCTTTGACAGGGTCTGGCATGCAAGCCTTTTAAGCAAGCTTCCATCATATGGAATTCCGATTGAGCTATGCAACTGGATAGCTGACTTCTTGAGAGAACGATCCATTCGAGTAGTCATTGATGGATACTCATCGGATCAAATGGCTATTAATGCCGGTGTTCCTCAGGGGTCAGTTCTGTCAGCCACTTTATTTCTGCTGCATATAAACGTCATGCTTGTGCCCGGAACCTTTGGGTATGCAGACGACAGCACTGTTGCTGACAGATATCTGTCCGGTGCAGGGGTCAAATTGGACGTTACTCAGTCTTGTCGAGAGGCCATGGTGCAGCGAATAAACTTGGCCCTTGAATCTGTGTCCGACAGGGGTGATACTAATCGGGTCAGTTTCAACGCAAGCAAAACACAGGCGTGCCTTTTCTCCACAAAACGGAGTCCCTTCGCTTTGACTCCGACTTTCCGAAATGTGTCCATACCGATAGCTGATCACCTGGAGCTCCTTGGCATTAACATATCGTCCGATCTGAATTTCGGACGGTACATTGAGTCCATGGCGAAAACCGCAGCGAAAAAACTGGGCGTCCTCTCGAAGGTCAGACGGTACTTTACTCCGGGACAGCTTCTACAACTTTATCAAGCTCAAGTCCGATCGTGTATGGAGTACTGCTGCCATCTCTGGGACGGGTCTGCCCAATACCAGCTGACCGCGCTGGACTCAATCGACAGGCGTGCCAGGAAACTCATAGGTGATCCAACCTCGGTGGCGAAGCTACAAAGTCTTGAGCATCGTCGCAAGGTAGCCTGTCTGTCTGTTTTTTATAGGATACATTTAGGAGAGTGTGCGACTGAATTACATGATCTAATACCACCGTCTCCCTTTCATCTGCGGGGGACGAGACGCAGACTGGGTTTCCACCCTTATGTTGTTGACCTACCAGCAATTCGCACGAAGAAGTTTGCTTCTTCTTTTATAATGCGCACGGCTAAGGAGTGGAATGCCCTGCCTGCGGACCTGTTCCCTGAGCAATACAACCTGGGCCTCTTCAAGGCGAGAGTGAATAGGCATCTTTCTAGGTAAGCATGCTACATCTTCGGCCTCATCATCACTCAACATCAGGTGGGATTGGGGTCAAATGTTTACCTATCAAACATTAAAAAAAAAAAGGTCCCTAAAAACATGTCGTAGTGGGTTTTACGTTGAAAAATAATATTTACATTTCTCAATGTTTTCGATGTAACTGGTCAAAAATATTTACTCCCTGTTTGAAGCCTATAATAATATGTAACTTTGCAAAACAGTGTTTTCCAAAAGCATTTTTAGATCACAAAAAAATCTAATTTGGCGCTGTTGCCGACGTAATTTTATTTTTTATTATACCGCGATACTCTGCTGCAAATTTGAAGGTGCTCTTAGTTCTTTCTGATCCAAAAATTACCTGCTGGTTGACAGTTACTACAGGAGGACTGGGTTAGTTGGTATGAAAATTTGGAATTTGTGAAATAAAATCAATATTTTTTTAGCAATTTTTTTTAATGATTTTGTATTGTTTTAGTACGTAGTACTTCCTATCTCTTTGACACTAGTACCTAATGTAGCCCGGGGACTTTTAAATTACCAAAAGATTATACCGATTGCCGTTTTGTTATTGTTGTAAGGAACGACATTACTAATCACAAGCACAACCGAACGAAAAAAAAAAAGTTCTAGTTAACTTTGTATAGTACTTGTAGCCCCGGGACTTTTTAACAAAAAGGTTACCGATTTGAAATTATTGTTAAGTGGCAATGGCACATATATTTGGCCCAAAGTATTGTGAAGAACAGTTACCCAATTGTAATCAGTCTCAAAGTTACAAGATAATTTCCAAACCCTGTCAAAAGTGCCCATACCTCCCAATGGTCGGGTGGCTTGGGCACCTTTTAAACTCTAGGTACTGGTTAATACAATCTTTGATAAACATATAATCAGACGTATACAAAGAAACATACACTTTCTCGCAGATTGCTTTGCTATTTTATTCAAAATCACGACAAAATACTTAATTTGGCACTCAAAAAACCATCAATCGCATATAACTTTGGCAAATGAACGAAATCACTGATGATATTTGGTTGAGCAGTGGGGCCATTAATAATTAACTAAACTAAATTGCTATAGAAAACAAAATTAAAAATCGACTATAAATCTCGAGTTATGAGGTGGTGCCCAAACCTCCCGACTGCCCAATGGTCCCCTACCTCCCAAACTAAATGTTCCTTAAATAAACGGTCTCTTTTCGGGTCTGCACGAAGAAAAAATTTCAGAAATGTGCATGTCCTTTGGACATTTATATAAATTTATAGGTATTTCTCGGAGTCCCTTTATTTACCACGAAATTTTGACAAAAGTCTATAATAAAAAAAAAGTATCTACTACAGTGTCTTTAATGCAATCTTTAAACTGTATTTTTACTAGACTATAAATGTTGTGACCGGGGTTTTTTTATGCTTTTATGAATAAGTTAATTTCAAAATTAATGTTTAGTGTGGTGCAATACTTAAAATGATTAAAGTATAATGCATGCATGCATGTGCTCACGACTATATTCCCTGAGGGAGTAGTCAGAGGTATAAAACTAAAGGTAAGTGTTAAAGTAGGATGTAATAATAAACACAACTTTCAAGTTTAAAACTCAGAAAGAATAATTATTGATGTACACACGGCGACACATCAAGCTACCCAAAACCAAAATAAGCTGGCCGCGCGTAGGCATGGTAATGTATAACGTCGCGCAGTCAGCTTATTTTGGTTTTGGGTAGCTTGATGTGTCGCCGTGCGTACATATAAGTTTATGGTAAATTTCTAGCCGAGCACTGCTAATGTTGGCCACTCGACGCCCACGGAGTAATGGATAAGTACTCTTTCTGTGAGCACGGCGCGTGGCGTGTCTAAGGTGCCGGCACATGTCCACGTCTATGGTGTATCTACGTATCGTGAGCGCGATGCGGGTGGTGCGGGGAGAGGTAATAAGCTCCGCCCATTCACGCAAGGTCATTGGCACCTGTATTAGCCTTAACAGCTAAACCGCCAATCTTAACCGTCCCGTCCAGCGTCAATGGACGGGCAGCCGTACCATGGGGGCCGCGCGACATAGGTACGGCTAAAATGGTGACAAAAGAGCCTAGTTTACATCCAAGTTTAGTTTCAAACTTCATACAGTAACAGACTCTGCGATTGATTCCGGGCAAATTCCACTAGTAAATGCTGACATACATATTTATCTATGTGCTGGAGATCTTCAACTGTACCACACCTTTTTAATTAAAAACGCGAATTTATTGAGTGGAATGCAGGGCCGTAGCTAGAACTGGGTTGAATATAGGGCATAGAAGGTTTAAGGTAGGGCGGAAACAAAGGCTAGTTATTGTGGTTGTACCTAATTCAGTGTCTGATAATCTTCTCTCGGTTTTTTTTGGGAAAGTTGTTCAGTATCATGGGTACAATCACCCCTTAAAGTAATGCAACTGTTTACCCTAACCACAGATTATTTAATAGTGCCCTAACACCCTGTATATCCTCAATGTACAGACTACAGACACACTTCTGTGACAGCGGTATAATATTTTTAGATTAGATTAGATAACCGAGGAAATCTAAAAACCGGCCAAGAGTGTGTCGGACACGCGCACGATGAAGGTTCCGTAGCCATTCTTCTTCTTTTCGTGTCAATGGCCGGCCAGCCATAGCCGCGTAGCCATTGTATAAGTAGCATAAGATGAAAAGTTTTCAGTCTGTTTATCATACCTAAGAGAATTGTTTGCAACATAGCGATAGCGCGATGTATCTTCATGCAACGCCATCGAGTTTCTGATTAAAAAATCTATCGATAAATTTTCAGATTTTTTACTCCAGTATTTTGGAACTTGAAAGGGGAGGCCTTTGCCAAGCAGTGGGATGAATGGATGTAGGAAAAAAAATTGGCAGTTAGGGAGGTAGGTACGCCTTATTTTTTATCTTTGAGCGCAGATATCTTAAAGACAAAAGCATTATAACGATTTAGTTTTGATGAGTTTTGTTCCATTAGACAGGACCTGTGCAACGACACCCCACCAGCTTTATAAAAATAAAATACATAATTGTCCCCCTTTTCGTTGGGGGGTAATGAAAAAAAAAATGTCCTACCTTATTTCTATTTTTGGGGTACCTACTGCTATCTGTCCTCATGCCAAATAAGCGAGTAATCGAGGTGGGACATACAAACCGACAGACAGAATGGACGAAAGTGTACTTATAAGGGTTTCTTGTTTGACTGTGGAACCCTAAAACTGTTGAATTGAATTATACATATTTTAATATAGTAAAGATGCACCATTTGCTAACTGATAACAGTATCTAGTTTTTCTTTGATGGTTAATACTCACTTACTTTGTCTTATATTGACATAGTGCTGAAAAGATTTGCCAATCAGCATTCAAGATCGAGTCATTGCTAATGTGATCCCACTGTGATAAAAAGTCATTTTCATCGTTGCCGCAGTTGTTTCGTCGCTTTCGCTTACAATGCACAACGAAAAAGCAACGGAACTTTCTAAAGTAATACAAAAAGATAAAAATGTAGAGAATTCTCCCGTGAACCTGGACACCATCCTGTTGGAGATTGGAGAATTTGGTCGTTACCAGCTGAAGACGTTGGCTTTATTGTCACTAGCGCTTATATTCGCTGGTTTTGGTTTTAGTGAATACATTTTTACCACAGCAAGGATCCCAACCAGGCAAGATTTAAATTCACATTTTTTTTATATTGGTAGTTTAGACGATGACAATTTCGCGGCGCCTATTTTTTAGCACGAAAAAAAAGCACGGCATGCTTTCGTTTACACGGTGCTAATTTTCAGCGCCAATTTGTTCGCATGTGAATGGAATTGCTAGATAAAACCGTGCTAACGATTAGCACGACGCGACACGGGGATGCGAGGGACGCGGGCAGAGGTCACAAGCGACGCGTGCTTTTTTCCTTGCTAAGTTCGCATGCCGTAAAATAGTCGCGCGAAGAGTGTTTATACTGTGCTTTTTTTGAGGCGCCGCGAAATTGTCATCGTCTAAACCCTAACATAATTTGTATAAGCAATTATAGTTCTGTAGGCACACAATGATATGCTCAGCGGTAAAGCATTGCATCGGTGTCAGCAGTGTTGATGACGACCGGCAGTTGCTCCCGGCATTGGCACCACGCTCTCTCTACAATGTAGATGCCGGGAAGTTTCACTTCTGCCGAGCGTCACGTGATGGACAATTACATACGTAACGCCCGCCCTAAATTACCATTCGTAAATGTAGCTTAAATCAAACTAAATAACAATATAGTGGAGTCAACCTGAACAGTATTTTATTCACTATTACTTTCTTTTGGATAGATGGTCCATTCTAAGTCGGAACAATGCTGTCGCGATCGGTAATTTTTATGCAATAAGTTCAGGAGTGTTTCTTCATAAGTTTTGTCTTATTGCAGATGTTTGATCCCAGAGTGCGAGAATGTTGAAGGACCTATTGAATTTAAGCCATCTTGGATTGTTAATGCAGTGCCGACCACTGCCGGTGGCTCCGTCGATAACTGTAAACGATTTACCAGCTTATCAGGGAACAACACCAACAGCACTGATGACATGTGCTCGATCACACTCTTCGATCAACATACTACGGTGCTATGCGAGCAACATGTCTATGAAAATGAGAACACTATAGTTTACGATGTGAGTGAAAATCCTTGAGACTCTGGTCTACGATCCATGAGCCGTACGTAGGTACGTGGCTTCAAACTGACATCCATATCCTGATCCATCTAGTACCTCATCACAAATACTTTGAAATTCCATCTCCACATGTACCTATATTATAAAGTAAAATAAATTCTATGCACCGGTATCGTATAAACCAAGGCCATTGCATATTTAAACTGGAAAGATAAGGCTGACAAAATCTTATTTAATGTATTTTGTGACTTAAAATTGTGTAACGAACGGATAGATGGTTCTAAAGGCGAAGATCGTACTCGTCTCGTACCTACCCCACTCTATGGGACGTAAGCGACTGGCTAACATAACATAAATATTATTTAATTCTAAGATACCTACCAAGAAAAATCGATCTCGCCATCCAACTATTATATCTAATACTATTTTATTCCGAAAACTCTGTAGAATTCAGTTCAATGACCGGTAAAGAATGGGAGATGATTTCGTGTAAGTACTCTAGTCAATAGACTCACAAATAGTTAAACAGGCATCATTATTCTTCTTCTTCTTCTTATCGAGTGGGCAGAGCCCTGGTGTCAGAGTTTTTTCAGACCGCCTTACGGTCTCTGACGTGGTTTTCATCATTATTAAATTTTACTTACAGTTTAACTTGGCATGTGACGAATGGCATCGGTCGATGATCGGGTCATTGAGGGTGGTGGGCAACGTGGTAGCGCTGCCGCTCTTGGGCTTCATATCGGACAGGTGGGGACGACGTACTGCTCTTACCATCTCCGCGTTCAACTCGGCCTGGCTCGGCCTTGTTAGATACTGGACTAACAGCTACATCGGTTTTGTTATATCTGAGATTGCCGAGGCTACGTTTAGTAGTGTTTCTCCCTGCTGTCATATTTTAAGTAAGTTTATGTCCATTATATTCAAGAACTTAGTTATAAACTTGGAAAGTTAAACATTATCAAAATGCAAAATATCATCCTAATCGTTAGAGCTGGTTCCGAGAACCCTAGCAACAAAACAATCTTATTTAGACTATCAAACTGAACAACTTTTACTAAGGGAGCAAACCGATAGTAGCCTAAAATATCATCTGTTTCGAGCTGAGTCGAATAGAAATTGCAGTTTAGTATGGAACAATTTTTTTTGCTGTGGTAGGTTTCTCATCGTAAAACTTGCTCAGTTTGATGTTTAAAAAGATGCCAATGATTTCAAGTTCACTCTACAGAGCAGAAACCGAGAATAAATAAAAAAAAAAAATACTTTAAACTGCTCCTACTCGACAGAAATGTATGGGACAGCAGATTTTTAATTTTTTCTTGATGTTGGCTCCATAGTGAAAGTTATTTAATTTTCATTGTTGCAGTATCGGAGCTAGTGGGTCCCAAATACAGAGTGTTAGGCACGGTAATTTTGAATTCTTCGTTCAACTTTGGGGAAATGATAGTCGGTGTCATTGCATGGGCAGTTCCTTATTGGAGGCATCTAACCCTGACAATTTATATACCACAGCTCATTACCATCTCTTACCTTTGGCTTTTATCTGAGTCCGTCCGCTGGTACATGAGCAAAGGTCGTTATGCGGAGTCCGAAAGAGTACTAAAAAAAGTTGCTCAGGTGAATGGAACAAAGCTGTCCGAAATATCGTTACAAGCTTTAAAGCTGTCAGCTGAAGAAGAAAAGGGACGAAATGAATTTAAAAAGGAATTAAAAGTCAAAGAGCCTTGGCTGGTGGTAGTGTTGGTGAAACATAAGATGATTCTTCTCCGGTGTTTTGTGACATCGATGTGGTGGATCACTTCTACGTTCATACGCTATGGATTAGCGGTGAACTCAGTTAACATTTCTGAAAATAAGTATGTAGACTATTGTGCGGTGGCTGCCATCGGAATTCCCGGATTTTGGACTGCTTTTGTTTTGATAAACAGGATTGGAAGGAAGCCTGTTCTAGCCGGAGCGTTTTGGATCTGTACTTGTTGCCAAATAGCATACCTCCTGATGCCTAAAGGTGAGTATACAATTCTGATTAGGAAATTATACAAAAAAACCGGCCAAGTACGAGTCGGGACGGCAATCAGTGTTCCGTACTACCAGTTGTTTAACATGAGTAATTTATGACAACTACTGTGTCAGCTTTACACTACTCAAACAGCAAGTTTAATTCTATCTTACACTAAACTTCACTGGCATACCTCTTGCTCCTATTCGTTGGTGCCCTGCAGCGGGGCTAGGACGCCAAACCGCGATAACGTGTTATTAGCACTATCACGCTTCCTCTCTCTTTCATTTGCGCGCGATCGAACGAGATAAAAGACTTGATAGCCATATCACGTGCAACCTGCTAGCCCAGCAGAAGGGCTTATTTTTTATACGTATGATAACTATTTATTATACAATATTTCAGGGCATTACGGACTATCGCTGTCGATATATTTGATCAGCAAATTCGCCATCTCAATGACGAGTACAGTACTATGCGTATACACCTCCGAGTTGTACCCTACAGCGTACAGACACAGGCTCTACGCCTTCTCTTCAATGATGGGCAGGTTCGGGTCCATGCTCGCCCCACTCACACCCGCTTTCGTAAGTTCTTTGACATAATCATCTTCTTCTTCTTTATTTAATCTGTTTGTAATCGTATAAGTTCTGAATGATTTGGCCAAATATTTCTACGCGGACGAAGTAACGGGGGAGAAGGTAGTACTACATATTGATAATCATATGCTCACGACTATACTCCCCGAGGGGGTAGTCAGAGATATTCTGAAACTTCTGAACATCCACGTTTCACTAGTACCGAAACTCTGTCCAGTGTGACGGGGAGTGAGCCCGTCGCCACTTGTAATGGACAGTAGGTACGATACATGCCTCGAAATTGAAGCATGCAGGTTTCCTCACGATGTTTTCCTTCAAAGAGAAGCCAGTGGTGTTACAAATCGTACATAAATTCCGAAAAACTCATGGTACGAGTCGGCTTGGACGGGGATCGAACCATCGCCTCCTGCACGGCAGGCAAGGTTACTCGCCACTGGACCACCACGGCACATATTGATAATAATTATCTTAAACCTTAACCCAAATGTAGGTAGTGTTTGGGTTTTGGTTGTACTGTACCGGAAGCTGTGTAGCTATCATTATTGCCGTCTTCGAGTCAGATCCCACACATTTTTGCACGTACAATTATTACATCACATGTATTTCATCATTCAATGGCTTCAACATGGAGGCCGCTAGGCGTTCCAACTAGGATGGGCTACTTTCGGGAAATTCCGTCATAATATGTTCTCCTCGGCCCTACCGCAATGACTCAAAACGAAGGTGTTCAATCACTGCGTCCTGCCAGAGATGTCCTATGGTGCGAAAACGTGGACTCTGATGATAGGAAAAGTTCATTAATTCAAGGTCGCTCAGCAAGCTATGGAGAGAGATATGCTCAGTGTTTCTCTGACAGATCACATCAGAAATGAAGGGATACGTCAGAGAACTAAAGTGGTTGACATAGCTCAGAAAATTAGCTAGCTGAAGTGGCAATAGACCAGTCATATCTGCCGAAGAACATACAACCGATGGGGTGTCAGAGTTCTAGAATGGAGACCACGAACTTGTAAGCGTAGTGTGGGACGCCCTGCTATGCCCAATAAAGGTAGCGGGGAGCGACTGGATGAACAAGGCCCAGGACAGAGTTTTGTGGCGCACCTTGAGAGAGGCCAATGTTCAGCAGTGGACGATGATAGGCTAATGATGGTGATGATGATATATTTCATGGACTCTTGACATTGCCTCGTATGATGCCCGTGAGAAGAAATGAGCTAATAATTATGGTCCTATAATTTCATGTACAGGGTGACAAGTTGCCCTTCATCCTGTTCGGTGGCTGCGCGCTGCTGTCTGGAGGGCTGGCGCTGCTCACTCCCGAGACCCTCGGCTCCAAGCTGCCTGACACAATGGAGGAGGCGGCACTACTCGGCAAGAAGAAAGCTGATAGCTGTTAAATGAATTAAAGAAACTATTATAACTTTTATCTCATTTATTTCATTCTGAGATTGGAATTTCCTCGACATACGAAGATAAATTAACTGAAGTCACCATTTCATTGCCAATGGTTATACGTAATACCAGAATACTCTTTCTTATATTGTGCTAAGGTAGAATAAAACAACCGCGATTTGGTATATTTGTGTTCCCGATTGTAACAACAGAACTGCCATGATCTCCGGATGACAGTTTAATTCTAGATTAAAATAATAATAACCGCGTAGCTCTCAAAAACTGTGGTAAGGTATTCTGGGATATCATTTTTTTCGAGAACTTTTCGCCTATCTATAATATAAGGCGAAAGATTCCGGCATTGGCACATGTCGTTGTAGAGGAGTGCGTGGAATCAATCGTCAAATCATCGGTATGTTTGCTTTGAAGTCAGCATAAATCAATGACATATGAGGATTATTCTGTTTCCGATCTTAATTTTTAGATTGAAATACTGAATCTTTTACGGCTACAAATAAAATATTTTCAAAGTCAGGTTCCTAATATAATTTACTTATTTATTTAAAACGTTAGTTTGTGTTCGGTGTCAAAATATCTGTTATAAATTAGGATACCTACTTATTTAATCCAATCCAGACAAGAGACTGAAGATAAATTTACTCAGTGATCTCTCTCTGTGGGCTTTCACATTTGACCGACCAGTGTCGGACAATCAGTATTGTCTTATTGTAGTTTTGTACTTGTTTTTGTGTTGATTGTTGACACTTTTACGAATACAGAAAAGCGTTAGCACAGAGATTCTTTCCTATGGCTCCTAGATTCTTAGCTACAAGCAAGACACTTTCCCAGGTTCTTGACTTCTTGCAATATCGATACTGCGCCTAGAGGCTTCATCTGGATGATTTGGCGTACGTGTTCTTAACAAATTTGGTTTCCGATGTTTCTTAGATAACATTAATAAATAAACGCTGTCGTAGACACTTATAAAAAAAAAAATGCCCTAATAACTTTATTTTTAATTTTTTAAGTAACGTTTCACTCGAATACAAATATAAACTTTAAATGAGTTACGTATCGAACAGGGTGTTTCAGACCATCAAACTGAACAAATTTCACAAGGAGATCAACATTGAAATCGCGAGAAAAAAAATCTGTAGTTTCATAATGGTATTTTTGTCAAGAAGATTTGCACAAAACATACTACTTAACTGAATAAAAGCTTGAAAAGGTAATAATCATAATTTACGTAGCTAAATAAGTATGTTTGCTTTATTATATTGAATTAACAGCTATCAGATTTCTTCTTGCCGAGTTGCGCCGCCTCCTCCATGGTGTCAGGCAGCTTGGAGCTGAGGGTCTCAGGAGTGAGCAGCACCAGCCCTCCAGACAGCAGCGCGCAGCCGCCGAACAGGATGAAGGGCAGCTTCTCACCCTGCACATGAAATTATACGACCACAATTATTAGCTCATTTCTTCTCACGGCCATCACACGTGGCTAAAAACAAGGACCAAGTTTGAATGACTACAAACATTATAAAAACAAATCCGTAGCGACCCGATAAATTGAAAATCAGCGATGACTACAATGTGACATCTTTTTTAGAAATGTTGTTTTATTGTTCAAAAATAAAAATAAACTATTAAGGGCAGCACAATAGGCTCGGTGCAGCCTTAAATAGAGAAAGAGAAAATAACTTACGAAAGCGGGTGTGAGTGGGGCGACCATGGACCCGAACCTACCCATCATTGAAGAGAAGGCGAAAAGCCTGTGTCTGTACGCTGTGGGGTACAACTCGGACGTGTATACGAATATTACTGTGTTCGACATTGAGATGGTGAATTTGCTGATCAAATATATCGACAGCGATAGTTCGTAATGCCCTGAAATATTGTATATTAAAAAAATAGTTATCATAAGTATAAAAAATAATCCCTTTTGCAGGGCACAGACGAATAGGGGCAAGTGGGAGTATGCCACTCCTTCGTGGATCCAGTGAAGTGTAGTGCAAGATAGTAGTAAACTTACTGTTTGAGTAGTGTAAAGCTCGCTTTATAAGCCCTTTATTTGGGTATATATGAATACTGTTATTAAATTGCAGTATCCAGTAACAAGTGCCTTTATCCGTGCCTTCGCTATGTATGGAGGCGCTTGAGATTGAATATCATCAACCATCCAAAGTTCTCATTCTCAACCTGTCAGCATATGCTCACGACTATATTCCCCGAGAGAGTAGTCAGAGATATTCTGTAACCTCCGAACATCCACATTTCACTAGTAGTACCGAAACTCTGTCCAGTGTGACGGGGGGTGAGCCCGTCGCCAAATGGACAGTAGGTACAATACATGCCTCGAAATTGAAGCATGCAGGTTTCCTCACGATGTTTTCCTTCACCGAAAAGCCAGTGTTGTTACAAATCGTACATAAATTCCGAAAAAATCATTGGTACGAGTCGACCTGGACGGGGATCGAACCATCGCCTCCTGCACGGCAGGCAAGGTTACTCGCCACTGGACCACCACGGCTTCCACTGGACCACCTAGCCTTCCACTGGACAACCACGGCTTATTCGTGCCTTTATCCGTGCCTTCGCTATGTATGGAGGCGCTTGAGATTGAATATCATCAACCATCCAAAGTTCTCATTCTCAACCTGTCAGCGTTGCTTAATTTCAGGGATCCATTTGAAAAACGCATTTCCACTGGCCTACGTGAGAATTTTTTTACTTTTATGGTCACACTACTTATTCCCACAACTTCATTCGCGTAGTTTTTCTCCTCCTAGAATCCTTTGTAGAATAAGTATAATATACTAATGTTCCAAATTTGTTTCTATCTTCAGCGATGTAGGCAGTGCGGTCAGTCAGTCATTCTGTCAGTCACGGAACAATTTTAAAAGTTCCTAAACAGAATTGTATACTCACCTTCAGGCACCAGGAGATATGCTATTTGGCAACAAGCACAGATCCAAAACGCTCCTGCTAGAACAGGCTTCCTTCCAATCTTATTTATCAGAACAAAAGCAGTCCAAAATCCAGGAAGTTCGATGGCAGCCACCGTACAATAGTCTACATACTTATTTTCAGAAATGTTAACTGAGTTTACCGCTAATCCGAAGCGAATGAACGTAGAAGTGATCCACCACATAGGTGTCACAAAACACCGGAGAAGAATCGCCTTGTGTTTCACCAACACTACCACCAGCCAAGGCTCCTTGACTTTTAATTCTTTTTTAAATTCATTTCGTCGCTTTTCTTCTTCAGCTGACAGTTTTAAAGCTTGTAACGATATTTCAGAGAGCTTTGTTCCATTCACCTGAGCAACTTTTTTTAGTACTCTCTCGGACTCCGCATAACGACCTTTACTCATGTACCAGCGGACGGACTCCGATATAAGCCAAAGGTAAGAGATGGTGACGAACTGTGGTATATAAATTATCAGTGTCATATGCCTCCAATAAGGAACTGCCCATGCAACGATACCGACTATGATTTGTCCCATAGTGAACGAACAATTCAATATTACCGTGCCTACAACTCTGTATTTGGGACCCACTAGCTCAGATACTGCAACATTAAACAAAAAAATAAATCTCCTTAGTACCAGAACCTAGCCTGGACATAATTAAATTTTATTGTACACATTATTTTTGGTTTCATAATAATTATGAAATGCAGGGCCCAGCAAGAGCTATTCTTGTAGATATGTTCATAATATACCTACAATGGAACAACTTTCACTGCGGTACCAACATCAAGAAAACATAAAAGTCTGCTGTCCCATACTGTGCCATAGATTTGAATCGAGTAGGTGCTGCAGTTTTGTATGAAACAGCAGATTGTTTAATGTTTTTCTCGGTATTGGCTCTATAGTGAAAGTTGTTCAGTTTGATGGTATAGAATTAAAAGAGGGTGTTCTGCATAAAATTGGTTTCTCGGAAACGACTTTATGGAAGACTGACCCCGGAGACCATGTCCTCCAGGTTCCAGGGGGGACGCTTCGGAGCTATGAAATTTTGATAATGTGTTACTAGTACACTGTCTGTACTGTACTGGTACTGGACTGTACTGTACTGTATAATTGACTTGTACCTGCGCAGTGGAAAAATTTTAAAAGCGCGCGAAATTATATTGACCAATCAGGATGTGTCACCTTCAATCCCTTGCCAAAGTCGGATCGCCGTACAAAGTCGGATCCCTATGATTACAACATGAATTCGGGTTTTGACGGGGACTCGGGTCTGCTCTGCGCAACCGAAGATTGGACGAGTGACATTATTTTCCTTGTTGTACTGTACTTTCAAGTTTATCTAGATAGATATTTGAATAAAATACAAATAAACTCACCTAAAATATGACAGCAGGTAGAAGCACTACCAAACGTAGCCTCAGCAATCTCAGATATGACAAAACCGACGTAGCTGTTAGTCCAGTATCTAACAAGGCCAAGCCAGGCCGAGTTGAACGCGCAGATGGTGAGAGCAGTACGTCGTCCCCACCTGTCCGATATGAAGCCCGCGAGCGGCATCGCCACCACGTTGCCCACCACCCTCAATGACCCGATCACCGACCGATGCCATTCATCACATGCCAAGCTAAACTATAATTAAAATTGAATAATTTTGTCTCGTTAACAATTTGTGAGTCTATTAAATTGACTAGTAAACTAGTAAACGAAATCCTCACTATATAAACTCCCATTCTTTACCGGTCATGATTCATGCTGTACTAAATTCTACAGAGTTTTCGGAATAAGATGGTTGGATGGCGAGATCAAACCTTTGTTTGTTAGCTGTATCTATAAACCAGTCACTTGTCACGAGTATGATCTTTAACTTTAGATCCATCTATCCCATCATTGAACAATTCAAAGTCATAAATAAATTAAATGAAATAATATTTTATTAGTTCTCGTTCAAAAATGAAATGACCTTGGTTTATACGATACCGGTGCTGAGAATTTATATTATTTTATAGGTTCACGTACAGATGGAATTGCAGAATATTTGTGATAACGCCGCCTTGATATAGGTATCAGTGTGAAGCCACGTACACGTATGACGATCGTAGACCTGAGTATCAAGGATTTTGACTCACATCGTAAACTACAGTGTTCTCATTTTCATAGACATGTTGCTCACATGGAACCGTAGTATGTTGCTCACATGGAACCGTAGTGTGATCGGGCACATTTCAACAGTGCTGTTTGTGTTGTTCCCTGATAAGCTGGTAAATCGCTGGCAGTTATCGATGGAGCCGCCGGCAGTAGATGGCACTGCATTAACGATCCAAGATGGCTTAAATTCAATAGGTCCTTCAACATTCTCGCACTCTGGGATCAAACATCTGGAATATGACAAAAATTATGAAGAAAAAATATGAACTTAATGTGTAAAAATTCCCGACCGCAACACCGTTGTTCCGACTCAGAATGGATCATCCCATTTCATCCCGTGGATACTAAGGACTAAGGGGTATAGTTTTTTGTGCAGTATTTCTGTAGGAAAGGTAGCCATCCAACTATCACCATTTGATACGTCATTCCATCCTCAAACTTCCGTGCTAAAAGTGAGCCTTGCTACGACTGTATGCTTCTAAAGATAGTTGGTAGTTGTAACGAAGTTTCAGACCACCTCGAGAGGGATTATGTTCATGAGTTTTATGTCCAAAATATAAAAAATCATAGTAAGATTATTCAATAATAGCTTAGGTGTTGATTTGGGCAACATTAAGCGTAAACAAGCGAAAAAAAGTTATTGGTCAATGGGCGTCATATAAAATTCTTGGGGGCCACCATAAGTCTGAGGGGGCCACGATGCGTGCTTTGACAGACCGAATCTCTTATTGGCAGGCAATAAAAAATATACGTACTATACAGGGTGGAAGGAAAAGTATCATTAACCTTTAAACCACATGCTCTACCCATCAAACTGAACAACTTTTACTATGGGAGCAAACCCGTCAGAACAAAAAAAATATCATTATGTCCCCATACTAAACTGCAATACCTACTCGATTCAAACGTATGGGCAGCTGATATTTTTTTTTGACAGGTTTGCTCCCATAGTAAAAGTTGCTCAGTTTGATGGGTAGAGTATGACAGTATGTGGTTTAAGGGTGAAATGCAGAACGGATGTACATAGATACAATTTAAGTTGTCTCGTAAGTTTAAAATAAGATACCGTCTTTTCTCTTTCCTTGATTAAAATTATTTCCATTATTCTGAGCAGTGTATTTATTTCCCAATTAAGCCCATTTTTTATTTTTTTGATGCGCGCAATGAGGCACGAATTATTATATTTTTAAAATTTAATACTAATATAACTTTCATACAAATTTTATATGTCTCTCCACCACCTTGTCAATTTTGTATATTAGGAAATAATTTTTTCTTAGTTTAATTTAACTTTTTTTTGGTTAAAATGACCACTTAATATCTAAATTGTCAGATTAAAATAGGCTGGAATTAAAAGGAAACGATTTAGTCATAAGATTAGCGTATTAAATGTTTGTCTCCATTTTTGTTAATTTCGTAACTCAGGGTTAGTAACGACATTTTGGGCACAATTACAACAACAATTCTACCATTCGATTGTATTTTTATAAAATGGCATCATTTTCTCAACTTACGTCAAAATATTGACATTAAGATGGCCGTATTTTGCTTCGCAGTTCGAGGTTGGTGTATGACACGCATTTTGTTAAATATCAATATCAGGGTTAATAACGCGATTTTCCTATTTCCGGTAAGTGTAATTTGTCAGTTATTTGCTGATTTTTCTTGCGTAAGAGATATAATTACCGCTGGGATATAAGTTATTGTCAAACCAATAGCGATTTTGGTAGCAAATATTTTTGAAGTTAGGATTTCTCAGTTTATTTTATCAGTTTCGTAACGTTTCGTTACTCAACGAAACTGAGCTCTCAGTTTCGTTACACTAAGGTCTCGTTCATATGAGTTTGTGACATAATACTGTTTTTTTTAACATTAGACATCAAGTAATATCCAAAATAGTAAATAATATGTATTTATTAATTTAATACTAGAAACTAAAAAATATATTTTAATGTTCTATGAAAATAATTTTATAAAATATAATGAGATTATTAAACATAACACAAACTAAATAGCGGCGTCTTCTCCTGGCTGGCAGCATCTTCTCCCTGGCTGGAGCGATGTCGTCTTTCTTGCTGGCGGCATGATTGTTTGCAGATAAGATTGATTTTTGACAAGGTTTTTGCAATTAGTACAAAAATATACAACGTGTTAATGAATTTGCGCAAAACCTCATACACCCCAACTGATTTATAACAAAATAATTAGATTGAAACAATAATTTCATTATTTTGATACTTAAAATTTAAAGTTATTCGCATTTTAAGTTTCGAGGCAAAAATGATTTGCTATCATTTCAGCACTACAAATCATTTCAGCACTAAAAGAAAGCGCTGACGTACTCATGTATACATTTTAATAATCTTGTTTTGGTAGTAAGTAGGGTGAGTGTGCCCGTGCGGTGGGTTGACATCGGGTTCAGAAAATTTTAAATTTTGCCCACAAATTATTTAACATTTTGAAAAAAATTACCTATGTTGAAACCATGATAATTCGATTCTGCTCTCGATTCTAAACAAACTACTTTCTAGTTTTGCGTTAATTCATTAACACGTTGTAGATGTAAGTTAATTAATAAAGTTGATTTATGCCATAAATATTTTATTTATTTTAATGCTTATGTGATCTCACCCTTACCTTATCAGTTTCGTAACAATTTATCAGTTTCATTACAATCTCAGTTTAATAACGATTTCGTTACGGTACATCTATTCTGCATTTCACCCTTAAAGGTTAATAGTACTTTTCCTTTTGTGTATTATACTACACTGAGAATAACAAAATATGTGATAATGATAATTTAAATGTTAGCCCAGGCAGCCCAGTAATTGCATTTTTTTCGCTATAATATTGAAGAGCCAATTTGAGCTTAAGCTTACCAAAATAAAAATAAAATTACGTCAGCAACAGTTCCAATTTAGAAATATAGATATTATCTCGTTCTAAAAAACCTGATGATACATTTTTTTTGCACTTGTTTAAGGCTTTACCATCATACATACTTCAAACATGGTGTAAATATTTTTGTCTACTTAGAAGTTTTTGAAAAATACATTCTTATTTTTTAATAAATACGTCATTTTTAAAATTTTAATGCCTATTTTATTGATCAAAAATAATGTATATTGTTAAATTTAATTCAAATGAGTGCATTGGTATTAATATTATTAATTTAAAAGCCTTCTGGGACACACAATTTCGATTTCTATGTTGCGTAGCAAATTTTTTTTTAATATGGTTTAGAATAGTATTTTTGTCACTAAATGGTGCCGGTAACAGTTTAAAAGTCCAATTAATAATTACTCCCTACCCCGCCTAACAAAACTAAAAATAAAATGACCGTAAAATGACTGGCCTATGTTACCTGGTTGGGATCCTTGCTGTAGTAAAAATGTATTCGGTAGCACCAGAACCAACGAAAATGATCGCCAGTGACAGTAGAGCCAACGTCTTCAGCTGGTAACGCCCAAATTCTCCAATCTCCAACAGGATGGTGTCCAGGTTCATGGCTGATTTTTCTACATTTTTTCCTTTTTGGATTTCTTTAGAAAATTCAGTTGCTTTTTCGTTGTCCATTGTAATCGAAAACGACGAAAATGTCTTTTCATCAAAATGTGATTGCATTAGCAATGATTCAATCTTGAACTAAAATGTCAATACGAACTCAGTGAGTAATATAATAACCATCAAAGAAATTCTAGAGAATGTTATCAGGGGTTCGCAAAAAAGTATAAATAGATTAAAACAGATGGTACACCTTTTAGTATAATAGGTATAATTCAATTCAACACTGTTTCTTCGATTTCCGCGGCTATCTGATCTAATCTAAAAATTAATATACCACTGTCATCGTAAGTGTACCTGTACCAATATTTGTACAGCCTAAATCATGGGTTTTTGGGGTGAAATTGATATCATTATTAGCATCCTTTAAAACTATGAGTCTACCCATCAAACTGAACAACTTTTACTATGGGAGCATACCAATCCGAGCAAAAAAAAATCTATCCTGTTCTTAGGAGACTAACCCTAGCTTTTGAAGTATTTTACTTCTGCATCCACAGACTAAAAAAAATGTACAGTAATCGAGAAAACCTGCAATTTTTACAAAACTTCTTCTTCATCCCATTGAATTCTCTAACTTATAAGGAACATAAAGTCTCTATGGGGTCAACCGAGGTCGAGGTATTAGCACTCTCAGAAAATGAAATTTAATTCCCATAAATTTTAGTGGGGCAATAACCAAATCACCTAGCGAAAATTTTTTTAAACCCTTCAATCAGGGGTGATTCAGACTAGCAAACTGAATAACTCGTTGTCCGGAGCTTTGGAATGGTTGCGTTGGGACACAGAACAGAACAGAACAGGTCCAACACGTAGAGACCCTAAGTAGAGGCCCCTTTGAGACACTTGTCTGTTCATTTAAGTTATCAAAAAATATCCATACTATATATTTTAACTTTTAGAGAGTTATTATGTTGGAATTATGAATTATAAATGCGAATGCACATCTGTTTTTTTTATTAATTTTATTCTTTGATCATTTAGACTATTTTATGATAACGCCACCGCCATTGCAGTTGCTATGCCGCCGTCGAAAGATCAGCATCAGATAAAAAAATTTCCGCTAAATATCGTCATATTTGATCTCATCTTGAATAACCTATTTTGTTTGCATGAGCGTTTTTCTTTTGGTTTCCTAGGGGATCGATAGATGGCATTAAGATCTGCGAGAATTAAGTAGAGAGGGAAAAGATGATAAGGCTGCCTGTCCATTGACGCGAGCTGGCTGTGCGAGCTGTGTAGCTGTGTAAATATTAACCAATCAGAGATCCGACCGAGATCGGCCGAGCTCCTGATTGGTTAATATTTACACAGTTACACAGCTCGCACAGCCAGCTCGCGTCAATGGACAGGCAGCCTAAAACAGATGCCAACGCAACTTTTTATTATTTACGAATGTTTACGTCTGACATGGTGGTATAGGCTCGATCTTAGATTAAAAACTTTTCGCATACGCTGAAAGATGGGGCCAAGAAATGAGAGTAAACCTGGAGTAAACCTTATGTAAACAAAAAAGACAAGCGTAGGGACTGTTGACCACAAACTTATATAAGTCTGTAAATTGTCTTTTAGTATGCAAAAGTCAAACTATTGCTGTTCCATGTGCGGCCATGTTATGGTTTTATCTAGCTCGATCCAAAGAGAATATAGTGCGAAGCCGGGGCGGGCCGCTAGTAGTAAATAATCAACAATCCGTTGGAAGTTATTAATCCAGTACAGGAGTGCGATTTTTGAAACTCATTCTTTGAACTCAGCAGTTGAAAATGTCAATCTTACTATGGAGACAGGCATCTTTCTACTGCTGATTTTACATTAAAAAATCATACTCACGGAGCGCGTTTTCTGAAAGTCAAATCAGCAGTAGAAAGATGCGTTTCTCCATACATTTTCAACTGTTGAGTTCAACGTATGAGATTCAAAAATCGTTAAGTACCTAGAGGTAAAGCTTTTTTAAGGCTTTGATACTAGACATTTTTTGTTTCATATTTTGTTATGCATAAAAGGCGAACGTGGCGATATTCGCCGCTTAACTTTGACATAATTTCTGAAGATGATATAAATTAAGGGCGAATGTGACATAATAGTCCGTTTTGAGAAACAAGTAGTTGATATTCGCCAATACACCAATTGATTATCACCCTGTTCCCGTGGTCTTATAGGTATTCCGAATACACAAATCGATAGAAAAACGGGCCGCCATCCTAAATAAACCAAAAAACGTTTTTCCGAAAAATGGCTTAATCGCCTTTTCTACAAACCACCGACGATATCTGTTCGTGCCAGTGGCAGTTGAAACCGCAGGGCCTTGGGGAGCTGAGGCCAAAAAGTTTACAAAAGACCTGGGCAGCAGATTACGGGAGAGGGGCAATAACCCTCGCTCTGGGGCGTTTCTTACCCAACGCATCTCGTTAGCCATCCAACGTGGCAATGCCGCCAGCTTATGGCTGCCTGTCCATTGAAGCTGTGCGAGCTGTGTAGCTGTGTTTTTTTAACCAATCAGGAACTCGGGCGAGGCGCGGCCGATCTCGCCACACGTGTCCGCGGGCCATTTTATTTTCGAGCACACTTCAAAATTCAGTAACTTTGGAATTAATGGACCGATTTTCAAAATTCAAAACGAATAATCATTGGTAAATAATAAAGAATAAAATGAAGCACAGTTTTAACGGATTTGCCGTAGCATTACGGGACCTCATTGCCGGTGCCCCGTCCCCCGCACACCGTGGACCCGCCGCGAGTGTTGCCAACTTAGTTGATTTACCACTAAAACTAGTGGATTTTTCACTAAAATTGGTGGTTTTTTCTAATGGTAAAATTTATTTTCAAGAGAGCTATTTTTTTTATCTCGCACAGCCTAATTCATACTCGAAAATGTCTTAAACTTTTAAGTTTATTCATTATTAAATCAAGATTTTGATAATGTACGATTCAAAAATAACATTCTAATTAGTAGACAGATAATCACTCAACCACTAAGATGATTTACTGATTATTTACATAACTAGAAAAATATTTTGTTACTCAACTGTTTGCTGTCGAGACAGCAGAG
The DNA here is from genome assembly GCA_922987775.1 of Agonopterix subpropinquella. NCBI lineage: Eukaryota > Metazoa > Arthropoda > Insecta > Lepidoptera > Depressariidae > Agonopterix > Agonopterix subpropinquella. Next base: position 23,700,820 of record OV277705.1, read on the forward strand.
CCATGGGTATTTGAAACCGAAACTTTCTTTGGGGACCTGGGTTCATATTTGGTCCAACAAGTATCCTTAGCTGCGCAGCGGAGAAATGTAGAAAATATCGAACCATTGCCTTCATTGCAAGGTTACTCGCCACAAAACCGCCATGGCACGGCACTTACAAATAAAAGTTACAAAATATGCATAATAAAGGTAACCAACCAACCATTATTTTTTTGTTTAGTGGAAAATTTTGTGATTATGAGAATAGGGCCACTTTCTGTTAACGGTTTTAGGAGTTGAATCTGGTGGATAGCTAATTTAACTGTTGGCAACACTGCGACTGCTGAGCGGAACCATTAGGTCCGTCACACACATACGGAATTGCAATCCGGAATTCCGAATTAGGATTACGATTTTGTATGGATTTTCCCCCTCCACAATTCCGTTCGGAATTGCGGAGCTGTCAAATCCTATACAAAATCACAATCCTGATTCGGAATTCCGGATTGCAATTCCGTCTGTGTGTGGCAGACCTTAATCACAGAGTACTATAACACCTATTTTGTATAACGCTAATATAACAGTGTGACAGGCAGTAAGTCGCGAAATATGCTATGCTTTAGGTTAGATTTACCTACGTGACAATGTAATGTAATTGGCAATTGTTGAGCGGGGGTGTGAAAAAACATGTGATTTTATACCGCCGGTGGCGTCGCGCCCGCCCCGTACCGCAGGCGCACGCGGGTGATGTTATCCATCCATCCGCGTCGGATAACATTGTTGATAAACATCTAAAATGTTAGATATCATATCACAAAAACATGCCGCAGGAGAACCGGGTTAATACAATGTGTTAATGAATTAACGCAAAACTAGAAAGTGGTTTGTTTAGAATCGAGAGCAGAATCGAATTATCGTGGTTTCAACATAGGTAATTTTTTTCAAAATTTTTTTTTTAAATAATTTGTTTGTGAAAAAACTTTACTGAACCCGATGTCAACCCACCACACGGGCACACTCACCCTACTAACTACTACTACTAACCAAAACAAGATTATTAAAATGTATGATTGTTAGCGCTTTCATTCATTAAAATGATGAAAAACCATTTTTGCTTCAAAACTTAAAATGCGCATAACTTAGAATTTAGACTATAAAAATAATGCAATAATTATTGTTTCAATTCAATCTAATTATTTAGTTATAAATCAGTTGGGGTGTATGAGGGTTTGCGCTTATTATATAATACTGTAGCTGATTCATTTAAAGTTTTTCTTCCACACCCAGATCCGCGAAAGTATACGTATAAGAAATAATAATCTATTAGTGAGATGTTATATTAATCTATTAGTGAGATACTATAGGTACCTACATAATAATAACATAAACCACCTGCGGCTTTTTATCACCCAGGTACTAGACTTCTTCTTCTTATCGTGTGGGCAGAGCCCTGGTGTCAGAGTTTTTTCAGACCGCCTTTCGGCCTCTGACGTGGTTTTTATGTAACGACTACTACCACTAGAGATAGTAGCCGGGACCAACGGCTTAACGTGCCATCCGAAGCACGGAATCACTTTTCTTTTCAGACAATCAGGTGATTCAACCTGCAATGTCCTAACCAACTGGGGAAAAATGCACAAAGTGACATATCACTAGGTGTCCCCCGTGGGAATCGAACCCACGACCTCCGTATCGAGAGCCAATGCTCTTAACCATTAGACCACGGAGGTACTAGACTGAAAAAGATAGTTGTCCGAAGAAATTGAATACCGTATTATTACTATACAGGGTGGTCCAGACCAGATGGATTAATTTTTTTTATATTGCTGACTTGAGGACCTACCAGGACCAGCCAGGAAAAAAAATCGGTTCCCACCCAATTACTAAGAAATTATTTTTTGTTTAAAAAATTTCAATGAGAATATTTGCAATATTTTATGCCATGTTTACTTTAATAACCTTACCTTACCTTAATATCCCACTGGGTCGAAGTGTTGCTGGCTTGCCAGCCCCCACAACAAGATAAGATACCTTAATATGGTACCTTCTCAACAAAAAACCATTCCGATTGGTTGATTTTAAGTGGTCCAAACGGAGACGTCCAACATTTTTAGAGTCCTTACCCCTAGGTGTATCCGAAAATACCCTATGTATTTTCTGCGATTTTTTGTAGTTTCGAATTTATGATTTTTTAAAGGTGTTTTTGGAAATTTTCTACCAGAGCGGCTTAAAACTGTCATAACATTTTTCATAGTAAGAATTGGGCTGACATAACCTCAGGGTTAAAAGCTCAAAAAAAAAGAATTAAAAAAAAAAAAAAATAGTAAGAATTTTTTAAATGTTGTTTTTGCAACATGATCGTCTGAAAACACGGTTCCATACTTAGAATGGAATCAGCAACACAACATCCATACAAATTAACGAAAAACGGGTCGAAAGTGAAAAATTTAGGTTTGAGTTGGACGGAGCAAAACTTTCAAAACTCTCGGTTGAAACTAATTTTAAATTTCAGTGATTATTCAACTTACCAAATAAGAAACAAAAAGTGGTTCTAAGTGGGTAATTTTTCGCTGGAATCGACTTGAAAAGTTAGTTAGGTGAAAAATCTGCTAAGAAAAAAAATTATTAGATTTTTTTTTATTAAGTATCAATTTTTTTTATTTTTATGGCTAAAGTTAGTAAAATACTATCAAAAATATTTAAAAAAACTGAAATTTAACGATCAGTCAGAGAGAGCTGTATCACGGTGGCACCGTGTTACAGCGCTATCACAATCCCGCTTTCTTTCAATTTGCGCGCGAACGAACCAGACAAAAGGCATGATATAGCCGCATCACGTGTAACATGCTAGCTAGGCTGGTACGAAACGTTACATTCGACGAAACGTTACATTCGACGAAACGTGACATAGTGCAAACGTTACATAGACGAAACATTACTTCGTTGAATAGTGCGTTAGATGAAACATGTTTCGTTGAAACATGTTTAGATGTTACGTAGGTATCCCGGTCTAGACCACTCTGTATAACTTGTCATATACCCCACTCACTGCCTACCGAAAACATAACATAAACAAGATTAGATTACCAATATGCCATTTGGTGATAAAAATGTATATAATCTGCTATTCAAGTTTGATAATCTAGCTCTCCAATAAAGACATGAGATAAATTTTTTTTTATCATAAATATTTATAAGCAATAGTTAATTTTCCCCTCTCACGACGTGACGGTCCAGTTCAACGCGATGGTAATGAAAAATAAAATGGAAACTACCAAAGAAAAACAAGAAGGTAACAATGTGGAGAAATCAGGAATGGACCTGGACACGATCCTGGTGGAGATAGGACAGTTTGACCGCTATCAGTTCAAGATGTTGGCCTTGCTGTCGCTGGCCACTATCTTCTGTGCTTTTGCTTCTACTGAATACATTTTCACTACAGCCAGGATACAAAAGAGGTGAGACATTAAGGTTCAATCATTGAGTAAGAGCGCGTAATTTCTCTATGGGTTCAATACAGATGAAGATTTTATTGAAATTTGAATAAAATGATAATCCGTGTGGTTCCGGGTTAGAATCGACCAGGGTTGCCAGACGTTGAAAATTTTTCCTCGTACAAAAGCAAGAAAAAATCTCGCACTTTGGCTATTAAAACCTCGTACATTCATCTTAAGTGTGAAAAAACCGAAAAAAAAAATAAAGAACTAGACAATCTAATTTTAAACTTTTGATATAGCAAAAAAAATCTTATTAAATACAATTTTTATGCTGTTTTAAAACGAATAAAAGATAAGAGCAGCTAATACAAGGAACGAATCGAAGTAAATATAGGTTTCTTGTGGATTTCCCGGTAAACAAACCATACAAACTAAGCATAAACATCTGATAGTTTTTGATGGTTCAGATATTCATTTATTCAGCAAATAGTCGCCTGCAATCATTCTGGAATGGATAATCATGTCACAATTTCCCTAAAAGTCAAAACCTCGTACATATTTGTATGAGGCTGACATCATCCTCGTACCTCGTACGAGAGACCCCAAATCTTGTATTTGTACGAGGAACCTCGTACGTCTGGCAACCCTGGAATCGACCACCCCAATTCTTCCCATGGGTGTCTTACGAGGCGACTAAGAGATTAAAGGTTATGTAGACGAAAGGCTCCTCTCACCATTTGCCATTTCATTCCATCCTGAAACTTTCTAAATGTCAGCACTGCTACAACTACATTCTAATGTTAACATTTTAATGTTAACTAATATTATGTGTGAGAAGAAATAAAGAAACATTCTTAAACAGAAAGTTGGTAGTTATAGCATGTTTCTGTCCACCCGAAAAGGATTATTGTCGTAAGTATTTGTATATAGGGTCCTTCTTAATATGCTGACACTTTTTTAAGAGGATGATCAGACCATAAAACTGAACAACTTTCTCTATGGCACCAAAGTCGAAATTGCGAAAAAAAAAAAACAGCTCAAATCCCTTTATTTATTTTTTAATCCTCCCTAATATTATAAATGTGAAAGTAAGTTTGTTTGTTACGCTTTCACGCAAAAACTACTGAACCGATCATCGTGAACTCCACGCGGACGAAGTCGCGGGCAAAAGCTAGTATTACATATAAATGTGAAAGTAAGTTTGTTTGTTAGGCTTTCACGCGAAAACTACTTAACCGATCATCATGAAACTTTGTACACATATTCTTGGAGGTATAAGAAGTAACATAGGATACCTACGCCGACAAAGTCGCGGGCAAAAGCTAGTAATCAATAAAATGCAAAGCTACTCGAGCGAAATGTATGGGACACTAGATTTTTTTTCGCGATTTCGATGTTGGCCCCATAGAGAAAGTTGTTCAGTTTGACGGTCTGAGCATCCCATTAAAAAAGTGTCAGCATATTAAAAAGCACCCTGTATATGTAATTCCAGATGTTTAATCCCAGAGTGCGACAACGTTGAAGGGCAAGTAGAATTTAACCCATCTTGGATCTTAAACGCAGTCCCGGCCGTTGCAGGCGGCTCTTTCGATAACTGCCAACGATTTGCCAACTTCTCAGGGGACTACGTCAGTGACGGTGATGACATCTGCCCAGCCATATTATTCAATCAAACTGCTGTGGTGGCATGCGATCAATATGTATATGAAAATGAGAATACTGTGGTTTATACTGTAAGTGAAAAACTTTCTTTCTTCTGGTACCTACAGACAGGCACAGTCAAATATCAACGTACCTCTGACTGTTGCTCTTCATTCATCACGTCCCCCTACGCCATGTCATCAGGAACGCCTTACGCTGGAGACTGTATTCCTTGATTGCATACCTTGTTGAGAAGCCTGTTGCTTTATTTCGCAACCGTCCAATTAGACGCAGGGCGAGGTTTCTTGAAAAATTAGGTACCTACCTCCTGTTATATACGATCTTGTGTTTTTTTATTAAATAGCAGATCTTAAACCAAGCATCTATTGACAGTACGACATGGCATGTAATGACTGGCAAAGAACGATGATTGGGTCATTTCGAGCGATGGGAAACGTGGTGGCGCTACCGCTCACAGGCTACATATCAGATACATGGGGACGACGTACGGCTCTTATCGTCAATATCTTCAACACGGCCTGGCTTGGCTTAGCAAGATACTGGGCTAACAACTACATCGGTTTTGTCATCTCGGAGATTTCCGAGGGCATATGGGGCGGTGGATTCTCTTGCTGTTATATTATGAGTAAGTTAGTATACCTTCAAATATTTACATGGACACTTTGCTCTGGTATTAAGCTGATTATTGTATACCTGTGTTTCAGTGATGGAATTCGTGAGTTCGAAGTACAGAACCGCAGCCGGGGCAACTATAAGTAGTTCGTTCGCAGTGGGGCAAGTTTTAGTCGGAATCATTGCATGGACAGTTCCATATTGGAGACATCTTATATTGACACTCTACACACCACAACTTATCACTATCTCCTATATTTGGCTCGTGTCCGAAACCGTGCGCTGGTACTTGAGCAAAGGTCGATACACGGAAGCCGAGAAAGTTCTTAAAGAAATTGCTCAAGTGAATGGAAAACAGCTGTCTGAAACCTCGTTACTGGCTTTAAAGCAATCTGCTGAAGATGAAAAGAAGCAACAGGAACTAGAAAAAGAACTTAAATCCGCGGAGCCTTGGTTGTTGTTTATCGTGTTTCGCCATAAGGCTATCCTGCTCAGGTGTATAGTGTCCCCGGTGTGGTGGATCACTACTACGCTCGTAGTCTATGGCATGACAGTAAACTCTGTTAACATCTCTGGAAATATGTATATAGACTTCTGCGCAGTGGCCGCCATTGAGATACCTGGTTTCTGGACAGCATTTATTTTGATGAGCAAGATTGGAAGAAAGCCTGTTCTAATGGGAGCGTACTGGATTTGTGCTTGTTGTCAATTGGCATATCTATTCATGCCTGATGGTGAGTTGACTTTACTGAACCTTCGTCTGGATTAATTTAAGTGGCAATTAAAGCAACATTTATTTTTAAATGTTTTAGGTAATTATGGACTCGCACTGACGATTTACTTGATCGGCAAGTTCACGATTTCAATGGTGGTGGTGCTAGTATATGTCTACACGGCAGAATTGTACCCCACCATGTACAGACACAGGCTCTTCGCGTTCTCTTCTATGATAGGCCGGTTTGGATCGATCATCGCGCCGCTCACGCCTGCTTTCGTAAGTTCCTTTGTATCCATGAGTTATTGGTTCGTATCTATACCTTAAAATTTTAATTGTGTCTGATTTTATTGGTGCTCAGGTTTTCCAACAGTAATATTAATTGTATCTTATTCGTCTCGTACAAAACCAATGAGAAATAATAAAAATCATAACATTCGGCAGGGTGACAAGGTGCCCTTCATCCTGTTCGGCGGCTGCGCGCTGCTGTCTGGAGGGCTGGTGCTGCTCACTCCCGAGACCCTCGGCTCCAAGCTGCCTGACACCATGGAGGAAGCGGCACAACTCGGCAAGAAGAAAGTCAATAGCTGTTAACTATAATAAAAACGATACCCATGGTTTATCTTATCAATTCAATCAAATCCAACAACACCCAACAATACGCAAACTTGATAAGTCAGTCTTAAGATTAGAAAAAATATTAAACAATGTTTTATCATTAGGTGCAAAACACTTGAACAACATAACTAAACAAAACAATAATTATAATACGACATCACAAAATAATTATAATGTTAAATATAGGGGTTTCGAAGTAGATACATTTTTGTAGTAAGACAGAATAATCCATCTGATCGAATGAGTCTTGAAAAGCTCAAGCTTATTCTTCTAAAAGTAATACGTAGGTACTTAAACCTGACTTAAACAGATAGTTTAATTTTATTATAATATCATAGACAGCAGTGCTGGGTGCAAAATATGTACAGGGTGTCCAGTAAGTAATGGATAACCCAGTAACTGTCGATACCCCGGGGACCTCAAACCCGTTCAGAAAATTGACTTTCATGTCCAGTAAAAGTGCCACAGTTTTCGAGATATTTGAACTTTTAATTTTTTTCTGGAATTTGGGACCTTTGTCATTCTTTTGATAGTCACGGCCACAAAACAAGAGATTTTTGCAGTCGACTTTTTGCATAATATTTTCAATGAGTGGTGCTATCATAAAGGTATTAACTACGTAAGAGAGACAGTGACAGCTGAGAGAGCGAGATGTACCTAGCGGCATCACTGTATAATAGAAAGAGATACGTGACGCGAGGCAATAGAACCGTTTTTGGGGATTTGGAGTCCTGGTAAAAATTAGGTTTCTGTGAATAATCGTGAACCTAAAGTGAAATCGTAGATAATTTTGTGAAATATACTAACACTGTTTCATTAAATTATTCACGATTTCACGTTAGATTGAGAATTATACGCAGAAATCGAATTTTTACCCTGCCGAGGACTCCAAAAAATGTCCAAAAACGGTTACATTTGACAACTCATGTCACTTACTCTATAAAAAAATGTATAGATTTGACGTATTGTGGAGAAAGCAAACAAAATGTTTCTTCGATCGCCAATGTCAAATCCATACATTCTGTCATTTCTACTAGTGTCTACGCCAATATAAATGTTACTTTGTCTATAGGCCCAGATGTGAATGAGAAAGTTAGTATAGCTAGGGTCGTTCCATCTCCATTCCAGATAGGGGCGAAAAGAAGGTAAAAAAGATTCTTTATAGTACACACTTTAAAGAAATTATGAATATTGTATCAAACAACAAAATGGCGATGTTGAAAGACCTAAAGAAGCAGTGGTGCGGACATGTGGTTCGCCTTTGTTTCAATGAAGCTTTTTTAAAGACTGTTATGAAAAAAATCCGTCAGGTGGCGCTAGTAGTAGCCATATTGACAATTCGAAAAAAACATCTTTAAAAATTCTAAAAAATTGTACTAAAATTATTACGACTTCATTTAAATCGTTATGATCGTCATCGTATTATTAATGTATGAATAAATTTGTCTCTTAACTTGAAAATCTAGGAAAATACGTTTGGCAAGCATTAGTTTATTACTGTGGTAATTTTTTTAACCGACTTCAAAAAAAGGAGGAGGTTCTGTGTTCGGCTGTATGTATTTTTTTAACCGACTTCAAAAAAAGGAGTAGGTTCTCAGTTCGACCGCATATATATATTTTTTTAATGTGTGTTCGCGGATAACTTCGTCGTTTATGAAGGAACCGATTTTGATGATTCTTTTTTTGTTGGAAAGGAAATATCCCAAGGGTGGTCCCATGATAAGGAAACCAGGATCTGATGATGGATCCCAGAGAAATCGAGGGGAACCTTCGAAAATCGTAGTGCCGACTAGTGCGTTTGTTAATTTGAAGCACTACTGTTAAATAGAACTAATGAATTCACCACTGAAAATTGTGAAATAAACAAAATTTTAACAAAAAATTTAACCGCCTTCAAAAAAACTAAAAAGTTAAAAAATAATATTGCAGCCGATGACTTTTTCGTTCGCATCATAAGAACATTAATTTATTTTATAGAAGTCGGTGTCAAGCCAAGCCAAAAAACTAATGCAAGCCCTTTCGCGAATCGGCTTGACAGCGACTTCGATAAAACAAATTAATGTTCTTATGATGCGAACGAAAAAGTCATCGGCTGCAATATTATTTTTTAATTTTTTAGTTTTTTTGAAGGCGGTTAAATTTTTTTGTTATTTTATGATGTTCACTGATATTTTCGTCACTTGTGAACCAATTTAAAACAATCTTTTTTTGTTTGAAAGGGTAAACTCCCGAGGTGGTCCCATTTTTTTTAACCGACTTCAAAAAAAAGAGGAGGTTCTATGTTCGGCTGTATGTTTTTTTTTTATGTATGTTCACCGATATTTTCGTCAATTGTGTTGTGAACCAATTTAAAAAGTTCTTTTTTCTTTTGAAAGGGAAGGGAGGGGGGAGGGGGGAGGGTTTTCGGGGTACTCCCGAAGTGATCCCATTTTAATTTTGTGAAGATTTGATGACGCGCTTCGGAGCTACACAATAGAACTCCTCAAAAGTTGACAGCAAATCGTCTGCGATTGAACCATTTGCCTCGTTTCAATGTACCCTTTGCGAATATAACTGATATCTGAATCATACTAACATATTTAATAACTGAAAGTTATGAAATAAAATTTTTTTTACAAAAAAGTAAAGACCGACTTCAAAAGTAAAAAAGTAAGAAATAATATTTCAGCCTATGACTTTTACGTTCAAATCTATAAGGAAATTAATTTGTTTTATTTTTACTTTTGAAGTCGGTTTTTACTTTTTTTGCAAAAAAAATTTATTTACCAAAACGCCTCATTGATATAATCAAAGAACATTATAAGGGGGTTTAGAAATTCAAAGTAGCGCTTTTGCTTAGGAGACGACTGTCCCTCTCACGCTGCTACAACTACTTATGCCCTCTCGCTCGCACCACGCCGCGCACCTTATGCAAATCATTGCATAACTATTTCTAAATTGTGAGTAGAGTTTGTAGTTGTAAAAAAAATATTTTTCCGGCACGAGCAGCCAATATACCATTATTTTGGCCAATTTACTGTATTTTTAGGCGACTTTAGGCTACATTGCAGGGGGAAAAAAATTAGGCGACTTTAGGCTACTTGGCCCGAGATTTTTGGCGATTCTGACTGGCTGGGACTTGGCAACACTGCTTCTAACTTCTCTTATAATGTTCTGTGGATATAATCGTCACGAGATAATGATGACAATTAGGCGACAGACTACAGAAGACTAATAGGTTTTTATTCAAACACGCTGGACGCAAGACGGAGCGTCATACGGCAGCCCGTCGTTTGTGAAGCAAGGAGTTGTATGAAACCGCACGTAGGAGCATACACGGTGACGCATACACGGTGACGCATTGCCACTGCGTCAATTCAGCAGCCATCACCGCGGCGACGTCGCATGGTATGGCGCACGGGTGATGCAGTGACGTGCGTAATGTTGCCAGCAGATAAACCATAAAATGACCTGAAGCTCTGCATTTTTGATTAAAATTATGAAACATTGTAACATATTGTTAACTAAAAGGGAAAAAAAGCAAAAGGAAAATAAATAATGTAGTCAGAAATTCGGACAAGTGGCCGCCACGCCATCTTGAACTTTTTTGTTTTTTGACCGATTGGTTCCAAAATCGATATCTGGGGGTTTTTGCCATCTCCAAAAATGACTATGAAGTCAAAAATTCAAAAAAGTGGCCGCCATCTTGAAGTTTTTTGTTTTTCAATCTAATACTTCCAAAATCGATATCTTGGGGTTTCTGCTATCTCCAAACACGAATCTAAAGTCAGAAATTCAGAAAAGTGGCGCCATCTTGAACTTTTTTGTTTTTTAATTGATTACTTCCAAAACCGATATGTAGGGGTTTCTGTGGTCACCAAACACGGGTCCGAAGTCAACATTCAGAAAAGTGCCCGCCTTCTTGAACTTTTTTGCTTTACAACCGATTGCTTCCAAAATCGATATCTGGGGGTTCCTGCGATCTATTAGCATGAATCTGATATCAGAAATTAGAAAATTGGAAGGAAAACAAATAAGATTAAAAAACAAATAAGATCATCTTGAATTTAATTGTTTGTTAACTGACTGCTTCCAAAATAGATATCTCACTCCGGAATCTCCGGAAAAGTACCAGATGGCGGCCACTTTTCTAAATTTTTGACTTTAGATTCATGTTCGGAGATCGCAGGAACCCCCAGATATCGATCTTGGAAGCAATCGGTTGTAAAGCAAAAAAGTTCAAGATGGCGGCCATTTTTTTGAATTTTTGACTTCAGATTCGTGGTTGAAGATGGCAGAAACCCCCAGATATCGATTTTGGAAGTAATAGATTGAAAAACAAAAAAGTTCAAGATGGCGGCCACTTTTCTGAATTTCTGACGGATTCGATTGAGTGCGTCCATACTACATCACACTACCAGCAACGCTCTGCGTGACGCAAGTAATACCAAATAATATTGATGTTACAAGCAGACGGATTAAATTCCAATGATTTCTGCAACATGGATTCTGCAACTGCATTTTTGGAAAAAAAAATGTTACAAATTGGAGTTTGCTTGAGACATTTTAAGTGATATTAGCTGATACCGACTTGATCTATTTTAAGATGTCTTTTAAGGCTTAAGAAGAACTCGTTTAATACGTCTTCAAAATCGATTGTCAGCGCGGTTTATTAATACGGAATAACGGACATTAGTGAGCACCAGTGGCGTAGCGTGGGTGTCTATCCCCCGGAGCACAGACCGATTTTGATACCTCCTTATCTTTATAAGAAGATCTACGTTAAACATAAAGGAGAGACCGAAGCGACCGAAGCCAGCTCGAAATTTTTTAGCACAACCTGTTCGGGTTGTGGTCAGACATCTTTAGGTCTTTTGGTTTTGGTTTGGTGGGGTTGGTTATCCATTCAAAAATAGACTTTACTCTGCTCTACGAATCGGTTATACTGGTTGTTAATGGTAAGTAGTTGCATTACTTAAAGGGGGGATTATACTCATGATACTTAACAATTTTACCTAAGAAACCTAAATAAAATTCATAAAAATTTTTTTGATCTTCCTATAGTAAATGCAAGCAGCTGATCCAACATTTGTATGAAAAGTTGAAATTTTCATACAAACGTTAGATCATCTGACTGAATTTTGCGGATTTCCTATAGGTTTCTTCAGAAACGTATTTCAGTGTCATGGGTACAATCACACCTTAAAGTAATGCAACTGTTTACCCTAACACCCTGTGGTTCAGTCAGAGCTCAATCAATATTAATAATCAATATTTTTGCCACCTCTGGTAAAGTGCCGCCCGGTGCCCGGGGCATTTGCCCCCCCTCGCTATGCTACTAGTGAGCACATACATAACAGACGTTTTCTTATTTTTCCATCAACTCCGATAGTGTGAACTAAAATGTGCCTAAGTATGTGAGTATATCCGGTGACAGCGTTTTAGTTCTTATAAATGCCAGTGCGCTACAGACTATTGGCTGTTTCACTAGCTATCCCTAATTCTTATATTCATCAGTCATCAAACACTGACATAAGTGTTTCGAACTTTTTATAAAATGATCACGGTCTGAAAAGGTTTCGTAGCCCTGCTTCTGTGATCTTCTTTTTTTCGTCTTTAATAAAAATTGAGACTTTTTTCGGAATTTTTACCCAAGTTCGAGCATAATAGTCTAAAAAAAAATTATGGAGACCAGTGTGGCCAACTTTCTCAAAAGATGCCTATTTAATGCATAACAGGAAAAGTTTTATGTTGAATTTAAGATTCTTTTTTAATAGAACAACCCTAGCTAAACTAACCTTCTCATACATGGCTGATGGCACCACTTTTAGAGAATGTTAATAAAAAATCCGACTGCAAAAATCTCTTCTTTTGTGGCCATGACGGTCAAAAGAGTCTCAAAAGTACCAAATTAAAAAACAAATTAATATCCAAATATTTCGAAAACCGTGGCACTTTTACTGGACATGAAAGTCCATTTTCTGAACGGGTATGAGGTACTCTATCAGCAGGTACAGTGTTATCCATTACTTACCGGACACCCCGTATGTCTTTCGTCACAAATTTTACTACCGATGAAGATTTAGATAAGTAATCGGCATGAGTTTCATGTTATCTTCGTAACGAAAAATTTTACTGACTAGGTACTTATAGATATTAAAGGTACCTACTTCACCAATGTCCTTAGAATGATTCAACAACCTGTAGCGTCTCGTACACCTTATATTTTAACGTCTGGCCAAGGGACAGGGCGAACTGCGGCGCGAAAAGCGGTTGTGTCCCGACAAGCACGCAGCGTAGCAGAAAATTTTCTTTTCGCGCCGCGCCGGTGCACACTGGAACCGAATCAGAAAATCTTGGACGTAGGGTACAAAGTCCTTATTTCGGGCAGATTTTTAGGGTTTTGTACCCAAAGGGTGAAAACGGGACCCTATTACTAAGCCTACGTTGTCCGTCCGTCCGTCCGTCCGTCCGTCCATCCGTCCGTCCGTCCGTCCGTCCGTCTGTCCTACCTATTTAGGGCTGTAACTTTTGAACCGTAATAGCTAGATAGTTGAAATTTTCTCAGATTATGCGTTATTGCGGCGGATTTGTTAACAAATAATAAAAATGGCAAAAAGTTAAAAATTAAGGGGGGTTCTCAACAAGAAACTAGTTTTTGTCAACGTTTTTTCTTCACGCTCTATAGTAAAAGAGGTAACGCATACAAGCGTCAAACTTAGTATGAGTATAGAGCAAACTCTACAGAATAACAACAAATACTAAAAACCAGCCAAGTGTGAGTCGGTCTCGCGTTAAAGGTCCCGGACAACAAAAGTTTTTTTTCTAAGTTAAGGCTATTCTACCGTTGGCGCGCTCCATACAAACGTAGTATGGTGATATTTTCAATACTTTCCAATTAAAGGCAATAAAATTTTTCAAAAACAATCTAGTAACTAATTTCTATGTCGGTATGAAGTCAGATTTTCGATAAAATTTATAGTTTTAAAGTTACAGTGCCACAAATATTTCCATTCAAATCTTAAATTAATCCTAGCATTGAATATTAGTAAAATTGATTACGGCTACTTATAAGTGATATCATCATCATAATCTCAGCCGATGGACGTCCACTGCTGGTCTGCTGGACATAAGGATCGCCATAACGACCGGTCCTGCCCATGCTGCGCTTTCCGGTACGCGGTCTCCACTCGAAAACTTTTCGGCCCCATCGGTCATCGGTGATATAAAGTAAAATTAATATAAGTACAAATTATGTACCGTGCTGAGGAGGAGAGCAGAATCGTATGGACACTTCTGCTATTAAAAACATCAAGTTCCGCACTCTGTCCACCTAACTAGTTGTATTCCCGGCACTTTCTTGATATTGGGTTGAAAATGAGGTGTTAGTTAAGTAAACGTTGAGTGTGAATGTCCTAGGAACACGAGTTCTGTAGAAAAGTATTGATGTCCAGCGAGTTGAGCAGTGTGGGAGAGTCAATAACGGAGTGCAGTATTTTATGTAAAGTTACTAGAAGGTGTTGTTTACGACGTGATTCAAGCGAGTTCAGTTTGTACCTACTGGATCAACATCGTACAGTCAAGAGCACGTCAAGCTTGATACTTTGGACTTTGTACCGTTCTTATTTAGTGCGCCATAAGCGTTACAATCGAACTGCAAGTGTAAAGCTTGATGTTCTCTTGACTGTACAAGTGAATAAAAAACTCGATTTTCTCGATTTTGGCCCCATAGTGAGAGTTGTTCAGTTTGATGGTCTGAACCACCCCCTTAAGTATTACTAGGGTGTTTTGTTACACCCTGTATAAATTTCAGATTTTTTACTCCAGTATTTTAGAAGTTAGAGAGTGGAGGGGAGTACGCCCTATTTTTGACTTTGAGTGCAGATATCTAAATGGGTTTGAGTTTTGTTCCATTAGACACGCAAGACCTGTCCAACAACAGCTCACTGGAATTTAAAAAAAACTAATTTTTTCCAACCCCTCTTTCGTTGAAAAAAAAAAATGTTTTTTTTTTTCATAACTACTTTCTGTTTTAGGGTTACAGTCTTCATACCAAAGAGCTTCGAACATTTCAGTATGGAAGGTGGCATACCTATTTTCCGCCATTTTGAAAAAATCACGATTTTGCGGCCAGTCATGAAACATATGCCAATCGACAGGGAAAATTATTACAAACAGAAAATATACTTGGGTAAAATGACCTAAGTGGTATACTTTCGGAGATATAGGGGTTTGAAAAAAAAAAAAAAAAAAACATTTTTTTCCGCCCAAATTGACTTTTTTGACCAGGAATAGATCGGCGAAGCTCAGGATCGATCAGGACTTACCTACCGTATTTCATTTATCTTAGTAAATGAATAAAACTTATTTATAATAATAATATTATATAATTATATTTTATAATTTTATATATATATTTATAATTTTATAATGTTAATGTACATAGACAAGACAGCTATGAGCAAGATGGTTGTTGTAGCAGTGTTGCTAACCATTCCGAGAGGGATTTATATGTATTTACCTATGAATTAAGTACTTGATCATCATCATCATCATCTCAGCCGATGGACGTCCACTGCTGGACAAAGGCCTTCCCAAGAATCGTCATGCGGGGAATTGCTACAGATGTCAGCACCCACAAGTTATAGCAAAGATGCCAACAGATGGCGATACCGTCGCTCTCGGAAATATGGCCCATACAAAGACAACGTTCATCGTAAATACGTAACTCGTAACTACACACAAGGTTCACAATCGAATGCGAGACATAAATCGCGCAAGAGAAATAATCACAGAGATTCAATATAATTATATACAAGGTTCAACTAAGAACTATTGGACCAGTGGACCACGGCCGGTCCCCAGGCATCACACCTAGCCTGGCGGCAGTACTTTCCTTTTTAACCTCTCTTCTGTGGAGATTCCAGACACAAAAGATTTGTTATTGTCTTAGTCACGGATCCGTGACCTACACAAACGAAGGGTTAATGGAGGAACATTCCCAGTAGCACCTCCATATTGGTGACCCTCGACAAAGAACATCGCAACCTGAACACCGCAGAGCAGCAGCACCAACACAGAGCAGCAACCAGCTTCAACCAACCCTTCACCCCCTCGACCAGGTCAAACAAGCAGCAGTCACGCCATCAACCCGAAGCCGCACCAGGTCCATTGCAGCTGTCTTCACACCGCTTCCTGGGCCTGCAGCTTGCTCAACGACAGTCAGCGTCTGCATAGAAGAATCTCCCACAGCCCACGTGTCTGAGCTCACCTCCACGTGGCAGTTCTGCTTGCCTTCTCCACGCCTGTCACTCGCCCGCATCACATCAGGACTGATCTCCCTGACAGATGCACACACACGCCGCACATCGCTCGTCAGACTCACTTGACTGGAGCCCTGCACCTACCTACATGAATACAGACTGCACACTTCGAACAACTCAACGACCACCGGTCTAAGGGGAGGAGTCCTGTGGGGACTTGCTACTCTAAAGATGTCAGCACCCACAAGTTATAGCAAAGATGCGTATCGGATACAGATGGCGATACCGTCGCTCTCGGAAATATGGCCCATACAAAGACAACGTTCAGCGTAAATACGTAACTCGTAACCTACTACACATACGGTTCACAATCGAATGCGAGACATAAATCGCGCAAGAGAAATAATCACAGAGATTCGATATATATACCTACAAGGCCCAACTAAGAACTGTTAGACCACAGCCGGTCCCCAGGCATCACACCTAGCCTGGCGGAAGTACTTCCCTTTTCAATGGAGGAACATTCCCAGTAGCACCTCCATAGTCACAACGATCGGTCCTGCGCTGCCCTTATCCAACGGTTTCCCGCCGCCTTCACCAGGTCCTCGGTCCACCTTTTGCGGGAGGCTACCCACACCGCGCTTTCCGGTACGCGATCGCAACTCAAAAACTCTTTGGCTCCATCTACCATATCGGTTCTGCGAGCAATGTGCCCAGCTCATTGTCACTTTAGTTTCGCAATTCTTTGGGCTATGTCGGCTGCTCTGGTTCTTCTGCGGATCTCTTCATTTCTGATTCGATCTCGCAGGGAAACTCCGAACATAGACCTCTCCATTGTCTTTTGGGTGACTTTTATCCTTTTTATGAGGCCTTGAGTGAGCGAGACGTCGTCTCAGTTCCGTATTTCATCACTGGCGATACACACTGGTCAAAGACTTTCGTCTTGAGACACTGCGGTATTTGGGACGTGAAGAGACTACGTAGCTTTTGCAACGCTGCCTTGCCGAGTCGGATTCGACAGGTTGACCTCTTTCTCGAAATTGTACCTGTCTAATTGGATAGTTTCGTCCCAGGTAAACATAATCGTCATTAACTTCAAGCGCAGAGAGGGTAAACCATAGACATTTTACATGATGTACAGGTTCATTTTCATTTTGTCCGTAGGCTAAGAATACTATCATCCCATTTCTTCCTCTGAGTGTCGTATAAGGCGACTATGGGATCCAACAAAATATGGGTAGTAGCATCCTCTGAGTACATACATTCAATTCAACTGCGATCGCCAACCCGCCTGCCAAGTGTGGCCACGGCCAACAAAACCAAAACCAGGTTCCCATTCCCTGGCGGCCCTGCTATTCCTGGCTACGGTCGCGGCCAAGGTAACGGCGAGGCAGGGTGGCATCTCTGGCAGATATAACACTCGTTCACAGTGGACCAACGAGTCGAGCGCTGAACTCGAGGAAAAACTGAGCTGGCCCTGTACCCGCACTTTCGATGTTCGCTATATCGCCACTGTTTCGGTCCGCACTTCATTGGAATAGAGTTGATATTGGAGCGAAAATGTACTCGCAATTGCGCAGTTCGAATCCCGGAGTAGACCCCCTGGATACGTTGTGATATCGTTGGATTATCTGAAGTCCGAAGAGAGGGAGAGACTCGATAATCCTCGAATCCGGTAGCCTACTTTATTTCCGAGAGGGCGACCAAAACTCTCGGGCCCCAGAGTGCCGAGTTTATCTTGCACAAAACTCGTACAGTATTCGTTAAAGGTTTTACAGGTATACCTGGGCCCTGACATCGGATCAGAAATACGATGACGAGGTAGGGACTAAGTATGGGGAGGATGTCTCTAGAGCCATGTATAGTTCCAAACACACTTCACTGAAAGTCATTGAACTTGCGTCCGAGACGGTTTGTAACGACTCTCGAAACAGCTTATAAATAAATAAATAAATAAAATATCTTGGACAATGTCACACAAATTATCTAGTCACATTTAAAGAACCAGAATCTAGCCTGGACTTGTATTATGATGACTAGACAACGATATAGAATACATACATAGATACAAACATCCATGACTCGGGTACAAATATTCATATTCATCATACAAATATTTGTCCCTTACGGGATTCGAACCCGCGACCCTCGGCACAGCAGGCAGGTTCACTACCGACTGTGCTACCGGGCTGTTATACTTGTAGACATGCAGATTAAGAAGCGAAATGAGCCTTTAGGTCTTCAGCAGGACATTACTTATTGCTCTTTTTGAGAAAGGGCACATCTAGACTTCTGTTCCATGTTCTGTTCCAGTGTGTATGTATGGGGAGGATGTCTCTAGAGCCATGTATAGTTCCAAACACACTTCACTGAAAGTCATTGAACTTGCGTCCGAGACGGTTTGTAACGACGCTCGAAACAGCTTATAAATAAATAAATAAATAAAATATCTTGGACAATGTCACACAAATTAATTGGTCAAGTTTAAAGTACCAGAATCTAGCCTGGACTTGTATTATGATGACTAGACAACGATATAGAATACATACATAGATACAAACATCCATGACTCGGGTACAAATATTCATATTCATCATACAAATATTTGTCCCTTACGGGATTCGAACCCGCGACCCTCGGCACAGCAGGCAGGTTCACTACCGACTGTGCTACCGGGCTGTTATACTTGTAGACATGCAGATTAAGAAGCGAAATGAGCCTTTAGGTCTTCAGCAGGACATTACTTATCGCTCTTTTTGAGAAAGGGCACATCTAGACATCTGTTTCATGCCTGCGGCGCTTCTCCCTCGAGTATGACGTACCTAAACGAAATACTTCTAAAAGATCAGTCTTCCACCCACGTTCCGGAGCTCGGCCATAATTCCGTCACCCAGCGCCTTATTTATTTATTTATTTAACAAATGTATTACATTGTATTACAGCCTTGTTGCTCATTTGCTGTTTGGGAGCCATATTAATCTCGTACAGGCCGACGTGCGGGATATCTTTGGTATAGTGCCGGGTCAGTCTAGATCTATGTTCGTTATGTAGATTTTTAGCGGGTCTCCGTGTTCTAGTGTATACTGTCCATAGAATTTCTCAACCTTTCTCAGAAGCTTACGCTTGGACGATACTGATCCTGCCATCTTCGGTCTTCAATTTTGCTAGCTGGCTTTGGCCAATAGACGGATTGCGTAGATTTTGGAGCTTTTGTTCCACTCTATAGCCTCCCTAATAATATAGGCTCGGTGATCACAAGTCACGGATTTCGAAATCTGCTTATTGTTCTGCCTAGCTTCCGACTTTAAAAGCGTTTAACACAGAAACATTATTGAATATTTACCTCTTCGTCGACATGATGAAGTCTATCTCATTTCTTGTTCGGTTTGGGCTCATCCAGGTTCATTTGCTGTGCTCCCGCTTCATAAAGAAGGAGTTTTCATTACATCGAGTTCCTCCTCCATGAAGCCGTCCATTAGTTGGCCCCGTTAATTCCGTCGTCCAACATCAAAATAATTGTCCCACTTGCAGCTCTTCACCGTCATTTGCCCAGTTTTGCGTTGAAGTCTCACATGACAACTTTAATGTGAAGTGTGTTTTGGAAATATACATGACCCTAGAGATATCCTCATACATAATCCCTACTTCATCATCGTATTAATTTCTAATCTAATGTCGGGGGCAGGAATACCTGTATAGCCTTTAACGAATAGTCGGACCGTTTGGTTATTTTGAGTGTAAGATACACCACCTTATTCGACACGTTTACGATCACCTCCAAGTTATTCACAAGAGATTTTGTGGACCATATGCCCGACATCGTGCCGGGGCCCAGGACTTTAGGTCGCCCTCTCGGAAATAAAGCAGGCAGGATTTCAGGATTATCAAGTCCTTTCCCTCTCTTCGGACTTCAGATAATCCAACGATATCCCAACGTATCCTGCTCAGTTTTTCCTCGAGTTCAGCGCGCGACTCGTCGGTCTGCTGTGAACGAGTGTTATATGTTTATTACCAGGTGCAACTGTTGTCGATTGTGATCTTGTGGTAGCCGGATCTCTGCCGGAGATTCTTCGCACACCCTGCCTCGCCGTAACCTTGGCCGCTACTGTAGCCAGGAATAGCAGGGCCGGCAGGGAATGGGAACCTGGTTTTGATTGTGATGGCCCTGGCCACGCTTGGCAGGCGGGTTGGCGATCGCAGTTGGATTACATGTGTGTACTCAGAGGATGCTGCTACCCATCTTTTGGTGGATACCATAATCGCCTTATACTACATTCAGAGGAAGAAATGGGATGATGCTATTCTTAGCCTACGGATAAAATGATAATGAACATGGACGATCATGTAAAATGTCTATGGTGTACCCTCTCTGCGCTTGAAGTTGTTGACGATAATGTTTACCTGGTACAAAACTATTCAATTAGGTAGGTACAATTTCGAGAAAAAGGTCAACCTGTCGAATCCGACTCGGCAAGGCAGCGTTGGAAAGCTACGTAGTCTCTTCAGTCTTCACGTCCCAAATACCGCAGTGTTTTACCCAAAAGGCAATGGAGAGGGCTATGTAACTATGTTCGGAGTTTCCCTGCAAGATCGAATCGGAAATGAAGAGAGATCAGCGCAGCAGAATCCGCTGAAGAACCAGAGCAGCTGACATAGCCCAAAGAATAGCTAAACTAAAGTGGAAATGGCCGGGGCACATTGCTCGAAGAACCGGTATGGCCGATGAGGCCGAAGAGCTCTTGAGTGGCGATCGCGTACTGGAAAGCGCAGCGTGGGTAGCCCCCCGCAAAAAGTGGACCGACGACCAGGTGAAGGCGGCGGGAACACGTTGGATAAGGGCAGCGCAGGACCGATCGTTGTGACGATCCTTGGGGAGGCCTATGTCCAGCAGTGGACGTCCATCGGCTGAGATGGTGATGATGATGATGATGACGATGATGATCAAGTATTTAATACATAGGTAAATACATATAAATCCCTCTCGGAATGGTTACCAACACTGCTACTACAACCGTCTTGCTCATAGCTCTCTTACATGTAGATAGGTATTTTATTTATCTTAGTAAATGAATAAAACTTATTTATACGAATAATATTATATAATTATATTAAATCCTGATCGATCCTGAGCTTTGACGATCTATTCCTGATCAAAAAAGCCAATTTGGGCGCAAAAAAATGTTTTAATTTTTTATTATTTTCAAACCCCTATATCTCCGAAAGTATACCACTTAGGTCATTTTACCCAAGTATATTTTCTGTTTTTTTATAATTTTCCCTGTCGATTGGCATATGTTTCATCAGTGGCCGCAAAATCGAGATTTTTTCAAAATGGCGGACAGTAGGTATGCCACTAAGGCAGGTTGCTCTTTCGATTCAATAGGTGCAAAATTGAGCGTGTTATTGAGGTGGGGCATACAGACAAACAGACAAAATGGACGAAAGTATAAAGGTTCCTTGTTTGACTACGGAACCCTACAAAGTAGTAAAACGTTGATGTTCTATGGTTTCATATACTTTTTTCGATGGATTGAAAAAAAAAAGATTATCTTTAAAGAATAAATTAAAAATTATATCTAAGGAATTTTACTGTAACAACCACCATAAAATGAATTTAATTCGATACGTACATATAGGCATTATCAGCTATCGTTTTTTATAGTTGTGACTAGACATACAATGACTTCGTCATTTTGCAACCAAACTTCAAAGGGTACTCTTGTTATATCAATAAGACAAACAAGTTAAACACAATGGAAAAAGAAGACCCTAGATCAGCAGAGGAGGGACGAGATGGTACGACGAAGAAGTCTGGAGTAGATCTCGACACGATCCTGGTGGAGGAGATCGGGCAGTTTGGCTGGTACCAGCTGAGGACCATGGCGCTGGCCATCGTGGTGGTCATATTCGGAGCTTGGGCTGCTAATGAGTACATATTTACTACTGCCAGGATTTCTACCAGGTAAGCGATAGAAGCAAAATTCAATTTTAGTTAAAATTTTTTAATGTTTCCGAATGGTTAAAGTTCTAAAGATTTTCATCACCTTCAGCCAATAATGGGTTGGATGCAATAATTCACCTTCCATTCAACATCTGTAACGAATATCCATCATTTTAGCGCTCACTTCATTCTACATGCCATATTTCACTCAAATTACTATCCTCTTCAAGCTCGTATCCAAATATTTGTATGGAACAGTTATACAGAAATTTTTGGGTGACAATCCCCCCACTCAAAAAATTAATGTCCCCCTCCGAACATAAATTCTGGATATGTGCTTGATCCTCTTATCATGTAAAATGAAGAATTAAAATCTTTTCCATCCAACTCTCTCTCTGTATTGCTCTCTCCAGATGTGTGATCCCTGAGTGTGAAAACGTAGGAGGCCCTGTAGAGTTTTCTCCCTCCTGGCTTGGGAACGCCGTGCCGAGCGCCGGCAGCGGCTTCGATAACTGCCAGCGGTTCGCCAACACCTCGCGGACCACCGACCTCGACACCTGCCCTGCCTCGCTGTTCGACCAGAACACACTGGTGAACTGCGAAAATTACGCCTATGAGAATACAGACACTGTCGTTTACGATGTGAGTAAACATTTCTGACATATTAAATTACTTAGGGCCTGTTTCAATTTTACCATCATCAGCGTCATCAGCCCATAATTATCACCTTAGTTCTCATCAGCGTTTCGGTCCTATGCCAATCGCATTCAGAATGTATGAAAGATATGTCAAACTATAATATGTAAGAGAAGCTAATAAGAACGTATCCAGAAGTATTGAAACAGGCTTTTAAGTTGCCCTTATAATAATTATTTTGTAGAAAATTCGATTCGATTATGATCATAGGAAGTCAAAATGTGGACGGAAAACATGGCTTCATCAACGGGGACCGACTTAACTAACCTCTTCCCCGTTATGTGTGAGGATGGTATCGAAAAGAACGCCAACAAGTCTTGGATGGAATTAGCTAGCGTTGGGAAGGGGCGAGTAGATGCCGATGATACGAAAGCATTTATTTCTCACGAGGAATATAGGTAGATGATAGCCGATTACTATGATATTACAGTCCTGTACTCTTTCTTATTCTTATACTATGAGATCCAGACATTTAATACATATTTATTATTATAATCTTTTCTTTTCATTCATTATTATATGAAAAAAGATAAGAGAGGCTGTTCGAAAGTGTGTTCTTGTATTTTTAGTCGCACTGCATGGATCACTTTCTAAGCTGATATTGTCATGTCCTTGTTTATATTTCAGTACGACCTGGCGTGTGACGACTGGCGGCGCTCGCTCATCGGCTCCGTGCGCACGGTCGGCGTGCTCGTGGCGATGCCACTGACGGGCTTCGTGTCGGACCGGTGGGGCCGCCGCGTCGCTCTCGTCCTCAACTCCTTCAACACAGCCTGGCTCGGCGCCATCCGCTACTTCGCCAGCACATACGTCGGGTTCCTCATCTCCGAGTTTGCTGAAGCTGTGTTTGGAGCTGGCGGATTCACGTGCACCTACATCCTCAGTGGGTATAACCATCACGTTCGCAGACCGTGACGGGTACAATAAAAGAATCATCTTTACGATGTTGATAAAATAAGTGATACGAGATAATTTTGTTTTGGCGGCTTCGGGTCATCGATGTCCTTGCGCTATATTTATATTGCATGATCGTCTAAATGGTTACATATCAAAAAGTCAAACGTTCATTGGTCAAATTTTAAAAGAACAAAAAACGAAATACCAAATTTTGAAAGACCAAATGGTCATTTGGCCAAAAGTACGAAAGGCCAAAAGTTGATACATCAAAATTTAAAAGATCAAAAAGACGATTAGCCAAATCGTTCAAAGGCCAAACGGACGAATGGTCAAAAGGTTGAAATATCAAATTTTAAATGATCAAAAGGATTATGAACCGTATCGTTTATTTAATCGTTTAAACAATAAATTGCGACTGACCTGAACGGGGTGGATAGCAACTTGGTCCAGGCACTGAAATCTTTGTATGAGGGTTCTTACAAAGGAGGATAAACGGGGTATACACAGACTAGTTCGACATCACCAGGGGTGTTAGACAGGGATGCGTAGCGACACCGTGGTTGTTCAACTTATTCATGGACAGCTCTTTGAGTGATTTGAAAGAAAGAGAGTATGGTTTAAGGATGAATGGGTTGCTCTGCTCGTCAAATGTTTGTTATATGCTGATGATCAATTGATCAAGTACTACCTGCATTATCGGCAGAAGATTTACAGGAGATGGTAACATGCATGAATGATTAATTTAAGAAGAATTGAATAAAAGTGAATAAATAAGACGAAAGTTATGGTTCTCGATTGGAAAGAAATAGTGACTGAATGTAAAATTATGATAGGAGATGAAAAAGTGGGACAGGTTGAAGAATGAATGACGGCTTGATAGCACAGTCGGTAGTGAACCTGCCTGCTGTGCCGAGTTTCGAATCCCGTAAGACAAATTATTGTATGATGACAAATATTTGTATGATGATTGATGAATGTGAATATTTGTAACCGAGTCATGGATGTTTGTATCTAAACAGGGTGTAAGGGCAGTTGCATTACTTTAAGGGGTGACTGTACCTATGATAATGAACAACTTTGCTATAGAAACATACACAGGAAATTAAAAAAAAAATACTATTCATACAAAGGAGTTCATAAGGAGAGTCCAAAATGTTGTGTGAATTTCTAATAGGTTGTTCAGTATCATGGGACTGCCTCCGTGGTCTAATGGTTAAGAGTATTGGCTCTCGATACGGAGGTCGTGGGTTCGATTCCCACGGGGGACACCTAGTGATATGACACTTTGTGCGTTTTTCCCCAGTTGGTTAGGACATTGCAGGCTGAATCACCTGATTGTCTGAAAAAAAAGAAAAGTGATTCCGTGCTTCGGATGGCACGTTAAGCCGTTGGTCCCGGCTACTATCTCTAGTGGTAGTAGTCGTTACATAAAAACCACGTCAGAGGCCGAAAGGCGGTCTGAAAAAACTCTGACACCAGGGCTCTGCCCACACGATAAGAAGAAGTATCATGGGTACGATTGTACGAGGGATGATTATCCCTTAATGCAAAGTAATGCAAGTGTTCACCCTAAAACCCTGTATTTATGTATTCTATTCTCCTGCGTACATAATTATGCACTTCTCGTAGGACACAAGAAATAATAAAATCGATTGTTTGTGTTTTAGTCGCCAACCAAAACACCCACAATAGATTTTATTATTCCTTATGTCCTACGAGAAGTACAAATATACGCAGGAGGATAAATCGTTGTCTAGTCATCATAATACAAGTCTAGACAATATTCTGATACTTTAAATGTGACTAGGTAATGTGTGTGTGTGTGTGTGTCCAAGATTATATTTATACTTATTTATATTTAATTCGTAGATTTGGGATGTATGGGATGTATGTATACCACTGATGGTACTTGTGATGGAGACCAGACAGGAGAGTCTAAGCGGGAAATAGGATTAATGGAGTGATTCACACTTTCAAAAAAGTCGTAATGTATCCAAAAAGGCACGTTTGGCAGTCCATGACGGTGTGCTGGCACCAACTTTGATGTATGACAGCGAATATTGGGTATGGCAGAAGAGGAATTAATCTAGAATAAATGCTGTCGAAATGCGTTCTTTACGCAGTATTGTGTGGTGTGACTTTGAATGACAGAATACAAAATAGTGTAATTAGAGAAAGATGTGGATTGAAAGAGGACATAGTGACAAGGATTGAAAAGGGAATGCTGAGATGGTTTGGTCATGTGGAAAAGATGACGATGTGATGATAGTAGACTGACGTATAAAATTATAAAAAGCGACTGTGAATGGAACAATCAAAAGGAGTTGCCCTAGACGTACGTATGCGGAACAAATTGGCAGCGTACTTAAGAAGGGTCAGATCAAAATGTACCCGAAAACGAGGAGCGTGTATGAAACGAATTATTATGACTGTGGAAGAGGCAAAAGAAGTGTGTCAGGATCGTAGCCGATCGCGATCCGCCTACCCAATAGGACACTGACGCGAGTATAATAATATGTATGCAAGTATTTATGTCTACCTATGTATGTATTTTTTAATTTTTTTTTGTATAGGATTTGGAACCTCCGCAATTCCGAACGCAATTATGGAGGGAGGAAATCCATATGAAATCGTAATCTTGCATTAAAAATTCCGGTTCGGAATTCCGTATGTATGTGGCAGACCTAACAAAAGTAAGTACCCATGATACTCAACTTCTTTCCCTAAGAAACCTATACAGGCTGTAATAAAACACTCATACTTAAGCAAGTGCTTCAAACCATCAAACTGAACAACTTTCACTATGGAGCCAGTATTGAAATCATTTCCCCCTATCCCATACATTTAAGTCGAGTCTGTACTGTAGTTTTGTATGAAACAGCAGATTTCTTTTTCGCGATTTCGCTTTTGGCTTCATAGTGAAAGTTGTTGAGTTTGATAGTCTGAAGCACTCCCTTAAGTATTACTAGTGTGTTTGTTACAACCTGTATAAAATTAGAAAAAGAAATTGTACTTTCCATACTAAATGTAATGAGCTGGTCGAATTGTTGTATGAAAAGATGTATTTTTTTGTGAATTTCCTTACGTTCTTTTCGGAAAGTTATTCAGTATCTTGAGTACAGTAACCCATCAAAGTAGGTAATTCAACTGTCTCCACTTACACCCAGTAGGTAAGACAGACAGACACACAGACAGACAGGCAGATGGACGGACGGACAGACAGCATAAACTTACGAATAGAACCGTTGGCATGAACAAATATAACAACACGAAGCTAGTATAATTGGGTTTCGTGATAACTTTCACAGTAATATTCGGTATTCCTATTTAGTTTTTCTTAAAATCTAAGAGTCCTACAAGAGTTTATTTTTATATTAAACTAGCTGACCCGGCAGGCGTTGTCCTGCCATAGACCCTACACCTACACCTACCCATATACCTACCTACCCTACGTCCGTCTCCTTGTTCTAAGCTACCTTCCCACCAATTTTCAGCCAAATCGGTTCAGCCGTTCTTGAGTTTTAATAGTGTATTTAATTATGATTATTATTTAAACAATGAAATAAACGATACAATAATCCTTTTGACCATTTAAAATTTGATATTTCAACCTTTTGACCATTTAAAATTTGATATTTCAACCTTTTGACCATTCGTCCATTTGGCCTTTGAACGATTTGACCAATCGTCTTTTTGATCTTTTAAATTTTGACGTATCAACTTTTGGCCTTTCGAACTTTTGGCATTTCGTTTTTTGTTCTTTTAAAATTTGACCAAACAACGTTTGACTTTTTGATATGTAACCGTCTAAATTTGTTGTAGATAGATTAGGATAATCAAGGCCTACGTGTAAACTCCTGTCTCTATCTGTCTATAACGTCACATTGCATTCATAGCGTGGTAGGCAGAGACTAAGGCGCACTATTTACTTTTACGATCTTTAACCATATCTTACTCTAATTCACATCCTTGAATCTTCTCATGAATCTTTCAGTCACTTTATAAACACTAACATGATTTAAATTAACAGTGATGGAGCTAGTCGGCCCTA
Source organism: Agonopterix subpropinquella (assembly GCA_922987775.1). Taxonomy (NCBI): domain Eukaryota; kingdom Metazoa; phylum Arthropoda; class Insecta; order Lepidoptera; family Depressariidae; genus Agonopterix; species Agonopterix subpropinquella. The sequence goes on from OV277705.1 coordinate 23,728,670, forward strand.
AGTACCGAGTGGGAGCAGGAGCGATGATGAATACATTTTTCGCCGTGGGTCAAGTAACGATGGGCCTCATCGCGTGGGGAGTACCCAACTGGAAGAACTTGACCCTCACTCTCTACATACCACAACTCATCACCATCTCCTACATCTGGCTGATGGCAGAGTCAGTCCGTTGGTACATGAGCAAAGGAAGATATGAGGACTCCGAGAGAGTTCTAAAACAAGTAGCTCGCATTAATGGGAAACAGCTGTCTGAAAAGTCGCTACAGGCGTTGAGGGACCACGCAGAGGAAGAGAAGAAGAAACAGGCTTTAGAAATAGAATTTAAAGAGGACGAGCCTTGGCTGATAGTGCTGGTCTTTAGAAACAAGCAAGTTTTACTCCGATGCCTAATTTCACCAATATGGTGGATCACCAACACCTTCATCTACTACGGATTGTCAATCAACTCGGTTAATTTATCAGGAAATCGTTACTTCAACTACATGGCTGTGGCGGCTGTGGAAATTCCTGGATTCTGGACTGCATTCTTTCTTCTGGGTAGAATCGGAAGGAAACCAGTTTTATCTGGAGCGTTCTTTATATGCGCTGCTTGTCAAATAGGATACATCTTTATGCCTGATGGTAAGTTTACTCTAGAAGATAGACAAAAGAAAATCGAAAAATCAATTGGCTGATGAAAAAAAATTCCTACATTAATGTTTCAGGACTGGAAGCAGTAGCTCTGGCGCTATATTTGATAGGCAAGTTTAGTATTGCCAGTGTGATGACGTCAGTATACGTCTACACGACGGAGCTGTACCCCACTAGGTACAGGAACAGTCTCTTCGCCTTCTCTTCGATGATGGGCAGGATTGGGGCTATCTTGGCTCCATTAACGCCGGCTTTGGTAAGTATTTGCGTTTTTTACTGAGCTATAGTATTTCTCGGCACCTACCTAAATTACTTACTACTGGTGCGGTGGTGTGACTGTTTTGGAATGAAACAACCCGCAATATGAGCTCCAGATTTCCGTTAGTTTAATTTTTGCTAATATGTACTCATATACATCCGTGCTAATATTATAAATGCAAAAGTGTGCATGTCTGTATGTATGTGACCTTTTCTTGGCTAAATCGCTGAACCGGTCTTGTTGAAAGGCGGAAAATAATTTGATGTTAACAAGATGTGAAATTATCACAGATCACAAAAACTAAAATTATCTCTTGGTGCTTATGCCGTGATGATATGACGCCGTCACGCCAGTGCACCACACCACAGCACACCGCCATTCATGTTTGACTGTGAAACGCAAAGTTCGAAATTCGAAAAAAGTGCGCGAAGTCGGGAGAGTGCGGTATTTCGATGTTTCACTTCTGCCGGGCGTCCCGCGACGGCCACTTTTGTTTAATTCCCTTTAACAAATTGTTGATCATTGACATCACATAAGTAAATTCTCATCTTATTAGAAGTAAAAAGCAAAAATATACGTAGTAGAGTAATAAACGTAGAAGCTAACTGCTAATGTGGTTTGCCAGGGTGCCGCGACGTGGGACAAGATTCCATTCGCACTGTTCGCCGGCTTCGCGCTATTGTCAGGAGTTCTGGTTCTCATCACGCCAGAGACCCTCGGCTCCAAGCTGCCGGATACCATGGAGGAGGCGGCACAAATCGGCAAGAAAGGCGGCACTAAACCGGCATAGTTGAACTAGAAATAAGAGTTAATATTAGTAATGTTTTGTTTTTAGTTTGAAGTTAAGCTCATAGTTAGGTCATTCGTTGTAATGAAGCGTAGCTACATTTTCCTTCCTTTAGCGCAGTCGGGTAAAAATACCTTAAAGCCAAAGACTGACGATAATGATTGATTCGAATGAACGAAGTAGATATTATTATGGTTGTCAATAAGAAACTTCATAGTGATAAGGCCGACTTTTATTCCTTTTGTTTTGTTAATTTTATATAAAGAATATTTATATTTACATTAAATGTTAATAAAAACTGTATTTATGACACGATACAACGAAGAAGAAATTACTATTGTTTTTCCGAGTTTTCTTCCGTAAATATATAAAAACAAATATAGCATAATTAAAACTGGAAAAACCCTAAAGTGTGGTCCTCGGCCCCCTAAATTTTTATTTTAAATGCGCGTAAAAAGCCACGCCAAGGTTGCCAAGCCAAAATTTTAGGTTGAACTATTTCTTATGGATAATAATTATAACGGAAAAATTCACCATTAGCGCGCTGGCTCGGTCACATCATAAAGATATTGAAGTATTCCGATTAGCACGCCGCTTCCCTGTCTTGCACAATCTCAGATCGAGAGCCATCCCTTAAAAATTTCCTCTCTAAAATCACATCCCTACAGAACAAAAGCTTCTACAAGTGGCTGCTGGTTGTTAGTGCACTCACACATGCGCACGCGTTAGAGGATGCACTGAACAGCAGGGGTAGGTACAGGGTAACCCGGATATCCAAACTTCGAAATTGCGTGAACGTTTTCGTTCCAATGTCAACTCTATTACAATGAAAATCCGACCGAAACGGTCGCGATAAATCGATAAGAAAGTCCGGGTACGGGTCCAGGTTCACAAACACAGCCCGGGTATGTACGAACCCTACGTACATACCCGGGCGTACCTCGTACGTTCTCTAACGCTAGCTACTCGTATGTGTAAGTGTACCGACAGTGACCGCTTATACAACGTGTTAATAAATTAACGCAAAACCTCATACACCCCAACTGATTTATATCAAAATAATTAGATTGAAACAATAATTTCATTATTTTTGTAGTTAAAATTTAAAGTTATTCGCATTTTAAGTTTTGAGGCAAAAATGATTTTTCATCATTTCAGCAATGAATGAAAGCGCTAACGTACTCATGGATACATTTTAATAATCTTGTTTTGGTAGTAAGTAGGGTGGGTGTGCCCGTGGGGTGGGTTGACATCGGGTTCAGTAAATTTAAAATTTTACAAAAAAAATATTTAATATTTTAAAAAAAATTACCCATGTTGAAACCATGATAATTCGATTCGGATCTCGATTCTAAACAAACTACTTTCTAGTTTTGCGTTAATTCATTAACACGTTGTATAGGGTGTTAGGGTAAACAGTTGCATTACTTTAAGGTGTGATTGTAACCATGATACTGAACAACTTTCCCTTAGAAACAAATCCGCAAAAATAATTTTCGACTTTTCATACAATTGCATTTAGTCCAACAACTTTTTTGGGAATTTCCTATAGGTTTCTTAAGGAAAGTTGTTCAATATCATGGGTACAATCATCCCTTAAAGTTATGTAACTGTTTACCCTAACAAGTTTGACATTCAAGGATACAAACTAGCACGATTAAATGAATCTCAATCCAGAAAGATTCTTGAGGATATAAAATAAACGTATGACTATTTACTACAATGAATATACATATTATTACTTACAGTTTTATGTTTATTTTTATTACACACTGTTTTTTAATCTACGCGGGAGGTAACAATATTTAACAACACAGCAGTAATCTTTATATCCTGACACCTATAAAACTAAAGAGTTTCACCGCATTCAGAAGCTTGTCAGTTCAGAGTTACTACACCATTCTATCGTGAGCTATGGTCAAAAAAGATACTGGTTCGTTCGAGGAGTCGGGCAGGATTGACCTGGAAACGATCCTTGTGAAGGAGATCGGGCAGTTCGGTCGGTACCAGTTGCGGGTGCTGGCTGTGGCAAGTGTCGTGGCACTTGTGGCCGCCTTCAGTGCTGGGGAGTACGTGTTCAGTGCTGCCAGGATTAATACCAGGTAATGTGGTCTTTGTGTCAATGTGTCCGTGTGGTGGTGGCTAAGAATAAAACCACCCCATTTCCTCCCATGGGTGTCGTAAAAGGCGACTAAGGGATCTACCGGAGGATGGACAGCAGCATTCTCTGAGTACACACATTTAATCCAACTGCGATCGCCAACTCACCTGCAAAGCGTGGTGATTATGTCCCCCCATTTCGGGGGAGGCTTATTTACAGCAGTGGACGTCTGAAATAATGATGATGAATGTGGTCATTTACATTTTTTTTACATTTGTTTAATAAATAAAATAATAAATAATAAATTTCAATGGTCCATAGTTGTAATACTCATAATAGTTCATTTCTTCATGTGGTGGTCATGTGGTTCATGGTCGAACCATCAAGACATTGTTGCAGCAATAATATTAAAAGCCGGTCAAGTGGAAGTCGGGCTATACGCGCACCGAGGGTTCCGACCACACCACCGCACAACATAATATTAACTTACAAAAAGTTTTGTTTTCTCCGGACCTTTAGCGCGAGACCATCTCACACTTGGCCAATTTTTATTATTTGTTGTCATACTGTAGAGTTTGCTCTACAATCGCACTAAGTTTGACGCTTATACGTATTACGTTTTTTACGATAGAGCGAGAAGAAAAAACGTTGACAAAAACTAGTTTCTTGTATGAGGACTCCCCTTAATTTTTAACGTTTTGGCATTTTTATTATTTGTTAGCAAATTCCATATAGCAACGCACATTCTATGAAAATTTCAACTGTCTGACTATTACGGTTCAAAAGTTACAGCCCTAAGTATGATAGACAAACGGACGGACAAAGTAGGCTTAGTAACAGGGTCCCGTTTTCACCCTTTGGGTGCTGGACCCTAAAAATCTATCGTAAATAGCACACAATTTCACGAATAACTAAGTTCTTAGTTGATAAGATTCGCATAAAACATTAATGACACCAATCAAGTGTTGAGTTTTATGGGCACTGCTACTAAAATATCAGTTCTAATAATAAATCTATTAAATAAGCTTTTACCCGCGACTTCGTCCGCATAAATTATATACCAGATTTTAAGTCAGATGATAAGCTATCGAACAAAAAAAGTTTCATCAAAATCCTTTCAGTAGTTTTTGCGTGATACTCGAACAAACAAACACCCAAACAAACAAATAAACAAACAAACAAACAAACAAACAAACAAACAAACAGACCGACAAAAAATCCAAAAATTGGTGATTTGGAATCAGGGACATCTAAAAATCATATCGTAATTTTTTTTTTGTAAATATCTTCAATGTACAGACACACTTCTGTTACAGTTTTATAATAGTTTAGATCTAAGATAATTTAACCAAACCCAAGATCAAGCTTCCGATAACATACAATTATAATCTTTTGCATTTCTTGTTATCATCCATCTAAACTATTATAAAACTGTAACAGAAGTGTGACTGTACATTGAAGATATTTACAAAAAAAAATTACGACATGGTTTTTACCTGTCCCTGATTCCAAATCACAAATTTTTGGATTTTTTGTCTGTTTGTTTGTTTGGTTGTTTGTTTGTTTGTATGTTTGTTTGTTTGTTTGTTTGTTTGTTTATTTGTATGTTTGTTTGTTTGTTTGTTTGGGTGTTTGTTTGTTCGAGTATCACGCAAAAACTACTGAACCGATTTTGATGAAACTTTTTTTGTTTGATAGCTTATCGTCTGAATTAAAATCTGGTATATAATTTATGCGGACGAAGTCGCGGGTAAAAGCTCGTTCCGTATAAAATTCTTCTCTCAATTTTGATCTATTTTGAATATTTGAGCCTATGGAGGTGCTACTTGGGAATGTTCCTCCATTGAAAAGGGAAGATCTTCCACCAGGCCATGTGTGAAGCCTGGGAATCGGCCGTGGTCCAACAGTTCTTAGTTGGACCTTGTATATGTATTGAATCTCTGTGATTATTTCTCTTGCGCGATTTATGTCTCGCATTCGATTGTGAACCTTATGTGTAGTAGGTTACAAGTAACGTATTTAGGATGAACGATGTCTTTGTATGGAGCATATTTCCGAGAGCGATGGTATCGCCATCTGTTGGCATCTTTGCTATAACTTGTAGGTGCCGATCTGTAGCAAGTCCCCACAAGCCCATCGTGTGCTGATCACATCCCAATCCATAGTGAGTAGTTCTTTACAACACTTATAATATAACGAGCTTTAACCCGCGACTTCGTCCGCATAAATTATATACCAGATTTTAAGTCAGATGATAAGCTATCAAATAAAAAAAGTCTCATCAAAATCGGTTCAGTAGTTTTTGCGTGATACTCGAACAAACAAAGACCCAAACAAACAAACAAACAAACAAATAAACAAACAAACAAACAAACAAACGAACAAACAAACAAACAGACAGACAAAAAATCCAAAAATTTGTGATTTGGAATCAGGGACAGGAAAAAACCATGTCGTAATTTTTTTTTTGTAGCTATCTTCAATGTACAGACAAATTTCTGTTACAGTTTTATAATAGTCTAGATTTTCTGCTGCTTAATGAGTTGATGACATTCTCGCTACTATGATCATTATGCCACTTAGCATAGCTTATCTAAACTATTATAAAACTATAACAGAAGTGTGTCTGTACATTGAAGATATTTACAAAAAAAGATTACGATATGGTTTTTAGGCTTCCCTGATTCCAAATCACAATGTTTTGGACTTTTTGTCTGTCTGTTTGTTTGTTTGTTTGTTTGTTTGTTCGTTTGTTTGTTTGTTTGTTTGTTTGTTTGTATGTTTGTTTGTTTGGGTGTTTGTTTGTTCGAGTATCATGCAAAAACTACTGAACCGATTTTGGTGAAACTTTTTTTGTTTGATAGCTTATGATCTGACTTAAAATCTGGTATATAATTTATGCGGACGAAGTCGCGGGTAAAAGCTCGTAGTTTTACATAGGTTGTGGCATCCATCCTTAAGGCATAGTGTAGATAAAATAATAGTGATGAAGCTCAGCGGTTGCGTAGGGTCTATGCCCGCGCGGCGTGCGGGGGACGGGCGTACCCTAACTCAATTCGCTGTTAAGGTACGCGCACAGGCGGCGTGGGCCGGGACGCACTCCTCCCGGCCCCCGCACGCCCCGCACGATTGGCCACCACTATTAGTTCTTTACACCATGCTTAAGGTCTAAGTACTCGTGATCGTATTTTACTATAAATAATTGTAATTTACTATAAATAATTGTATTTTACTATAAATAATTGTAATGAACTTCCGATTCGTAAGTAGGTGCAAAGCTCAAATTAGTTTAACGTTGTTGAATTAGCAGCTGATTGTTAAGCCGGCATCGAGTACCGACCAACTACTCAAACTGTCGTAGGAAGTGTGGTGAAACTTTAGTTCAAGGAAAGAGTGGATTTCTGTGTTGGATCGATAGGGAAAGTTGTTTAGTTTGATGGTTTAATCCACTCTCTAAAGTTTAACGCTTCAATTTAAATAGTTTGTCAATGCTATCATAATTATCGTCTATTAATACCCCATATTCCAGATGTCTGATCCCAGAGTGCGAGAATGATACAATTCCAGCAAAGTTTGCTCCATCCTGGATCCTAAACGCTGTGCCCGGAGACAGTGCAAGCTCTTTCGACAACTGCCATAGGTTTGCCGGTTCTACCAGCTCTGATACTGATGGAACCTGTCCTGCAACACTCTTCGACCAGCAGACTGTCGTCACCTGCGACCAATATGTCTATGAAAACACTAACACAGTGGTCTATGATGTAAGATTTATTGTTTATATACATATATGAGTCTGACTTCCAGTTGCACGTACGTTCATTTAAGATAATCCTGTATTAAATCTCATGCTGTCACTTGTAAATCCCCGACGAAAAAAGAGGGATGTTATAAGTTTGACGCCTACGAATGTCGGTCTTTCTGTTTGTCTGTCTGTCTGTCTGTCTGTCTTGTCTGTCTGTCTTGTCTTGTTTGTTGTCTGTAGCTCCCAAACAGGTAGACCGATTTCGATGTGTTTTTTTTTGTAGAAAGCATTTTTTTGCGAGAGTATTCTTAGCTTTGTTTCATGAAAATAGGTTCAGCAGTTTTCTAATAACTTTAAAAAATATGAAATAACATTAAATTATAAATTTCAAAAACCCTCAACACCAAAAACAAACATTTAAGAAGTAAAAAATAATTCTTTCGCCCTATTATTTATGATGTAAGAAAATGTTAGTACTATCAGTTTAAAATAACAATGTGCATGACCTCGCCTGCAAATGTGATGTCACTCAATCACACGAACTTCACTCGAGTCATTCAAATGATTATTTCCTTTACATAGAGTCTATATTCCTGTACAACCGAGTGAAGTTATCGAACGGCCCTTCAAGGTCATGCACATTGTTATTATAAACTGATAGTATTTTAGGTCAATGGGGAACACAAAAGGGTCAAAATATTACTAAAAAATACACTTAAAATCTTAGCGTAGATCATGTACATTACATTAGTTTTTATTTCACTTCAATACATGCAGTATTTCCGAAGTTATGACGACGAGAAGTTTAAGCGCTTTTTAAAATTTCCGAGTTTACGCGCGCTCACGCATTGACGTCACACCCCCGCTCAGCCCGCGACCGCGACACAGCGCGGCGCTCGGTCCGGTGCATTTTGTTTCGTTTGTTCGTCAAAAATTCGTTTAATTTCGTTTATACCTAATAGTGTGCTTGTATTTCAAGGAAATAATACTTTTACATTAATTTTATAACCGATTACACTAAAGTAAACCGTGTGGTGTGTAGAATGGATGAAGGTTTTCAAAAAGGTCAGTCGGACAATCTGCCAAGAGTGGATAGTTTGATGGTGGCACAATATTTTATGAAGAATACGGATTTTACGGCTGCCGAAATAATAATAATTAATAATAATTTCTTGGACAATGTCACACAAATTATCTAGTCACATTTAAAGTACCAGAATCTAGGCTGGACTTGTATTATGATGACTGGACAACGATATAGAATACATACATATATACAGGGTGAAATTAATATCATTGGCATCCTTTTAAACTAAGAGTCTACCCATCAAACTGAACAACTTTCACTATGGGAGCAAACCAATCGGAGCAACTAAAAAATCTGCTGTCCCATACTAAACTGCAATGCCTACTCGACTCAAATGTATGCAACAGCTATTTTTTTTTTGCTTTGATCGGTTTGCTCCCATAGTAAAAGTTGTTCAGTTTGATGGGTAGTCTCTTAGTTTAAAAGGATGCCAATGATATCAATTTCACCCTGTAGATACAAACATCCATGACTCGGGTACAAATATTCATATTCATCATACAAATATTTGTCCCTTACGGAATTCGAACCCGCGACCCTCGGCACAGCAGGCAGGTTCACTACCGACTGTGCTACCGGGCTGTCAAATTCACGGAATAAAGATGAAAAGGTGTGTATGTTTTATGTAAGCATTACCTACTGTCGGGTAGGTATTTATTCAAGCTTAAACCTTCCTTAAAGTGTGTCTGTGTGTGTTTTATTTAGGACCTACATTATGGACAACGATTTAAAAAATCTAGGTAGGTACTCGCAATCGCAATCCACATCTTGCTCGTACGAGGTTGTTGTTGTTGATGATTATTTGGGTTTTATTAGTTTAAAAACATCGAAATGGTCTTCACAGCAGTGCGCTTTAGTTTTAGGCCCTATTGCATCTACTCTTTTTATAGCCGTGTATATGATTGAAACTTCTTCTTGAGAAAAAACTCGTTTAATACGGAGTACACGTTTTACATTGGTTTTTACATTGTTTTTACTAGCCAAGTGTTGCTAGTTTTTTTGAGATACGAAGCGTAGACAAGTGTTGCTAGTTTAGAGCGCTGAAGCGTAGACATCCTGCCCCCGCTGAAACGCCCTGGTTTCAGTTTTCTTGAGGTAGGGGACAAATTTTATTATAGGCCCTCTTCACTATGCCTTTGTTGGTTACTACGTCGGCGACTCTACTAACACCGTCTGAACCAGGGTAGAGCCGAGCGATGCGCCCTAGGCGCCATCGAAGTGGTGGCAGGTTATCCTCCTTTAGCACCACCATATCTCCTAGTCGGAGCTCTTGCTGTCGAGTCCGCCACTTTGTCCGTTGCTGCAGCTCAGCCACAAATTCCTTCCGCCATCGTTCCCAGAACTGCTGCCGTATTAGCTCTATTTTGGCATATCTGTTGAGCCCGTGGTTAGCTATTGGCAAGGAAGGTACCGTGGTCAATGGTCTTCCAATCAGGAAGTGCCCTGGGGTAAGAGGGCAAAGGTCATTGGGGTCTGGCGAGAGAGGAGATAGCGGGCGTGAGTTGAGGATAGCCTCTATTTGTGTGAACAGCGTCGCTAACTCCTCAAACGTGAGCGACACATTGCCCGCAATACGCTTTAAGTGTGATTTAGCAGACTTGATACCCGCCTCCCATATCCCGCCAAAGTGGGGTGAGTAGGCTGGACTAAACATGAATTTTATGCCTTCATTCGTTGAATATTCAAATATAGACTGACGACTGGACCGAATAACCTGACCCAGCTCGCTATTTGCGCCGACGAAATTAGTTCCATTGTCGCAATAAATAATGTTGGGTTTACCTCGACGAGAAACAAAGCGTCGTAAGCAAAGAATAAACGCCTCAGTGCTAAGAGCACTGACCACTTCTAAGTGAACCGCCTTAGTAGCGAGACATATAAACAGACATAAGTATGACTTTGTTATGCGGTTACCTCTACCCAAACGGCTCGAGATCATAAAGGGGCCTCCAAAATCGACACCACAAGAATTAAAGACAAACCCAGGGTTCACTCGTACTGAAGGTAGGTTACCCATAATAGGTTGAATAGTTCTACCTCTGAGTCGCGTGCAGACTGTACAATTTCGGACCGTAGCTCGTGCTAGACGCCTGCCACTTATAGGCCAGTATTCTTCACGAATAGAAGACAGTAGATGTTGTGGTCCCGCATGAAATAATCTTAAGTGTTCATACCTCATCAGTAATTTAGAAAATAGATGTTTGGAATCTATAAGAACCGGGTGTCGTTTGTTATAATCATAATTTGAATTGTTTAACCGCCCTCCTACTCTTATGACTCCTGATGAATCTAAAAATGGATTGAGTGGTAGCAGTTTAGATTTATGATGAAGCTGTTCACCCTTGTTTAAATTTTTAAATTCAATTGGGAAGGATTCCAACTGACAGGCCTTAATTAAAACATTTGTTGAACTATTTAGTTCGTCAACACTAAGGGGACCATTCGTTTTATTAACCGACGAAAAAACAAAAGACGGAGGAGGTTCTCAAGTCGATGCGTATATTTGTTTTTTTTTTATGTATGAACACGCATAACTTTGTACAGAGTAGTCCGATTTTGATAATTTTTTTGTTTAGTAGATCATACTTCAGAGGTGGTCCCATTTTAATTTGGTGAAGATCTGGTAAAGGGCTTCGGAGATAGACAATAAAACTCCGCAAAAAATCTATGGAATATCATCGACGATTGAAATAAATGATCCGATAACTTCTTACAGCGTAGTCCAATTTTGATAATTTTTTTTTGTTTGGTAGGTCGTACTTCAGAGGTGGTCCCATTTCAATTTGGTAAAGATCTGGTAAAGGGATTCGGAGATAGACAATAGAACTCCCCTAAGATCTATAGCATATCATCGACTATGGAAATAAATGATTCGTGTTCATGTTCCCTTTTTGGTCATACTTCAGAGGTGGTCCCATTTTGATTTGGTGAAGATCTGGTAAAGGGCTTCGGAGATAGACAATAGAGCTCCTCAAAGGTCTAGAGCATATCATCGACTATTGAAATAAATGATTCGTGTTCATGTTCCCTTTTAGGTCATACTTCAGAGGTGGTCCCATTTTAATTTGGTGAAGGTCTGGTAAAGGGAGTTATACAATAGAACTCCTCAAAAATCTATAGCATATCATCGGCGATTGAAATAAATGATTCGTGTTCATGCTCCCTTTACATTTACAATGAATATGTTAACCCAATATAACACCAACACTGAAAATTTTGAAATAAAATTTTTTCTTCAAAACTAAAACGTACCTACTAAATAATAATATAACCAGCGTATTTTAAATTCGCATCTATCAGAACATTAATTTGTTTTATGGATTCGGTGTCAAGCTAGCCCAAAAAATAAAACAAGATTCTGGAGTCTCGTCTTCCAACGTTTTATAGGTGGTTTTATAACGTCGTTTTATAGGTGGAGATTTGTAATTAGCTTACAGTTATTTAAAGTTGTGTTTTAGTATGTAATCAAAGCTGTAAAACTTCCTAAGAATAATAAAAAAAAAAAATTAAAAAAAAAAAACATTAGTTGGTTTTCATCGCGAAACGGAATATGGCAAACAATTAAGCTGTAATAGTAGCCATTTTTGTCACTATTGAGTGTGTAGTAACGTGTACGTAATACAGCTGGCTTATTTCTTACTCGCATGCGTGAACCGTCCCTCAATCGAATATATCTTATTCTTATAGGCTCATCAACAGGTTATCTCAGTTCGATATCACCATCTTCCTCACTCCACATACTATTTGGAATCGTTTCGTATCGCACAGCAAATTCTGCCAGACTTATATTTTCTAGCTCATCAGGCCTCAACACAGGGTGTAACAAAACTCGCCGGCGGGGGACAGGCTCTACTGGTCTCCCAGTCCCCTGCCATCCGGGCGAAGATGGAGTGCTGCTGGGTTATTTCAGTGGGTATACCGGTGACATGCACCGGGGAGTCCCCCAACGGGAGGGGATGCGGTAAAAAGTTGGTGGGAGGCAGGGAAGGCTATGGACAATACTGTATGTAGTAATATATACTCTTTCTTATACTGTGGTTAAAAGGTAGGTAGCTATTTTAAAAGTAATCGAAAATTATGCATGTAATAATTAGAATATTATAGCCACAAAAAATTATAAAATAAAAGCTTTTTAACAAAAAAATTCAACCGCCGAAAAAACTGAAAAGCAAAAAATAATAATTTATCTAACCTTAATAACTAAATTCTTAAACTAATGTAAGTAAGTATATCAAAGTATATTATATTATTTTGCTATTATTTTGAGTTTTTAATTAACCTTAATAACTAAGTTCTTAAACGAATGCAAGTATACCTAAGTAATTTTGAGTCGGCGCCAAACAATCAATGAACAAAGATCACTAAATAACCTTAAATTTAAAGAAATAACCAAAATAAAATTAACAATGCAACGTGAAATCTTCAGGGATTAACATTAACATTCCAAAAAAATGCGCTCTCCGCACGACCACTAGCAACGAGACGGGACGTATGCACCTGGGCCTCTACTCGGACATTCGAACTTCACAATTACGTGAACGTTTTCGTTCCAATGTCAACTCTATTACAATAAAGTCCGGACCGAAACAGTCGCGATATATCGAAAATCGAAAGTCCGGGTACAGGGCCTGTGTGGATAGTGATGTTATATTGGTTACGTTACGTGGTGTGTGCCCGTTCGGGTTGCTGGCGCGCATCACGCAATTAATTAATTTTGTTGTTTGGCGCCGACTCAAAATTACTTAGGTATACTTGCATTCGTTTAAGAACTTAGTTATTAAGGTTAATTAAAAACTCAAAATAATCGCAAAATAATATTATATACTTTGATATACTTACTTACATTAGTTTAAGAATTTAGTTATTAAGGTTAGATAAATTATTATTTTTTGCTTTTCAGTTTTTTCGGCGGTTGAATTTTTTTGTTAAAAAGCTTTTTTATCTTATTTTTACAGTTGTCTACAAAGCGTAGTACATAAGCAAAAATTCGCCTTAGTCTAACTAAATTTGAATATCGTTCAAACCTTATAAAATTTGTATGTTCTATAACAAAATGAACCTTTAGTTCAGGCAAATCGTGCTTAACAATGGGTTGTTGAGGCCAATCTGATTCATCGCCTTTAAGAAAACTAGGGCCCTCCCACCAGAGCTCGGAACGTAACAATTGAGGCGGAGTGATACCCCTTGAAGCCAAATCTGCAGGATTCCAGGCGGTGGGCACATGTTTCCATGTAAACCCTAATGTTAGATCATTTATTTCACTGACACGATTACTAACAAATATTTTCAAGTCTCTTGGTGGTGTTTTAACCCAACCCAAGACGACTGTAGAGTCGGTCCATATAAATCTTTTGTCAATTTTTAAATTAAAGGTTTTTATTACCTTTGTACTCAAGCGTGCGCCTAACAAGGCGGCACACAACTCCAGACGCGGAATAGTTATTGGCTTCAAGGGTGCCACTCTCGCCTTAGCACACAATAACTTTACTGTCACATTGCCTCCACCATCTACACTGCGAATATATACACAAGACCCATATGCACACTGGGACGCGTCTACGAAGCAATGGAGTTCTATTGAAGAAGGTGAGCTGGTGGTGATAACATATCTAGGTATCTGCAAAGATGACAAGCAAGGTAAGTTTTTTCTAAAATTATTCCACATGTTAATTAAATTAGGCGGAACTGGGTCATCCCAATCCAACTTCACTTCCCACAGTTTCTGTAGTATTATTTTAGCAGTGATAATACAAGCACACAACAAACCCAGGGGGTCAAATATTTTACTGGTCATGGAAATAATATTCCTTTTAGTGACCGGAGAAGAAGTGTCTATATCATTAGGAAAATGAAGAATGTCCCTTTTAGGTAGCCAATGTAGACCTAATACATTGGCATCCTTACAGATATCCAGTGATTCTGATGATACGTCATCATCCTCCACTAAATTAATACAATTTGAACGGAATTTACGTATAGGAAAGCAGGCTGAATCTAAGACCTTCTTTACACCGTGGTAGATATGACGTAAATCATCAATATTTTGAGCCCCAGTGCTCATATCGTCAATATAAAAATCGTTGGCGATGACATCTGCAATTATTTTATCAGTACATTCCTTTGACAATTTCAATAAACACCTTGTGCTTAAATACGGGGCAGAAGCAGTGCCGTAGGTTACCGTATTAAGTTGAAATATTTGAATGGGTTGTTGATTATTTTCACGCCATAGAATTAATTGCAAATGACGTTGAGATTCGTCAATTTCTATTTGCCGAAAGAATTTCTCTATATCGCCTGTGAGGACATATTTTCTTGAACGAAATTTTAATAAAATTGAAAACAAGTCATTTTGTACCACCGGACCTACCAGTTGAATGTCATTCAACGATTTCCCTGAAGACGTCTTAGCACTAGCATCGAAAACGGTCCTAAGTTTTGTGGTAAGGCTTTTCTCTTTGATCACAGCATGATGTGGCAAATAGCATCCAAATTCGGGACGTCTCACCTCAGACAAATGACCTAAATCACGATACTCATTTATAAATTTTGAATATTGATCCTTAAGATCATCGTTTTTATTTAATTTCTTTTCCAAGTTTAAAAATCTCTTTTGAGCTATGTAATAGGAGTCACCAAGGGCCTCTTCTGGTATTTCTTTGAAAGGAATTTTGACAGAAAATTTACCACTGGATAAACGACATGTATTTTGTACAAAGTGATTTTCACAAAGTTGTTCTTCAATTGATTGAGGTGCCTTATCAGGTTGTATTTCCTCAATCTCCCAAAATTTTCTCAAAGAGTCGTCTAGATTTTGAGTAAAGTTACACTGCACGATAGGATTAGCTTTGTTGGTCCCTACTGGGCCAGCAACCAACCACCCTAACTTGGACTCTTGTAGGATAGGCCTCTTAGCACCTAAACTTAATTTCTTTGTTCCCATTATTTCAAAATAAACGTCCGCCCCTAAAAGTAAATCTATTTTAGAGGGACAGTGGAACGTGGGATCAGCCAACTCTGCATTTTGAGGTATTCCCAGCTCCTGGTTCACAGGAACTGTAGGTAAATGCCCTGTAATATTGGGCACAACTAGGCATGTCATATTAATACTAAATGAATTTACTCGTGAATTTATCTTTATTTCACAACGTTGTGAGACACTTGAAAGAGCATTGTTAATACCTGAAATATTTATAGGTTTAGTATTTTCTGTAGTTAATCCTAATTTCCTTTTCAGATTTTCAGTAATGAACGAGGACTGGCTGCCCGAGTCAAGTAAGGCTCTCGCTTGGTAAGTATTATTGTTTTCTAGATTCACAACATCGACCAACGCTGTACACAAGAGCACCTGGCCCACCGATAGAGCTGACAAGGAGATTGGTAAGACAGGTATTTTAGGATCTGTATTTCCGGTTTTAGGGTTAGTATCCTTAGGATCTTTAGAATTATTATCTTTAGGGTTAGCATTAGGATTAGGATCATTAGGGTTAGAACCCTTAGGATTTGTAGGCGAAGGACTCCTATGTACTAACGTGTTATGTTTTTTCTTACAGATTCTACAAGATCCCTTCAGGTAGCATGTGTTGGTTCTATGGCCACTGCGGAAACAATTGTGACAAAGATTTAACTTATTGACCTCATTCAACCTCTCATCTATACTCAAATCTTTAAATGCTGTACACTCATAGACCTGATGACGTCCATTACAAACTTGACATTTTATCGTTTTTGTTACAGATGCAGATGCGACAAAGGATTTTGTTGATTTTTGATTAGACTGGAAGTTGGCCTTATTGTCATATTTTTCAAACTTGTTGACGTATGTAGTTTCTAATATATTAGCTCTGTTACGTAAGAAGTCATTGAATTCAATCAATGATGGTAAATGGGTTAAATTGTTTTTATACTCCTCCCATTTCCTGCCAGTATTAATATCAAGTTTTGTCGATACCATAAAAATGATCAACGTGTCCCACTGTTCAGTCGGTTGACCCAAAGTAGTCAGTGCACGTAAATTCTTTGATACATTATCTATAAGGTAGCGCAAGGATTTATAGGACTCTTTAGTTATATTTTCAATATTGAATAATGCCTTCAAATGATTATTTATTAGGATGTGTTTGTTATCGTATCTCTGGCATAAAAGTTCCCATGCAACCTTATAATTCATCGAGGTAAACTCAATAGACTTGATTACCACCATAGCGCTGCCCTCCAATGATGATCGTAGGTAGTGAAACTTATTGATTTCAGGAATAGTTTCATTCGAATTTATCAGTGAGTCAAAGGTATCTTTAAACTCTAGCCATTTCAAATAGTTTCCATCAAATGTGGGCAGCTGTATAGTAGGCAATTTAAGTGAGTTCACTGTGTTAGCGTTAGCGGGCGGTCCACTATAGACGGACAAAGCCCTCTCATTCAATTTTGAATCGTGTTCAACGAGTTCTTGAGCAATGGTTAAGATGGTATAGAACGCAGACTCTGTGGCGTCTCTTTCTTCAATTTGATTCTCAATATCGGAACAGATAGATTCTATTTCAGTTTGAACTTCATCAAATTTGTTTAATAAGTCTCGAAAGGCCTCTGTTCTAAGAAAGATCTCCTTTACTTGTGTAGATGTCAAATCTTTAGCTTCAACATCTTCAAAAGATTTTAAATACACTTTAAATTTTGTTAAACGACAACGGATGACGCTTCTCTTTTTGATAAGAGCCTTAAATTCTGTACCATCTTCCTTGTCGTTATTATGGTCAGTCATTATATCTAAAACTGAGTAAGGTACCTGATAAACAACAAATAGCGAGCTGGGTAAAATTAATAAGTGTGCAGTTCAAACCCGTTACAAAGAAATGACTTGGTCCTCTCCGCACAGTCCAGCGCAGCAATAATGTAAGGCAGGTACAGTTGATCGAAACCGTTAGGGTATCCGTGTTTAGCAGTTAGCACTTGGTACCCGGTAGTCACTCCGAGTATGTTTAATAGGTTGACCGTGTGAGTATCTCAGCACAAGCCTGGAATGTTTCGTTATCACTGTTGAACAATTTGTAAAGCTAATCTAGAAAGCTGAAAGTGCTACGAAATAGGTTATATTTTAGAGGTTATATGTTAGAATATGTAATTTTGAATCAATTTTATTGTTTGAAACAGAACTATCGTTACCTAATATGGTTTATTTCTAGTTTTGTCATGTATAAAGGCTCGAAAGAATGCAAATATAATAAATCTTACGGCGAAAAGACTGACGCGATAGATCTTAACCTCAAAAAAACCGGCAAGATGTCGCCGGCACGCTTGTCTTGTTTTTAACGATATCCACACAAATAGAGGAGGAAAATAGGAAATAGGAATAGAAGGATCAGGCTACTTCCCTGGAATTGACCTCCTGGTGATGATTGGTACTTAGGCCACCACAAATTAGTCCAGCAGGCTCCTGTAGAAGTTTTCTTCGCAGACCCAATCTCGCAATGTTTTACGATGATTCTATCCGAAGATTGATGTCCTGTCACGGTCGCCAGATTTCAATGTATATGATTGAAACTTCTTCTTGAGAAAAAACTCGTTTAATACGGAGTACACGTTTTACATAGGTTTTTACATTGTTTTTACTAGCCAAGTGTTGCTAGTTTTTTTGAGATACGAAGCGTAGACAAGTGTTGCTAGTTTAGAGCGCTGAAGCGTAGACAGCCGTCATCCACTTCTTTCTCATTTTTGGGTCCTCAGGCACATAAAGAAAGAGTTTATCGGGTGTTTTCACAGTTGAATTGAAACACTGAGGCACAATACAATACTTTTTTTCCATTTTCACTGAAGAGAACTCGATGTTTACTGCACAGCAGCGAGCGTACGAGAGCGCGACTGACGAATGACCGGGGGTGTGACGTCATCGGCTAGTGGGCGCCCGCCCGCGTTTTTAAAAACCTTCGTCCGGAAATACGCAATTTGATCGTTAATATCTCAGCCATTTTTGAAGATATAAAAAAAGTAAAAACACAGTTTTTTTCGTAATTTTTTGAAAATTTATTTGACATGTAAAGTGAAAAACGTTTGTCAGACCCATTAATGTGTCGGGGACCGCAAGTGTTTGTAAAAAAATCATTGGTCATTTCATTAGCGGTCGGGGCATTAATTAATCTTAAAGGCACAGTTTGAATATCTTAAAGAGAGTTAAGTAAAAATAATGGGTCACCGAATTATTTTTTACTTTTTTTAAATGCTTGTTTTTTGCGAGAGTATTCTTAGCTTTGTTTCATGAAAATAGGTTCAGCAGTTTTCTAATAACTTAAAAAAATATGAAATAACATTAAATTATAAATTTCAAAAACCCTCAACACCAAAAACAAACATTAATTAGCAAGAGATTTAATGGAGAATTTATCTTGAATGAACGTACGTGCAACTGACAGTAAGTAATTATGAATGACCCATCGGTATAGATACTGTGGTGATGTGCATACTGCACCTAGCTTGGCTGCGAGAGGTATTGAAGACGAAACACACTTGATATCTTGTAGACGAGTATATTTTCTTTTAGATAAAATTACAATAATACAATACGTCCGTCTCTCGTTAATACCCGGGATAGAATAAAATCCTATCGCTTTTCTTATTTTACTATTTAACGGCGATGTGTTCCTAATTCAATCTAGCACAGTGGCCAGTGTTAAACCCCGTGATATACCATCTAAAACGTACCATCTCTACATCATCCCCCCCTACTACTAATTGGGAACACATAGCCTTTATTTTACTGATTCTATACATTGCTAACCCTACCTGCCTAACCTATGTTAGTGCGACTACCTAGGTGGGAATAACTTAAACTAAGCTATGCATGGGCGCCGGCCCAGCTACTGCTAGTAGCTGACATCCGGTGACCGGGGACTATGTCAGTGGCCTTCATAACAATGACCCCTTAGCTACCCTGTCAGAAACGAACACCCCCAAAACAGACAGGCTACACCACTGCTAGCCCCCTAGTCACGTGGGATGCCCCGGGGCCCCAAAAACCCACCCAAAAGGGAGCCCCGTGGGTCCCGATTCCCACGCCACTATCTGGGCCTAACCCTAGGGGACACCTGCGACCACACCGACGGTTGCCTCCTTCGTGAATTACTACCGAGATCAACCAACCATCTTTTCGACGTAACCGGCCCTTGACTATCATCCTTATGGAGAGGTTGAGGATCACACTCAATCGACTTACACACCTAGAGGAAAGTTCCAGCCAAAAATTCACACTAAAATAAAAATGCATAGCCAAACCTGTGTGAGGTCGACGTGCCTGGTGCTACGCACACTTACATTCGTACAGTTGCTCCATCTAAAAACAGCGCCTAGGAAACAATACAAGATTATAAAAGGACAAAAACACAGCGATCTCCATATTGGGTTATTCAAAGTTCGTGTCCTTGGCTCCGTCGCTCTGGAATCTCCCCCTTCTTCGTGTTCATTGCGTCCGCATGCATTGCGCGACCTTTATTCCCCTTTCTGACGTGAGCTGTGTGACTGTAAAATCCCATACATCGTGTCCCCCTCATTAGAATACGAACACCACTTAACTTTATTAGAATTCCTGCTCCTCTATCCCTGAATCTGCCCTGTCCGTCTGCAAACGCTGCACCATCTTCGGGGACTCGCCTTTGGACGTCCTCTACTCGTCTTCTAATCTTCTTATATTCTTTTTTCTTTCCCGTTTCTTCTTTCCTTCTTATTTTTATTGGTTATTTCTTGGTTTCCCTTTTTTGATACACGGGAATCCTTTTTTCCGCCGCTACGGGCGAAACCCGCTAACTCCACCATGTGGTGATGTGCATACTGCACCTAGCTTGGCTGCGAGGGGTATTGAAGACGAAACACACTTGATATCTGGTAGACGAGTTTATTTTCTTTTAGATAAAATTACAATAATACAATACGTCCGTCTCTCGTTAATACCCGGGATAGAATAAAATCCTATCGCTTTTCTTATTTTACTATTTAACGGCGATGTGTTCCTAATTCAATCTAGCACAGTGGCCAGTGTTAAACCCCGTGATATACCATCTAAAACGTACCATCTCTACAATACCTAGTTTACGTACGAAACGAAAATGACTCAAAGAATCCCTTGCAGTTTAACTTGGCATGTGACGAGTGGCGGCGTTCCCTCATCGGGTCGGTCAGAACGTTTGGTACGTTAGTGGCTCTGCCTATAACTGGCTTTGTGTCAGACCGCTGGGGACGCCGCACTGCGCTGGCCATCAACGCATTCAACACTGCCTGGATGGGCATCCTCAGGTACTGGGCCAATACGTACGTTGGCTTCGTCATATCGGAGTTCGTTGAATCTGCTCTCGGATCTGGAGCCTTTTCCTGCATCTATATTTTGTGTAAGTTTTAATTTAACCAACTGTTTCTAGTACCATTTTTGTAGTTTTGTTATTTTCCAATATTGTTGTTTAATCAATTAATCAATCAAATCAACCCACATATAATCACTCACAAAGTTCTCACAAAGTTCTCGAGTGGCGACCGCGTACCGGAAAGCGCAGCGTGGGTAGGCCCCTCACACGGTGGACCGACGACCTGGTGAAGGCGGCGGGAAAACGTTGGATGAGGGCAGCGCAGGACCGGTCGTTATGGCGATCCTTGGGGGAGGCCTATGTCCAGCAGTGGACGTCCATCGGCTGAGATGATGATGATACTCACTGGTAGACATTATGTTTCCCACGTAGCGATCCAATGCAAACCCGTCAAAATGTTGTTTAATAAGAACTTATTATTTTTCAACAGTATTAGAAATAGTGGGGCCAAAGTATCGCGTGATGATGGGAGCAACGTCAAACACTTTTTTTTCCGTGGGTACAATCATAATGGCATCGATCGCGTGGGGCGTCCCCAACTGGAGATACTTCACACTAGCTCTCCACGTGCCGCAGCTACTCACCATCGCATACTTCTGGATAGTCCCCGAGTCTGTGCGCTGGTACATGAGCAAGGGTCGCTATAAAGAAGCAGAGAGTGTTCTACATCAAGTGGCTCGTGTAAACAGGAAACAGCTATCAGATAAATCACTGATATCCTTAAGACAAAACGTGTTGGAGGAGAAGAAGAGGCAAGAATTCAAAGAAGAAAAAGCAGCTGAGCCTTGGTTGATAACACTGGTCTTCCGGCACAAGACGATTCTTCTTCGTTGCGTGGTGTTCCCCGTGTGGTGGATAACGACCACTTTCGTGTACTACGGGTTGTCAATAAATGCAGTAAATATGTCAGGGAATCAATATGTGAACTACATAGCGGTTTCGGCGGTAGAAATCCCTGGGTTCTGGACTGCAGTGTTGCTGATGAGTCGAATAGGCAGGAAGCCTGTATTGACTGGTGGATACTGGATCTGTGCTGCTTGCCAGATTGGATACATCTTTATTTCTGAAGGTAAATATCTTGAAATGAAATTATTTATTGTGACATTAGGTAACAGGTTAAATTAATCAAAGGAAGTATCACTATAGTTTGTAAGCGTATATACATTCTTTTATAGAAATTAAATAGGTAAATACTTATAAAGATTTTTCTTTTTCTTTCTTTCTTTCTTTCTTTATTATATCTTAGGAACTTATATCAATCATGATTTTATTTTATCTTTTATCCCTTCTCTTTACTTTTGACGAAGTATGTTGCAGATACGAATATTTTGCCATTTTGACGAAGCGTTTTGCAGATTTGTAGCTTATTATTTCTTATAAATAATTTATTTCTTTAACCCTTTGATCTTGATATTTCTTTGAGTCATAATAATCACCTTTAGGCCCAATCAACGTGCAGTCACTCTGCTTTTGCTATGAAGAATCATGGGAAATCATGATGCGATTGATTGCAGACTTTATAGTCGATTGGCGTGATTATAATCAAAACAAATTGTAGCAGTGGCATCTTTCATTTTAGGTAAATCATCATCATCATAGAAGTTTCAAACAGCTACGGTTAGGTAATAAATACCTTGCTCATAATAATAAATTAAATTTAAAAAAATAATAATAATTGGTAAAATAATAGGGTGCCTTTTCTCTACGCGGCTGCGTACTGCTGTATTGTGCGACTTTTATGTGTAATACTAACCCTCGACCCAAATATATGGGACAGCAGATTTTTTTTCCCCCAATCAACCGAGAGACTCATCGACGACGATGCACTCATCGAGGCTATGTTACATAGTCTGGAGCACCGATGATTGGTCGCTTGTCTATCGGTATTCTATCGGCTACACTTCGGCGAATGTGCCCAGGAGTTACATGACCTGATTCCACCATCCCCCTTCCATCATCGTACGACAAGACGTAGTGCGAGACTGCATCCATACGTTGTCGATATTCCAACAATCCGCACAAAAAGGTTCGCATCCTCTTTTATTATGAGAACCGGTAAGGTTTGGAACTCTCTCCCTGCGTCTGTTTTCACAAGCAAATACAATCAGGATATTTTTAAAAGAATAGTAAATAGGCTTTTTCTGAGCAAGCGCGCTACATCCTCGGCTTCATCTACACTTTCCATCAGGTGAGCTGAAGCCAAGCGCAAACCCATTAAGAATTTAAAAAAAAGTTTCGGTATTGGTCCGATAGAGAAACTTGTTCAGTTTGGTGGTCTGGTCATCCCCTTAAAAAAGTGTCAGCATATTAAGAAGGACCCTGTATAAACAAATATTAGAGGTACATAGTTGTAGAATACACGTGTTTTGATATCATTAATTATACCGTCATTTGAATCATAATTATGCTGAAATAGTGCGGGGTTTTAAAATAAGTGTTAAATTTCCACTACGCGTGAATGTTTATGATCATAATTTACACAATGCACGCGTGCAGTATCATACGTAGCACACTAAATTGACGTAATTCATTGAGAGATTTATTAAATAACTAGCTATTGCCCGCGAATCCGTCTGCGTGGACTTTAAAAAAGATCCAGAATGGCAGTGTGCCAACAATTCTTCTTCTTCTTCTTCTTATCGTGTGGGCAGAGCCCTGGTGTCAGAGTTTTTTCAGGCCGCCTTACGGCCTCTGACGTGGTTTTTATGTAACGACTACTACTACCAGAGAGCCTAGTAACCAAGACCAATGACTTAACGTGCCATCCGAAGCACGGAATCATTTTTCATTTCAGACAATCACGTGATTCAGCCTGTAATGTCTTAACCAACTAGGTGTCCCCTGTGGGAATCGGACCCACGACCTCCGTGTCGAGAGCCCAATGCTCTTAACCATTAGACCACGAAGGCAGTTTACCACATAAAACAACAATAAAACATGCAAACATCCAAACCGTCACCAACTTTGACAAGGCGTAAAGCGTATGTGCAGACCACTAACTTTAATTGAATTAAGGCTCTCCCTCCCTGGTGCAAGGCTCTCTTTCTTACAAGCAAACTTTTGCAATTAGCCATCCTGCTTCAATTGCGTGGCTCCGGTCAGAATTTTCCGTTTTCTTTGAAAACCTCTATGATTATTTATGAATTTTCAAAAAATAAGAAAACCACGTCTTTCTATATTGTATTGTGAAGAATATTGTCAATTTTCATATTTTTCTGATCAACAATGTCAGAATATAAAACCGCCTTCAAAAAACTAAAAAGTTAAAAAATAATATTGCAGCCGATTACTTTTTCGTTCGCATCATAAGAACATTAATTTGTTTTATTGAAGTCGCTGTCAAGCCGGTACTATTCGCGACAGGACTTGCATTTTTTGGCTTGGCTTGACACCGACTTCTATAAAACAAATTAATGTTCTTATGATGCGAACGAAAAAGTAATCGGCTGCAATATTATTTTTTAACTTTTTAGTTTTTTGAAGGCGGTTTTAATTTTTTTGTTAAAATTTTGTTTATTTCACAATTTTCAGTGGTAAATTCATTAGTTCGATTTAATAGTGCTTTAAATTAACAAACGCACTAGTCGGCACTACGGTTTTCGAAGGTTCCCCTCGATATCTCTGGGATCCATCATCAGATCCTTATTTCCTTATCATGGGACCTCACTTGGGATATCTACTTTCCAACAAAAAAAGAATCATCGAAATCGGTTCATAAACGACGAAGTTATCCGCGAACACACATAAAAAAAAAAAAAAAAATATATACGGTCGAACTGAGAAACCTCCTCCTTTTTTGAAGTCGGTTAAAAACGGTTTCAACTGAAAAAAAAGGGGTGACTTTGGATTAGTTTTTCTTCAGTTTTATTAATTTAAATAGAATTCGAGAAAAACCACATCACTTCTCATATCCTGTTGATTGTTCAGTTTTGTTTTCTGCTTAAAAACTGCCATAGTTAATGTATAAAATGGTTACAAAGTTACTCAAAACCGGGCGGACGCCCATTAATCAGAACTTTTGATTGAATGAACCGGTTGTGATAAAGCATAAATGTTAATTTAAACTAAGCCCCTATGCTTTTCTGAAAACCCAGACTAAATCAGTTCAGTAGTTTTTAAGTGATGCGTGCACAAATAAAGAGACAAAATAAGCAAACAAACAGACACAAATTATAATAGAAAATGGTCTCAATGCATGCCATTACAACGTATCCTAAATGCCACTAATAAAATTTTTTTTTGGAAATAATTATCTTCATTGTATATCCACGCCAAGTTTACATTACAATTTTATTTGTAATGTATACAGAGTGTAAAATTAAATAGGTACGTTAAATTAATAGCAAAGGCTTCAGACCAATTAAGTATGTAACGTATTTAGATAGATTAGATAGATTTTTATTTTATTTAAGTTTACACCCTGTATAGAAAATTAAAACTGAACTACTTTCTCTATGGGGCCAATATCGAAATCGCGAAAAAACTGCTTTCCCATACATTTCAGTCGAGTTATGTTTGCAGTTTTGTATGGTACAGCGGAATTTTTTTTGCGATTTCTTTGTTGGTCCCACAGTAAAAGTTGTTCAGTTTGATGGTCTGAAGCACCCCTTTATGTAAGTGTCTTATTTAAATTTACACCCTGTATTTAACCGAATCCTCCAGTGCTGCCCTCAATAAATTGTTTTTATTTCTTATAATACAGTAGGCACTCGGTAAAATCATTGTTTCACTTCAATCCAAACCTCATTTCAGACCTGTACGGAGTATCGCTGACGGTGTACCTGATCGGGAAGCTGTGCATCTCCATGGTGGGTACGACGATGTACGTGTACACGACGGAGCTGTACCCCACCAGGTACAGGCACAGTCTCTTTGCCTTCTCCTCGATGATGGGCAGGATCGGGTCTATCCTGGCACCACTCACGCCCGCATTAGTAAGTTACATACTATCTTTTGTCTTGTTTGATTTCGTACGCAAACACAAGACAATGAAGACTGCCCATTGTCTTGTTTCAATAGCCTGCCTCTATTTCGTACGTAAACAAACAGTCTCCATTGTCGTGTTTGAATTGCCTGCCTCGATTTTATACGCAAACAAACAGTCTCCATTGTCTTGTTTGAATTGCCTGCCTCGATTTTATACGCAAACAAACAGTCTCCATTGTCGTGTTTGAATTGCCTGCCTCGATTTTATACGCAAACAAACAGTCTCCATTGTCGTGTTTGAATTGCCTGCCTCGATTTTATACGCAAACATACAGTCTTCATTGTCGTGTTTGCATTGCCAGTCTCGATTTTGTACGCAGACACCCTGTCTTCAGAGAACTACACAAATCGTTACCCGCATCGAAATTGTCTTATTCTGTAAGCTCTTTATGACCTATTCAGATAATTAAACTAAAGAACTTTCCCTGAGGAACATGAGCGAAAAAACGAGAGATTGTACCTTGCATATAAAAGTGCGGACCAGTCGTCGAACATCCAAACATCGTCGCGAACTTTCAGCTTTATAATATTAGTAGGAAGTAGGACCCTGTACTGCCTTATAGCTTTTAGTATAAGAAAGTTATTCCCTCTTTCTTCAGGGTGCAGCAGTGTGGAAGGAACTGCCGTTCGTCCTGTTCGCGAGCCTAGCGCTGGTGTCCGGGCTGCTGGTGATGGTGACGCCGGAGACCCTCGGCACGAAGCTGCCGGACACCATGGAGGAGGCGGCCGGCATCGGCAAGGAGTGCACTACTTAACTGTAGAGAGAATCAAGACTGATTGTTTTTGTGGGTTTAGTCATAGTTTAGTAATACATTTATGATAAGATTTGTACTTTTTTGTTTTATTTAGAACTTGCAATAGAAAAGATTGCGTATTGCATCGACCCCAAATAATGGAAAGGGCATGTAATTATTACTTGACCATACTTACACTGAAAGGTTGATGCCGTATTATTGACTCCTGTGGAGGCGAAACAAAAAACAGCTGTTTCATACAAAACTGCAAACCTACTCGAGCCAAATGTATGGGAAAGTTTTTTTTTGCGGTTTAGATTTTGGTTCCATAGAGAAAGTTGTCCAGTTTGATAGTCTGGTCATCTCCTTAAAAAGGTGTATGATTTGAAGGACCCTGTATATTTAGGGGGAGATCCAGGAGCAACACACACTTTTATGTCTAGAGAAGCACATAACCTCTATATCATCTTTCAAGTCCTATCTAAAGATACCCCACGACAGACAAACGGACAGGACGAAATGATAAGGGTTACTTTTTTTCCATTTGGCTACGAAACCCTAAAAATATAATGTCGCATATTCCAGTAACTAGGCAGATCTATAGTAAAAGCCCTCTCTTTTACTTCACATCCGTCATCAACACCTCTATTAAGACAGATCAGTCCAATTATCCGTATCGATCATTATTACTCCAGATTATAGCAGAATAAGTTACGGCTGTAGGTATGCAAATGTGAACGCATAATACTGACCGAATTGTATATCGAGGACCATTCGAGCCTCGTGCCTGCTGAGAGATCAGAAAAAAAATGGTGGAAGGCTAGCCGTCAGCTGCTCGGCGTAATAACGCGAAAATGCATCGCATCGCATACTGAGGAAAATGGAAAGCCAACGAAGACGATAGATCTGGACGATGTGCTGGTGAATGAGCTCGGGCAGTTCAGCCGGTTCCCGCTGCAGAACATCCTTCTGGTCGCCATACCGAGACAGTCACGGAACTCTTTTATATCTTCCTTATACTTTAAGTTCCCCCACTCTCTTTTGATTAGTCCCAAAAACTTCTGGAAATTTTCTCTTCATAAAACAGTTATGAGTATTAACTATTACATCTAAGATACGAATTAGAGACAGTTTATCATATTAATAGTATTGAAAATATCACAAGACTTCGTTTGTATGCAGCGCGCATTTCGGAATAAACTTATCTTAACGGCACAATTATAATTTCAAGAAATGTGCCTATATCTGTACTTATAAAGTTGCCACCTCATCTTGCAGCATGCAGTGTCACTGCAAACAGTGCACGTTGCATACTCCCCAGCATTATGCACCACGCCACAGAATGTTAACTAACTGTTAGAAGTGCAATAATGCAACGAAAACTAAGGACTGTTGCTTGTTTATCACACATTCACACCTTTCGCGCATTGAAAAAATGTGTACCTATAAAATTATAATAGTATACTTGTGTACCGTTGACGTGGCTATTAAATAAAACAAGAATAAAATATGTTAATGCCATTTTCCCAGGGGTGGGCATAAAATACGGCCTTAATTCTGACACACTTCTTTCGCCTTATGCACATTCATAAAATTGTGGCATGTACTTTGGGGAAAATTGTGAACTATGTAGAGTTTGATTGTGATATGTTCACCTCGGACGACTTCTCCCCTTCCGCTCACATTGGATAATAATTTTATCAATACCACCCGATGAATCGACTATTTTATTGAATTTATAATTAATACGATTTTTTGGGCATGCTTGGACAGCATTTATGTCGTTATGATTATAACTATAATGACGCACGAGAGCATCTCGATCGTCAGTTTTAATACGTTTATGTGCATTAAAGCTCTCCACTTATTCGTGTCGCGGAATGTGCCCACAATAAGGCACTTCTACTCGTACCTATTATTAAATGTTCTGTGGACGTAACGTTACGCTCGAGAGACGTTGTGCTCTCGCATTAACTGAACAATGTATGTTTACGATGAGCATCATTATCTCTCTTGTTAGTACGAATGTTTTTGATTGGCACTTGTCTACCGTCTGCTATATCGAAGACATAATAACTTTAACTAATTCGATAAAAGCAAAACTTGGATTTGGTTCCTTTTCAATAAAGATGAAGCCAGTTGACGCTATGTAGAGTGTGTGGCTTCATTTTTTTTTTTTTCTAATTTATTTAATTCTAAGTTAAAAAATTACATGTTTTAGTTGTAGTCCTACAAAACCGTATTTTACGGTATATAGTGCGGTTAGATGTCGTAATCGTAAGGCGACACATTTTTTCATCTGATAACTTTGATCAAGAAGTTTGCCTTACCTATGCTAGCAGACAGAACATCACCGTAACCGCGTATAAGATAGTGATAAACAAAAATTGTCGCCGCAATTTAGAGCCGTAGAGTGCAAAAATATGGTTACGTCTAAGGGCTACGTCGATAAGGACCACAATATGGTAGCGATCTCCTTTTCTTCATCTCTTATTGAGTCAATGGGACAACGTTCGGACCTTTAATTCCTTCTCCCTCTACAATCTGATGCCTTTACCGTATGGCTGCCGATTGTAGCCACTCAATGCATCCGATCCCACAGATATAGGAAGTTCAGGACCAGAGTGAACATGTGTTTAGCGCCCCCAACATGACTTATTTTCTAAACAAATCGGCTATGAGAATTCATTCGTTCATTTTATACTTACCTAAATCTTAATTTCATGAAAATGAAACTTTATTTAGGTACCTACATTTGATAGTTTAAGGGTACAATTGAATCCCCAAAGGGGATTATGGTCGTAGCTCGTGAGTCGTGTATGTGTATACGTATGTAAAATTATGTACCCATATAATGTTATGTAAAAAGAAGGTGAAAGTTATTTTGCAAATGTCTGAATTGCACCATAAATATTCACTAGGTACGTTAAGAGCATGTAATTTTATGATAGTAGTTGCGATTAAATGGGTACCTAACCTACTCGTTTATTCAAATCTTATACAGAATAAATAAAATGGAGAGTTAAATTTCCTCAATATAATTATGGCTTGGGCTAATGGACATTGTAAGAGAGCTGCAGTATTATCAAGCAGATGGTAAACTATGGTATTCAAGAACATTGCTTATAATTTTTGATTGGTAACGATGTCCGCTCAGGGTTGTATCTGGTGCAGAGGATTTTATTGGCCATCCAGCTGGTGTGATGAGATCCTTTGTGCCGGGTACGATTAATGACGAAAAGCCCGTTTAGTGTGTATTTTTTTTTGTTTGTTTTGTTATTTCGCTGACGAAACGTATTGTGGATTTTCTTGTGACGAAGCTTGTCGTGGATTTTTGATGGTATTATTAATGTTCGCTCTTTACCCATAGCTCTATGCTATATTTAGTTTCCCATTTACCCCTGGAGTACGTAGAGACGGTAGAGTGTATTTGTATGTATTTTCTTATCGTCATCACAAGATGTCATGATGATGATGGATGTTAAGATGTTTTGTGAGAGGAGGCTTTTGCCATACGTGGTGCTGCTGACGATGATGATGATGATATTATGACTGTTGTAGTATTTAGGTGCAACGAGGGTTCGCAGATAGTTAATTTTTACAGCGGATTGTCTAAGTTTGGACTAATGGATGTTGCAAAATCCGTATTTTTTTTTAAATTACAGATGGGTTTCTCTTGACCTCAATCTAGTCTTCAGGACAAAGATGGGGCCGAAGATGTAGCGAGCTTACCAGAAGAAGCCTATTCATTCGTACTAAGGAATTCTGGTTGTAAGCGTTCGGCAATACAGGATCGAATCGGTATCAGGATCGAAGCGCGATGAGATCAATGATCTCTGCCTACCCAATCAGGCAATTAATGGGGCGTACATACATACATAATATCACGCTATTGTCCCTTCTAGAGACCACGAACTGCCACCATACCTCTGAACCTCTTTAGCCTCATTTACATTTTCATATTCGTCGATTGAGGGTGTTACGCACTTATCCTTTTCGGAAAAGATCATTGATTTGATTATGGTATGATGTTGGTATCTGTCCGTACGGTGTCAACTAAGAATAGCACCATTTCCTCCCTTGGGTGTTCTAAAAGGCGACTAAGGGATCTACTGAGTACACACATTCAATCCAACTTCGATCGCCACCCTGCCTGCCAAGCGTAGCGATTATGGCAAATCTTCCCATTTTGGGGGAGGCCTATGTCTAGCAGTGGACGTCTATCGGCTGATACGTTGACGGTATGCGATTAATGGGGCATAGGCATTAAATATCCTAAAGCAAGCTGCATACGAACATCGACAATTGCAATCCCAGCAGTTTACCAATAGAACAATAGATCTTTCTAAACCTTTTTTACAAAATCGATAACGAGCTCAGCGCTGCGCCTACGCACGTTCGGTTCCACACGCGGCGGTGCTCTCGCCTCGCGCAGGTCGTGCGTACTATTGCGCGCGTAACCGCGAGTCGACTCTCAGCAAACGCACTCGATAACACTATCTTATTACTCATACAATTCAGAGAAAATTTTTAAGGTTACAGTTCAATAAATATTATATTAATTGTGTTTATAACACAAGTATAGTTCACAAGTGTAAGCAATAGTGAGGATATGATGATGTGCAGGAGGCATTAGGATTCTGTTGATGGTAATGGTAAGTGTTTAGTAATTATAAAATAAACTTAATTCTTGAATTGAACCTTTCTACAATAAAAACTATAAACTTTGTTACAATGTGGAACCTCGTTTGCGGCAAAGCTTCTGATCTAACCAATACGATTAGTTCTGTTTAAAAAGGGCATGCAAGTTATGGTTAGATGGTTAGAAAATAAATGAGACGAGAATTTGGAACTAAATAATTGGGTCCTTCTGAAATAATGCTTAATATTTTCAAGGATGAATCAGACCATAAACCAATCCGTCTTTCTCTATGGCAGGGTTTTTCAAAGAGGGGTATAGGTATTTATTTGGTGGTAGGGGAAATCCGGAAAGATTATCTTTTTAGGAGATTGCTTCGAAAAGTTGTGACAATTAGTGAGGATAAAAAGCAATTCCATTCGTCAAATTATTTATTATTCAAAACAGATTACTTTTTTGTCTTAGATATATTATTAAAAATCTAAATTATTTCTCTATGGGACCAACATCGAAATCACGAAAAAAAATCAGCTGTCCCATACTTTTGGCTTGTGTAGGTTTGCAGTTTTGTATGGAAAAGCTGTTTTTTTTACGATTTTGATATTTTTGCCTTAGAGAAAGTTGACGGTCTGATCATTCCCTTAAAAAAGTGTCAGCATACTAGCCAGAAGAACCCTATACATCGAAAATCGAAAGTCCGGGTACAGGGCCAGTTTCGCGGCGGCGGAAGCGTGGCGGTGCAGCTGCAGTAACGACGTCGTTACGGTGCAGTTGCGACATCGCCTACGCTCAAAAATAGCTTGTACTGTGATAGGTTTTGTAGTGTGTCAGAATCGTCTGTTTCAGTTTGTTATACAAAAAAGGAATAGTTCAACGTTCACATCGTTTTTCTGGAGATTTTCAACAATGGGCGTTTAGATGATGTTGCTTTTTATTCAGTTTTTTTTTCGTTACGAACAATTTTTAGTAATTTGGATCCATTTTGTTGATAATCGGACTCTTTGCGGACTACAATGAAAATAAACTAGAGCTATTAAATTTTTTTTTTAGTGAAAATGTCCGATTAAGTCGTTATAATAAGGCCTTTAGTAGGCCAATAATTATATGTAGGCATACTTTTTTACACTTCCGGTCTTAGATTAAATTCAAAATTCAAATAGCGCTTCCGGTCTAAATCGCCACGGGTACAACACCCTGTTGTTAGTGACATAAGCCTCTGGTTTCATGAATAAACAAAAGTTGTCGAGAACTATTGACTATTTAGTGGTAGGTACTAAGTAGGTAGTCTATTCAGTGGAGGAAGCGACGGACAGTGCAGGGGGTCTACCCCCAGATATTTGAACTTCGCAATAGGGGATCGGACAGTCCGGGACAATTAGTAAAATTTTGATGGACCGCGTGCGAAGCTTAGCTTTTTGGTATTGCGCTAATCGCGGTACAGCTCATGACAGCCGTTAGAGCCTTTTTGGCTGTCAGTCCTGGGCCTCAATTGCGCAATTGGTTTGGTTTTGGTTTAGTTTTAGTTTAGATTTGGTTTAGCTGAAGTAAAAAAGCTATCGCGATATTTTTTTCTGAACGATTAAATCGCACAATACAGAAAATTCGATCGAACGGACATCAAACGTTACACCAACGTATCTTCCGAAATAAAGCTAAATCGTTACCGTTAATATAATTTGCGCGATACGAATTGTGCATAACGTAACGTTTTTGGTTGTGGTTTTGTTTTGGTAGTATCGTTCAAACTTAGGGCGATTGAGGCCGTGGTCGCATAATAAATAAGTCAAGTTTAGTGCGATACGGAATTAGTACAGTTGAATAGTAATTGGATTGCAATGTGATTAGAACTGAAATTGGATTAGGATTGAACTTGTATGTTTTAAATTAGCGCGATCGCTCTCCTGTTATATTACAATGAAATTCTGACCAAAACAGTCGCAATATATCGATAATCGAAAGTCAAGACAATAATTCTGCTAATATCGAGCCCTACTAGCAGAATTATTGTGGGGCACAATAACCGGCAATATTTACAAAACCGGCCAAGTGTGAGTCGGGACTAGAGCAATTAGTGTTCTGTACTACCAGTTGTTTAACAATTGAAAACTACCAATATAAATAAATATCTTGGACAATGTCACACAAATTATCTAGTCACATTTAAAGTACCAGAATCTAGCCTTGACTTGTATTATGATGACTAGACAACGATATAGAATACACATATAAATACAAACATCCATGACTCGGGTACAAATATTCATATTCATCATACAAATATTTGTCCCTTACGGGATTCGAACCCGCGACCCTCGGCACAGCACAGCAGGCAGGTTCACTACTGACTGTGCTACCGACCGGGCCGTCATATATAAACGGACACTTACTAAGTATGTGGTCACAAGATAGCAACTGAAGATCATTTTACACTGGTGGTAGTTTTTTGGGTATAGAAATATAACTATCCAAGTTAGTGCCAGTTGCAGTGCCAGCTTGAAAATTTTCCCGCCATCTGCAAGTTATTTCTAATGTTCATGATTTTTTCCAGATTTTATAGGGCTTCGTTTTTTTAAATATACCTATAGGTTTTTCTGAACTAATAGAAAAATTGTTCTTGGATGAAAAATCCGCTGTCCCATACATTTGACTCGAGTAGGTTTGTAATTTTGTAGGGACAAGGTGTTTTTTGCGATTTCGATGTTGGTGCCATAGAGAAAGTAGTTCAGTAGGTATGACGGTCTGATCTTCCCCTTAAAAAAGTGTCAGCATAGACAGCATATTAAGAAGGACCCTGTATGGTCGATATTCAAAATTGGTATAATTTAAAACTTCGTTTGTCTGCAAAACATCGTATGTATCGTCCAAATTTCGATGAATCGACATTAATTGAGGCCAACTATACCACAGTATAAGACAGTAATCTATCTTCATACAATGGTACCAAACGCAGCTTGTATGTGTGCTCACCAGCACGTACGCCTCGTAGCACGCACACACTGAAAATATAGACAAGAATGCGCCAGACGGGGCTACGCGGAGATATTACCTATAATCAGTGTCGTGCGTGCTACGAGGCGTACGTACTGGCGATATAGATTATTGTCTTATACTGTGACTATACCGATAACTATTCTCAATGATTTTGTTATTTCATAAAATAAAAGAAATAATGGCCGTTGCGTCGCCGTCGTATGAGCAGCACCCAGACATTATTTGCTTAGTTGTTACAATTTATATTGTCTAAGGTTGTTACATTCCTACCTACCTACCATAACGTCAGTTTCTAGATTAGTCATTATTTGAACAAATTATTCATTACTCATATCATATTTTGTTATTTAATGATTTCAATTATAACATTTAATTGCAATAAGCATATTTTACTTAAATAAAAATGAAAACGAGAAAACACTACAGGGTATAAATAACATTTCAATTAGTATATTTAATACTAATTTAGTTTATTTATCGTGTACCTAAGCATAATTTCTTGTCCCTTTTTAACATCTGACACAAAAAGAGGGGTGCTATAAGTTTTTAATAAAATAAATTAATTACTTATCTAAGCATTAAATATTTAACTTTTAAGAAAATTTAAAAAAAAATTACGCAGTTTAAGTATACTTTTTTTCTTCTGGTATTTAGACAACATGTTTTGGTAAAAGCAAAAACATTTCGAATTTTCGCTCTAACATCGAGACAAGAAATGTGAAGACGGACCCAAAATACTACCTACTACGACTGACAAGGTTGTAATTATGGTTACCACCCCTTTTCCCATAGTTTTGTATTACATTGGCAGGGACTCATGCCAATGCATGTCTTTTATTATGACTAATCTGTTCAATTACTAGAGTATTACTTATATACAAATACCGGCCAAGTGCGAGCCGGATTCGCGCGTAGGGTTCCGTTCCACCATACAATATTACAAAGAGCAACCTGCCTTAGTGGCATACCTACTGTCCGCCATTTTGAAAAAATCACGATTTTGCGGCCACTGATGAAACATATGCCAATCGACAGGAAAAATGATTACAAACAGAAAATATTCTTTGGTAAAATGCCCTAAGTGGTATACTTTCGGAGATATGGGGGTTTGAAATAATAAAATATTTAAACATTTTTTTCCACCCAAATTGACTTTTTTGATCAGGAATAGATCAGCAAAGCTCAGGATCGATCAGGACATAGTATAATTACATAATATTATTATTATAAATAAGTTTTATTCATTTACTATGATAAATAAAATACATATCTACAGGCAAGACAGCTACTCGAGCAAGACGGTTGTTGTAGCAGTGTTGCTAACTATTCCGAGAGGGATTTATATGTATTTACCTATGTATTAAATACTTGATCATCAGCATCATCATCATCTCAGCCGATGGCCGTCACACTGCTGGACATAGTCCTCCCCAAGGATCGTCACAACGACCGGTCTTGCCGGTGTCCTAATCGAACGGGTTCCCGCCGCCTTCATCAGGTCGTCGGTCCACCTTTTGGTGCCCAACCTACCCACTGCTATTACCCGGGGTGCGGGATGCGGGAGCTACCCACGCTGCGCTTTCCGGTACGCGGTCGCCACTCAACGGCTCTTCGGCCCCATCGGTTCTGCGAGCAATATGCCCCGCCCATTGCCACTATAGTTTAGCAATTCTTTGGGCTATGTCTCAGCGGATCTCTTCATTTCCGATTCGATCTTGCCGGGATACTCCGAACATAGCCCATTGCCTTTTGGATGACTTTCAACTTTTTTATGAAGCCTTGAGAGAGCGACGACCGACGTCTCAGTTCCGTAATTCATCTTGAGACACTGCGGTATTTTCGACGTGAAGAGACTACGTAGCTTTCCAACGTTGCCTTGCCGAGTCGGATTCGACAGCAGGCCACTTCTGCGGCGGTGGGCTAGGCTATAAAGCTTGGTCTCCACCAGCTTACTGTCGCCAATGAGCCTCCTGGCTCTGCGTTCAGCCGAGTCGAGTGCGTCAAGTTGATACTTGGCTGAGCCATCCCACAGGTGGCAGCAGTACTCCATACATGATTGAACCTGAGCTTTATACAACATTAAGAGCTGTCCAGGAGTTTAGTACCGCTTCACCTTGTTTAAAATACGCAGCTTTTTGGCCGCAGTTTGAGCCTTAGGCTCGGTGTCAGCGCCGAAGTTGAGTTTCGTGGTCAACCTCATGCCCAGAAGCCCAAGACTGTCGGAAACAGGGACAGATGTACCCCAGATTTATTGTCACCCCACTGGGAGACAAAACTTAAAGTCAAGTTTGTCCGCTCCACCATGGCCTCCCGTATGGCCATCTGCGAACGTATTTCATCCCCGCTGGCCCTTGCGCCGGATACATATCTCTCCGTGACAGTACTGTCATCTGCATACCCAACAATACCTGACACAAGGAGGTCATTGATGTGTAGCAGGAAAAGTGTCGCGGAGAGAACAGACCCTTGAAGAACCGCAGCATCAATTGCCATAAGGTCTGAAGAGCGCTGCAGCTGTCAATGACAACTCTAATCGACCGTTCTCTCAAGAAATCAGATATCCAGCTGCAAAGATCAGCGGGGATACCATAATCGTAGCGTGCCATACCCTGTCAAAGGCCTTCAAGATATCAAGTGATACGGTAAGTGCTTCACCGTGTTTCTCGATGGCCTCGCCCCTGCAGTGCGTGACATTCACAAGAATATCCCCAGTCGATCGCCCTCGGCGGAAGCTATATTGGCGATCACTGAGTAGATCATTATCTTCTAGGTATGTCAGCAACTTACTGTTAAGTATTCTTTCCATGACTTTACAGAGAATGGAAGTAATGGCGATAGGTCGGTAGTTGCAGGGGTCGGCACGGCTGCCCTTCTTGGGTACCGATTGCACATTTGCAAGCTTCCAGGATTTTGGTACCGTTCTTGTTCTGAGAGAGAGAGAGGCGATACAGGCGTGTTAGAACAGGAGACAACTCAGGCGCACAATATCTCAGCACTCTTGCAGGTATACCATCAAGACCACTGGCCTTATTCACATCTAGACAACGCAATGCTCTGAGGACCTCTTTTGTCGTATTGTGAACCCCGGCATCGAAGAATCACAACGAGGGATGGTTGGTGGCTGTTTGGCACCAGCGTCCAGACGTGAATTGCTCGCAAACAGAGAAGCAAATAAATTAGCTTTCTCAGTTGCGGAGTGAGCCAGCGACCCATCAGGTTTCTGCATGGGAGGCAAAGTGGGACGGCAAAAATTGGATTCTACTGATTTTGAAAGGGACCAGAACTGTTTACTACCAGAAGGGTAGGATGCCAGTCTGACTCCAATGCGGCTGACATGATCGAATCGAGCCTTCTGGATCGCTTCTGGAACTCTGTTTGCGAGCAATTCACGTCTGGACGCTGGTGCCAAACAGCCACCAACCATCCCTCGTTGTGATTCTTCGACGCCGGAGATCACAATACGTACAAAAGAGGTCCTCAGAGCATTGCGTTGTCTAGATGTGAATAAGGCCAGTGGTCTTGATGGTATACCTGCAAGAGTGCTGAGATATTGTGCGCCTGAGTTGTATCCTGTTCTAACACGCCTGTATCGCCTCTCTCTCTCTCTCAGAACAAGAACGGTACCAAAATCCTGGAAGCTTGCAAATGTGCAATCGGTACCCAAGAAGGGCAGTCGTGCCGACCCCTGCAACTACCGACCTATCGCCATTACTTCCATTCTCTGTAAAGTCATGGAAAGAATACTTAACAGTAAGTTGCTGACATACCTAGAAGATAATGATCTACTCAGTGATCGCCAATATAGCTTCCGCCGGGGGCGATCGACTGGGGATATTCTTGTGTATGTCACGCACTGCAGGGGCGAGGCCATCGAGAAACACGGTGAAGCACTTATCGTATCACTTGACATCTTAAAGGCCTTTGACAGGGTATGGCACGCTAGTTTGCTGAGCAAGCTTCTTGCTTATGGTATCCCCGCTGATCTTTGCAGCTGGATATCTGATTTCTTGAGAGAACGGTCGATTAGAGTTGTCATTGACAGCTGCAGCGCTCTTCAGACCTTATGGCAATTGATGCTGCGGTTCTTCAAGGGTCTGTTCTCTCCGCGACACTTTTCCTACTACACATCAATGACCTCCTTGTGTCAGGTATTGTTGGGTATGCAGATGACAGTACTGTCACAGAGAGATATGTATCCGGCGCAAGGGCCAGCGGGGATGAAATACGTTCGCAGAGGGAGGCCATGGTGGAGCGGACAAACTTGACTTTAAGTTTTGTCTCCCAGTGGGGTGACAATAATTTAGTCAACTTCAGTTCAACAGGTTGAACACGAAACTCAACTTCGGCGCTGACATCGAGTCTAAGGCTCAAACTGCGGCCAAAAAGCTGGGTATCTTAAACAAGGTGAAGCGGTACTAAACTCCTGGACAGCTCTTAATGTTGTATTAAGCTCAGGTTCGATCATGTATGGAGTACTGCTGCCACCTGTGGGATGGCTCAGCTAAGTATCAACTTGACGCACTCGACTCGGCTGAACGCAGAGCCAGGAGGCTCATTGGCGACAGTAAGCTGGTGGAGACCAAGCTTTATAGCCTAGCCCACCGCCGCAGAAGTGGCCTGCTGTCGAATCCGACTCGGCAAGGCAACGTTGGAAAGCTACGTAGTCTCTTCACGTCCAAAATACCGCAGTGTCTCAAGATGAATTACGGAACTTAGACGTCGGTCGTCCGTCGCTCTCTCAAGGCTTCATAGAAAGGTTGAAAGTCATCCAAAAGGCAATGGGCTATGTTCGGAGTATCCCGGCAACATCGAATCGGAAATGAAGAGATCCACTGAGACATAGCCCAAAGAATTGCTAAACTATAGTGGCAATGGGCGGGGCACATTGCTCGCAGAACCGATGGGGCCGAAGAGCCGTTGAGTGGCGATCGCGTACCGGAAAGCGCAGCGTGGGTAGCTCCCGCATCCCGCACCCCGGGTAATAGCAGTGGGTAGGTTGGGCACCAAAAGGTTGACCGACGACCTGATGAGGGCGGCGGGAACCCGTTCGATTAGGACACCGGCAAGACCGGTCGTTGTGATGATCCTTGGGGAGGACTATGTCCAGCAGTGTGACGGCCATCGGCTGTGATGATGATGATGATGATCAAGTATTTAATACATAGGTAAATACATATAAATCCCTCTCGGAATAGTTAGCAACACTGCTACAACAACCATCTTGCTCGAGTAGCTGTCTTGCCTGTAGATAGGTATTTTATTTATCATAGTAAATGAATAAAACTTATTTATAATAATAATATTATGTAATTATACTATGTCCTGATCGATCCCGAGCTTTGCTGATCTATTCCTGATCAAAAAAGTCAATTTGGGTAAAAAAAATGCTTTTTTTTATTATTTTCAAACCCCTATATCTCCGAAAGTATACCACTTAGGTCATTTTACCAAAGAATATTTTCTGTTTGTAATCATTTTCCCTGTCGATTGGCACATGTTTTATCAGTGGCCGCAAAATCGTGATTTTTTCAAAATGGCGGAAAGTAGGTATGCCACCTTCCATACTGAAATGTTCGAAGCTCTTTTTTTGTTTTTCCAGGATCCTTTAGCCCGACACATACATGACCGGTTTTTATTATTCGTTGCTTTACTTTAGAGTATACACTATAATCATACCAAGTTTGACGCTTGTACAATGCTTGTTAGTATTGCCGTTTTTACGATAGACCCAAACCAAAAATTATTGAAAATAAAAAAATGTTCCTCATTCCTTTACATTTACTTTTTAACTTTTTTACCCCATTACTTTCGTACTCTTTATATTTTTTATTTGTCGTGAAATCCAATATAATGATAAGTAACTACTCTGTGAAACCAGCTACCTATACCTATAACGGTTCGGAAGATACAGTCCAGGATTGCACTAATTTAAAACATCCAAGTTCAATCCTAATCCAATTTCAGTTTTAATCACATTGCAATCCTACTATTCAACTGTGTTTAATTTCGTATCGCGTTAAACTTGCGTTATTTAGTCTGACTGACAGCCTTTAACCTCTGAGCGATCTGTCAAAACGGCTCTAATAGCTGTCAAATGAATAGCGCACTACCGAATGTGTTATAAGTTTTGGTTCGCACGCGATTCAATCATGGTTTTGTCATAGTGTAAAGAATTTTTACACTATGGATTAGTTTAGTTTATTTACAATATGGTTTAGTTGCGATTTATTTACTGCAATTGCCCTTCTGTTGCTAGGACCGACAGAAGGTCAGCGTAGGCTTATGAATAGTGTCCTTTTTTCACCTTTTGCGTACAGAACCCTAAATAACTAAAAAAGGTTCATTATCCATATCAACATTTCACTAGAATTAGTGCCGAAATTATGTCCAATTGCAACAGGTAGTGATCGCGGTGGAAATAGAAAAAGTAAACAAACACAAAAAGTATATTATAACAAAAACAATTAATATGCCTATTTTATCATAGTACGTGTACATAAGATTCACGTTAAAGATAGTGTTGTCTCACCACGTGCGCACGCGCAAGTAGGTATGCGGATTTCGGATACACGACTATGAAAAGGATCTTATTATACAGGGTCCTTCTTATTCTTATCGTGTGGGCAGAGCCCTGGTGTCAGAGTTTTTTCAGACCGCCTTACGGCCTCTGACGTGGTTTTTATGTAACGACTACTACCACCAGAGATAGTAGCCTGGACCAACGGCTTAACATGCCATCCGAAGCACGGAATCATTTTTCTTTTCGGACAATCAGGTGATTCAGCCTGAAATGTCCTAACCAACTGGGGAAAAACGCACAAAGTGACATGTCACTAGGTGTCCCCCGTGGGAATCGAACCCACGACCTCCGTATCGAGAGCCAATGCTCTTAACCATTAGACCACGGAGGCAGAGCAGAGGAGAGCAGAGGGTCCTTCTTAATATGCTGACACTTTTTTAAGGGGATGATCAGACCATCAAACTGAACAACTTTCTCTACGGGACCAACATCGAAATCGCGAAAAAAAATACAGCTATCCCATACACGTACATTTGGCTCGAGTAGGCTTGCAGTTTTTTATGGAAGAGCTGATTTTTATGTCCCGATTTCGCTATTGGTGCCATAGAGAAAGATGTTCAGTTTGATGGTCTGATGAGTCAACCCCTTAAGTATTACTAGGGTGTTTTGTTACACCCTGTATACAGATTACAGATACACGGTGAGTTTTTTTAAGGGTCAGTATGGGGAATTTTTAAGATATTAGTTTCGTAGAATTAAGGCAAATGGCAGATTTTTGGTTTTGTTTCATTTCAATTATCCATATCAATTGGATACTAAAATGGAAGTATCTTTTTAATTTCAACAGCTTCTTGCATCTTTAGACCTATGGTCTTCGTAGAATTTTTGGGTTGTTTGATATACGCTGTAAAAAAAAAAACTCCATAATTAATATCTCCGAACCTGATTTTTTTATTCTTTAAAACGCCATTTTTGTTTTCTTTAAAATTGTGATCACGGGTCCTAAGAGCGTTTTTCTCTATCTCTAATAGTTTAATTTTTCCCCATACTGACCCTTAAAAAAAGTCACCCTGTATATGTATAGGTACGGTGCCATACTAAAGTACATCAGATAAATATACCTACAAGTATGAGTATTATGAAATCCAATGAAAACATCTTCGTTGACCCCTGACATGGGACCGTCCCAGCAATCTCGGAGGAAAATGATAGGCAGGGATCATACATAACATAAGGAAAGTACAGAGGAAAACCCTGTAACATTCAAGGGAAAGGCTGCTAGATAAAATGTACGAGTAGTGAGTTAATTGTTCGCGGTTATTATTTAGTTATCTATGTTGTCGGGCGCATGCGGCCGATAAGGGACCGCGTGGTGTACGAATATGACATCTAGGTACATAGACATAAGCATGGAGTATGTTGCACCTAAACCGTTGCACAGTTTCCTGCTCTGGGATATAATTATGTAAAAATTTTGAATATACCTACCTACCTAGGTAGGTATGTGTGAATTAAACAAAAAAAAAATACTTTTAGGTACCTACTCCACAATTTTTGAATTATTAGACAAATAAGGGTATATTCAGATAATGAAAATGAAACTAATTAAATGTTGGACCCTAAGGAACATGGGTAGAAATGGGAGATTTTTTTTTATCTTCCACTACAAAAAAATTTCAGGATACACCCAAAAAATGGGGCTTTATTAATCACACTCTGGTGGTGGGTTAGTTTTAGCAAAAGAAACATCATTCGGGTGGAATGCGGATGGCGGTAATCTTTGATATTGGGATTTGCGATTTTGCGTCGTCGAAAAGAGTCACCCCTCTATAAGTTTCGTTACTCTGTGTCCGAATAATGTAAGGATCATCTAAAAAAACAATGGGTTGCTCTCGGGGAGTGCCGGCAGAAGTGAAAATAAGAGATCTTACGTATTACGAATGTCACGCGACGTCACGGTCCTGACGAGAGTTTAAAATAAAATCTTACGTCATCGTCTTACCAATTTTAGTCTTAACAATTTTCTATCAGGGTGACGTCACAATCCTGACGTAAGTTTAACATTTTTAACCCATCCCAAAAAGTGCACAACGCAACGCCGCTATAGAAGTTTTCACTTCAAAAAATTTGAATGAATTTCTAAGTACACAAATACCTTCTAGGTTAACAGAATAGTTGGTGCTTATTATTTAGACTGTCCCCTTTGGGACAGTATAGATAACATTTTAAAAACCTTCAAAAATGTTGCACAAAATTTTTGCTTATTAAATTTATCTATATAAAAATGTAATCCGGTCCACAGCGAATTAACAATATATATGCAACAATTAGCGCGCGTGCAAATTCCATACATAATCATAATATACATGTACACACGGCGACAGATCAACCTACCCATAGTTGAACTCTATGTTCATGGACATAAGGTCGAACTATGGGTAGGTTGATCTGTCGCCGTGCGTACCTACACACATGGATGGGTACCTCTGTTCGGCAGTTCATAGTGCATCAGAAGATAGTCGGCGAGTTAGACGACACTTTAATACAATATCTACGAACCACGTGACTATACTTAGCAATGGAGAGTCGGATGCATAATTATTCCTACTCTTCATCATCATTGCAGCCTATCCTATCATATATAATAAAGAAAACATGGAATAAACTTGTAACTTTAGCTAGGCTCGCCTTGCATAGGTACATAGAAAACGAAAAAAAAATTAACAGAAAAATTTTATCAAATTCAGAACCAAATTCGGGAAATTTTTCAACAAAAAAAAAGGATTGATTTCGATGTCGGTCCCATAGAGAAAGTTGTTCAGTTCGATGGTCTGACCGTCCTCTTAAAAAACCGTCATCAGCATAATTATTAAGATGAACTCTGTATAAACAATACAAACTAATTGCTAAATGTAACTCGCCTTTAACAATTCGATTTCACTCTAAAATAAACAGTAAAAAGTGAACCAAAAGTCAGAAGAAGCGGCTTCAATGGAACGGAAGTCAACGCACTCCATGTGAAGTCAGGAACGAAAGTGGTTTAACATTTAACCTTTATGTCTATGGGGATAAGGTTCGGAAGCGTTAGT
This sequence comes from Agonopterix subpropinquella, assembly GCA_922987775.1. NCBI lineage: Eukaryota > Metazoa > Arthropoda > Insecta > Lepidoptera > Depressariidae > Agonopterix > Agonopterix subpropinquella. Next base: position 23,772,576 of record OV277705.1, read on the forward strand.
CAACTTTCGATGTCAACCGCATAAAAACTGTGCCAGTTTAAAAGAAAACAGTTTTTTTATTATTGTTCAGTTACTTCGGTTACTCATTGTCTATTTCCCGATCGCTAGAGTACCTACCGATGGACGAGTCTAGTTAGTCCGAGATCCGACCGTAAAATTATGCACCTATTTCATAGGCGAACGAAACGTGATTCTAGTGTTTACACAGGGGTTAATTCAACGCCGCCAAGTTGCCTAGAAAAATCCTAATGGAAAAGGTACCTACCTACCTACCTACCTAGTTTCAGAATTTTCGTACCGACTTTTGTAACATACTCGTATGCTAATTATGATAATATTTTTTTTTTAGCGCGACATACATAAGACATTTGACATTACTTTTCTGTTTGGAAATATTTTCAATATCCTGGATAATTATGAATGAAGGCATCTTTTAGGTTTTCCTTACATTTTAATCTGTTTATCTTTATAGACTTGCTTAACTTGGGATCATTATAATATAATGTATGTGCATGTGAGCGTTATTTATTTATTTATTTATTTATTAGACTGTAAAATTAAATGCGTTAGAGACTTAAGAAGGGCTATTACAAGCTCAGTGGCGGGCGCCCTCATCACAATAAAAAAGATTTCTCAATAAAGAAAGACAAAATTAAAAAAGTGTCCAACAGATAAACTAAAAAAGCCTTCAAGCTATTTTCATAGAATACTTTTACAGGTTTTTTAAAGGTTAATAGTACATTACTGCAGCGGCCAGCAACAGAGGCATTGATGGACGAACGTGTAAATGTGGGCCGAGGCGAAGCCGAGGCACACATACGTAAGTCCATCAATGCCTAGTTGTGGCCAAAGCTTGTATAGTACTTTTCTCAAACAATGCGCGGAAATTAAAAAAGTAAATTTTATCAAAAATAATTCGCGGAAATTAAAGCTCTTTTCAAAATCAATGAGGAACAACAATTTTTTTTTTTCAATAAACAGCTTTCTATTTGCAAGCCAGTTCGAAATTTAAATAAAACCTTTGATGAGTTACCTTCTTGGTCGCCATGTTTCGGAGAAAAAGATCGTTCCATTTTTAAATTACACGACAGATATGAGATTAGTATGTAATTTATTTGGTCGCTAAACACGACAGATATGGATTTTCATACAACATTGCCGGCCGCTGCGCGCATGTATTTGGCCAGTACTGCAATTTCGATTTATCTCGAAGAAGGTTGTCAAAATAATGCTCACATTTCCAAGTATGTTTGAGAAAACATACAAATTTTGAAAAAAGAAAAAAAACTACCGCTTTTGTTTTTATTCGAAATTATCTAAAAGTGGAATGTTTAGAACATATAAAAGTATTGTATAACAATATGGCTTGAAGGCTTTTGTAGGTTATCTGTTGGGCACTTTTTTAATTTAGGCTTTCTTTATTGAGAAATCTTTATTATTGTGATGAGGGCGCCACTGAGCTTGTAATAGCCCTCTTAAAGTTGTGCTACGGATTTTCATTTTCAAACTGATTAACTTTTACTATGGGACCAACGAAGATAGCCGACTGACAGCTACGATAGTATCAATGGTTACTAGTACTTAATAAATAAATAAATATCTAATAAATATCTTGGACAATGTCATATAAATTACGAACACAATAAAACAATGTTAATATCGTATGAGTAGATATTTAATATTTTGTAAGTATTAAAAATTATTAAATAATTATTTATTATTTTCGTTTCGTTGGTTGGCCGTCGACTGAGGGAGCGAAATTGTGACCCCCGTTCCGGGTCGTTTCTGGTGCAAAGGCTAGCCATAGCTATTCAACGATGCAACGCTGCTTGTATTATGGGCTCCTTTGCGCCGGGATCGACCAGGGGCGGGTTATTTGACTGGGCTTGTATTTCATTGTTTTGACGAAGCATGTTGCTGATTTATGCCTGTTTTGTTTTCATTGTTTTGACGAAGCATGTTGCTGATTTATGTCTGTTTTTGTACCTTTGTTTTTAACGACGCTTGTGCTGACCGCATTAAAAAATTATAATCTCTAAACTAAATTATTTACTGTTTGTTTGTTCACATTAAATTTTACTTGTGATAGTTTAACTGTCTCTTTTGCTGGTATGCTGGAAGAAATATCTTTTTAATTACCCTTTGTACATTTATATCGATTTTAAGGTATTTCTCAGGGTCCTGAGCCTATATAACCACGAAATCTCGCCAAAAGTGTTATAATCAAACAGTTATATTAGTTCAAACACAATTTACTAAGCAATCTCAAACCGCATGTTTCCTATACTACAGGGTAAAATTGATATCATTAGCATCCTTTTAAACTAAGAGTCTACCCATCAAACTGAACAACTTTTACTATGGGAGCAAACCAATCGGTGCAAAAAAAAAAAACAGCTGTTGCATACATTTGTGTCCCGTAGGCATTGCAGTTTAGTATGGAACGGCTGATTTTTAGTTGCTCCGATCGGTTTGCTCCCATAGTGAAAGTTGTTCAGTTTGATGGGTAGACCCTTAGTTTAAAAGGATGCTAATGATATCAATTTCACCCTGCATATTCAGAGTTTCTCTCCAGAGAGGGCTCACTCCCCGTCACACTGGACAGAGCTTCAGTACTATTAGTGAAACGTGGATGTTCTCTCTGACTACCCCCTCGGGGAATGTAGTCGTGAGCATATGCTTTTGCTTATATTCACGTACCTACGAAGTTGCGAGCACAAAGTAACTCATGCATAGTTCTATCGAACAATAAGTTATTGGTAAATAAATTTTAAACATAATCTGTTGATGTACGCTGTTGATCATAAACACCTGTCAAACACTTTCATTCGACAAAATATTGTGTAAGTATACATACATTGAAAAACAAAACATAATTCCTAAGTTTATTGTTTAACGGTTAGAAAATGTACATTAATTACAGTTCTTTACATTATTTTCTTTATAATTGTGTATTGTGTTTTAATTTTAATAGTAAATGTGCGATACATAAATCAGAAGCAAATCCTTGTTGCGAATATTGAACCGGGTTCATTACGTTAACGTTTAAATAGAAAAAACATTTTACATCACGACTCTACAATCCCTTTCACAGAAATTTGCTAGGCCACTACCAGCCGCCGTAGTATAGCAGCGTGGTACAACGCTATCGCGCCTTCGCTCTCTTTCTATTTGCGCGCGGACGAACGAGATAAAAGGTGTAATACGCGTGTGAAGACACGCGCCATATTATACTACGGCTTCAAAAGCCGTAGCATGTTGCTCTTGATACGACTATGTTTAACGCCTTTTATCTCGTTCGTCCGCGCGCAAAATAATAGAAAGAGAGTGAATGCGCGATAGCGCTGTATCACGCTGCCATACTACGGCTGCTTATCTTGCATGCAGTTGTAGCAAGAGAGAAACTTAATTACAAGAACAAAAACTCTTTAAAAGCATGCAGCAAGGCTCTATTTTAGCATTTGATATATTGATAAAGAACAAAAGAAACTCTAAAAATAAACAAAATGTCTCAGATTAGTTGCTGGAATCAGGCTGGAATAGTCACTTATTCCAGCAAGAACAGCGGATTATTTATTAAACCAAAAATTACAAAGTGCGTATCCACGACAGGCTTCGTCAAAGGCAATAGGTACAACATTCACATCCACAACAGGCTTCGTCAAAGGTAGTAGGTACACCACTCACATCCACAACAGGCTTCGTCAAGATTTTCAGATTAGTTAAAGTAGTAAATTCTGAATTAAATTTTAATGTTTCATACAAATAATGTTTCTGATAAAGCAAACTACAGGGTGCATAATATCATTGGCATCCTTTTAAACTAAGAGTCTACCCATCAAACTGAACAACTTTTACTATGGCAGCAAACCGATCGGAGCAAAAATAAAATCAGCTGTTGCATACATTTGAGTCGCGAACTCGCGCGTCAACATTGCAGTTTAGTATGGAACAGCTGATTTTTTATTTTCTCCGATCGGTTAGCTCCTATAGTAAAAGTTGTTCAGTTTGATGGGTAGACTCTTAGTTTAAAAGGATGTCAATGATATCAATTTCATCCTGTATAATAACTAATAAGATTGAATTCGACTAATTTGTACTCCACTTTGTTTCCGATATCGTGTGTCCCACTCCCACTCCCACGTGTTCTTACCTGATATTGATATCTGACTGAGGCTGGATAAACTTTAAAGTTTGTAGGTAACTTGATTGGAACTGTACATTCCTGTATTGCCTTGTGAGGAGGTAATGTTTTTTCCTTCTTTTTGGACTTCACTTCAACTTTCACTACGGAACCAACATTGAAATCGCCGAAAAAAACTGCTATTGAGTAGTCATTGTCTTTTCCTATGAAACCATTTTTTTTTTCGCCTTCCATAGTGAAAGTTGTTCAATTTGATGGTCTGAAGCACCTCCTTTAATATTTACCTAGTAATACTTAAGGGGGTGCTTCAGACCATCACACTGAACAACTTTCACTATAGAGCCAAATTCTAAATCCTAAAAAAGCCGCTGTTTAACACAAAATTGCAGTACTTACTCGACTCAAACGCAAAGCAGTCTTTTTCACGATTTCTAAGCTGGCTTCATAGTGAAAATTGTTCAGTTTGATGGTCTGAAGCACCCCTTCAAGTATTGCTAGGGTGTTTTGTTACACCCTGTAGGTATGTGTGTCATTTATGATTATTGTGCTAACCTCAACAGTTATTCCTCACCGTTAACTGATTTTTTCATATCCCTTCCTTGGGGTGATTAAAATGTGCTTAGTAATGACGCCGTCCCAGTCTCGGGGCAGGCAGAGTAGAAGGATAATATAGTAATACCTTCCCTCTATGTGCTTAGTAATGAGGCCGTCCCAGTCAAGGGACTGACAGAGTAGAAGGATAACATAGTAAAGATATCTTCCCTCTATGTGCTTAGTAATGAGGCCGTCCCAGTCAAGGGACTGACAGAGTAGAAGGATAACATAGTAAAGATATCTTCCCTCTATGTGCTTAGTAATGAGGCCGTCCCAGTCAAGGGACTGGCAGAGTAGAAGGATAACAGTAAAAATATCTTCCCTCTATGTGCTTAGCAATGAGATCGTCCCAGTCTTGGGGCAGGCAGAGTAGAAGGATAATATAGTAATACCTTCCCTCTATGTGCTTAGTAATGAGACCGTCCCAGTCACGGGGCAGGCAGAATAGAAGGATAGCATAGTAATAATATCTTCCCTCTATGTGCTTAGTAATGAGACCGTCCCAGTCACGGGGCAGGCAGAAAAGAAGGATAACATAGTAATAGTATCTTCCCTCTATGTGCTTAGTAATAAGACCGTCCCAGTCACGGGGCAGGCATAGTAGAAGGATAACATAGTAATATCTTCCCTCTTTCAAGTGAGCGTGGAGTTCCCAGAGGATCTCGTTCGCGATATTTTTTCCTTCCTTTGTATTTGCAGGCAAGTAGAGCAATATATACAGTTTGTTAAATCCGTTATACAGGGTGTAAAAAGAAATACGTCATACGTAGGGGATGCTTCAGACCATGAATCTGAACAACCTTCAGTATGGAGACGACAACTAAATCGCGAGAAATAATAATAATATATTCCTTTAAAGTACGAGTGAATAGGCATCTTCTGGGTAAGCTCGCTACATCTACGACCCCATCTTCGTCCTGAGGACTGGATTGAGGTCAAGAGCAAACCCATAGTTAATAAAAAAAAAAAAAAAAAAAAAAATAAAAAAACATATTTGTTTAAAACCATCAATTGACTCGACGTAAATGTATGGAACAGTAGATTTTTTTCCGCGTTTTCAATGTCGGCTCCACAGTGAAAGTTGTCCAGTTTGATTGTCTGATCCTCACACAAATGACACACATAATATCGTTGTGTGTCATTTATGATTGTTGTGTTGTTCCTCATTGTTAATTAATTGTTTGATATGATGATTAATTCGTGGAGGTGATTAATATATTGCTTAGTCATAAGACCGTCCCAGTCACGGGGTAGTAGCCCAGTCATTTTACGGAGTTTTGTTAGTAGAGGTCCCGAGTAATAAAATTATCAATGGGATTTTTAAACTGTACCTACCTAACCGGTACCACGGACAAAAAGACTATCTGAAAACATATTTAAAAAAAATCGCTAAGCAACATAGAAATCAAAATTGTATCTCCCAGAGGGCTTTTAACTTAATTATGTTATTATCAACAAACTAATTTTAATTAAATTTAACAATATAAATTATTCTTGAGCAATTATAGGAAATGAACTAAACAGTTAGATGCTCAGCATTGTTAATTTGATATCCCTTCCTCGAGGTGATTAAGATGTGCTTGGTTATGATACCGTCCGCGTCCCAGTCACATTAGAGGAATAACATAGTAATAATTATCTTCCCTATTTAAAGTTAACGTAGCCGTGGGGTTCCCAGAGGATCTAGTTGGCCATAGCAGCAGCTAACGTGTATCGTTTATATTTTTATGCAATAATGTTCCTGCTTCGCACGGAGATCTTTGAATTCAAATAAACCCGGTACGATTCCCTGTTTTTTCCTTATTTTTTTTTTGCTGGCAAGTTGACTACACCTATTGGATGATTTTTTACCGTGTCGAAATTCTTAAGGGGTGGTTCAGACCATCAAAGTGAACAAATTTTACTATTGGAGTAAACCTGAATTTTTTATTTTTCCTCGGTGTTGACTCCTTAGTGAAAGTTGTTCAGTTCGATGGTCTGAAGCGCCCCCTTATGTATTACTAGCGTGTTTTGTTACACCTGTATACGTTTGGGCAAGCCAAGAAGATTACATACCTACAGAGATGGAGTTTGCATTACAAACAACTTTTTGAAGCCAGAATCTATGACCTTTATGACGTCACTGATGTTTCCCATCTCATTTCCTCTTTGCATTGAGTTGTTATTGAATGACCTTCATTTGACCTCCATGTAAAGAAGAAATGAGATGGGAAACATCAGTGACGTCATAAAGGTCATAGATTCTGGCTTCAAAAAGTTGTTTGTAATATGTAATCTTCTTGGGGCAAGCAGACATCGAGAGTTTCTATGGACAATTGGACAACCCATTTTTTTTATTTCGAATGAAAGTTTGAATTTTCAGAATAATTCTGGCAACCTTTTAGGGGAATATTTTTTATTTTTATTTTTTATTTATATTCGTGAGCATATGCATGCATGCTACTACGCTACTATTACTAGGTACCTTCTCATACTAATGATGAGTCAACAATGACCAGTTTTTGAAAGTTATTTATCAATGAATTAAAGATGTTTTGTTTCCTACATGCATTGTTCATTCACACGATGTTTTTCCCTAATAAGGTAATTATTGACAATAAATTAGATACTTCCTTCCCCACTTTTGTATTAGTGCAACGATGCGACGTCACTCTATTATAAGATACCGGTACAAGTTTCATACGCCCATTATGTTTATGGAAGCAATAAACAATTTTTATTTGTTTAGGCAATTTTAGTGGGAAGTTTTTGTAGTAATGGTAGTTTATTATATTGTTTAAGGATGCTAAAAGCACTGCAATAGAGTTGCTATGGCCCATATTCCTGTTGCAACCACTTTGAAGCAGGTTGTACAAATTGTGTTGTTGTTAATTATACTATTGTAATTGTAACGTTATACATAATTAAAATCTTAGAACAGGTAAATCTCAGAAAAAATTCATTTAAGTACGTGAAAGATTAAAAAAAAGTGATCCAATAGTTTTTCATTAAGTAAATCTTTACTGAAACTCTACCGAAACGACATGGCATACTAGACAAGTGGCGTACCTAAGTAGAGAGCTGGTAACCCTATATTTGTAGGATAAATTCAATTCAATAATACTTTATTGCACTCCAAAACAACATACATCATGATGATCAGGTTCCTATAAACTAACATCTTTCTACTGAAATATGTATCACTAGCAGTTGCCCGCGACTTCGTCTGCGTTACCCGGATAAAAAGTACCCTATGTGTTAATCCAGGCCATGGTCTATCTGTATGCCAAATTCCATCAAAATCCGTTCAGCAGTTTTTGCGTGAAAGCGGAACAAACATCCATCCATCCATCCATACTTACAAAGTTTCGCGTTTATAATATTAGTAGGATTGCCTAAACATATGGAGATAGAAATCTTTTAACGGGATCGCAGTCTACTAAACAAAGCTCGTAACAGTTTTCAGTTGCTCACGGTTGTAATAACAATTAATCCTAAATGTGTGAGCGCATAACGGCCATACATATTGTGTAAGACGATGTGATTAATACTCGGCTCACCACAGACGTGCGTAGCTTTACGATACTACAATACATCCATCAAGTAGTAGCGACAATACCTACTATGGGTAGTCCATTCAAAACGAGAATGATGTGCGCTTTGCGGCGCGGCATCTCCGGAGTTAGGGTGCGTCCACATCTGGCGAACGCGCCGCGAACGCGCCGCGATCGCGCCGCGAATGCGCAGCTCGCGCGCCGCTCGCGTTCGTCAGATGTAGACGCACCCTTAGGATGTGTTTCCACTAAAGCGGAGCGGAGATGACTGTGTTAAACCTTCCAATGAATAAAATGGCTTGATTTTGACCAGCGAGGAAAATTTGCTATTCTATTGGTTGATTTTAAATAATGGGCAAAGTGGAGGGCAAAAGAAGCGTTGGTAGGCCACGAATGTCATGGCTCGCGAACCTGAAAGAGTGGACAGACATCGCCAGC